>OZ022503.1:57255072-58455072 GCA_963989385.1 Ctena decussata
TCTACAATGTTCTCACAGGCATTAAAACTGAATACCTACAACAAATATGGTACATAGGAATGTCTAATGGCCACACTGCAGGCCCGATCAGAGCAATCTTACCAGGAGCTACCATTTTATCTAAGGTTGCACTCCACAGTTTTTTCAATAGCTCGGTGACTCCACAGGGGTAAGCCAAACAAAGTGACATTCCAGCCTAATTGAATGCATATATCATTCTTTCTTCTCTTTGAATTAGCTGTACATATGCCTAAATACACTTTATAGCCATTTACAACCCCTATAAAGTCCTTATATGAATATTGTTGCAGAGAAAATGACACCCCACCCACTTTTTGGGGCCTGAAAATTTCTTCAAAAATGGCATTATTACCCATGCTGTACTCAAGAGCAGGACAGTTGTTGACACCTAAAGCTTACAGATTTACCTAGAGGGCTTACAGATGATCACTGTCAACTGCAACTGAATACCTGCCAGCCGTTTAGATTTTCTGCTATTCTTAATTGAAAATGAGCACTATCTTTTTCACAATAGTAATTCGTGCTTTATCAGTGCAGCCATAGTGTCGCATCCATGCCGCACAGCGATTGGATGGTTTTCAAGGTTGGAAATAAATTCAGTTTTTACTTTCCTGACACATGCTCACTGTTTCCTGCATATAAGGAGCCAAAAAGAATTTATAGCCCAAGATACAAGCCTACCCCCAAATATTAGCATTTTTGTCCCCGGCCAAAAGTGCGAAACTGTGAATGGCAACCTTAAAACATAGATTTTCTATTCAATCCAGGCAGAATTTGGTTCAGATTAATAATTTAGCATGTTTCTGATCAAAGAGAGTGAAAGAAAGTGTGCTGAGATGCAATCTGGCAAAATTATTGCTGATTTTAAACTGTACCCTTTTTCGAAGTCTGAAAAAGCGTCGCTTTCAAGAAATGGACCGTAGCTGTAGCGCGTTCACAACTGTGCGACACTGAAACGTGCAATGCTCTGAACCATTACATGTCTTTAGTCGGTCAATGTTGAGGATGCCAAAACGTGTTTTTTAACTGCCTCAAACGAAAACTGAAAATCCATGATGGCCCTTTATGGTTGCACTCCACAGTTTTTTCGATAGCTCGGTGACTCCACAGGGGTTCAGCCAAACAAAGTGACATTCCAGCCTGATTGAATGCATATATCATTCTTACTTCTCTTTGAACGAGCTGTACACATGCCTAGATACACTTTATAGCCATTTACAACCCCTATAAGGTCCTTATATGAATATTGTTGCAGAGAAAATGACACCCCACCCACTTTTTGGGGCCAGAAAATTTCTTCAAAAATGGCATTATTACCCATGCTGTACTGAAGAGCAGGACAGTTGTTGACACCTAAAGCTTACAGATTTACCTAGAGGGCTTACAGATGATCACTGTTAACTGCAACTGAATACCTGCCAGCCGTTTAGATTTTCTGCTATTCTTAATTGAAAATGAGCACTATCTTTTTCACAATAGTAATTCGTGCTTTATCAGTGCAGCCATAGTGTCGCATCCATGCCGCACAGCGATTGGATGGTTTTCAAGGTTGGAAATAAATTCAGTTTTTACTTTCCTGACACATGCTCATTCAAAGGGAGGAAAAGTTTCCTGCATATAAGGAGCCAAAAAGAATTTATAGCCCAAGATACAAGCCTACCCCCAAATATTAGCATTTTTGTCCCATTTTTAGACCCATGCTACCCTTTCAGTGGACAGCAAAGACTCTGATCAGATTGGGCGGATGCTCAGGCTGCTCTGAAATTTCGCTGGGCGCACACACCACCTTGTTTTGTTGTGATGCGGTGCAAATATGTGTTGGTGCCGCTGCAGGCCCAGATCAGAGCATTCTGACCAGGATCTACAATGTTCTCGCAGGTATTAAAACCGAATATCTAGAATAAATATGCTGAATGAGAATGTCTGATGACAACACTGCAGACCCGGTAAGCAGCTACGGTCATGTCGGGGGTCAGTTACCATAATCACACTATTCCTGGGCAGGCTTAGATCTACTTTATAGCGGTTAACCAGTACTAAGTGCACATACTTTCGCCAGTAGCTGACAACTGCCAAACTTGAATGAGCGGAAGGAGAAACGAAAGTAAGTGGCCGGACCGGGTATCGAAGCCGGGAACACTGGCTCTCCACAGGGAAATCCCCGGTTGTAAAGCAGAATGTCTAGAACAAATATGGTACTTACTTGGTGTTTATGATACACCATGGCTCCACATAATAAAGCCAATTTATAAGTTTTTCTATTAAACTGTGCATTGTGGCATTCTAATGGGATACCACAATATCTAGTTTAATGGAACGGTGTAAAAACTATATCAAATACTTTTATCTAAACCTCTGTTATACCGTTCGTATGTAAACGTATATTGGACGAATCTGAAAAAAGGGGCGGTTCCTGCACGTTTCCTGGTTTTGAATAAAAAGACCACTGACGAATTGCTTATTTCATTTTTTAACAAGTCTCTATGTAATCCGGAATCAAAATACATATGGCCGGTTCGATTTAGCTTTTCTGGTTTCAGAAGGAAGGCCAAGTCTTCTAACCGTTCTTTTTACACATTTTGATGTAGAAAGCTTTCCTTTTTTCTGTTTTTTTTTTGTTTTTTTTTTGTCTTTTGACTGTTCAGTTCATCCTCAGAATTTTGAAGCTCTTCCGACTCTTCCAGATATCCGGCGGAAGGATCGGACGAGAAGATGATTACATGGTCAAAAATGTGTGTACGGAGAATAAAAGAAGCTCTGGGTTATATCTATTAAATAATTTGCGTAAAGTATATTGAGTCAAACAATGCAATGCCATTTTAAACGGTAAACGGTTCTAACAGATATATGGATTTTTTATCAACTCATTTTGTCCTGCCATATGCTAATTTTGGCATTTTAGACTATATTTGTTTGGCTATGTGGCACCTCCTAAATTAGTATATTTCTAATTTGGTTTGAAATAAGGCTTATTTGGATATGAGACTATTAAGTTCACTGATATTTCTATCTTCTGAAGGTCTTCTATAAAGCGATTTTATCAGCCTTCTAACAGGTGACCTTCTTCTGGAAGCGCGAATCGAACCGGTCATTTGTTTAATAGCACCTTTCTGCAAATATGGGAGGATATTATACTTACGTATACAATTACAGAGAACAGCTATTCATATTTACGAAAGAACGTACATTACGTAATTGAAAAAAAAAAACAACAAAAAAACATAACAGCAGATGGACTAACTTCTCGCACAATTCGGAAGACACGTGAGGTCCTTGCTGGAATATTTCTGCTGAGCTTGTTACACGTATTTTTAATTTAAAAGAAATAGCTTTTAACATAGAAATAAATATGTTTCCAGCTCAATGCAAATTTTAAACTCTCTGAATTGCATCCAACACAGAATGAGCAAGTCTTCGGTCATATATTTCATCAGTGGATGGGTGGATGACTGGCGACTTTACGTCCCTTTTAACGGTATTTCAGTCATATTAGGACGATGGGAGGGTGATAATGAAAGGCTGTATGCAATGGGAACCGTTAACGGTTGGAAAGATTTCCACCTCCAGCGGGGGTCTCGCATCCGAGACCGCCTTTTCCAAACTGAGAATATTCTGGAGTTTCTTTGGAAATGGACAGGTTATCACAATTTTTGGACTTTCCCATCGGAGTTTTTGCGGACATATCAGAGAAAATCCACGCCATTGTTAGGTGTTTGCGAATACTCACAATTGAATATCACACACTGCCAAAAATGTCTTCCGGTAAATTCGCAGATGTAAATGCTCTGAAATTTCAGCGGACTTACGTAGGTTTTTCACTGTGTACACATATTTGCGGACATACAAAGAATAAAAGTTTTGTGCATCTTCGCATTTGAGAATGACTTTCTTTTTTTTATTCGGATAAAACATACATTTAAACGCTCAGACTAAACTTTACCGATTCTGGAGTTTCTGCGCATGATCACAGAAACGCTCCGCGTCGCTGCAATGTATCATTTCTGCATATGAACATGTTCTGGAGATTTTGAGGATGTACGCAGAAAACCCGCCACCTCTGATAAAGTTTTGCGCATCTACGCCATGAGAAGCATTGTGGAATATCTCCGGATATAAACATGTGCAGTTATCAGACCAAAATTTACCGATTCTGGATTTTCTGCGGATGTACGCAGAAGAAGTCCGCACCTCTATTAAACTTTTGCCATCTGCGCAGACTTAATTTATGTGGAGTATAAACACAGTTTTCAACTAAGTAACGATTCTGGAGTGTCTGCGGATGTACGCACACACACCAAAAAATACGTGCCCCTATTAGGTATTTGCGCATCTACGCACATGAACAATTCTAGAGTTTCTGCGGATATACGCAGAATTTATACTATTTGAACGAGAGTAGCTAAAAAAAACATAGACGGTACGCAGATCATCCAATACCGGGGTTTCTGCGACCGTGCGCAGAAAACTCCGCGTCCCTATTAGGAGTTTGCGCACTTTTTCTCCCTTCTCAATGGGGGTTAAATCTTATTTAAAAGGAAAGATTTTGTTCATAAAAGAAAGACTGGTCCACCTGGGAAGCAAACAAGGGGTCACAAAAGTTGTCCCCTTGAAGAAAATGACAGGAAAACTTGGTGTACCCATTATCTTAATATATACAGCTCTGTCAGCTTATCGCTTGTGTTCCTTAACTGCTCGAGATACAACCCAAGCTTTTTTCCGTGTCCCTATTGTAAAGTATAACATGTTTTAGGGGTCAAAATTTAATTGTTCTAGTAGTGATCTGTGTTAAGTATAAGCATCTTCTGAGGAAGTTTATTGCCTGTATCTAAAGTCGGACTGGTCTGTTTAACTTTAAGGTAAATGGGCATACTTTCATGTTTTTCCGTCATTTTTGAAAAAGTGCAACGTTTGCTTCTCTGGAGGACGAAGCCCATTGAAAAAGGGGTCACCGTACTAGGAGGTTGATCCCATCTGAGATGGGAGGCAAAAATGAAAATAATGGAGTTGCTTCCTGCTGAAAGTGTACCTATTTACCTTAACGCTAACTTATTGCTAAGGTCTGTTTTCATCAACGTACACCGATTTGTCTTGAAAACACATTTTTGGTCACAACTTTTGCGTAACTCTTTTCAAATTTTACATTATTTGCACTCGAACAGTGTGTGAATTCTGGACGCGTGCCTTTTTCTACGAATCTGAAAAAAATTACATGGGTCTTTTAACCACGCAAGAATACACTTTTCCAACTGTGAAAGCTTTTGATTTAAGCTACAACTGTATTAGCTTTCCTACTAATTGTGCTTTGTCTCATTTAGTCATTAACGACTAAAATGTTCCTGCTGGGAAGTCTCGTCGAATGTCTTCTGGAATTTCACGACCCTCGTTGACAAAAAATAGTCTTCATGAATATGTGAACTGTGCATGTCTTGACTTACTGGCGCATATCCATATTCTGAGCAAGTCATGCGCAGCTCATTTTCAAAATGTAGTTGGCCTAAAAACGAATATATAGGCCTTTCTGAAGTGCACATATGCGTAGGGTGGTCGTGCACAGTTTGCATAAGTCTTAAGGCAGATGCTAACACCATACGGTTCAAATTGAGCCGCGACACAACAAAACCAACTATGTGGCATGTGCGCCACGCTAAGACTCAGATCAGCCTGTGAATCCACTCAGTCTGACCGGAGTCTCGGCTGTGCCCTAGGGTCTATATGCTAGCTCCATGCGGACAGCGAAGACTCTGCTCAAACTGGGTGGATGCCCAGGCTGATCTGAGTCTTCGCTGGGCGAACATGCCACTTAGTTGGTTTTGTCGTGTCGCGGCTCAATTTTTTCATCAGCGAAGGTTTTCTTAGTTGTCATATCGTGTTAAAATCATTTCTGCGGGTGCTTATTAGTGTTTATCACGTGCCAGTAAAACACGTGCAACACACAATTTTCGCTTGTTTCTCGGAAGTACATACTTAAGAGGTTATCTGAAACCTTCCACTGAACCTAGTGACGTAACTCAAATTAGAATTAAGATTTAATTAATCATTTCTTCATAATGTTGTTCAAATTAATGAAACCGTGACAGTGTAGTGTGACAGTGTCTGCCATCTGATCGTTGCTGCTCGGCCGTTAACATTATTTTTTTACATTCTTCCTGGAAAAGTTCCGATTACGCTAGATAAACAGACATTGAAAGATACATATTTTACCATCGCAGAATCAATGCTTTGATATTTACTGTACGAGGGATGATCAAAAAGTCCCCGGAAAAGTTCTGTATTCTCGTTACTGTTTTACTTTCTTCAATGAAATTTCACACGATCCGACTTTAATGTAATTGTGATTCATATGATACAAAACAATTGACTTATGTCTAACCAGTTTCATGCACGTGCCACCAACGTAACTACCGGTAACGTGACCCGGCCCAGCTTACGTTACGTTACATTTTTATCGTTTCTAATAACAATTTCTGAACGTTGTTGTTTAAGAAATGTATGTAGTAACGTTAATTCATTCACCTAAACTTAAAAATATGTATCTTAGCTTTATGTTCATAACTTTTTTTGTAGGTTGTTTTGATCTTTTTAACGAAATGATGTCTATTTCCAACGTGCCCTTTAAAAATCAAATTTGTGGGGATGGGGTAATTCAAGGGCAGATAATTTGCATTACGTTATAAAATGGAATCGTTATGATGAAGTTGTATGAACCTTAGATAATGGCAATTCGTTATATATGTGATGTACCCTTTCAGTCGACCTATTCCAGCTATGCGACAACGCAATCTGATATCTGCAGCAGCATTAGCTGTCTATCAGAAGTCTTACATCAAGCAGCAGCAAGGCTACATCAGCAAGCTTTGTCAAAATTCAGCCAAAGTCTTAAGATAAGTCCTTTTGTATAAGTAGCTTCATGTACCACACTCTTCTAAATGCTGCAATAGTAATAAATTAATATGATCTTAATTATGACAAAGATGACCGATACATCGTTGCTCTGTTGCTCTGGGTGAGATGGGCATTTGCTGGAAGTTCATTATGCTACCGATTTCAGGTTGTGTTGCCGTATTGCTGGAATGGTTCAACTGAAAGGTATAAATCATATATCTAACAAATTGCCATTGTCTCAAGTTTGTGAAACCATATCATAACACTTCCGCACTATAAGGTAAAGTAAGTTATCTGCCCTTGAATTACCCCACCCCACTTATTTACTGATTAAAGGTCACGTTGGACTTCGCAATCATTTCTTAGAAAGAATCACAACAACTTAAAAAATTGAACATCAAGATAAGATATGTATTCTTAAGTTTATGTAAAGTATTTTATGTTTAAATTAATAATTTGTGAGTAAGCAATGTTCGAATTTTGCGATTAGAAAAGATAAAATGAAACGTAACGTTAGCTGGGCCGGGTCACGTTACCGGTCGTTACGTTGGTGGCGCATGCAATAAACTGGTTTGACATAATTCAGTTGCTTTGTATGATATGAATCACAATTACATTAATGTTGCCTGGTATAGAATTTCATTAAGGTGGTGATAATCACTAATTTGGGACAAAGACAAAAATCTGCATAAAATACTCAAAATAACACTGATCTTTCCAAAACTTAGCAGATGCCTTCTTTATGTTGTTTCTCATAATTTAGAATACCAAAATGCAGCATTTGTTAATGTTAAAAAGTGTTTTTATAAGAGAAGATCAAAGGGTAATTTTCTGCGAATAAATCTGAAAAAATAATATCATTATTGAAAATATACTTAGTGCTTAGAGTACCTTGTTGCATAATGGAGAGCGTCCTAGCAATTATTTTTTCAAACTCTTTCACACATTATCAGGCTGAGCAGATGAAAAAAGATGCAGTCTGTGTCCAATTTTTTTGTCAAAACACACAGGTGAGACAGGTGATACTATTTTAACAAGGTTGAACAATTTCATCTACACACCACTGATCATGTCAGTAATGTATTATTTATATTGTAGGTGTTAACATAGGTATGCTTGCCTACCCTATATTTAATAAATGCATCCAGTGTACATTTACTTTGTACATGGTTGAACATTGAGAAAAAGCTACCGTTTTCATCTTGTCAACATTACAATTTAAGAAAGAGTTGGAATAAATAATTGCTAGGACGCTCTGCATTATGCAATAATGCACCTTCAGCACTACGCAAATTTTCAATAACGTTATTATTTTTTTTCAGATTTATTCGCAGAAAATTACCCTTTGATCTTTCCTTATAAAAACACTTTTTTAAGCAGCATGTACGTCTATTTTGTATTCTAAACTGTAAAGAACAACAAAAATAAGAAGTCTGCTAACTTTCAGGGAGATACGTTACTTTTTTATGGTTTTATGCAGATTTTTACATTTACCATAGATCACCACCTTAAAAAAAGTAAAATAATAAAGGGCGTACAGCACTTTTCCGGGAACTTTTTGATCATCCCTCGTACAACTAAAACTTAACCTCTAAAGAGTGAATAACACCAATGCTACTTACGTTACTTGATTTATTTGTTGATGGGCATATACCTTGTATATAATATCCTATTTCTATGTCTGGGGACCCTTATACGGGGCATTGGTAAACAGTGTCCACCCAGATCAGACGCCACAAGCGCAACGCGGCGTCTGAGAAGGGCCTACTCTGTTTGCCTTAAATATTGGGTATTTTTAAGATAAATTCAAATAAAAATAAACCTGCTACCCCTTCATTTGTACATGGCCCTGTCCAAAGAGCAAATTAAAATGCATATGAGCATTTCACTAATACCAATTAATGAAACACCTACATTTGAGCCGAGACACGAGAAAACCAACAAAGTGGTCGTGCGCCTAGTGCACACTCAGATCAGCCTGGGCATCCACCCAGTCTGATCAGTCTTCGCTGTCCGCATGGAGGTAGCTGAAGCCCTTAGCTACCCTTTAAGCGCTTAGCTAAGAGTCTGACCAGACTGGGCGGAATCCCAGGCTGATCTGAGTCTTGGCTGGGCCCACAACCACTTTGTTGGTTTTCTCGTGTCGTGGATCAATTACAAAATAATGTAAAGAATGGAGTATGTATTACCGAAATAATTGATAAAACACGAATATAAGCATTCTGCGGTGTGGTAGTACCACATTGCAATTAGAGATATTCAGTAAGTTGATCTTGAACACATTCTTGCTCTTTTGCGACAGCCTGAGATACATGTACATTTAGTCTCTATAGAGACTTTGTGTTACACAGAGCTTTCACCACAGTGTTGAAAGAGGCCATCTCATAATCAGAAATGGTAAGGTTGTCTCAATAGAGGCTTAGTAGAAAACTGATCGAAAATAGATAGGACAGAAATGTCTTGGCCACTAATGACTTTTCAACTAGTTAGATTCACCAATATGAAGAAATCTGTTGAAAAGTCATTAGTGGCGCTTCAGTGACCTAAATGGCTAAAGATGCTTGCATGTGCAGTTAAAGGAAGAAAGTGAACAGTTGTTGGCTATAAGCAAGTATTTGATGGAAAGCCTCCTAAAGGGCTTCAGCAAGTAACAGTTTCTGTTCAGAGATCTTGCCATGTACACGTATTACCTTAGCTGGCAATACAGTCTCACTTGACATCTTGTAGAAACCTGGGCTGACATAATCTATACTTAGTAAAACAATTGAAGGATATTAATTTTTAATCCTAGTTGTGACTGTTACTGGAACATATACCAAATTAAATGTGCATGCATGTACTTGTACTGGGCGTATGCAATTGATGAGCAGGATTAATTAACGTCAAGCTACAGTGGTTACTGTACGGTACCATTCCAAATGTACTGACCCCCTACTGCAAAAAATAACAAACAATTAAAATTGACTTTAAACCTGCTGTTTTGCAAGTAATTCATATAGGCAGCTTGCCTGATCATTTAAGCGCCTCTTACAATATTCTGATGCCAACTATTCTGCTGCTGATCAAGGCTAAACTAAAGAATGTCCAGGGCAGTGAGTAGGAGTAGTCTTGATCCTTCAGATTTGCACATGTGTCAAATGCTTTTATTGTGTAACTAACGTTTTATGGGAATGATTGTCTCCGTATGGTAAACCATTCAACTCTTTAAAACCGGTATTAACAACAATATGCCGATAAGTATGCATGTTTGTGAATTCATGCTGTAGGGGTTATATCATTTGGAGCGGTACTGTACTGTAACCACTTAAGCGTGACTTTTATTGGACAGGCTTTTAATTGTAGACACCCGATACTATTGAATGCATGCATATTGAAATTTGTAAAGATTTTCTTTTAAGTAAAAATAATTATAGAATTTTGATATCCTTCAATTGTTTTACTAAGTATAGTAGTAATTTTCTTTAAGATATTTAGACAAAATGTCCCACCCAAGGAAATTTTAGACCAAATGTCGCATTTGATCATTTATCCATTAGACAAAATGTCTTTTCGACGAAATGGCCTGTCGATGAAATGTCCTTTAAATGAATCGTTCATTAGACGAAATAACTTTATACGAAATGTCATGCACCCGTTATAGCTACGAATGAAATTCACAAAAAAGGCCTAAATCTGATAAAACGTAGGCTTAGCAATTCTGAAAGTATAGAGGCGAGTTTGAATTTTAATCACTTTTCTTAAATAAATTCAGGAATTGAAGATTAAATGATTATCAAATGTTGAGTAGTAGTATTTTATTCATTGTCCGTTGAATACAAAACCAAAGAACGAATGTAACACATTTAGATACGTTTTTATCGTTTTACGAAGGCGGCTCTTTTGACGATGGTTTATCTTTGAAGACATTGACGACATAATGTTCGACAAAACAGTTCACACAGCACGTTTAATGGCTGCTTTAGATGGACAACAAATTGAATCCCACTAAATGTGATTAGGTTTCACAATAAAAGGCATCAAATTGTACCATAATTCAGTCATAACAGAGGACAAATCAGCAATAACCTTGAATAATGGAATACCTTTTTCCAGTCTTAACTCTTACCCGCCAAATCTGTTGACAACAAAATTTACGTCTGCAAATTGTCAAAGACTTGAAAGCAAACAATGTAGATCAAGATGAGGCGGCTCTTTTGGATCTACACTGTCTTTAATTCAACTATTTTCAGTTTTGTCTTTCTATGTTAATATTTGAACAATTTGATTTTGATTTTGCTGTTTTTCGATGTGTCAGAATATTGCTGTTGGACTGTCAGACAGTGCAAACCCAGATCACTCTGCTAAAATGGAGCATTTTGATTTGAGACTGCCCCGTTTAGCCGGACACTTCTGTTCTAATATTGACCGTCGTTGCGGTAACTAGAAAGCAGCTTTATTATTCTTTTCCCGAGTGCTGAATTTCATCGCCATCCATTTTAGCAAGAATTGTCATCGGAGAGAATGGATAAACGTTATGGTGCTTGTCTCTCATAGATCACCATAAACCTGTACCAAGCATTAGTTCTGAAATAAAAATATGGCGTCCGAAGCTGTGTTGCTCGCCGAAAATTTAGATGAAATGTTTAAAGGCGATTTCTGCAGAGCGATGAATGTGATACTAATGAAAGCTATCGCTGGATCACTGTATGATAATACGTGAAACTTATCTTTCCCTCAGTAAAGACGACCTCATTGTTACAGCCCAAGGACCAGGGGATCACACAAACAATGAAAGCGCCAGCTGAGACACATGGCCTGTCAAATTCAAAAGAATTCCACTAAAATTGAAAACACAAGCATCTTAGTAACAAGCTATTATATTCATGCTGCATGGGGTGTGGTGAAAGCCAATACAAATGAGAAATGTTTTGAGAAAGCAGGATGGTTGGTTGGTTTGTTGTTTTAGGTTTAACGGCTCTTTCAGACAGTATTTCAGTCTATATCGGGCCGTCTCCCATAGAACGGGAGAAAGAAAAGAGAAATGACAGGTGAGAGAAAAAATGTCCAACAACCCCCGCCCGCACCTTCTGCAAGCACAGTAGGTCCTTGTCCTACTTTTACCCAAATTAGTAGGAGGCCCCAGCACTGGAAGTTACCCCAAGCACCGTCGAAAGCAGGATGGAAAATGTCTTCATCACTGGTAGTGGTGAGTCTGAATCATCGGGAACTTCTGTTTCGATTAGTGATTTTGAGGATGACTATGATTTGCCTCACTCTCTATTCACAAAACTTTCCGAAGCTGTGTTCGACCCTGAGCTAAATAGATTCTGCAATGAGCTGTCCACATTCAACACAACTTAAATTGCCTAGGAGCTCCCCATGTCCGGTGTAATTGACTGCATTAACAGTGTAAGAAATGACGATGGTGTTGGCAGTTGTCATGATGCAAAGGTATAAAGAAATTCAGATTTGTGGAACTTCGGCCCCCAGTTGTGTGGAAATCACCAGATAGTCGGGGTATGGAGCCTACCCTGAGCAAAGTTGGCTGCTAAGACCATATAGATTTTATGATATTTTGAATGCCCATGAAAGCAGTTTTAAGAGGAAATTGTCTGGAAATGCACCACTGAATGTGCCTTTAGCCCTTTAAAGGGTCGGTTTTGTTTTACCTTTGTAGAGTCCTCATCTTTGATTCATCATTTATCATCAGGCCCCATTGCTCTATCAGCATGAAATATTTTATCGTGAGGTATCGCTGCAAACTTCTCACTACAGTTTCGCCATTGATAATTATTATGATTGGCCGGCTTTGAAAAATCAAAACGCCATTGAGTTTACCATAAAATAGATTCGAAAAAATAACTAGGTCATTTAATTGCCAACCAAAATGACCTACTTTCGATTTCACAAGCTTTATTTCATGATAAAAAATACAATGTACAGGCGGTAAAAATATAAGGTTCAGGCGTTTAACAGGTGATAAAAATACAATGTACAAAAAAGATAGGCAAGGATCCCATTGATTGTGCCGCTGTTGCATTATTGCATTGCTTAACGGGGAACCAGATACGAAACCCGTATTTTTATGGAGAGACTTATCATTTTTTAAAAATACCTTGTCCCTTCTTTTTTGCCAGTTATATACTGCAAAAAAGCACATCAACCGAAATATTTCCAAAAATTCTGAAGGTGGTACAGGTTTCATAATGATTCGTATTTTGACGGTTTTTACCTTTGATAGGACTTGGAGACTTTAACCGTGATTTTTGTTTTGTTTGTTGTGATGGTTCACTGAAGGGTTTAAGCATCCCCTTTTCCCCATTCCACCACAAATAATATATAACTGATCGTTCATAGGCGTTACTTTTGTTGTGGTTTCTCAATGTTACCTGTTCCTATTTTGATTGTGATGTTCTAGCTATATGGTCACCTTGATGGCTTTACACTTTGCCTTCTGTTTTGTTTTGTAATTTAAAATAGAAAATAGGTTAAGTAAAAATAGATGAGCCACATCATGTGATTTCCAACAATGTGGCATTGGTGACAAGCTAAGGCTCTGATCAGACTGCACATAAGTGCAGTCTGATCAGAACATTCGCTTGTCACATCAGCCATCTATGGAAGTGGCCTAAGCAATACAGCAAACAGCAAGGTCTCTGGTTACATTGTGTAAATCAGAAGGATGGTCTGGATATCACATGACAAAATTGCCACATTGTTGGAAATCACATGATGTGGCTCAGATGTTACTATGACTAGTTCTGGTGGTCCATGTCGGTGCTTTCGTTCACCTGTTGTGTGAGTGGCGTTTTCAATTTCGGGTAGCTGAATGACCCCCAATCTCACAGGGTATAATCGATTCAGCCAATTTTCGCTTCCTGCAGAGACTGTCCGTCATTTTTGGCTTCCGCCGAGACTGTCCGCGAACTCTTGCTTCCTGCAGAGACTACTGTCCTCGAAAACTGGCTTCCTGCCGAGACTATCCGCGTGATTCTGCTTCCTGCCGAGAGCCTCGGCAGGAAGCAGAATCACGCGGACAGTCTCTGCGGGAAGCAATTTATCATGTGCAGAAGTCTCGGCAGGAAGCAAGAGTTCGCGGACAGTCTCGGCGGAAGCCAAATATGATGTACAGTCTCTGCAGGAAGCGAAAATTAGCGGAATCGATTATACCATGTGAATCTGGGAAAGAGCTGTTTAATCGGTTTACCGTGTGGGTGTTTCGTGAAATTGATCTCAATTAATGTATATGTGATTTGATTATGTAAGTTCCTGATCATTGCCTATCTTTTAACTTTTCGAACACAGCTAACATAGAGAGACTGCAATAAACCTCATTATGGCATGCTGTGTATTGCATCTGAGCCAGTTTCTGTAAAAACCGGGCTTAATAACATGAAAATAAAACAAGAGGACCATGGGCCACAACGCTCACCAGATCTCTAGCTCAAAAGTGCTATCTCATTTGCATAGACTCAAAATCGCTGTCACATTTGCTCATGCTAAAACGAAATATACAACTACAAAGTCTCTGTCTGACAGTCTTTTGAGTTGATAACAAAATAAATGTAGAAATTCAGCATAAGGAGTCTGCAGCAGAAGTTTCCGCCTTAGAAAGGACAGTATATAGCTAAAGATACAGGTTTCACAAGTGCAAACCCACTGGGCACATAACGTTGAATCAACATTGAATCAACGTTGATTCAACGTCATGACGTTGAATCAACGTTGATTCAACGTTATGACATTGAATCAACGTTTATTCAACGCTGATTCAATGTTGTGTGCCTGCTGGGAAGTCTCTGTTTTCCTTTTTTCCGCTGAGTCACGCTACAATCATTCAAGTACTTAACGACTACGTCAATATAATTTTTCTTGCACCTCCCAGAGAGTTCTATTGATTTAGAACAATGCCAGACAAAGAAATTGACATACATGTAAATAAACAAAAGCTGGAGTTCTCAAGGAAATATGGGTTGTGTAAGCGAACAGCAAAGGTACTGACCATTCTAGTGTAACTGTTTTGACAGCAAATATGCCAGTCTCATCACGCAGAGATACGCACACTGTTATGCTAATTATGATTGTCGGCACCTTTTCTTACAACTCGGTTTGCTGTTATCATTGTATTCTAGGTGTCACTGAATCTGCGATAGCACGATGTTCATGTCACGTAATAGTTCATCTAGAGTTTATATGAAGCGCTACATGAGAAATAGAGGATCTTACACGAGTGGTCATTTCATATGAAATTTATGAAACGAGCCTTCGGCGAGTTTCATAAATTTCATATGAAATGACTATGAGTGTAAGATTCTGTTTATCATATGACCCTTTAAAATGCGATTTTAACGCCTTCAAACTGAACATTATTTCAACAAGTAAACGCATTGTTGACATGGAGGTTGTCAATGACGTTACGTGTACGCGCCAAAGTGTTATTACACGTGTGGTCATACGATTTTTATGGCATGACGTTATCTCTGAATAACAGCGACGTCATATGATAAAAGGTATTCTATGCTACATGTATATATGAACAGTGAAGTTTCTGATCCGTTTACGCATCCGTCAATACACCTATGGGATAAATGGGTCATACAAGAACCGATGAAAAATATTGTTTATAAGATGATTATTTGTGATAATTTTTCCGTGTCTACGCTAAACTTAGATTCGGTTATAAAAATTTAAGTTTTAATGAATATAAATGTTTCCCTTAGCCTAGTTGCATGGAGTGGTTGTGTGAGCGAGGGGTAGGGCAAATAAGTCGTTAACTTTCAGCATTTGGGCGTCGTTTTGGTACTGGCTTAAGGCAGCACAAGGCCATTCAGTCCGATCTTGGAAACACCATCGAGCAATTGTGGGCTCAGAAGTGATTTTGATTGGCAACCATCATCTCATTTTTGGACTGTAATTGGTAAAGATATCGACTGTCTATGCCGACTCATACTTGTAAAAGCTGCATAAAAGTCCCAAATGGCTGCAGTGACCTTGCGATGGCAAATAGCAAAGTGTGAAACTATGCAACAGAAATGAGCCGCGACACGAGAAAACCAACAAAGTGGTTGTGCGCCCAGCGCAGACTCAGATCAGCCTGGGCATCCGCCCAGTCTGATCTGAGTATTCGCTGCCCGCATGAAGGTAGCTTAGACCCTCAGCTACCCTTTAAGCGCAAAGCGAAGACTGATCAGACTGGGCGGATGCCCAGGCTGATCTGAGTCTGCGCTGGGCGCACAGCCACATTGTTGGTTTTCTCGTGTCGCGCCTCAAATGTATCGTGCCGTTTGAAGGTTTAACACACAAAATAATATTTCAAAGCCAATGTGAATACTTGCTGGCCAAGTATACTTGCTTTCATAAGACGATTGCATAGTTCATGTTACCAAGGAAATCACCATTGTTCAGTTAAATAAAAACGTTGAAGTCGAGATGGGTTTAAAAGTTAAAGGGTAGTTTTAAAATATTACTTTTATAGTTCCTAAAGACAATGTAGCAGCTGGCAATTTGTGAGAAATGGCGAACTAAGTGATGGGTGTATTTCTTCTGAAATGAAAAAAAAAGTATCCTACTGAATCTTTTTTTCTACTTTAAGCTGGCATCGAGTCATTATAGAAAGGTCTTAACAACTGACTTTATAATCAGGAAATATACTGACCAATTTAGCCGACGCCAACCTTCCTTTCAAAAGCAATCGATGATCTGACGTAAATCTAAGAACTTAGCTGACAAACATTATCAAATCCAGATGTTGGATTAACATAATATGACTGCACCTAGAACTATACAGATAGAGGATAAAAGTGTCTTTATATAATGCAATAGATGTTGCAATCTACAAATGATTGAGATCTTTTCACTCGAGAAAGTTGCAGATTAGAACTAGCATTTATGAATGGTTGTGTGCGTTTTCAATGTAAATGTGTTTCAGAGGGCCGCTAGTCTACATCTTTTCTGCTTGAACTGTTTGCTAGGTCCTCGTGCATTTAAAATACTCATTACAAGTGATATATCCTGTTTCTACTGTGGTGTTGACATATTCAAGTAAACGTAATTCTGAAGAAAGAACACTTGGACGCAAGGAACATATTAAAAAATGAAATTAGACTAACGGTTAAAACTGTGTCTGTTCATGTGCAGTATCACAGGGTATAATCGATTCCGCTAATTTTCGCTTCCTGCAGAGACTGTACATCATATTTGGCTTCCGCCGAGACCGTTGGCTTCCTGCCGAGACTGTCCGCGTGACTCTGCTCCCTGCCGAGAGCCTCATGTACAGAAGTCTCGGTAGAATTTTAGCGGCTTCTTCACACGAGGAACGCTGAAAAATTAAATTTTCATTCTTATATTTACACTTTATTCGTAAACCCTCTCTGTGCCGTTTTCGTAATAGTTTGGTGTAGAATATGCAGAATATGTGTCGAAGAAAAGCTAGTAAAGACGTGCTCAGCCATTACGTTAAACACCCTTCGCCCTGGCGTGGCATCTGTCGAACGTTTCAAGAACCAGTCAAGACGTTCGTTTATATTAGACGTCGCTTGACGACAACGTCACATGATCAATTGTCCTTCATAGGTGTATGAAGCCAGTTGCTCTGAAGGTTTACCTATGGGAAAATCAGTGGCAAGTGTAAATATCATCTGCCTACTGACTAAAGATAGAATTGTTCCCGATTCAATTGTTGCCCGTGCCAGTAATCATACACATAAGAAAGTTCGGATTCAGCAGAAAAATTCAGATCTGAAACATTTTCATTTATATTCTGGCATATGTTTTGACATTCTGCCCCCGGCAATGATACTTGAAGATCGGCACCTAAAAGAGAATCGGTAGGTAACACACTTGCTTTAGGTCTCGCGTTCACTTTCTTTTTTTACTAGAAAGATTGCTCAGTGTGTTCGACTTTACTTTTTCTGTAACTAACAGCTTACAAACAAAATAAAGACATAGTTCTGTTAGTAAACTTGACACGTAATGGCGGCAGGCGATTGAGCTCTTTCAAAAGGCTGTCTTCCGTTGAAACAAGCGAACTGACAGATGTCTTTGGTCTTACGTTTGATTGAATAACGCTGTCAGCAACGTCCGTATATACATGAAATCGTTAAACCGCTGTACCTTCAAATTGGTTTCAAATCTATCAATTTTTGGGCCCTTATTGTTCTGTTTATTCGTCAGCTTTCCACTGCTATCAATATCGTTTTATTTCTGATACTACACAATCCCCTTCCATACTCGGAAAAAATGTCAGGACATGTCACTGAGAATAGATGGTTGTAAAGTATCTAAATTAAGAAACATCTCTCACTGGAATAAAACTTGACCTGCACGATCGGCAAAGAAAAGAAGGTCTTTATACCAAAATAATACTGACACTGCTATTTTGGTCATCGAAAGGTCAAGATTAAGGTGTGCTGGTACACTCCTTGATTTTCCGATATTTCAACAAAGGGAGACAACTTTTGCGGCTTCCCGTTTGCTTCCGTGGACGATAAAATGCTTCCAAAAAGAAGTGTACTCTAAAAAGGAAGAACTTGCTCTTCTTGGAGTTGACCGCCCTCCCACCCAACAATCAAAAATGGAGGTACAAATGACATAGAGGATTTGCCCTCCCCGCGAATTAAAGGTAAAAAAGACAAAAAGGTGGAAGTGCGTTAATGAGATTCTTCAAATGCGCTGTGCATTAGGTGTCACCAATTTTGATAGGGGAGTTTCGAAAATGTGTGACTGCCAGGAGAGCGGTCCAGACACTACTCAGCTTTAAGGTATATGGATACGCCTCAAAGACCATCTCTGTCTTTCAGTAACAAATTCTTCAGACAGCAGTGGACTACGCCAAAGAGGAATCACCTTCTCTAAGGCATTTAAAACAGGATTGAGAGAACGGGATCGGGTCTCAGAAACAGTAATAGTATTTGCACTAGCCATTGTTTTTTTTATATAAATTATCATAAGACAAGTCGTCATCTTAGTGTAAAAAGTCAATAAGTGCCTATATATTTTAAGTGGAGTTCTTGACTTGTTGTGCTACGGTGACGAAGTGAATGCATTAGAAATCAAGAATTTTGTGAATCCATGGAGTTTCCATACATTTTCCATTTCTTCTAATGAAGAGTTGTATGGGTGGCTGATACTAATGGTTTATTAGCAGTCGATATAACATGCCACTACGGAAAAAGGCAAAACTAAAAAGGTAATGAAGGAATAGGAAAAAGGACGGTTACTCTTTTAGGTCCGACCTACGCACGAGTTTAGTTTGAAAAAAAAACCTCTTTTGTTAGGTCTGCTTATAACTTAGAGACTTGAAAATATTCATCAAGTACTATTTTGAAGGTCATTCTGTCCATCAGTTTGAATTAAGCAAACATGCTTCGGTAAATTAGGCGGCCAGTTATATACGGGAGTCGCTTTGCCTGAAACATGATGAATCTTGATGGCATTTAGGTGGTTAAAGATGAAAGTTTATTGGGCCAAAAATAAGTACCGTAAGTGTCAGTCTCATGGTCATAGAATCTGGATCTGTATTTGTGATATTGCCAAAGACAAACTGACAAAATATTACCGTAACCAGTGACTAGCAGAAATGCCAAAATCTTGATTCCTTTGTTTCTCTACACACGAGAATCGGCTGCATACATGAACTGTAATGAATCAGGCAATGAGCATTTTACTGTTGTCTACTGTAAAACACTTAATATTCGCGGTATCATAGTTTGGCGGTTTAAAGAAAATGACATATTGGTGCATGTTAATTTTGGCGGTCTTGATGTACCATGGCTCAAAGAAAATCTGATGTAAATTTATGACAATTTTTCTTACTTTTCTATGTAACTATACATTGTGGCACCTATTATGCCACAATATATGGTTTAATGGAAAGGTATAACAAAATTCTAAAATACTCATCAAATGAACCTCCGTTATGATATGTGTATCAAATCTACGTAATATTGGCGGGCTTATATTTTAGCGCCCTTTGCTCCAACCGCCAATATCGCCAAAATTCAGTAACCGCCAAAAATAAGTGTTTTACAGTATATAAAACATGCTACCAGAATGTAGACACGGATGAGCTTGTTGGCTGCCATACAAACTGCATTGGATTTTTAGTATCATTTTCGCCGTATTAAACTCTTGAGCAAATCTGGCTGACAGTGTGTTGCGAAACTTTGTGCATAGGCAACGCATTTATGAAAGCCTCTTTAACCTTCTCAGCGTCACAGATGCATACCCTTCACTTTGTATGTTCCCGAACATTATACATAGAGGATCTTACATGAGTGCTCATGTTTTATTGAATTTATTAAACAAGTTGGGGAAAAAGATAAGATGCGAGGCTCTGCCAAGCATCTCATCGTTTTCACCAACGAGTTTAATAAATTCAATAATACAGGAGCACGAATGCAAGATTCTGTTTATCATATGACGCTAAAATCGCGTTTTATTAGCAAATTTTGCACTAAAAAGTCACAATTTTGTCATTAGAAAACGCGTCGTTTTTTGGGCGTCAACGCATCACGTTACGACGTAATTTGCATATTTAATCCACTAGTGGATTATCGGTTTTAATGCATGGCTTTATATCACTCTCAGATGCGACGTCATATGATAAATATTCGTAACCACTGTTCCACTGTTTGACACCTGGAGGCCTCCTAGTCGAGAAGCTGAGAGACCACAATCGTAGCTCCGAAAATGAAAGTAATTATAATTCGAAGGACGAACCAAGTACACGTGCTGTGTATTTTATGTAAATACGCCTTATCTGAAGATAAAGATCGTGCGTCCGTACAATCAGAGTCGCCCGAAGTGACCGCTGTTCAGCCAGACAGCTAATGTTTGACCTGGCTTACCCGACGTTGAGCACTGACAGTCAGGGTGTTAGTTGTTATATCTGTGCTTGGCACAGGATTTGCTGGTGAGTCAGTGTTCGAAAGTTAAAAAATTTAAAATATAAAAATCCTAAAACGTACTGGAAAATCCTAAATGGGAATAAACAAGAAGCCATAAAAGTTTCGACCGAGCATTTATTTGATTTTTTTAAAAATGCAAACTCAGGGAATCATGATGACGAAAGTACTAATGAAGACTTATCAAATAGAAATGCTCAAAATATTGAAAATGACGAGATTAATGGCAGAATAACCATCCATGAGATAGAAGAAAACGTTAAAAAACTAAAAAATAACAAAGCTTGTGGCATTGACTCGTTACTTAATGAGCATATCAAGTCGACAATTCATATTATGGGGCCATTATATGAAAAATTATTTAATTTAATACTAGACTGTGGAGTAATTCCCGAAGTATGGACGATAGGGCTAATCAAACCCATATACAAACAGAAAGGGGATGCGTCCAAGCCAGAAAATTATAGGCCGATCACACTCCTGAGCTGTCTGGGTAAACTATTTACGGGTATCATAAGTAGTAGATTATACACGTATGCTGAAAAATATGACCTGATCACAAGTAGTCAGGCTGGATTTAGAAAAAAACATTCCACCATAGATCATATTTTTGTTTTACATTGCTTAATAGAAATTTTAAACTTAAAAAGAAAACATTTATTTTGCGCATTCATTGACCTAAAACAGGCGTTTGATACCGTATGGAGAGACGGTATGTGGCACAAACTTATGAACTGCGATATATAGTCCGGGGGCATATGTCATAAAAAAGGGGTCCCGTGAACATGAATGTTAATTTTACGCCCTTATCATAATCACTTAGGACAGTCTTTTAGAAGTTGAAAAATGGTTGTTGCCATTTTTTCTTTCATCATTTTACCTAGAAAATGGCCAAAGTAGTGGGTGGGGTAACATTGGCCCAATACAACACCCATTTGAAGTAAATGAGTTGTAGAAAGTGTTTTATGCCATAAATATGTCTTTTTGAATATTCTACGACATTAAAACGCAAAAAGTAGTCTTCAAATATTGGCCAACTGTCATGATATATTTGTAACGTATATAACTGTAACCAAAAATTCGAATGAACTATGAGAATTATACCAAATCGGTGGAATGAAGTTAATCCATGTAGACCTTAATGAGCCTATGATATCACTTGTCTTTGAATCGTGCTCCTCTTATCTTTGAAATAATTTCTTATATACTTTGAATCAGTTAGGTTACAGTTAGCAGTGGCAATATCAATTGGAGACAGGATGTAACATATTTCTTAAGAATTCCCAAAACACTAGTAAGAAGAGCTAACGGCTGTAAAAGTTTGTATTATGTCTTAAGATGAAAAGTGTACTAGTAAGCTTGAAAAATTATATATAACTATCTACTATAATAACATTGGTGTTTCATTTAAAAGGCATCGTAACAGTAACATTACGTTACATAACTGTCCGAGGGATAATAATCCAGGGTCATGTGCAGTACCAATAGGGCCCTGTAGGCATATCTGTTAATTTTAAGCCTTTATCATAGTTATCAAGGGCAGGCCCTTTGAAGCTCAAAAATCATTGTTGCCACATTATATTTCTGTGTTTTACCTAGAAACTGATCAACGTAGAGGGTTGGGTAACATTAGCCTTTACAGCAGCCAGCTGTTACATATGAAGTGTAGAGAGCAAATAAATTTATAAACATGACTTTTTAAATATCTTGATATATATAAAAAACAAACTGAACTATTTTAAAAAGATGACTTCTCCATCACGCAAGACCTGTAACGTATATCACTATAACTAAAAATAAATAATAAAATAAACAACCATGATCTGAATGAATCGCTTGAATAAAGTAACGATGTGTTTTTTTTAATAAAGACACCCTGTCTCATCTGATTGAATCATACACATCTTTGAAAGAACTGCTTGTATAATTTGAATTAGTTATAGGTAGCAGTTAGCAGTGGCATTGACAGATTAAGAGAAAATGCAACTTTTTTCTTAAGAATCTCCCTTAAATTGACAAAAATTGCTAACTGTAGATGGTGTAGCCCTTCAGGGTTATATTTCATGTCTTAAGTTAGCAGATGTACATCAAACCGTGAAGAAACACCAAGTTATATGTCTTTGAACTATAATTATATGGGGTTGTCCTGTACTTGAAAGGCAATGTAACAGTAACATTACGTTACATGTTTGTAATCTATCAGGGATTGTTTTATTAATACTACTATTATTATTATTACTGAGAAAGCTGTTTTCGAAGGCTTCATTCTCAGATGTCAGAGAACATTTAACTTACCACTTCAAAGATTGCAAAGTTTGCTATTTAATTCACACAAGAACTCATCAGGACACATATAGATCTTTACATCTGAAGCATGTAGAACTTTTTTAATATTTAATCTGACTTGTTGTAGCATTATCATAAAACCCATCATTTAAAATTACATGCGACAAGGAAACTATGCATATATAAGTTGATATTAGACATAAGTGATTTATGTCTTGGTTTAGAACTGTCACAGAGGTGATACCTATTTCCCTACATGTGCTGTTGACCAAACCAATCAGACAACTTACACGCAAAAGAGCCTGTCAGCTAAGGCAACTGACAGAAGTATCGGCTCAGGTGATTGTTAATAATACCCTTATTGCTTTGATGTCAAGTTTATTCTCATTCAAGAGCCCGTTGCACAGTACTACCTCAAAAGGAAGATTGTATTAATCCCACTATTATAACTTAAATGCTGAAATGTAAACAACGTTACCCGTTTGTATTGCTCCCATCGGTTACACTGCTACATATAATTATCACTGTGACAATGTGACAATGAAAAACTATGTTTTTTTTATGAAACACAGAATGTCTTATTATCGGTCTGTGCCCGACATGTATCGCTCAGTGTAACATTACACAGATTTATTTGGTCAGGTAATACTGTACACCCCTGTCTGTGTTCGGATACATTGTCACAAACAGGTAAATATAACAAAAGTCTAATTTAACTTTGATCATTCAACTTTTATTATGTATATTTCTTCAGTTGTTGTATTGATATTACCAGCGTCATAATACTGTATATTAAATATCTGGACAAGGATCATTCAGAATAGCAGTAAAATTTAATAAACACTTAGTTTATTTCCGTGATTATTGCTAAGCTGCAATATGGTAATATGATCAAAGTCATTGAAATCATTTGAAAATCAGAAATTAAGCTTATTTACATGATATCTACAGTATGCATCACTTGTACCATTTCCTTATTGCTATTCAGAAATAATATACTACTGTTTGAGCATATAAGATATGAGAACTATATAAACTACTCAGAACTGGTTGTTTTCGTTACTCGTTCCGTTTTCCTTCTCTTTATTTTATTATCGTGCTGCAAAGTAAAGTTATGGTTTGATAAATTATTAGGAAAAACTGGGATTCGCCAAGATATAACAGAGCTACAATATCCTACATTAAAATATGTTGTCATTTCTACTTGCCATTTCGATATGTGAACTCTGTTGAACTCTGTCCTTTAAAAAATAAATTAACTGTTAAATCAAAAGTAAGCATAGGTTCCATGCTGAATCAATTCTTTTAAGAGACTGTCGTATAAAACCATACTAGTATGAAAAAGGGGAGGAAATAGCATGGAAGTAAAGATAACTTTTAAAAAAATATATGTACACATGTATTTTTATTGCTGTGATAGCCCGGGAAACAACTTTCTTTTATTCTTTTCCTTCTACTTACAATAATTGTGTGTAACATTGTACTCTTAAGGTCCAAACTAGTACATTGCGGTTGTGAACTATAGCCGTAGACCAGATATACCTATGTAATAAACTACCCTGCAACGTTTTAACCCGGGGTTATTTTCGTTTCTCGACTTAAACTGAACAACAATGTTCCCCTTGGTCACGTAAAATACGTGAAAGTCTTACGAACCTTAGTATTCTCTGTCAGCAACTGTTCGCGTTAGCTTTGTTAGGTAACAGTGTGGCTTCACTCTTCAAGGGTCAGGTTATATTTTCTGTTTTAGATTCTCACAACTCGTATGTTAAATGTACCAGATATTTTAATATTTTGAATTTCTTATTATTGGTAATGTTTGACTTACCATGACCAGGAAAATCGCCGATCAGGTTTCAACTTCCTCATACTGCCTATATCACTTTATTTGGCACTTTTATACAAATCAAATGCTTGTTTATGATTGCAGATTTTTTTTTTCTTTAAAGTAATAAGTCTGTTTTAGCAGTTTTTGCTTTATATACAAAGGTGTCACGTATGTTACTGCATCAAGAATCGTAAATTTGAGTAGCTGGGCAATAGCATCAAAAAAACTTTTGGTTTATGCTATAACAAATAAGCAAACAGCAAAATCTGGTGTGCCTGTTCTGACTTTGTCAAGTCTTATTTATTACAGTTTGATATATTCTTAGTTTCGTCACGTATAAAACACATCTCATGAAGTCCTTAAACCACTTGGTAATAAGGCTGGTAGCTCCAAATAAACAGTATTCCATAAGAACTACCAGGATATTATTTTCATAAATGTTCTGTGAGAGATAATGACGTAATACTGGAAGTTGTATTATAATGGACTGTTTTATGAATTAAAGTTAATGACGTTACTACTTGTGGTAGTTAATGATGAAAAAACAAACCTAGCTGTATTTTCTAATACTTACAGATGATTCTATTGAAAAAAAACAAGAATAGAAATAAAACATAAGGAGCTACCTAGACATTACAAGATTTTAACACAGATACATATATGTAACGTATATTATCGATCGTTACGACCAAAGAGTCATTAGAAAAAATGGCAACATGTGTTTTTCCATTGTGTACCCACCACTGATGAAGTTGATATATGTTGCCAAAAATTAACACGAATGTTCACGGGAACGACATATGCCCCCGGACTAATAACTGGAAAATGCTATCGTTTAATCCAAAACATGTACAGCGACATCAAGTCTTGCATAACGGTAAATGGTGAACAAACCGATTTTTTCTCCTGTAATATTGGGCTCCGTCAAGGCGAAAATTTGTCGCCCTTCCTATTCACGATTTACTTAAACGACTTAGAAGCATTCTTCTTCAAAAATTACCCAGGCGGGGGCATAGAATGTTTTTCTTCCGAGTTTGACGGAAACACTATATATATACTTAAAACTTTTTATACTTCTCTATGCCGATGATACGGCTATTCTTAGCGACTCTTCACAAGGATTACAATCAGCCTTAAATCTATACAACAATTACTGCATACGATGGAAATTGAAAGTTAATGTTAGTAAATCGAAAGTTATCGTATTTTCCAAGGGCAGACCAGGAAACTACAATTTTACATTAAACAATGATGTCTTAGAATGCGTGAATGAATATAAATATCTAGGCATTTTGTTTAGTAAAAGTGGGACCTTTATAGCAGCAAAAAAGCATTTGGCAAGTCAAGCAGAAAAGGCGATGTTTTGTCTTATTAAAAAAGCACGATCATTATTACTTCCTATAGACCTACAGATCGAATTGTTTGACAAACTCGTGAAACCTATATTGTTGTACGGCAGTGAGGTGTGGGGGTTTGGTAACAATGTGATTCTTGAAAGAACTGTTCTAAAATTTTTGAAATGCATTTTAAACATGAAATCAAGTACTCCGAATTTCATGGTATACGGAGAAACGGGCGCTTTTCCAATATACATTGATATACAGTGTCGCATAATATCATTCTGGGCAAAGATAGTTACATCAGAAAATCCAATTAAATTATCTCCGACCCTATATAACGTAATTTACAGTTTATACACCTACTCGGATATCAGTAATACGAGATTAAATTGGATAAAGAAAGTTAAAGAAATCTTAATAACCTGTGGTATGAGTGGTGTATGGGAAACACACACGTTCCCCAACGAAAAATGGCTTGTCTGTGCCGTAAAACAAAAGTTAAAAGATATATTTATTACAAATTGGCACTCACAAATAGATAACAGCAGTAGTGGGACTATATATAGATTAATAAAAACTAAATTTGGATTTGAAAATTATTTGGTTACTCTCCCATTCAAACTGAGGAAAGCTTTGGTGCAAATCAGAACAAGGAATAATCGATTACCGATTGAAACAGGGCGGTGGCAGCAAATTCCGAGGGAAGAACGACTCTGTTTTTTATGTAAGCAAAATATAGGTGACGAATTCCATCTCATTTTGGAATGCAAAGAATTTCACGATGTTAGAAAGCAATACTTAAAACCATATTATTATAAAAGACCCAACATTTTAAAATTCTACCAGCTATTTAATACCGAAAATAAGAAGGCATTGCTTAGTTTAAGTCGCTTTATCCGATTAATCTTGGCTATAGTGTCGTAAAAATCAGTTATAGTATTGTTAGAAACTCACATCTGACCATGTGTCTTGCAGTAGTTGCATCCACTTTAATATGCGTTACAAGTATATTTGTTGTCCTAGCATAAAGCTGACGGATATTGAAATGATGTGGAGAAATGCTCAGGATGCAATGCAAAGGACCGGTGATCCTGCGCATTGCGTCCTGAGCACGACGCCAGCATATCGAGTTTAAATGGAATAAAGATACCCATAAAATATTGGAACTGATAGCTATTGAAATAAATGGAGGCGGACAGGCACCGGGTGCAGCGCACAGGACCTCTGTTCCTGTGCCTTGCATCTGGTGTGCGGCTCCAGCATATTAGTGGACTTTGAGTAATGGAATAATTATGCTTGTAACGATAAAAGTTATTGTTGTATGTGGAGAAGTTCACTTTGTAATATGTGCTATACAGGTATGTTCAGTGTCTTTGTATAAACCGGCGGATAATGGGTATTGGAATATGCGGAGAAAACGCAGGACGCAGTGCACAG
Source organism: Ctena decussata (assembly GCA_963989385.1). Lineage (NCBI taxonomy): Eukaryota > Metazoa > Mollusca > Bivalvia > Lucinida > Lucinidae > Ctena > Ctena decussata. Next base: position 57,282,750 of record OZ022503.1, read on the forward strand.
GACGTTGTTCCTGTGCCTTGCGCTCCGGGCACGACTCCAGCTTACTATATCGATTTTAAATGAACCACAATGCCCATAATGATTAAAATAATTGGGATATGTGGAGGCAGGCTCCAGGTGCAGTGCACAGGGCAGTTGCCCTTGTGCCTTGCAGGTGGGGCGTGGCTTCAGCATATTATTTGTCTTTGAACGAAATGAGATACTTATGACGAAATATGTCATCGAAATGTGTGGATATGTGTTTTGTGCTATAAAGATAAGTTTATTGCTTTATTTACTGCAATATGTGGAAGAGTGCTCCGGGGGCGATGCACAGGAGCATTGTTGCTATGCTTCGCCTCCTGGGCATGACTCCAGCATAATATCGAGGTGAATAAACCAAGATACTGATAATGATAAAAGGTTCTCGAATTACGGGGAGTAGAACTCCTGATGCAGTGCATAGGGCCGTTGTTCCTGTGCCTTGCATCCTGAGCCCTGCTCCAGCATACTCAGTACGATTGAAACAAGTGGAGATGTGCATCTTGTGTTGGATGCAATACAAGTATATTATTGTCCCAGTTTAAAGCTGGCAGGTGTCACTTATTGAAATATGTGGAAAAGTGCCCCGCACGGAATGCGCAGGACCACAGTTCCTGTGCCTTGCGTCCTGGGCATGACTCCAGAATATCATTGGAAATAAAGATAAGTTTATTGCGCTAGTTACTGAAATAAGTTGAGGAGTGCCCCGGGGGCGATGCACAGGAACATTGTTCCTATGCTTCGCCTCCTGGGCATGACTCCAGCATAATATCGAGGTGAATAAACCAAGATACTGATAATGATAAAAGGTTCTCGAATTACGGGGAGTAGAACTCTTGATGCAGTGCATAGGGCCGTTGTTCCTGTGCCTTGCATCCTGAGCCCTGCTCCAGCATACTCAGTACGACTGAAACAAGTTGAGATGTGCCTCTTGTATTGGATGCAATACAAGTATATTAAACTGTGTCCATTTACGTTTGAGCAAATCCATTTGCTCAAACTGGCTCTATGATTTTGGATAAGACGTTTGTTGGTTCAAAATTTGGATTAATATCTCTGCAGGAAATATACTGTACTTTAGTTAACTGATGAGTAATAATTAGAATTAGATCTAATCCATTTTGTCCAAAATTTGGATAAACCAAATAGCCTGGGGTAAGAAAACACCCTGCCTATGCCTATACTGTATGAAAATACATGGCCGAAAATTTTATCCAAAATTTGGATAAGCGACTGTGCAGGCAATACAATGCAGCGTATAAACAGACTGAAATACATTAAATTTTATTTTATCCAAAATTTGGATAAAACCAAACTAGCTGGGAGAAACAAACACCCTGTCTTGCCCCACACATTATGCAAACACACGGCCAAAATTTTTATCCAAAATTTGGATAAGCAGGAAATGCAGTACAACGAATACGCAGAAATAATTTTATCCAAAATTTGGATAAAACCAAACTAGCTGGGAAAAGCAAAACCCCTGTCTTAAAATACGCTGTTCCAAAACACAGTTGTAAGTTTTATCCAAAATTCGGATAAAACTTTTAGTTAAAATACGCAGTGAATGTCATCGAAGTTTTCTCCATAATTCGGATAAACCACATTATGGTTATTGCAAAAAAATACCATGAACAAAACTATGTCGAAATTCAGACGAATAAAATGTATAAGAATCTTATTTGAAAAAAAAAAAATAACGTCTTTGTACACTTAACTTATTCTAATTTTGTCATTTAATCTATTAGTATAACTGTCAGAAAACAACTGTTTCTAAGTGTTTCAGCAAAATATTTTTATCGAAAAGGTGTTTATTTTAGTGTTATTATTTCATTTTTATTTATTTATTTTTATTAGTTTTTTTTTTGGTTCGATTTAGATGCTACGCGAAAAGTTGCTCGCAAAAACATGACAACTTATGTTTCATCTTTATTATACTGAGTACATTGTAACTGATTAATGACGCAGTTAGATAATAAAGAATAAGTATGTATGCATAAGACATACATAAGACATGCATCGGTAGTCAGATTTTGTTTTCAGTGAACGGAAATGGGATTTAAATCGTAAACGTGCATATGAAATAAATTCTATTTTCATCATTCAAAGTATTTGTATTTAGATTTCTCTACAAATTTTTTTTTACTGAGTCCCTAGAATACGTTATAAATGCATGCCAAAGTCCATTACATATATTTTTTTAAGTTGAATCACATTAAATTAGAATGCAGCACTTTTGATTTGGGTTTTTTTCTGTTTTTTTTTTCTTCTTCTTTCGTTGTGTTGTGTGATCTGAAATGACAAAACATACGTGTTAATGACTGACAATATGTGTTTATGTTATTTATAAAGGACCTCTGACAGTAATAATGTAAATTTGCCTATAAAATTAGTCAAAATTAATTTTTTTATATACCCAAGAATTTTTCTTGAAATTTGTTGCTCTCAACTTCCCCTAACTGGCTATGAATTTAATTTCTGATTTTTTAGTACATGGACTTCAATTCTGGTTGAAAAAGCCAAATTTTATAATTAAATGTAATCGAAACAGGAAAAGTTTTCTAAAGATACCCCCCCCCCCCGTGCCTCAGCTAGCCACTTTGCATGTATGAGTGTACTATCATAATACACATTATATGTGAGTGGCTTGCTGAGGCACGTGGGGGGGCAGATAGTCTACAGCTGAAAAACTGAAAAAGTGGGTAGGGTACTTACACCCTTTATATCTACAAATAGGCTAAAGTCCTTATTATTGAAAATATATTGCATACTATCAGTAACAGTAGTGTGTACTTTAGTTTTAGCATAGTTATCAATTAAAATTTCGATATATTAGAAATCCCAAAAATGGACTTATTTTCAGAGTCTGAAACATTCACGTACCCCCTCTTGATGAAATTGGTTAAAGTTAGTCTAGATGCCTGATAATTTTTCAAAATCACTGTTAAAATGCCTTTATAGTACACAGGCCTACATATTGATGCCAAATATTTCAACTTTTGCTGCCCGAGGAAGGTGCAATAATTTGTCGAATAATAGGCAAATATGACAGACGCATGGAGGGCACATGTTACGAACCATCTTAGAGCGGCGTATAAAAAATAACTTCGAGTTCACAATGGCGGACACATGTGAAATCAGAGCATGATGCTGAGCACGTGCTAAAAACTTCGCACATTTTACAAACAACAAACTCCTTCCAAAAGGTAAAACGCGGTTCAATAAACACAGAGTCAAAAGCAACAACTCTTAAGCTCTTAAAATAAGTAGGCGAAATTAAATTATCCTAGTTATATATAGAAAAAAAAATTCAATGGCAAAAATGCGCCCATCACTCATGCAATATCAACGTGCATATCTGTGACCTACTGGTTTTAGGGAATGGGATGCAGCTTTATCCTTCTTAGATACTTTCAAGGCTATTAGCATGACAGTGATGAAGTGTTAGTAGCCTCCGGACAAACAGGCTATAATTACTGATAACATCTTCGGTCCTTGAAAGTAAATCGTCGATTAAAAAGTTATTCCAGTGAACTCAATACTAGAGGAATAACGCACATACTAGGGAACTATTATGATGCGATTCGGCATGATTCCATGACCCTGATCTATTATTTTGGGCACTGAGTTTGAACAAACTTAGATAATTATACACTGCTCATGCAGACTGGTCCGGTTTCAGAAGCTACATGACAGGTATTTAGCAACCAAAAGGACTCACCCACTAGACTGTTTGGTGTCAGCTACTTTATGAAGCAGTCATTCTTTTCCTAGTAGATCAGTAATGCAATAAGTGCTATGGCTGTAATGAGTGATATTTTATATACAGAGCAGTACATTCGCAACAAAAAGCGGTTCAGTCCCATAAAGTGGTCATACGGCTACGTGTCCTAGACCCACGATTTAAAATTATCCTGTTGAGGAGAGGATGTCTGATAGCTTAACACAAAGACGGTTGTAAGAAAAATACTTGCAAGATTTGTCAAATAATAATAATAACAAATAAATACATAAATATATTATACTGAATGATACATACTCGCTATTAGAATATGGCAGTTTCTGCATGAATTTGTTACATTTTGTTACTTTGTGGTACTTATATATTTACAGATGTTCTCATATTTAGAACAATGCTTTACCAATCATTTTGAAATTAACGACAGTTATGCAATGTTTTATCTAGATAACTTAATAAGCGCAAGTGAATAATAACGTCGTTAACATGCTACCAGCCTTTTGATAAGTTTTGCGAAACAAGCTAGTAAGGGAAAAATTACAAAAAGCGATATCACAATATCAGCTATAAGATACCAGATATGACGTGTCAGCTTGACACACAATTGATCTGTAAGGGTATTGAAAAGTATGGGCATTATCAGAACAACAGGAATCTGCCAGATTTAAGAGTGCATATCACAGAAAATGAGTCTTATGCCCCGAGACAAAGTTATATGTTTATTTGTTTTATATTAAGGTGAGTGGGTACACTTTCAGGGATTGAGACTTCTCCATTTTCGTTTTTTGTCTCCCTTCTCAATAGGGTTCAACTCTTAAAAGGAATAATTTGCTCCTGCAAATTAAACTCTTACTTTTAGGAGTAGACTCCATTTTTGAAGAGTTACGTCATTCAGGGAGGCAAACATGATGTAATGGAAGTTGTTTCTCTTTGTAAAAAGTGCAGAAAAATACGGAGCTATACCCATACACTTTAAGCTGATTTTAATAGTTGGAAAAGACAAACAATGAAGATCTTGATAAGCCTGCTTATTTCAGATGCAGTCTGATATGGGTTTACACTGACCGCTAAGGCATCCATCTCCCGGCATTTAGTTTCATTCATTGGTAATTTGGGGCTTTAGGCCTCCCAATTTATATTTTTATACAGTCGGAACTCAAGAGAATGGCAAGAGGTAATTTACATGATATCTCACAACATATATTTATTTGTAAAGTTTTGCTTTTAAGCAAAGAACAAGTCAACTCCAACATTTTAATTCATCTTATAGCTCGGCAATGGGCTTTTTGACTCCCTTCAAGTGATTCATAGGTAGTAAATGTGTTTTGCTATGTTTTTGTTTTTTCTTTCCCCAGCAGCCTTTATTTGTGTTAACAATTTAATGTTCAGCAAGGTCTATGCATGGTAAAGGTAAAAAGGTAAATGTTTCTCATACATGTAGCCTAATAGCCGTAGGGGCAGTGGGGGTTAGAGACTCACTGTATCTTGGGCACAACAGATGAAAGGCGGAGCCCATCACTCTCCTTTTGCTGCCTTATCCTTCCCTGATTCAAAAGAGTTACCCATTTATTGCTGGATTGACAGAGAGAGTTTTCCCAGTCGTCGAAACGCGGGCGCGATCTCGTGACCTTCCGGCGACTTTCTGCAGCATAACGAGTTACTATAACCACTCGACCACAGGAGGGTTTCTTTTTTACAGTATCGAGTTTCGAGTAATAAAAAGAGAGTTTCGAGTTATAAAAGGCAAGCATCGAGTTATAAAAAGCTAGGTTCGACTTGTAAAAAGGGAGTATCGAGTTCCCAGCATGCTGGTGTTCTTTTTTTATTTTTATATTTATTTATTTTTTTTCTTCAATTTTATGTATCATTAATGAGCTGAACGCACTGCTTTTGGCATATTTATGCATTAAGGTCTACACCGCAGAATTTTCACTTTCATTTTCATCTGATTTGTCAAAGACATCAAAGGAGTTAATTTTGCCAATTGAATTCTCCAGGACCATATACCATTACATGTTTTAAGCAGGTTTTGATTTCTTACATCTGGAGATGTGCAGCTGGAGATATGGCCAATCAGCTGACAGTTTTTGTGTGATAGACTGAAAAGTTCCTTTTTTCTCATAAATATTACATGTCACTTGTTTAAATATCATATATCATCTATGTGTAACCTGACATGTTTACCTACATAGATGAGCTTTTGTTCTTTTCTGTTCTGTTCCGCAAAATGAATTATAATTTCGAATGCCGCCATGTAGTCGGATTGCTCTGCTTTTAATTGATTAGGTGTTCTGGTTGTGTGAGCGTGTGTTTTTTCTTTCGTTTTGACAATATGAAAAGTACAAGAAAGAAGAATACAAAAGTTTTATCCGGAATTTCGGCCTTCGTCCGGGCACGTACACATCTGAGTAAGTATATATAATCATGGCAAGAAATCAAAATGGCAATGCAGCGCACACAGTGGGCCTAGACAAAAATTGCTTAGAACACTGCAGGACATTACATACGCAGGTAACCTTGTCTCGACAAGCTTGTTGGGAACAAAATCTCAAGAAGTAAGGGAAGCTATATTTCAGTATATTAGAGATACCCAGTATGAGGAAAAAATATAGGGCCGTGCACAAACCTATCATTTGCGATAGTGTCATGGGTGAGGGGCATTCGAACGGACAGTTCAGGCAGGCCAATCCTACCCACTATTTCAACTGGAACAATACAGACATAGACAACGGACATACAATACTAGGAGTCACCGGGGTGTGTGATTACAGGGGTCTGTTCCATCGGACGTAGCGAAGCGAAGTCCGATGGAGGCTTACAGATCTGGGAATATAGAGCGGATGTTGACAATGGCCCGAAGAGGCCTCACATGCCATCCGTCTCCTGACGCCCTGAGATGTATTGCTAAGGCCTGCATAAATGGGACGCGGGGACTCTGTATATAGGATGTGTTTTATGCTGAAATGTGCATGGGTCCATTTGGGTACGAAACCATATTGCATAACGACGCGCGCCAACATGTCGCCACCCTACCTGGCCCTGTCTGGCGGTCTGGACTGGCTGTGGGACTGCGGGCGACCGTGGATTACAGGTTTGGAATGGCCAGATCGGATGAAGCGGTTTCCTAGCCACGACTATGGCCTCTCCCGGCTGCCTAGGCATCGCTCGGGGGATGCGCGAAGTGGGGAAAGTAAAACAAAGTGGACATAATGGCTAACATTAATAATAACAACCCCACACGTGTTGGCGCAGTCCGATCCTACACCTACATCGGAGGCAGAGTATTAGAAAAAAGACAGACATACGAACCATTATATTACAGACATTCACAGACTAGACTCGACGAGCGGTTGCATAACGACGCGCGCCAACATGTCGCCACCCTACCTGGCCCTGTCTGGCGGTCTGGCCTCCTGGCTGTGGGACGGCAGGCGACTGTGAATTACAGGTTTAGGCGAGAGCCAGATCGGATGAAGCGGTTCCCTTGCCACGACTATGGCCTCTCCCGGCTGCCTAGGCATCGCTCGGGGGTGCGCGAAGTGGGGAAAGTAAAACAAAGTGGACATAATGGCTAATAGTAATAATAATAAACCCTACACGTGTTGGCGCAGTCCGATCCTACACCTACACCTCGGAGGCAGAGTACTAGAAAAAAGACAGACATACGAACCATTATATTACAGACATTTACAGACTAGACTCGACGAGCGGTGGCATAGTGTTCAGCGAACTCAAAATGATGTGCGGAGCCGGTCACATGCTAGGTGGGGCTTCTTCCCAATCACTTGCTGGCCGGCTCTGAGTAACATCCAGGATATAAAAGTCTCTAACGCATGTGCCACCGACCGCCGAGCCAATAGCAGACTAGACATAATCGTACACTACAGTAAACAGACGTACAGACGTACAGAGAGGCGCGCAGTGGAGGTGGATCAAAAGCTCTTATACATACTCGGACATTACCGAAAACCCCAATCAAATCCGAAGCCCGAAACAGAAAATACAGCATCCAACATTTTTAGACCACAAAATTTGGTGCGCGTTATTAATATTTATTTTACAACAAAAATCAATATCGCGAGCTCTCACGGCTTAATGGCATTCCACGGGAAGCTCAGGTGTGGAAGCACGAGATAATTCAACAAAAGCGCAACTGGCCAATTATAGGGTCAATGATCTCCACTGCGAGTTTCTAACATACAACTTACCGTGTGCAACGGAAGTGTCTGGGCGGTTTATAAAGGTAGGGCTTAATATGAACTCGTCCATCCTTGTAAATGGACTAGTCTGGAAAGCGGGTAGGATAGCATATCACTGAGTCGGCACGTAAGGAGCGTCTGATCGGGGTCTACGTGTGATAGGAAGAGATCCGCCCGGACGTTTTTGGGGAGCACAACGACGACTTACATTTAAGCCAGATCAAGGGAAAATGTTTAATATGCAGTCGTATCAAGAAAAAAGGCAAAAAAAAAAAAAACAAAAAACATAAGAATTACTTTCATGAAATTTGTTGAATTTAGGAATTTTAGGAATTTAGTTAGGATCACAGAGCGAAATTGCAACTCCGAAATTAATAAATCACAGGCACTCGAATGAAGAAAGAAGAAGAAGTATTACAGCATAAAATGAATTTAGGAATTTAGGAATTTAGTTAATTATATTAGGAATTTAGAGTAATATAGGGAATTAGTAATCTACATCAGACGCTAAACCCTACCAAAATAGAAAGAGACAACAAAAGGCAAACATTAGGATGGGTTAAAGTTCTTTCAAAAATTTCTTTATAAACCCCTTTTTGTAACGAAGCATAAATTTCAAAATACAATAATAGAACAAATAAATACATAAATCGCTTAAATATGGGTTGGCCCCCTTCCCACTACCTGCAGGGAGGGGGGTGTGCCAATTATAAATGTGGACGACTCCACTTCGCAGGCGGGGGGGTGGGGGGGGGGGGAAATGACGCACAGACTATTTTTTGAATAAAAAAGGCGACAAAAAATGGAAATTCCGTCCTTTAACTCGGAAAATCCTCTCGGGGGGGGGGGGGGGGGCGATGGTGGGCTTCATAAGGGTTAGTAATTATTCCCCGGGTGTATAAGGAATGGAACCATCCCCCTTAGAATGTGGACGAGACCATTATCCGGGAATGGGGGGGGTTGGGCTTCGCGCGGCTAGACCCTGTCGCGACGTGACCGTAAACATAGAAATCCATCATTATATTGGACAAAAGTGTTACACGCGGCGCGCGCGGGAGACGGTGCGAGTGCCCCCTCAATGAGGAAAGGGCAAGGGAGGTAATCCCATCGGTGCCCCGACGGGGGGAGACACCTCGGCTATTTCGCCATCGAAAAAAGAACAGAGGGGAAGAAAGATGTGCCATGAAAAGGCTGACGCATGAGGGGCCAACACATAGGTGAGCAACACATATTATATTTCAATAAGACTAGGGTAAAATAACCTACACACCTAGGCATCTAAATTGGTATTTTTGCAACAAAATGAGTAACAGGAATTTAAGCAATAACCAATTAAGGACCGTCCTTGTCTCTCTGGGTAATGACACTCCGCCAGTCTTACCTTACTATGCCTGTTAAAGTTACGGCGCGGCAGCGAAACAACGATGGATGCAGGACACAACAACGGTGGAGACATCCCAGAAGAAGAGGATGGAGACGGACAGACGGACAGATACGCAATCACATACATAAACACACAAACACGCACGCAAGCCGGCATACACGCAAACACGCATGCACGCAAAAAATAACAAGTACACGCACATTGTGCTAGCACAAAATAAGTAGGCACACACACACGCAAAACATACTAACAACCAAACTTGATGCTCTGCCACCCCTGGGTGAGGCGTGTTTTTAATAGCGACAGCCCTATGGTGGCATCATCATACTCACAAGAAAACTTACTAACGGCCCATCAACTTATCAATATTATATACCTAACTAACTGGGGTTAGTATATAACAGCTACATCTTTATTATATATGCTTGACCATACAGTGCGAGACCCATCCCTATGCAAAAAAGAACTTTAAACCATTCCCAACTAATTTCTGCTCTTTTTAATATCCTTTAGGATCATAAATGATTAATGAGCAAGGCGCTAGCTTCCTAAAGCCGGCACCACGCTAGATGCTCACTTTTGACGGGGGAGTTCAAAATTCAAACTTAATGTTGCACTCATCACTTGGCAAAATTACTCGACCAAAATAACTGAAGTGCAACAGCCCTAAAGGTACCTGAAAAGGTCCCTACCTGTGACTGCGTCAATCCCCACCTAAGGGTAAGGTCAGAATAAGGGACCTCTATCCGGAACCAAATTACTTGGATACGGGGGAGGGTTAAAATTAAGGGCTGTAAGTAATATGGGACCCCAACAGGTCCCATCCTTGAAACCTAAGGAACGCCTGCGTGTTCTCTCGTTGGGACCTGGGTTTCGGTGTGCTCCTCCTCTGCGGGCGGGGTTGGCCTGTGTTTCCCTGGACTTTCCGCTGGGGTGGCTTTCATGTGGCGCGCGCCTCCTTCTTCGGACAGAACCTGACTTGGAGCCGTAGAAGGCAAACATCTATGCATAAATACTGGTTAGGCAGCACTGACCGACGAGACATTTACAGACTGAATGACATTGGACGGACACACGGCGCCAAATGTGTGCAACTATGGTTACGTACCGTTGAGCCACTTGGGTAACGCCGATACGAGAATTGAACAGAACAGAACAGAACAGAAAATGGCAGATCATATCAAAACTAAACACAAGTACAAGCACTGGATCATACCAAATGAAGTTCTTTTGAAAATACGTTACGTTCTGGTGACGTGGGTTGTAAGGGTTTCTGAATGACCACTGTCTGGTTTGATTTACCATGCGTGTGTTTCGTGAACTTTGGCAGTTTTTGTATGTACTTTTTGCGTTTCAACCCCACATTTTCGTCAAGATTTTCAAAACGAACGCCTAGTGATGGAACGCACAAGAATAGCCTTAAAAGACTGTAGTTAACATTTTAGTTTAAGTGCCGAAACTGTACTAAACCCATTGGTGCATAACATTGAAAAGATAATAATAATAATAATAATAATAATAATAATAAATGATAATAAAGACTTTATTTTCAGTGGGTGACACAATTAGTTACAAGCTACTCTTATTTGAGGCCCACTTAAAAAATATGTACAAATCAAAAGATCTATCAAATACAAATATACAACAGACACTGGTCAGCGAAACCAAACATTTACTGTTTCAGGCCTCATGACTCAAGAAAAGAAAAAGCACTGGCAGCAATCAGTACTACCGTAAAATTCTAAATATTGGGACACCAAAAATAATCGCCGCAACTGTCCCAAACACGGAACAGCCTGGTTTTACAAAGCGGTAGCCAAAAGATTCAGGCGGAATAGCAAACAATGTAGACACTGATCAGACTGCTCCTCTAGGATAGCCTGATAGGAGTCTACACTGTCCGCTCAGACCTATCTATCCCAATACATAGAATTTTTTATGGTATAACGGAATGAAAAGAAAGAAGCCCAATCCAGTAGCCTACCCTACCCGAAAACGAATAGCAAAAACGAGCCCCGGTTTCTGGGTATCTTCAAAAAAGAAAAAAAAAAAAAAACAGAAAAAAAACGGGTCACTTTAAATGTACATAAAAGTAAATCGATCATATGCCATATGTACGCTCAAAAACAATCACACAAAATATGAATTTACATAGTTTTACAATATATGCGCTACGCAACATCTGACGGTACCCTTGCAAGGGGAAGTCTGATCACAATCAACGCTGTTTTTCCATTCCACTGGCATCTGTTGGGCGCATTGCAGCACTTTAAAATATATATAACTTTACATTTTTTTCGAGTAATTTTTGTAATTAGTTTTGGTGTCCCAATGTTTATTATAATTTTTGGTACCAAATATACGAAATACCAGACCACGCTTTCAGCTGCACTGCTCAGCGTCAGTTACACTTCAGAGTCGTTTAAAATGCTATAATTTTACAATCTATGTTGTTATAGGCGGTTCATTGACAGATTAAAAACAATGCCATGAAAATTAGCGAATTATCCCATTGGTCGGACCTAGAAAGACCTATTACACTCCCAGTTATGGCCTGCCATCCAAAATGTGGCTATTTAGCAAATTCTTCGTGATTTTTATCACTGACTAATCTGTCTCTGGGTAATTAATTGCATATTAGATGTTTGCAGGGTACGAAAGATCTGTACCATGTTTTAACTTTGATAAGAGATAATTTTCTTATAACACATATGAAAAATTTTCTAGAGAAACAAAGTTGTGTTTGTACGAATATATAATTTAATCCGTATCATCATAAACGCATTGTGCAGGGCCTAATTTGACACCATTTTGCTTTAAAGACAAACGTTTTCAGGCTCTACCTTCGCTTTGCGCAAGTCCCTCAAAGCCAGTCCCTCTTTGTTTTCAAGTCTTTCAACAATCGTCATACCAAAACGTCCAGCAGTCGTCGTCGTCTTTATTTATTTACCATTTATAGTATCGAACTATCTAAAGCGAGTTTCAAGTAATCAAAAGCGAGTAATATAAAAAGAAAGCAGTTATAGACAGTATGGAGTAAAGAAGTGATTAAAATTTATATACAGAACTCTACAAAACTATCATATTACGAATGAATATCATTTGATACTGATTTGATTTCTTTTCATTGCTGGCAATGCAACTACGCATCAGAGAAACAATAAATGGGATCCTTGTCTTACATTTTATTACCATCTATTTAACGCGTTCACCTTGTATTTATCTTCATGTACATTGTAGTTTTACCATGTCATAAAGTTTGTGAAATCGAAAAATAGGTCATTGAAGTCTTTTTTTATGATTAATCAAGAACGGTTTAATGTTTTAAAGCCGGTGTCTGCCTAGGATAGCTTGCGCACATGCGCAGTCTGGTATGTAGACTAGCTCCTTGTCTGATACTAATGATTTTTACAGCCCTGCTAAGGCAATAATTTTTCCTGGCCGCATGGGTAAAATTGTACTCAAAGAAAAACTTCAGACAGAATCCGCAATTAAGCATGTAGCAAAGTTACCATATACGAAGTTTAACGTATTTTCAATATATCAATCCGTCAAAAATGATTTCGCAGAACTGAAAGTAATCACAGTTTATTTATCAATAAGATCCGCCTCCTTTCAGCCAGTAGCAAACTGCAGAAGCCTGACAGACTGCGCATATGCTGACGATGGTCTGGGCATGCGCACATTTTATGTCTCGAGAGATATTCCCCGGACATAGCTCATATTGAAAATCAAGATAAACTTGCGCATCTGTCCAGTCCGAAATCACAACCCATATATCCTACTGCCATATGCTGCACCAATTTCGCTCAGGCTAGTGGAATGATCCTTGTTTTCTATTTTCCACGGACAGATAGAGAGAGAATTTCGCTCAGGCAAATGGAATGATTCGTCTTTCCAGAGAGAGAGAGAGAGAGAGAGAGAGAGAGAGAGAGAGAGATGAGGGAAAGATACTGCATATAGAAACATATGTCTTTGCTTTGTAGAGGTATTTTATCAGACTTCCCTTGAATGACGTAACTCTTCCAAAATGGAGTCTACTCTTAAAGGAAATCTTCTCTAAGAATATAAGAGTTGAACCATATTGAAAAGGGAGACAAAAACAAAAGTGCCAGAGTTTCAATCCCTGAAATTGTACCCACTCACCTTAAGATAAAACAAATCGCCTTCCTATAGCTAATTACGTCTTGGGACATAAAACTCATTTTTCAATCTGGCAGATTCCAGATGTTCATGCTTTTCAACACTTTTACCGGTCAATTGTGTGTCAGTCTGGGTCAAGTTTAAATGTCATATCTGATATTCTAATGTCACCTTTTATCAATTCCCGACTTATTATTATAAGCGTAATTCCATTCCCACCGATAAAGCTTTTGCAAATAAATAACCAAAATAGGTCGATGCTATTTGACTCGTATGCATGTAAAACGCATTGTGCAAACTTTCTGTTTTGAGTTAAAAAAAAGAAAGAAAAAAATAATGGTGATGAAGTTATCACAAAACTCTTGAGAGTTGCTAAACCAAAATTTTGCATGGGCAACTTTCCTATTCAGGCCTTGCATAAGCGGTTTGAATTAACATGAATTATTTTGTGGAAAATCGTTCTTTTCCTCCATTAATATTGCGTTAAGTTCTTACAGGACAAGGTGTGGTTGGGTTCGGCGATGGTGCTGTCCCTACTGTGTCTTATAAACGTCCCGAAGAGAGTCTGATGTACACATTTATACATACACTAAAATTTGACAATCTCGTGTTAAGTTAAAAAAACTGTACTCATACGTATGCGAAATGTTTGTCGTACACCAACCTATTCGCAATCAACTTGCGCACGTGAAGACTGAGTTGTATCGTTCTTTGTTGGACGAACTGTGATGCCTCAAACAGATTTCGCATATGCACAAGCTATCCTAGACATGCACAGTTTTATATTATGAATGTAAAAAGATCATATCATGATTAATGATTGAAATATACGTAATACATGTAAGGGAATTTAACTAAGAAATAGATTAGCTCTAGCAGTGAATTGTTGAGTAATAATGCACTGTTTGGAGGTCAGTTGTGAAGTAGAGCATATCACGAGAGCGGAGCGCGAATGATATATCTACTTACAACAGACCGACAAACAGTGAATTATTACACAACAATTCAATCCTAGAGCTGAACTATCTTGATTCTAACACTAAAAAACGCTGCAAAAGTATTCTTTTCATTCAAATTCTCTCAACCTTCTTGCCAGCGCGTTAATGCTCCCGCCAATTTTCTTAACTGTATTTAAGATAAATGTACATTTTTAAGGCGAATTTAGAAAGAAAAAGAGACATAACACCGTCTAACGTCTCAAAACGTCACAAAATGACGTCAGTATCGCTAGTGACGTCAGTAGTTAGACTCACGTGCTCCGAAACAGCGAATCGTTGCAGAATAAAGCACAGGAACTTTCCATTGCTTCTATAGGCGCACTGTGATAGAATAAGAACCAAAATAAGAAAAACGTATAACATGACTTTATTTTATAATGCAGGCGGATTGTTTGGTATACGTATGCGTGTTGCCGGACATGGGTTATTAGCTCGCCTGGACGAAGTCCAGGAAGAGCTATTGCACAACCCCCGGCGTCGGCATCGGCGTCAGCGTCGGAGTCGGCGGCGGCGTCCGCATTTACGCTAAAAGTTTTAAGAGCTTATATTTTCTAAATTATTTGATGGATCTGGTTCCTATTTGGTATGATGATAGACATAGGTCCAAATTTTCTTTCAGCAATACTCTTGCCCAAGCCTATGATCTCAAAGTCAGAGCGTCATGGGAACAGAAAGCTTCTGATCACACTGGACGGAAACAAAGGCTGATGTGAGATTTTGCTGGGCCTATATGCCACTTCTTGGTTTTGTCATGTCGTGGCTCATATTTGGTATTAGCACATTGACCAAATATACTCTAACATTTTCTACTTGCTGTCAGAATAAGTACTTCACTTTACTATTTAAAACAAGAGGACCAAGAGGCCCTAAATCGCTCATCTGAGCGAAAAAGTTAAAGGTCAAACAAGGGTCATCATTTGAACAAACCTGATAGTTTGCAACCATTTCCAAATTTTGAATATTTTCCTATGTATTGCTATGGTTCAAACCCATTGAACAAACTTGGTAAAGGACCAATAGACAATGCTACATACTAAATTTCAAGCATCTGAGCCAAGTGGTTCTGAAGAAGAAGATTTTTGAATATTTTTCTATGTTTTCTATGTTTCAAACACACGACTCCCTACCGCGAGGTCATTTTAAACCCTGGGGCCATCATTTGTATAAAGTGGATAAACGACTACAAGGCAATGCTACATACCAAATGTCAAGCATCTGAGCCAAGTGGTTCTGAAAGTGAAGATTTTTGAATATTTTCTCTATGTATTTTTATGGTTCAATCTCATGACCTCTGGGGTGGGGCCATTTAGACCCTGGGGTCATCATTTGAACAAACTTGGTAAAGTACTACTAGGCAATGCCACGTACCAAATTTCAAGCATCTGAGCCAAGTGATTCTGAAAAAGAAGTTTTTTTCCATACTTTTCTATGTATTTATATGGTTCAAACTTAGGACACCCTGCCGTGGGGCTATTGTGGACCCTGGGGCCACCATTAGAACAAACATGGTAAAGGACTATTAGGCAATGCTACATACCGAATTTCAAGCATCTGAGCCTTGCGGCTCTGAAGAAGAAGATTTTTGAATATTTGTCTATGGTTCAAACCTCGGACTCCATGCCATTGGGCCATTTTGGACCCTGGGCCCATTATTTGAACAAGCTTGATATAAGATTATTAGGCAATGCTACATAAAAAAATTCAAGCAACTAAGCCAAATGGTTCTGAACAAGAAGATTATTTAATATTTTTCTATGTATTTCTATGGTTCAATCCCATGGCCCCTGGGCCGGGACCATTTTAGACCCTGGGGCCATCATTTGAACAAACTTGGTAAAAGACCACTAGGCAATACTACAAACAGAATTTCAATCACCTGCACCGAGTGGTTCTTCAGAAGAAGATTTCTAAGTATATTTGAATTTCGAACCCAAGACCCCTCGGGCCTTTTTGGACCACAGGGCCAGTGTTTGAACAAAACTTGGTAGAGGTCCACTAGACAATGCTTCATAACAAATATCAAAGCCCTAGACCTAGTGGTTCCAGAGAAGATGTCATTTAAAGCAAATTGACGCACGACGCACGACGGACGACGGACACCGACTGATCACAATAGCTCACCCTGAGCCTATATAGCTCATGTGAGCTAAAATTTCAAAATTTAAATTTTCAATTCTATTCTGTATTTTATAATTACGAAAAGCAAACACAATAGTTACCTATCAATAAATTTCCTCAAGTTATATTATTAACCACAGTGAAATACAAGTTTTCGCCACCTGCTGAGAAATTTGAAATTCCTTTTCTGCTGCGCATGCGCCGTTTATAAACATGCGCAATCAATGGTTGGCGCATCAAGCGGCCAAATTAAAAAAATCGTGTCAGTGTTTTGAATTATTGTGAGAAATGTTGTCTGAGAAAAACATCTTTTTGGATAGTTAACTAGATTATTGTGATAAAACAATTAAAACTGTTAATGACATCGTGTCGCTCATGTCATCGTCTCGTATGGTAAGTAACACAATGTTTATTTTTATTCTTTCCTTCGTATTTAAACGTTGAATACATTATCATCATTGTGCTAGAATTCTTCGCGCTACTTGTTTCTGTGTGCAAAATGTAGAATATTGTTTGTCTGATTAGAACAGCCTCACTGAGACGGTTAAAATGAGTTACCACAATAAATATTTTTGAGCTGTGAGTAGAAGACGTGTGCCCCTTATAACCCTTTGTCTGTTATTTTTATAGGTAAATGCATAGAAAATCCAAGCTGCAGAAGTGATATTGTCCTACGCGTGATACTGGATTGCGATGAAGATTTGTGACGCAGCGTATGATGATTTCGTGTCTCATACTGTATCGCCCGTGTAAACGTCACAGATGGTAAGTAACACAATGTGTTTTTCTGTTCTTTGTTGTTTTTCCCTTTTATATTGTGCATAAACGATGAAAAACTCATGATTGCGCTAGCATGCTTTTGTTACGGCGCTTGTAGATGATAATTTATGATATTTTACTTGTTTCTGCTCGCTACATGTAAAAGGAATTAGAACAGTCTCAACGAGTCTGTTCAAATAAGTAACCACGATTTTTAGCAGTGTGCAGAAAACGAATGCCCCTTATAACCCTAGTTCAATTGATATTACACGTTAATGCATGGACTTATCAAAATATAGCTAATATAGTCATTTGGTTATGGTTTGGAATTCAGGCGAGAAAAGCGATATTCGTCGTTCTAGTACGCTTTTTCACTAATTTAAAGACTGCTGGTAATTGATGCAGAGAGGACAAAAAATAATAATGAATAGATAAAAGGTGAACAAAATGAATCCGTGCAAAACTAGTTAATCGACAATTTTTAACTCCCTTTCTGTAAATAATTCTTATATGGGGTGGTCAAAAGATTGAACCTGTTTGGGAGCTCTAGATTGCTGTCTTATCCCATCGAATTCATGTTACAGTATGTGTTGTAATTGAAATAAAACATTGTTTACACCCAAGGCCACAGTATGAAAAGCAGGCTCCGCCCTCAAACTATCAATCGTGGTTAATTCAAAATCATTTCAGATTTGGATACATCTTTTTCACTGAAACATTAAACCATTATTTTTTCAAAATAATTTCAGTGGAAGTTGAATTATTCTTCTTCTACATATACACTGATTTAACTGTTCTTACGGATGCTTTCAACACCCTGAAGTTTAAATGTATTGTGAAGATTTCTAGCTAGTCAAGAAGAAAAAATGAAAGTTTGAATGTTTACCTTTGACCAAGTCATGTGATTCAAACAGTAGCTATGCTACTGTCCTGGTGAACCCTCTTAGTCTCTTTGACAGAGAGAGCCCAGTAACTTCTATTAAGCCACACCCTCATATTCATTGTATGGCCTACATGAAACTGGGCCTTAAACTAAACCGAAAAAGAACAATAAATATACGGTATACGCAATATTATTTTCTTGGCGAGAGGCTTAATGAGCATTTTTTCACAGAAAATAATTAAGGTGAGTGAAACCCAAACACATTTGCTGGGGTACGCTTCCGATACTTTAGCTCCGCCCACTGACTTCATCACACGACGAACGCTGAAAAATCGAATTTTAATTTATATATTTACACTTTATTTTTAGACTCTTTTTAAATTTCATTTTACTGGGTCCCAAATGAACGCAATATGGAGGATTTATGGGAACATTACAGCGATTAACAATTATAACAATCGCAGGGGTCTGGTTATGCTTCGTACTTAATGTACTGAATATGTGATTACATAGCACTAATGTCTAAATCATAGCGATTTACTCATGGCACGTTGTCTGTTTCATTTCCCAAACGCAACGAATTTAAGTTGCAATACAGACATGTTCAAGTGATTTGTTACAACATTTCAAGAAAATCATTTTTGTGGAAAAAAATACGCGAGGTTGTTAGTTTAAACAGTTTTTATTCAACATGTAGACATACACAATCAATACATACAAGAATAATATGAAATGATTCGATAACAAGCTAACTAGCTAATAAACATCGTCGCCTACTTAACATGTATTTGCAATGACATATTAGTGCATAAGATTTCTAAGCAACAGACAATCAAGACACGTTTATATGAACATATACATCATTGTATTAGGACTGAAAAGTTTTGATGTGAGAACAGCATTCAATAAGAATCAATCGAACCATATTTAAGATATAAGCTTTGTAAGAGAGAGAGAGAGAGAGAGAGAGAGAGAGAGAGAAACAACAGATGTTTCAATTCATTTCCGTTGTCTGAACCGCTTCCCGACAAAAATGTACCATCAGCGTAGCAAAATACTTGGTTTCGTAGTTGCAGATAATTTGGACAATCGTACAGATAATGTTTTACTGTTTCTGTTCGACCACAACAAGAACACGTTGAACGCGAGATTGTAAACTTGGCTGTCCCATTTTAGGCTTGAAAAAGGGGCTCGGTAAAGTTAGCAGAACGAAAATTCTGCAGAAAATTCTGCAGAAGATTCGGGTCGGTCTAAAACGCTGAATTTCTTGCTGAATTCAGCAACTCGCTGATCAGCAGAACGGGTCTAAAACGCTGAACTGCTGATATGCTGATAAAGTATTTCACAATTAATCAAACAAACCATTTTGGAATGTTTTCTTGTCTTGTTTTGCAACTATATACATAATAGTAATTTAACAAAAAATGATCTTTTTCTTTTATAGCTTGTTGAAAGTTTCAGTAAACTACTCGTAATACGCCTAAATTTACTCTTGAGTTCAATTGACCATTTAGTTATTCCAAAATAATGAAATAATGCTTGAAGATGTATTTGAGTATAGAATGAGTTATGCTTATTAATATGCAAAAAGCGGCATTGATTTCCTGATTAAAGTCCTATTACCGTATCGACACTAAGTATTGGGAAAATAAAATGTTATTAAAATTCTTGGAAACAGTATATTTTCTTGTCTGTTTTATGAAGGAATGTTATTTTAATATCCATTCACCCCTCCCCCCCCCTCCCCCCCCGAATATTTGGGCTACATGCATGCACAGACAGGTAGGTTGGGTTGGTTTTGTGACACTCTGTCTACAAATCTGTCCCTATGGATAAAGAATACTGTCAGAGTAACATAGTATTTAGGTTTATTTGAGTTTTAATTTAACTGTCAGTTTCTATATATTTAGCAGGCAAACTTATATATAGCAGTGTCAGTCGCACAGACGGTAGGTATACAAGGGGATCTTAAAATCGTTCTCATAAAACCGCAAAAAATGCCAAACACAGTAAGAAGATAACTTTTTCGCATCAGAGCAATTTGAAATAAGTAAAAACAACGCACACACACCGAGATCCAAATATTTCGGCAAATATACTACTGTACGTTGCAACAACGTTGGATTTTGGAGACTAAGTTGTTTCGCACAAAATAAAATATAAATAAATAAATATAACTTGGTGATGACATTTTGCTAAGAGTTTGTCATTTTGTTATTTCAAAATCCGATATTCTCTTCTGCTTTTATATCTAGCCAGCAATATTTTGCAACATTAAAGGCGTCTTATATTCTCGAGTGCGTTTGTATATTATTTACATTAAAATTATTCGTTATCTCAAAGACATGCACCTAACGCCCAGGTGTGAACCCGCGGCATCTATTAATCAGTGATACGCGACAAGCGATTAGTGATATATACACTAAAATTAATCGTTTATATCACTAATCGATGTCGCGTGTCACTGATTAATCGATGCCGCGCGTTCACGCCTGGGCGTTAGGTGTGTGTCTTTGATATGCGGAAATGAATTATCGGATACTAGGTTCATCATATTGTTTTTCATATATCTATATTTCAACAGATACAAAATTGATATAAGATAAGAAATAGAATCGAATAAAGGCAAAATACTGAGGTTTTTTTCTCCCAGACAAACTATATGGTGGATTATTTTCTAACACTGAATTGGTGTGAAGTATCTGAGCCCCCACCCCCACCCGTCCGTCCAAAGCAAAGTTTTTCGGTATTCGATATTAAAGGAGCCTTATTGCTCGCGTGCGTTTATTATGCACACGTAAATAAATCGTTTATATCACTAATCGAAGTTGCGTGTCACTGATTAATCGTTGCCGCGCATTACACTTGAAAAGTCATGGCAAAATTACATTATACCCATAATATCACCATAGCGGCTGAAAATATCTCGTTTGATAGAAACTAACAGCAAAATTACATTATTTTCTGTAATATTAGCATAGCGGCTGAAAATATCTCTTATGATAGTAAAAGCCGAGCAAATTACATTATTATGCTATAACATCAGCATAAACGGCTGAAAAGACCGATTATGGTACCAAATTCACAACAGTTTTCTATTAATTTAGCTAATCAGCAATTTAGCGTTTTATACACACTTGGCTGATCTATAGCTAGATCTAGGTCGTTCCCTGTGAAAACTGCTCAGATCTGTGACCCCTAAATTTTTAGCAAAGACCAACAGCTCCATCGCCCGATAAATGTCGAAAATTAAAATGCCAGTTGTGATGTTCACACTTTTAAGCTATACATGCTTCATACTTCCATGTACATTGGAAGAATGAAATTTATTTCTTAAATGAATGAAAAGTTACGTAATGGATCACACCTGGGTTACCGAGGATGGTAGAGCGGTACCTATGTCTCGCTTTTGAGACAAAAAAAGAAGATAACCGACAATATTATATACTACTGTATATCAGCAAAAGTAAGGACATGGCATGTAACTCTGTCCTGGGCACACTTGACTATCGTCACTATCAATAATCGATCGCACCTAACTTAATCGATGACACCAGTTGTTATTTAAACAATCGATAAATCAGGTAATTAAAGAACACCTGTTTTGAAAACGATATACAGTAGCACACTTTAGGAGTATACAGTTTATTTATGGACTCCACTGATCATATATTCAACTGGATCCACAGATTGTCTATGCGAAACTGTGACGTTATGAGTAGCTGTTCTAAATCATTTCGGAAGATCTGAACAATTAGCAGGATTCTCATGATCTACCTAGTCTGATCACAGTCTTAGATGCATAGATTTGGACGAAAAAACTCATATTAGACAACTCTCGTTCTACGGCAATCCATGTGATTTTAGCAATTAGTGATATGGCATGTGAATACAGTGAAGACTGCCGTCTGTTAGCAGCTCGAGGAAGGTTTCATTGCCAGTCCAGTGACAGTCTACATGCCAGATGTGTTTATAACTGACAATGATCAAAATAAAAAAAAAGATAATCCATGGAGAAAGTACAATACATCAGTCGTCAGCTAATAACAAAAAAAGAGAGAAAAAAAAGTGGAGCTAACATTAACCTTGTCCTACACCAGCGTAGCATGCAAACCCTGCAATGATGATTTAAAATTTTATTCTTTTTGAAAACAGTTTAGCATTTGTCACTATCATTAAACTGGATATATTTCAATTTACAATTTAGCCAAAACTAAAGCTAGAAACTGAAATAAAAAGTAATTTATAAATCACTTTGAATTTAGAAGGGCTTCTGTTTTTAGTTGTAATGGCTGATCAGATTATGCCTTGCTAACAAATTTCCTAATACAGTCTACCGATTATAATATATACTCAGCTATTAAGGGATTGTGAATGACTGATTATGATCGGATTATCGATTATACAATATATATGATATCGATTACATTAGGCGCGAGCGAATAATCGAAGGTGTGATATTTAATGGCATTCGTACAGTGCATTTGATATGCCTCCTTGAAATTTTGTTGATATATCGTGTACATACAATGTAAAATCAGAAAAACTGCTGTAAATATCGCTTATGGCAGTATAAACCATGATATGTATATAACATTAGAATAAATCAGCTGAAACTATCGCAATAATAGAAAATTATATTACCGGTATTTCTTTTTTTCTATAAAATCAAATTGCGACTGACAGTATCTCATATGATAGTAAAAATCATAGCAAAATAATATAATTTATCTATTATCAGCATAACGGCTGAAAAGATCGATTCTGATAGCAAAATCAAAACATATTTCTGTAAATTCAGCATATCAGCAGTTCAGCGTTTTAGACACATTTGGCTGATCAGCAAGTAGCTGAATTCAGCAAGAAATTCAGCGTTTTAGTCTGTCCCAGAAGATTCTGCAGATTTTTTGCAGAAAAAGTGGTAAAGTTAGTGAAATGAATATTCTGCAAAATTTTCTGCAGAATTTTCTGCAGAAAAAGTGGTAAAGTTAGCGAAATGGATATTCTTCAAAATTTTCTGCAAAATTTTCTGCAGAAAAAGTGGTAAGGATAGCGAATTGAAAATTCTGCAGAATTTAGCAATTTTTATTTCTTTGTTTTGTCAATTACGGACCACAAAATGTGAGTGCGCACCGATTACCGCACTACCCTATTTCATATGAGAACCGAGATATTCACAAAAATTGCACAGTTTCTTCTGCTGAAAAGTAGCAGAACGACATTAAAGAAACCCGTAGTAAGCAAAGTTTAATTTCAATGTTCTGTCATCTGGAGGCCACAAAATATGAGTGAGCACCGTTTACCGCACCACTATATCTCATATGTGGACCGAAATATTCACAAAAATCGCATATTTTCTTCGGCTGGAAAGTAGCAGAACGAAATTTCAGAAACCCTTTGTGAGCAAAATTTGATGTCTATGTTCTGTTATTTGGAGGCCACAAAATGTGAGTGAGCGCCGTTTACCGCACTACTCTATCTCATAAAAGGACCGAGATATTCACAAAAATCGCATATTTTATTCTGCTGGAAAGTAGCAGAAATTTAAAAAACTCTTTGTTAGCAAAGATTAATTTCTGTGTTCTGTCATCTGGTGGCCACAAAATGTGAGTGAGCGCCGTTTTCCGCACTACTCTATCTCATAAATGGACCGAGATATTCTCAAAAATCGCATATTTTCTTCTGCTGGAAGGTAGCATAACGAAATTTCAGAAACCCTTCGTTAGCAAAGATTGATTTGTATGTTCTGACATCTGGAGGCCACAAAATGTGAGTTAGCGCCGTTTACCGCACTACTATTCTCATAAATGGACCGAGATATTCACAAAAATCGCATATTTTCTTCTGCTGGAAAGTAGCAGAACGAAATTTCAGAAACCTTTTGTGAGCATAGTTTGATTTCTATGTTCTGATATCTGGTGGCCACAAAAAGTGAGTGAGCGCCGTTTACTGCACTACTCTATCTAATAAGTGGACCGAGGTATTCACAAAAATCGCATATTTTCTTATACTGGAAATTAGCAGAACGAAATTTCAGAAACCCTTTGTTAACAAAGACTGATTTTATGTTCTGTCATCTGGTGGCCACAAAATGTGAGTGAGTGCCGTTTACCGCACTACTCTATCTCATAAGTGGACCGAGATATTCACAAAAATCGCATATTTTCTACTGCTGGAAAGTAGCAGAACGAAATTTAAGAAACTCTTTGTTAGCAAAGATTAATTTCTGTGTTCTGTCATCTGTCACAAAAAGTGAGTGAGCGCCATTTACCGCCCTACTCTATGTCATAAGTGGACCGCGATATTCACAAAAATCGCATATTTTCTTATGCTGGAAAGTAGCAGAACGAAATTTCAGAAACCCTTTGTTAACAAAGACTGATTTTATGTTCTGTCATCTGGTGGCCACAAAATGTGAGTGAGTGCCGTTTACCGCACTACTCTATCTCATAAGTGGACCGAGATATTCACAAAAATCGCATATTTTCTACTGCTGGAAAGTAGCAGAACGAAATTTAAGAAACTCTTTGTTAGCAAAGATTAATTTCTGTGTTCTGTCATCTGTCACAAAAAGTGAGTGAGCGCCATTTACCGCCCTACTCTATGTCATAAGTGGACCGCGATATTCACAAAAATCGCATATTTTCTTATGCTGGAAAGTAGCAGAACGAAATTTCAGAAACCCTTTGTTAGCAAAGATTAATTTCTATGTTCTGTCATCTGGTGGCCACAAAATGTGAGTGAGCGCCGTTTACCGCACTACTCTTTCTCATAAATGGACCGAGATATTCACAGAAATCGCATATTTTCTTCTGCTGGAAAGTAGCGAAACGAAATTTCAGAAACCCTTTGTTAGCAAAGATTGATTTCTATGTTCTGTCATCTGGAGGCCACAAAATGTGAGTGAGCGCCGTTTACCGCACTACTCTATCTCATAAGTGCACCGAGATATTCACAAAAATCGCATATTTTCTTATGCTGGAAAGTAGCAGAACCAAATTTCAGAAACCCTTTGTCAGCAAAGTTTGTTTTCTATGTTCGGTCATCTACAGGCCACAAAATGTGAGTGAGCATCGTTTTCCGCACTTATCTATCTTAAAATCGGACCAAGATATTCACAAAAATCGCATATTTTCTTCTGCTGGAAAGTAGCATAACGAAATTTCAGAAACCCTTTGTTAGCATAGTTTGATTTCTATGTTCTGTCATCTGGAGGCCACAAAATGTGAGTGAGCGCCGTTTACCGCACTACTCTATCTCATAAATGGACCGAGATATTAAAACAATCGCATATTTTCTTCTGCTGGAAAGTAGCAGAACGAAATTTCAGAAACCCTTTGTTAGCAAAGATTGATTTCTATGTTCTGTCATCTGGTGGCCACAAAATGTGAGTGAGCGCCGTTTACCGCACTACTCTATCTCATAAGTAGTGCGGTAAACGGTGCTCACTTATATTTTGTGGCCTCAAGATGACAGTACACGGAAATTAAACTTTGCTTACAACGGGTTTCTTTAGTGTCGTTCTGCTATTTTCCAGCGGAAGAAACTATGCAATTTTTGTGAATATCTAGGTTCTCATATAAAATAGGGTAGTGCGGTAATCGGTGCGCACTCACATTTTGTGGTCCGTAGTTGACAAAACAAAGAAATAAAAATTGCTAAATTCTGTAGAATTTTCAATTCGCTATCTTTACCACTTTTTCTGCAGAAAATTTTGCAGAATATCCATTTCGCTAACTTTACCACTTTTTCTGCAGAAAATTTTGCAGAATATTCATTTCGCTAACTTCACCACTTTTTCTGCAGAAAATTCTGCAGAATCTTCTGCAGAATTTTCGTTCTGCTAACTTTACCGAGCCGGCCTTTTTTGAAAAAGGCCTACCTCTGTCACTGCTTTTTCCCGCATTCACTAACATTTAAAACACCATGCGCAGATAAGCAATGCCATCAACAATATTAAGATTTAATATGCATCAGATGTAAGATACCGTTCCTATTTTAAACTATTTCGCCAAAAGAAAATATCAATTCATTTGTCTCTGGAATTAGTTTCGACACGTGAATGTGTTAACCTAACCTGTCAGCTAGCAGCATGTACTTGCAATATTGCTCTCTGGGGAGAAGCGGAGGGGCATGCAGATTATATGCTTAGTTTTAGTAATGTTGCGCACTGTAAATACCTTAAAATTGGGACACCATGAGCAACATCTCTTAAAATTTGAACGAATTGATTGCACTGTGTGGTAATGTTCCTATTATGTCCTGGCGGAAAGGCAAATGGTGTAGACCCTGAACAGGCTGCTCCTGATAGGGTTCTGTCTACACTATTTGTTCAGACATGTCCGCCCAAAAATTCAAGATAAAAACTAGTCTCCAAGATTCCGCCTCATGTTTTATACCATGCCCTCCTAGGAGGGCTGGGTGTCAATTTATCAACAAACATGTAAATTTGTTAGCTCGATACTCGCTTTTTATCCCCCGACCGAAAGGTTCCGAGGATAAAGCGATGAGCCTGGCGTCCCTCCTTCCATCCGTAAACATTTTCTTGTCCGCTCAAAATCTTGAGCACCCTTTGGAATATTTTCATGATACTTCAAAATTATGTAGAACAGGTCATGACGATGTGTCGCGAACAAGAATGATAACTCTTGCTATTGTACTTTATGAGTTATCTCTCTTTTGGTGATTTTTTGGCAGATTCGTGTCCGCTCTGAAACTTGACAACGCTATGAAATATATACATGGTACTTCATAGTTATGTAGAACAGGTCATGATAATGTGTCGCGAACAAGAGTGACAACTCTTGCTTTCTAAGTTTTTGAGTTATTTCCCCTTGATGGTTTAAGGTGTGATTTCGTGTCCCCTCTTTAACTTTAATACCTTTAAAAATATTTTCATGATACTTCACAGATATGTAGAACAAGTCATGCCGATGTGTAGCGAACAAGAATGACAACTCTTGCTTTTTACTTTTTTGAGTTATTTGCCCTTGATGGTTTTAGGTGTGATCTCGCGTCCGCTCTATAACATTAATACATAATGAAATATTTTCATGATACTTCATAGATATGTAGCACCGGTCATGACGATGTGTTGCAAACAAGAATGGCAGCTCTTGCTTTTTCACTTTTAAAGTTACTTCACCTCTATGCTTTATGTGTGATTCCGTGTCCGCTCTATAACTTGAATACCCTTTAAAATATTTTCATGATACTTCTCAGATATGTAGAACTAAGCATGACGATATGTCGCGAATAAGAATGACAACGCTTGCTTTCTTACTTTTTGTTATTCCCCTTGATGGTTTAAGGTGTCCACTCTATAAGTTGAATACCCTTTGAAATAGTTTCATGATACTTCACAGATATGCAGAACAGGTCATAACGATCTTTCTCGTACATGAATGATAACTCTTGCATTCACACTTTCCAAGGTATTTCCCTTTAGAAGTTTGAGCTGCAGTTGGTGCCTCTGCTCCGTATCCGTATTACTCTGGCCCGATCCATAATTTTAGTACCCGTACACCAGTTGTGTGCGATAACAGAAGACTCATGTTAGCCTGTGCCGCTGCGTAAGTCAGTTTGCGTTAAAAATATAAAGGACGTAAGATCACGGTAAACATATACATTTTCACATTGAGAAAGAAATTCAGAATGCCAAAACATATGAATGATCAATCTGACGAAAGAAAGTGCGTTTCAGCGTTGCACAACCTCTGTTTAGGCCAGCAGTTTATTGATCCTTATGAATATGGATCCTTATTAACATAGTAAAGACCAGCGAACATCAATGTCTCTGATGTTCGCTTATGCAATAAGCGGAAGGTAATCAATGGCAGTTTGATATTTCGGTGATAGATATTTTTCCCCTGATGCGTTTTGCAGCACACGGCCATTTGCACTCTACGGGGCCACTTATGCGCTGATAGCATTTCTCCAGATCTTGCGGTTACATCAAAGATGAAATTAAAAACCTGTGAAATTGGTAGCCCATTGAATGAAATGAGCCGCGACGTGACAAAACCAACAATGTGGTTGTGCGCCCAGCGCAGACTCAGATCAGCCTGGGCATCCGCCCAGTCTGATCAGAGTCTTCGCTGTCCGCATGGAGGTAGCTAAGACCCTTAGCTATCCTTTGAGCATTTAACGAAGAGTCTGGTCAAAATGGGCGGGTGTCCAGACTGATCTGAGTCTGCTCTGGGCGCACAACCACATTGTTGGTTTTGTCACGTCGAGGCTCAAATTACCTGTTCTTACAGGCATAATATAATATATGGAGGAGTCTCGTTAGAGGGTGATTAAAAGCACTTTAGAAACAATCAAATCAGCATATTTAATGTCTTATATTTCTAGCAGACCACATGTTTCAGATGATGTAAAATGTACCAGCAGTTGAACTTATGAAGGTCATTGAAAAGTCATAGTCAAAATCTATGTTTTCGTATCGGTTATAAGTTATTAAGAAATTTCTTCACAATTTAGAAATTACTTAATGACATCTAACCGGCTTAGAATGCTGTCAGTTTTCTTGAAAAATGTCCATTACTGGCTCTATTGCTTGTCTCTAGAGACTGCATCAAAGATCAATGCTCTTTTGCACAAGAGATCTTTATTGTACCTGCTCTATTTATCCATTCACATTTTAGTTTTTTTGAAGTGTAGATCATACTGCTGTTTTGAGTTTCAAATTGATAATAATAATAATAATAATAATAATAATAATAATAAATAAATAAATAAATACCAAGTAGACGGTTTAAAGAGAATTCGTATTCTTGTGGAGTTTCAGATGACACTTGTGTTAATTAGTTACCATTCTAGTGTGAAGAAAATTATTCTAGTAAAGGTGATTAAAAGATAATACTAGAAATGTGAAAAGAGAATGAAAGAATGCACTAGCAAACATAATTTTACTGGATAGGAACATGTGACCTAAAAGACATAGATCAGACTGCATGCGTTTAGTAATTGCTTGCAGGCTGCTTAAAACTCTCTGCTTTTTTACACAGATAAAACTTTTTTTCGTGCTGTTAGATATTTTATATATGAAAAAAAGTTCTAATGTTGTTAATTTATTGTATTTAAGGTATTGTTGTAACTGAATGCTTTTATGCTTTGTATTGGTTCCCCATTTCTATTGATCTGTCAGGGGTCTTTTTCTGCTAATTACCTTGTGATTTAATAGTTCAAGTTTCAAGTTTATTGATACTCAGGTTATACATAATATAACAACATGAGATCAAAGACTACATATTAATACTAAACATATCTATGGCGGTGCTAATGACTCAAAGAATATCAAGAAAAAGAAGGGAGGCTGAAATAAGAGGGCAACAATTTGTTGCTTGTAAAAAAATCTACCACACTATCAGTAATGCGATAGTACTATCTTGTTTACGCACAAGCATTTCATTCATAACTGAAACTGCCTAACTTTGGACTATTTCATGCAAACTTCGTGCGAATGTCGCCTTGCTCCAGTTGACACACCGGTCATTGCACATCAGTAAAAAATATTGACACGTTGCGATTCTAATACTTGGACTTAATTTTTTGTGAAAAGTAAGTATATATATTTTCTGTTTCTAACAGTCGATATTCTTTAAGTCATAACAACAATCATTATTAATACAATACATTTGTCAGTTCAACAACATATAGCCCTCTTAAACTTCTACTCTAACATGTCAGTGTATCGCCAACTTCTACCCTAACATGTCAGTGTACCGCCAAATCTCGTTGGAACAGTTAAGAACCCTTATGATCTTTTATTCATGAAGACAATAGTTATTCCCAGTACATGTATACCATTTATTATACAAACACGAAACCGCCTAAGGATGCATTTCCTCTTACAGAGCAGCAGAATTTTTTAATTGGGCACACAACATCGATCGACACTGAATCAACGTTGCTTCAACGTCATAACGAAGAGTCAACGTTGATTCAACGTCATCGTTGTGTGGTAATTTCCAGTACATGTACCATGGTCCCGACTGAAGGTGCATTTTCCTCGTACAGAAATATTCCCATGAGGCACACAACATTAAATCAACATTGAATCCACGTTGCTTCAACGTCACAGAGGTGAGTCAACGTTGATTCAAAGTCAAGGTTGTGTGCCTGCTGGGTTAGTATACTATGTAGTTATGTGCGTAGACACAATATGTATATAATCATGTACTTGACACAAAATAATCGAAAGTACAATAGTAGCAACCGTAAGTTGTAATATCATTTAAGTTCATTCTCGTCTCGTTGCAAATTCAGTGTAGTCCCAGACCAGACGGTGTAATCACTCCGTCTGGTCAGGGTCTTCACCGATCCTGTTAGGTTAACAAAATCGTGTTAAGCAGCTCATCGAGAAGTGAATGGACTAGACCAACTATATGTGGTTAACTTAACAACAAAAACCTTGAAAGATAAAATTATTTTTCCGGTTAACACAAGATTCCATTTTACAGTCCTATGATACTTTATTGTGTATAGTTGCGTAATACAATTATGTATTTGTTTGACGTATTTCTTTCATTATGATTTCGATAAATGAACATAAATGCTTTATTTGTTTAACATTATTCTGGTTCATAAGCGCATTAAATTTTATTGTATTAGGGTTTCGGTAGTAATAAGGTTTGACAAATTTCGACCGTTGACTGTTGAAAAAATTACAGGACATGATGTAATGATATTCATCACCAATGTCAGTGGTACAGAGCATGCAGACTCGTTCGTTTAAAGGAATACTATTCCACCTTCCTACTTCAACTGGAAGACGGTGGTTTCTGGTTCTGAAAGCTGTGAGAATTTTACATTGCCGATTAGATAGGAGAGAGAAATATTTATTTATTTGGAAATTATCTTTAAAAATCCGGTAATTAATACCACTTGACGATTTATCAACTAAGGAGTTCCAGTTTTGTAAATACTGATCCACAAGCTTTTGTTTAAAAGATTTAATAAACCACTTAGCATTTATTTCATTATGAGTATCCCATATATTTCCAAATCCATTTGAATTAACCAGATGTTTTACGTGTACCAGCCATTTTGAATTTGTTTTGCCTTGTTCATTCAAATTTTGTACAAGTTTATAAAGTGAGGATGCAATTTTATTTTTTCCGGTAGCACCAAGTTTTGTCCAAAAAGAAACAATTCTGCTTTGTATATCGATAGAAAGTGGGAAAGCGCCTAGCTCTCCATACACCATAAAAGACGGTGTAGACTTTTTTAAGTTCAGAATTTGTTTGAAAAATTTTAATTGAACTCTTTCGATTACGTCCAAATTTCCATAGCCCCACACCTCGCAGCCATATAGCAATATCGGTTTAATGACTTTATTAAAAAGGTCCACTTGCATATCAATTGGTAGATTTAAAACCCTTATTTTGCGCAAAAGAGAATATAAAGCTTTATTTGCTTGATCGGCAATGTGTTTCTTTGTTTTTATGTAAGAGCCAGTGCGTGAAAGAAAAACTCCTAAATATTTATACTCATTCACTACTTCTAATTCAATCCCTTTAAAATAAAACTTTTGATTGTTTAAATTTCTACCTTTAGAGAAAATTAAGACTTTTGTTTTCGAAATATTTACTGTAAGTTTCCACTTATCACAGTATTTTTCAAAAATATTTAACATTATTTGCAAGTCTTCCTTACTATTTCCGAAAAGAACAGTGTCATCTGCGAATAAAAGTATAAACAATTTTAGATAAACAACAAAGTTAGCATCATTTTCTATCCCACATGTTATACCAGGGGCCATATGTGTTTGTAAATATTGTTCCAAGTTATTTAGGTAGATCGAGAACATTATTGGCGAAAGATTTTCACCTTGCCTGACCCCTGTCTGACAAGGGAAAAAAGCGGAATTGCCCTCAGCAGTGCGAATTCTGGATTTAATGTTTTCGTACATATTCATTATGAATTTGAGGCATTTCCCATTTATGTTAGTCTCTGAAAGTTTAGTCCACAACCCACCCCTCCAAACCTTATCAAACGCCTGCTTAAAGTCTATAAAGCAACAATATAGTTTATGTTTATTTGCTTTAGCAATATCTACCAAACTTTGCATAATAAACAAATTATCAGTGGTTGAAAATCCTTTTCGGAAACCAGCTTGACAAGAACTAATGATACCGTTTTCTTCTAAATATGAATTTAGTCTGTTATTCAAGATAGCAGTAAAGAGTTTACCAAAACAGCTAAGAAGTGTAATAGGTCTATAATTCTCTGGAATAGAAAAAGAAATAACAGACCATATATAATTCAATGGACATTAAGATTACAAGGGCCATTTTCTCAGACAGGTTGAAGGGAAAGTTTTATTACTTTCATTCAGTCAGAAGTTTCATTGCTGATTTATGTCTTAAAGTCTCCATAGTCCTACCAATGATAAAAATCGTCAAATACAAATCATTATGAAACCTGTACAGCCATCAGAATTAATGAAAATATTTCGGTTGATCTGCTTTTTTGTATCATATAACTGACAAAAGAGAAGAAACAAGGTATTTTGGAAAAATGATATTTCTCTCCATAAAAATACGGTTTTCGTCTCTGGTTCCCCGTTAAGCAATGAAATAATGCAACCGCGGCACAATCAATGGGATCCTTGCTTAACAGTTTTGTACGTTGTATTTTTATCTTTTTATCAGTTGTAAAAACGCCTGTACCTTGTATTTTTATCTCGTGTACCTTGTGTTTTTACCATGAAATATAGCTAGGGAAATCGAAAGTAGGTCATTTTAGTTGGCAACTAAAATGACCTAGTTATTTTTACAAATCTATTGTATGGTAAATTCAAGGACGTTTTGATTTTTCAAAGCCGGCCAATCACGATAATAATCAATGATGAAACTGTAGTGAAAAGTTTGCAGCGATACTTCACGACAAAATATTCCATGCTGATAGAGCTATAGGGCCTTTAAGAACTTTTCTTAATGGCTAAGAGTTTCTGTCTAAGTCATTGAGAGGACCTCTTCACAACATAGTCAGCTCTCAAAATTGCTTCTGATTGGCTGAAAGGATGGACAATTTAAAACCTGCAGTCTAAAATATACTCTAATTCCCCTAAATTCTGGCACAGACTAGCCAATTGAATAATTGTCTCAATATCTGAACACGATTAATATGCAGTAACTATCAAATAATTTGTCAAAAGTCACTGTCGGACTAGCAAGAAGTGCAAACTATAGTCAAACTTCTCTTTCTTGATACGTATCATCTGGTCTACACTGTTTGCTCCCATTATTCTTTTGATGTGATCAATTCAAACAAACAGAGTATCAGCATGTAAGAAGAGACTCATTCCAGCAGGCACAACGTTGAATCAACACTGAGTCAACATTGACTCAATGTCATGGTGTAGTCCAGCTCCGGACCGAAATTATTTCAGAAACAAAGTTTCTAATTTAGGTCCAGCACCTGTAAGTCTTCCTCAGTGTGGGTATTTCAGATGCCGATAAAATCATTCTGGCACATTGTAAACTGTGCATTAATCAATATATTATGTTTTCTTTTTGATAAATAACAGCCTTTTCTTCTTCTGACCTTCCCAAAGTGTCTTATTTAATATTTACTGGCGATTTTTCCTTCGTAGCTGTGAGAATGTTTACGAAGACCGCAATGTTTGCTTGGGATTTTCCCAGTTACCGGATGACGTCATTGGGTGATAAAAATGGCAAGGATATAAAACACAGTACCTTAGGAGATATGAGTTTCGCAATTACATACATCTGTGAATATTGTTTGCAATACCTATATATGCATTTATTTTATGCCTGGTGTCCAAATTGCATTTAAGCACGCGTCAGTGTGCTTCTGTGAAAAGGCTGAGCACTTTTAGATTTAACTAAGTACCGCAATAAAATTAACCATTATCAATGTTCAATTACCATGCGGACACCGAATGTCCGAACACAATTTCACATTTTATAAATGTTCGCGCACACAAGAAACAAAGGGAATGCTGTTTAATTCAGCTATCAATTTTATAATAGATCTAGTCCATGTCAAAACGTAACATTGGTAAAAAAAGTAAACCTAAACACTTCACAACATATGAAACACCTTTTGTGTGTTTTAAGTCGCGTACAGGCCTGTATACTTTCAACTATCATAAGAGAGGACGCGATTAAAAGAAATTACGTGCTGTTATGCTTAAACACATTGCAAAAAGTCTTCAGACAAATGCTGTAATCAGACTGCAAAAGAACGATCACAATATTTTATATCCGCGCAACTTACGT
Source organism: Ctena decussata (assembly GCA_963989385.1). NCBI lineage: Eukaryota > Metazoa > Mollusca > Bivalvia > Lucinida > Lucinidae > Ctena > Ctena decussata. Next base: position 57,317,244 of record OZ022503.1, read on the forward strand.
AATAAGAATCTTTTAAGATCTCAAGCGTTAACGCCGGGCCGGGTAGCGCAATCGGTAGGGCACCTGACTCGTAAGTCAGAGGTCCTGGGTTCGAATCCCGGTCTGGCCACATACTTTCGTTTCTCCTTCCGCTGATTCAAGAAGGGCAGTTGTCAGTTACTGGCGAAAGTATGTGCACTTAGTACTGGTTAACTGCTTAGGAGGTCTAAGCCTGCCCAGGAATAGTGTGGTTAGGTTAACTGACCGTCCCGACATGACCTTAGTTGTTTACCGTTAACCGTTAAGCGTTAACAGCGATATAGTCAAACCGCAGGGACGTTTTCTTAAGATGTTGCGATCGGAACCGTGATTATGTACAAATGCGGTACTTCTTTGAAATTCTGTATGATTTTAAAATTAGCTGCGTATAAAAAATATAATATTTCTTGGGAAAATACGCATTTTCTTTGCAAAGGACAGGACCTACTATAGAACCAATATTTAACTGGTCTGGGCCTGCAGTTAGACGTGTTTTGCTATGACGCGATTTGTTCTCGTCTGCGTATATTTCACTTAATTTCAACAATTGAAACTATGGAAAATAAAACTTCGCCGAAGCCAATGACTTTCTTCGAATCCGTTTCAAATACCGATGACGGACGAGGCAATACTACTGTTAGCGAGCTGGTAATAAAAATCTTATAAGTTCTTGGTTCATTGAAATTAATATAAAAACATTTAATGCGTCGGAACAGTTGTGAAAGTTTGGGTAAGTAGGTATATGTGGCAGGAAATAACCTCGACATCATCACATTCTTTTGGCAACGTAAATGTCCTTGCTAGTTTTCTCTTTGATCGATACATCGAACATACTATTGATCGGTAAATTTCCTATGTACTGTTATTCTACGCAAAAAAAAACAACAAACAAAAAAAAAAAAAACTAGAAATATAGTCAGGCAGACGTAAGGCGTAACTGGGAGCAGATATCAAACAACCGACTCCCCCCCCCCCACCCGCCACACACACACAAAGAAAGAAAAAAAGAATGTAGAAATTAAACAAACAAAACAAAAATCACAGTCAGGGAGGCGTAAGGCGATCGTGGTGGTGGTGGGGGGGGGGGGGTGACAGAAAATATCAAAGAACCGCCGACTATTAGGATATGACACTTCCTAGGATATATGACACTTCCTTACTTTCTTCCCCCCCCCCCATCCCCCTCCCCTCCGATGCAATTTGTAATTAAAAAGCGTTTCTGCAGTGGAGCTATAAGATAAAGTTTTCCGACCACTCGGACAGGGGATGCTCGTTTTGATACAAACAACACTGGATACCGGAATAACAACATACGTTTCATGTTTAACAAGATTCAAATATGTCTGTAAGGCGTAAACAGCCGTCGTATAAATATTCTGTTATCGTTTAAGCCCAGAAGTTAGTCGCTTAGCTTGGGTTATCTGGAGTGCGCCTGTCTTTGCAATTCTGGTACTGGATTTTATCATTTGACATATGGCGTCATCACGTGACCTCCACGAGCTTATTTACATATCCTGTCACATGTCCGTTGAAACGCAATTTCTTTTCACCCCTCTTGAGGAAAATGTTTCAAGGCCAGCCCAATGTCTCTTAGAAAAAGTAAAACTGGTGGCAGTCATGATCCAAAATGGCCACAGAACACAACCGCTAATGTTTTTTCCTAAGTGATTAAAAAATAATGATTTTATCTGTGTATAGAAATTCCCCGGTAGCATTTACCGGCAAAAACCCAGCAGTAGCGGAATAGGTGAGGCCTGGGCCGTGGAAATTGAAACTTGTTTCTGGGCATTTTCCGGCCCAGAGCTGGGCTATGTCATGGTGTTGAATTCAGTGGTGATTCAACGTTGTGTGCCCAGTGGGATAATTGCTGCATTTCAGTATTCTGTTATCTCACTGTGTTGTGTGTAAATATGTAACAGCATCAAATAATTGTCAGCCGAATTGCTTACTATCAGTAATGATAATGATAAAAATAAAAATAAATAAAAATAAATAATACTTCTTTGAAATATTTACACCATACTTTCAAAATTATACAATTTAGCATCTGAAAATTGTTACGAAGGAAATACTCTTTCGGCCAAGATAGATGTGGTTGGTTGGTTGGTTGTTTTGGGTTTAACGGTCCTTTGAGACAGTATTTGAGTCTAATAGCGCCGTCTCCCAAAGAGAGGGAGAAAGAAGGGAGAAATGATAGACGAGGAAAAATGTACAAACAACCCCCACCCGCACCTACTGCAAGCACTGTAGGCCCTTGTCCCACTAGTATCCAAATCAGTAGAACGCCCCGGCACTGGAAGTTATACCCAGCATGATCGCACCACCCAACCACCCCTAAAATATTTGAACTCGCGGCGATTGTAAATTTTACTCAAATTTAAAAGAATTAATTTGCACTAGCGTCGGGATACTGTTCACAAATCAGAAAAATGCTTTTTTTCCTGCCTAATTTTCATAACGATGTTTCCCAGGAGGCTCTGAGGGTTCATCTCTTGGCACCGAGTCTGTTCATGTCCTTAATATGACCACATCATATACAAAAGCCAAAACCAATATTTTATCGTAACGATATAGATAATTTGCATTTCGGGTTGACGATATTTTGTTTTATTAAAACAGAAATTTTTTCAAAACTTTGACAGTTGATTTCGAAGAATAACTTATTGTTAAATGAATAATCGATAATCTGGGTTTGCACTGTTTGCCTTTGTCCCATTTATGGATGGATACAACTTGTGCTATCAATTTTCAAAAATTTACTAACTGACCTGTTCTCTTCTTTCACTCAGTAGCTCGAAAAGGGTCAACAGATACGAAAGAGTGATCCGATAGACTGATCTGGGTATTTACTGTTTCACTGGCACAATATGTTTCGGCCAGGCTATGGCATTTTCTCCAAATTTCAGAAAGGCTTTTACTGCTCCATGTTTTCATAATTGATGAGCCTTCAAATTCTGTCGCTATTAACAGTGGCTAAAAACCAATTTTAATTATTACTGACATGTTTATGGCCTTATTCTTGAAGGAATCTAGGACTAAGATTAACGACCGAGGCCATTTCAGACCTTTCATATTTATTTTCATCTGATTGGCCACAGAGATCAAAGTATACTGACGGCCAATTGAATTCTCGAGGGCCATAAAGCATTATTTGTCTGTAACAAATTTCGACTTCCCTGAGTGGTTTTAGCATCTAAAGCATTGACCAATTGGCCCACAGTATTTGTGAGAAGCTAAGAACTGTGAATTTATTTTATCATTTCTATTTTTTTATACATACATATATACTGAAGAACAAAAAAAAAAGAAGGAAAGAGAAACGTTATATACATTAACGCTAAAATTTCATGGGATGCAAAGAATCTAAAATAAACTTAAAACTGTTTGTCTGTTTTGTTATCTGAATCTGTTGGTATTTGTAAAGAACTCCTGGCAAGGTTTTAGCCGTGATTATTTTTTTATTTTATTTTTTTTTTTCGATCGAAATGTTAGAAGATTTACATATATTTGTAACCATTATTCTATTTTTTTGTAAACCTAAAAATGCTAGTTACATTTATTGAAATTAGTATAGATATAATATCAAAACGTTTGCAGTATGACTTGTAGTGATAAACTCTATGACTTGTAGTGATAAACGCTATAACAATATGTAAATAAATTCATGCATATCCATTTCTTCGTTCATTGCTTCGTACATAATATGCATTGTGATTACATTGATACTTTCAATCGAATGCTGCGTTGCACAAAAAGCTGTGTATCTTAATTAATACGTGAAACATTTCTTACAATTGAAAAACATAAACATTTCTACAATCGTATATGTACATTATTTCTTTGCGGATGTATACTTTATAGGCGGTAAAGCCACATTTCGGCATGTGATACCTTCGCCCGATGTCTCCGTAATTGGCAGTTACATTTTTCATGTATACTTTTCGGCTAGATTATTGTATTCCCACCTCGCTACTATCTGGTTTGTTTTGTACTGGTAGTTTACCCTTTGCATCCTAACAGAAAACGGATTAGCGTTGACGTCATTTGAATCAGTAACGCTTCACAGAAACTCCCTTATTCTAATCTGAAGGAAGCAAAGAAAAACATTCCATTTAAACCAGCGAAAATAATCAACCGTCAGTGAGTAAGCAAATATGCAATGCTACTCATGTCTAACAAAGCGTATGCGACATCGTCTTTCATCTTATCTAAGTAACGTCATAAAATACGTCATTTCTAATTGTTACATGATGGCTCTAAAATGATTGTTATTCCAAATTCTAAAAACTATTATCTATAAATATTTCAAGCTTTTGAAGCAGACATATTAAGGTTTATGTTAGTGAGTTTTTCCCGAATTCTGGCATGGTTACAAATATCGCCACTTTTAGCGGCGTGGAGTCGGGCGTGTCAGGGCTGGTCTTGAAAGGGTCTGTTTGTATTCGAGTGTTATGGGTATGATAGGTATTACGTAATAAAAAATACTTTGTAAACTAAATTCCTAAGGCATATTGCTTATGTTCGGCCTTTCTCTCGCCTGCAACAAGCAGAAACGAACCATAGTTATCACTTTGCTGGTGTCGTCGACGGCGGCATAAACTTTGCGTCGCGTTTTCTGGTTTGGCTGCAATTTGTGACAAATTGATTGCGCTCCAGGCGAGACACAGTATTCCCCAGACATCGTCTTCCTTTTAATGTCCCCAGCTTCGTTTTGGCTCAGCTGCCTATACATCCGTAAATAATATTACTCTCTTGCAAAAATCGTAACTGCTGGGGCATTGATATTTCATTAAAAAACTAGTGGTCACGTAAATTTTCATGTCTATCGGCCTTGCACTTACAGTGTTAACCTCATTTTCTTAAAAATAATATTTGATTGTTTGTTCCCAAATATCCTAGGAAAACCACTGATGCTAGGATGAATATATTGTAGATAGACCTTGAAAAAAATGGACCCATGTTTTATTTTTCTTTTCTGTCGGCCTTATACGTCTCCCCGTGCATCATCATAGTGCAGATTATTTTTTTCTGGTCCTTTGGGAATATTGAATTCATATTAAGTCATTTTGAAACTAGAGTTCTGCTTCAGCCAGGGCCAGGCCAGTGTTGCATATTGCATTCCTGGTCTTGAAAGATTCAGTTAAACCGAGTCTGCTATTTTCATTTCTTTGGTGTATTCCTTGCTCCCAAAGGATCTAACAATTCAGAACTTAAATATTTACTTTTAAATATGTATCTTATATGAAAAATCTTTGATTGCTGCTTCCCGCAGCCCGAATAATAGTTAGTTTGCAAAGGCCATAGAAACTGTGAAAATTTCATTTATTGTAAGTTTGGCCAGATAACTATGGTACACGGTAAAATATCCGTCGATTTTAACGGAAGAATACCTGGCAATCAGCTGCCAGACCTTTACCCGTTATTTTACGGGCGCCTGTAAACAGGCGCAGGAATCATCGCGCAGAGCAGAGTATAATAAGACAGGTATTGTTTTGGTCATATAGCTCTTCGACACTATTAAAGTATTCTCGAGTACAATCAGTTTACGTAACTCTACTATATCGTGATTTCAAAAAAATGTTCTACAGACAGGTGCCCGTTAAAATAACGGGAATGGACTGACAGCTGGTTGTCAGGTGTTCAACCGTAAAATCTACGGAAATTATTTAACATGTACAGTTTTCCAAAAAGACGATCCGACATGATTCTGTGTCCAAAATAAGTCAATAAAATTCTGTACTTTCTTGGACCCTGAAATTAACGCCCAAATTTTGTTTTTAACATGTCAGGTTTTCGATTACTGGGTGTTTATCTGAAGAAAACCCGTAAGTTAAAAAAATCAAACTAAAGGATCATTTCGGATATTGGGCCTTTATGGCCGTTCTTTCTATTGCATATCTTTACAGTTGATTCACTAAGTGCGAAAAATTCAATCCTTTGTTGCAGTTAATTGTAGTATGCAAAGCTCTGTCACAAACACGCAAGGCATGCAGACTCTAAGTTTTATTGCTTGCTAGTTTTTTAAATGCATTAATGAGGAAATACAGTGAAACACGCAGCCACTCCCCATAGCATGCTTGCATAATGAGTGCTTGGTTGGTTGGTTGTCTTGGATTTAACGACCCTTTGAGACAGTATTTCAGTCTATATCAGGCTGTCTCCTAAAGAGAGGGAGATAGGCGAGAGAAAAATGTCCAAACATTCCACATCCGCACCTACGGCAAACACAGTAAGACCATGCACTACTTTTATCCAAATAAGTAGGACGCCCCGGCACTGGAAGTTATACCCAGCACCATCGCCCGACCCGACCATCCTCTAATGCATCACTTGTGATAGTTAAACTATATAGATAATGCTATGATGCAATAAGCAATTATATAAAGTATATATTAAGGTAATACCATATGTCTATACTTTTATTTTATACTTCCTACACAAAACATATATTAAAGAAAGAGTAAGATACTGCAAGAGCTATCCTTCCTATGCATGTGGAATTCCAGACATCTTACAATCTTTCATAATGTAAACGCTTAACTTTTAGAATCTTTTTTCTATTGTCGTTAAAATTTATTATGCTATGTCTATTTCAGTGACTGGTAATAATATTTATTTTCATTAGTTCTTCACTGATATAAACTGCTTCGAAAGGAAAATTTATTTGTCCTATAGTATGTCACGATTGTTACATTTTCTGTCATCTCGTAAATACTGACAACAAATTATATTTTAGTCCGCCCATTGTCCGTCTAAAGTCTTCGAGAAGCTTAAACATTTGCGAAATTAACCGAACAGCAGTTTGTCTAAATAATTTTGATAATGAACACAATGACTACTGAATTTCAGCTCATGAAGGTTATGCTAACTGGCATGCCATCCTTGTAAAACTTAAATACCTTTAACTCTTAACTTAAATATGTTTATTAAGGTGGTGATTATCACTGATTTGGGGCAAAGACATAAATCTGCATAAAATGCTGAAAATACAACAGATCTTCCCAAACCTTAGCCCTCTTTATGTTAATTCTCACAATTCAGAAAACCCAAAATGCGGGACTTGTTGAAGTTAAAAAGAATTTATATAAGAAAAGACCAAAGGGTAATTTTGTGCGCAAAAATCTAAAAAATGACTATCATTATTCAAAATGAAAGTAGGTCTGAACATAAATTAATGCATTATGAAGAGCATCCTAGCAATTATTTTTTCCAATTTTTTTGCACATTATCAGGCTGTGCAGATAAATAAAGATGTAGCCTGTGTCCAAATATTTGTCTAAAATACACAGTAGAGTCTATTTTCAAGGTTGAATAATTTCAATAACACGCCTGTCTTGGTCATTGTAATGTATATTTATACTGTGAGTATGACACAGGTATTGGTTTGGTTGGTTTGGGTTTAACGGCCCTTTAAGACAGTATTTCAGTCTATATCGGACCGTCTCCCGAAGAGAGGGAGAAAGACAGAAATGGTAGATGAGAGAAAAAAAAAATGTCCAAACAACCCCACCCGCACCTACTGTAAGCACAGTTGGCCTTTGCCCTTCTGTCATCCAAATCAGTAGGAATGATACAGGTATAACTGCCCTACCTGTATTTAATGATTGCAACCATTATACATGTACTATATACATGGTCAGACATTTAAGAAAAAGTCACTGTTTTATTATTTGAGACAGAGCTGGAACAAATAATTGCTAGGACGTTCTTTTTAATGCACTAAAGTACCTTCAGAGCTAAGTACAATTTCAACAATGAATTTAAGTTTTTAGATTTCTGCGCAGAAAATTACCCTTTGATCTTTCTATGTAAAACACTTTTTTAAACAGCTTGTCCCTCTGTTTTGTATTCTACACTGTAGAGAACAACAAAAGTAAGAAACCTGCTAATTTTCGGGGAGATATGTTAAATTTTTTATGGTTTTATTCAGATTTTTGTATATACAAAAAATCACCACCTTAAAAAAGAAACAGTCCCGCCATTGGCATTGCAACCTGAGACAAGTAAGTAGAATCAAAAGAAATGTAGTTAATACTGTAAGACACTGAACATTACAAAGCGCTGTCGGCTATTACTTTAGGATTAAATATTATGCACAGCTGAAAGGTCTAAAAAATATAAAACACCAAGTATCGTTTTTTACAAAATTGTATATTTTGTTATTTCAGATTGCACGACAGAACGACGAAAGGAAACAACAGTGCCAGGATTCTGAATTAATGCACCCGAACTCCACAAATATGCTATGGAATCTAGGATGCAGCTATGAATTTTAAGGACACATTCTAACAATTTCTGTAGAGAAATCTAGGCACAAATACTAAGGATGAGATTTTTTAAAAAAAAGAGAGTTTTCTTCAAGCACTGTCAAAAGAGAATGGTTTAAATCGAGCTACCGTTATGACTACCAATGTATGTCTTATGCAGAAGAAATCATTTTGTTATTACTGCATTTACTGATAATCCTAAGTTATTTACAATGCACTCATTGTATATTCCTATTATAAGTCACTATATTCATGCCAAACAACTCCTGACAAAGAACTCATACAGAAAAGAAACTGTAGTGTGAGAATAATTTTTATTAGAGTATCCATTCAGTTTGTAATTGACTATCAAAACTATAACAAGAATAATTTATCGTACAACAGTCATGTCGGTGTTGTGCGTCTGTGCTTTGATACAGTCATGTTGATGACAGTTGTTGGCAAAAAGCATTGAGGTAGCTAAATTTTGATAAAACTGCTATGATAACCGATGCGAATTTTCAACAAATGATTTGTAAGGTGATTTATCCAAATTTTGGATAAGACTTACGGCTGTTCATTGGTACAGAGTATTTCAAGGCAGGAATATCATTTCTCCTAGCCAGTTTGATTTTATCCAAATTTTGGATAAAATGAATACATTACTGAATAATTGGTGTATTGCTTTCCTTGCACAATAATTAATCCAAATTTTGGATAAAATTTTAGGTTTTGCATTTGGGTGCAGTGTAGGTCAAGACAGGGTGTTTCTTTGTCCCGGCTGGTTTGATTTTTATCCAAAATTTGGATAACGGCAAGCTATAGCAATAGTCTAGTGAGAAATCAATATAATCAATGAAAGTATAGGTGGTGTCTCTTCTGCAAAGTTTTATCCAAATTTTGGATAAAACTTTCCCGGCTTTCACAGTTGATTTTCGAACAAGGATTTCATTCACGTAAAGTGTCAGTGTTTGGACACAATTAACTTTATGCCATATAGCATGTAGTTTTATCCAAATTTTGGATAACAATTCTATGTTAATGATCGCCCATTTTATCAGAAGTTTTTTTTATCCGAATTTTGGATAACACTTCTATGATAAAATCTGTGTTCGAACATTTTTATTCTTATCCAAAAGCATAGAGCCAGTTTGAGCAAATGGATTTGCTCAAACGTAAATGGACACAGTTATTATTGTCCCAGTATAAAGCTGGCAGGTGACAGTTTTTGCAATATGTGGAGAAATGCCCCGAATGTAATGCGCAGGACCACAGTTCCTGTGCCTTGCGTCCTGGGCATGACTCCAGAATATCATGGAATAGAAGGATAAGTTTATTGCGCTAGTTACTGAAATAAGTGGACGAGTGCTCCGGAGGCGATGCACAGGAACATTGTTCCTATGCTTCGCCTCCTGGGCATGACTAAAGCATAATATCGATGCAAAATAAGCCAAGACACTGATAATGATAAAAGGTTCTCGAATTACACAGTTCCTGTGCCTTGCGTCCTGGGCATGACTCCAGAATATCATGGAATAGAAGGATAAGTTTATTGCGCTAGTTACTGAAATAAGTGGACGAGTGCTCCGGAGGCGATGCACAGGAACATTGTTCCTATGCTTCGCCTCCTGGGCATGACTAAAGCATAATATCGATGCAAAATAAGCCAAGACACTGATAATGATAAAAGGTTCTCGAATTACGTGGAGTAGGGCTCCTGGTGCAGTGCATAGGACCGTTGTTCCTGTGCCTTGCATCCTGAGCCCTGCTCCAGCATACTCAGTATGAGTGAAACAGGTGGAGATGTGAATTTTGTATTGGATGCAATACAAATATATATTTGTCTTTGTATAAAGCTGGCGGTAGACAGTTATTGAAATATGTGGAAAGGGGCCCCGAACGCAATGCGCAGGACCATTGTTCCTGTGCCTTGCGTCCTGGGCTTGACTCCAGCATATTATTGAATTTTAGATGAAAATGAAAACCCAGGATGGTAAAAATTTGAAACACATGGTCGTGTGCTTCGGACGCAGGGCACGAGATCGCTTTTCCTCTGCCATGCGTCTCAAGCTTAGTTGCAGTATAAATTTCGAATTTTAAATGAAATGAGATACATGTATTCATATGAAGATAAAAATTATAGAAATGTTTGGGTATGGGGCTGGGCTCTGGGTGCAATGCGCAGGGCCGTTGTTCCTGTGTCTTGCGCCCGAGCGCAGCTGTAGCGTATTTCCGAAAGGTACTCCTGGAATGACTACTAGTATATTAGTCGTATGTAACATGCTTACACTGTTTCCATCTTAACTCTTGAGCCTCTTTGAATCATTATTTATATTTGACCTCATATTGCCATTTTTTGTAATGGATTGAGAGAAATAAATGATTTGACTTGATTTGACTTGAGTGCATCACGTCGGGTAAGCCGTACAGTTTGTACCTAGAAAAGGTTACCTGCTAAGTCTGTGCATGGCACAGGGTCAGCTGCTAAGTGTGTGCAGTGCACAGGGTTAGCTGTTAAGTCTGTGATGTGCACAGGATTAGCTGCTTAGTCTGTGCAATGCACAGGGTTAGCTGCTAAGTCAGTGCATTGCACAGGGTTGGCTGCTTAGTCTGTGAAGTGCACAAGGTTAGCTGCTGAGTTTGTGCAGTGCACAGCGTAAGCTGCTTAGTCTGTGCAGTGCACAGCGTTAGTTGCGGAGTCTGTGCAGTTCACAGGGTTAGCTGTTTGGTCTGTGCATGGCACAGGGTTAGCTGCTAAGTCAGCATGACTGAGAAAAGCCTCTAAGTCTGTGCATGACTGAGAAAAGCTTCTAAGTTGCTGTTTTCACAATATAAGATATGTGTCCACCCTTATTCCCCTAAATGTGATTTCATGTCACTTTAGAACTGCGCTTGTGCCAATGATATCAGGTGATGCCTTTAGAGGCGATCTCTGAAGACGTTTGCCGTGATATCAACGTTCGACTGGTTAAATGAGGTCACCGACTTACATCATAACGCATTCGCGACGGTCGAACAAAACTGCATTTGCTTATCATTTGTTTGCCGCTCTTTACGTTGTAAAATCTTCTAATGATGCATAATAAATAGACTGGCATGGACTTAGGGACCGACCATTTGATATTCTGCGGGGGGGGGGGGGAGGGGGGGGGGGTCAAACAAAACTGCATTTGCTTATCATTTGTTTGCCGGTTTTTACGTTGTAAAATCTTCAAATGATGCATGATAAATAGACTGGCATGGACTTAGGGACCGACCATTTGATATTCTGAGGGTGGTGGTGGTGGTGGTGGTGGTGGGGGTGTGGGGGGGGGGGGGGGGGGGGGGCTGGTATATTTATCAAAAAAGAAATCCCTGTCTTTGGATTGTCTTTGGATATGCAAGAAAAAAATGACCTGGCTCATAAGGGGGTTCAAAAAAATAATCTGGCCTCAAAAGTAAGAGAAAAAAATAACCTGTCTCCACCCAAAATTTCAAAAAAATATAGTCTGCAGATAATTCCATTGGAATTGAGTTTTTATAATGCATCTGGCTTCTGGGGGGCGCAGCCCCCCAGATCCCCCATATTTATAGTAATATCTTAATATTATCTAAAATTGATTTGCGCCAGCGGGCCACACGTGCGCATACATTTACAAAAACATACTATACAACATTCACATACATGTATTATTGATCTGCCACATTCATGACATTACTAAGTAAATGTTTCCACTAAAACTGAAATGCAAAAGAGTCACTAGCTTATGGGAGACAAAATAAATACTCTAAAAGGCAAAAGTGCTAATATAAAAAACCCTTATTTTTATCATCATTCCTAGTTTTTCTCTATTGTTTACAGTCTTAAAATTGCCATTGAAATTGGGAAATTGCTTTAGCTTCTGGGGGCGCTGCACCCAGACCCCCCTTTGTTCAGTTCTTAGCACATAACTTTCAGCCGTTTTATTAATTGCCATTCATGTATAATGTGACTCTATCATGTAAGTAATGTGACTCTATCGTGTAAGTATTTATCAAACTTTCTAAAGTACGAAAAAGCATGTTTGGGCATATATTGGGATAGAAAAGAAAAATTAAATGCTTTATAACCCAAGTGTGTTGGACTTCTTTTGTCTCTCTTCTTTTTTCCATTTCAGATTCTGCGAGGAGGGAGAGAGAGGGGGGGGGGGGGGGGGGGGAGCTGGACAAAAAAAACGTAAGTATTCTTTGATTTCCTTCTTACAATTGAGCCGCGACACGACAAAACCAACAATATGGTTGTGCGCCCAGCACAGACTCAGATCAGCCTGGGCATCTGCCCAGTCTGATCAGAGTCTTCGCTGTCCGAATGGAGGTAGCTTAGACTCTTAGCTACCCTTTAAGCGCACTGCAAAGACTCTCATCAGACTGGGCGGATGCCCAGGCTGATCTGAGTCTGCGCTGGGCGCACAACCACATTGTTGGTTTTGTCGTGTCGCGGCTCAAATGAGTTGCAATACGTGTAAAGTCATGCATAAGGTAGACTCTGGTGAAACTGGCCCAATATTTGCTCTGTCTCTAATAGGTATATCAGCCATACTCCCCGGGAGGCATACGACGTTAGGTCAACATTGAATCACCGTTGATTCATCTTCATGGGGTTGAATCGACGTTGATTCAATGTTGATTGAGCGTTGTGTGAAGGACGCGTCCACCCCTTTGGTTTCTCTCTTCTCCTGTCGTACACGTGTCAAAATAAAAGATAAGTTAAGCTAGGTTAGGTTGTGTTGTGATTGGTTGATTTTCTTCTCACAAATGAGTTGCAATAAATGTAAAGTCAGGCATAAGGTATACTCGGGTGAAACTGGTTCAATATTTGCTCTGTCTCTAATAGTATGTTAAACTAGGTTAGGTTGTGTTGTGATTGGTTCCCAACAGGCACTCGCCGTAGAATCAACGCTGAATCAACTTTGATTCGACGTCATGACGTTGAATCAACTTTGAATAAGTGTTGATTCAACCTTGTGTGCCCAGTGGGTTATGTCATGTAATAATAGTTGCTTTATAACCCAAGTGTGTTGGACTTCTTTTGTCTCTCTTCTTTTTTCCATTTCAGATTCTGCGAGGAGGGAGAGAGGGCCGGGGGGGGGCGGAGCTGAACAAAAAAAAACGTAAGTATTCTATGATTTCCTTCTTACAAATGAGCCGCGACACGACAAAACCAACAAAGTGGTTGTGCGTCCAGCGAAGACTCAGATCAGCCTTGGCATCCGCCCAGTCTGATCAGAGTCTTCGCTGTCCGCACGGAGGTAGCTTAGACTCTTAGCTACCCTTTAAGCGCACTGCAAAGACTCTCATCAGACTGGGCGGATGCCCAGGCTGATCTGAGTCTGCGCTGGGCGCACAACCACATTGTTGGTTTTGTCGTGTCGCGGCTCAAATGAGTTGCAATACATGTAAAGTCATGCATAAGGTAGACTCTGGTGAAACTGGCCCAATATTTGCTCTGTCTCTAATAGGTATATCAGCCAAATCCCCGGGAGGCATACGACGGTAGGTCAACATTGAATCACCGTTGATTCATCTTCATGGGGTTGAATCGACGTTGATTCAATGTTGATTGAGCGTTGTGTGCGGGACGCGTCCACCCCTTTGGTGTCTCTCTTCTCCTGTCGTACACGTGTCAAAATAAAAGATAAGTTAAGCTAGGTTAGGTTGTGATGAGATTGGTTGATTTTCTTCTCACAAATGAGTTGCAATAAATGTAAAGTCAGGCATAAGGTATACTCGGGTGAAACTGGTTCAATATTTGCTCTGTCTCTAATAGTATGTTAAACTAGGTTAGGTTGTGTTGTGATTGGTTCCCAACAGGCACTCGCCGTAGAATCAACACTGAATCAACTTTGATTCGACGTCATGACGTTGAATCAACTTTGAATCAGTGTTGATTCAACCTTGTGCGCCCAGTGGGTTATGTCATGTGATAATAGTTGCTTTATAACCCAAGTGTGTTGGACTTCTTTTGTCTCTCTTCTTTTTTCCATTTCAGATTCTGCGAGGAGGGAGAGAGGGGGGGGAGCTGAACAAAAAAAAAACGTAAGTATTCTTTGATTTCCTTCTTACAAATGAGCCGCGACACGACAAAACCAACAAAGTGGTTGTGCGTCCAGCGAAGACTCAGATTTGCCTGGGCATCCGCCCAGTCTGATCAGAGTCTTCGCTGTCCGCATGGAGGTAGCTTAGACTCTTAGCTACCCTTTAAGCGCACTGCAAAGACTCTCATCAGACTGGGCGGTTGCCCAGGCCGATCTGTGTCTGCGCTGGGCGCCCAACCACATTGTTGGTTTTGTTGTGTCGCGGCACAAATGAGTTGCAATACATGTAAAAATCATGCATAAGGTAGACTCTGGTGAAACTGGCCCAATATTTGCTCTGTCTCTAATAGGTATATCAGCCCAACTCCCCGGGAGGCATACGACGTTAGGTCAACATTGAATCACCGTTGATTCATCTTCATGGGGTTGAATCGACGTTGATTCAATGTTGATTGAGCGTTGTGTGCGGGACGCGTCCACCCCTTTGGTTTCTCTCTTTTCCTGTCGTACGCGTGTCAAAATAAAAGATAAGTTAAGCTAGGTTAGGTTGTGATGTGATTGGTTGATTTTCTTCTCACAAATGAGTTCTAATAAATGTAAAGTCGGGCATAAGGTATACTCGGGTGAAACTGGTGCACTATTTGCGCTGTCTCTAATAGTATGTTAAACTAGGTTAGGTTGTGTTGTGATTGGTTCCCAACAGGCACTCGCCGTATAATCAACACTGAATCAACTTTGATTCGACGTCATGACGTTGAATAAACTTTGAATCAGTGTTGATTCAACCTTGTGTGCCCAGTGGGTTATGTCATGTGATGATAGTTGCTTTATAACCCAAGTGTGTTGGACTTCTTTTGTCTCTCTTCTTTTTTCCATTTCAGATTCTGCGAGGAGGGAGAGAGAGGGGGGGGGGGAGCTGAATAAAAAAAACGTAAGTATTCTTTGATTACCTTCTTACAATTGAGCCGCGACACGACAAAACCAACAAAGTGGTTGTGCGTCCAGCGAAGACTCAGATCAGCCCGGGCATCCGCCCAGACTGATCAGAGTCTTCGCTGTCCGCATGGAGGTAGCTCAGACTCTTAGCTACCCTTTAAGCGCACTGCAAAGACTCTCATCAGACTGGGCGGATGCCCAGGCTGATCTGAGTCTGCGCTGGGCGCACAACCACATTGTCGGTTTTGTCGTGTCGCGTCTCAAATGAGTTGCAATACATGTAAAGTCATGCATAAGGTAGACTCTGGTGAAACTGGCCCAATATTTGCTCTGTCTCTAATAGGTATATCAGCCCAACTCCCCGGGAGGCATACGACGTTAGGTCAACATTGAATCGCCGTTGATTCATCTTTATGGGGTTGAATCGATGTTGATTCAATGTTGATTGAGCGTTGTGTGCGGGACGCGTCCACCCCTTTGGTTTCTCTCTTCTCCTGTCGTTCACGTGTCAAAATAAAAGATAAGTTAAGCTAGGTTAGGTTGTGATGTGATTGGTTGATTTTCTTCTCACAAATGAGTTGCAATAAATGTTAAGTCAGGCATAAGGTATACTCGGGTGAAACTGGTTCAATATTTGCTCTGTCTCTAAAAGTATGTTAAACTAGGTTAGGTTGTGTTGTGATTGGTTCCCAACAGGCACTCGCCGTAGAATCAACACTGAATCAACTTTGATTCGACGTCATGACGTTGAATCAACTTTGAATCAGTGTTGATTCAACCTTGTGTGCCCAGTCGGTTATGTCATCTGATAAAAGTTGCTTTATAACCAAAGTGTGTTGGACTTCTTTTGTCTCTCTTCTTTTTTCCATTTCAGATTCTGCGAGGAGGGAGAGAGGGGGGGGGGGGGGGGGAGCTGAACCAAAAAAACGTTAGTATTCTTTGATTTCCTTCTTACAAATGAGCCGCGACACGACAAAACCAACATAGTAGTTGTGCGTCCAGCGAAGACTCAGCCTGGGCTTCCGCCCAGTCTGATCAGAGTCTTCGCTGTCCGCATGGAGGTAGCTTAGACTCTAAGCTACCCTTTAAGCGCACTGCAAAGACTCTCATCAGACTGGGCGGATGCCCAGGCTGATCTGAGTCTGCGCTGGGCGCACAACCACATTGTTGGTTTTGTCGTGTCACGGCTCAAATGAGTTGCAATACATGTAAAGTCATGCATAAGGTAGACTCTGGTGAAACTGGCCCAATATTTGCTCTGTCTCTAATAGGTATATCAGCCCAACTCCCCGGGAGGCATACGACGTTAGGTCAACATTGAATCACCGTTGATTCATCTTCATGGGGTTGAATCGACGTTGATTCAATGTTGATTGAGCGTTGTGTGCGGGACGCGTCCACCCCTTTGGTTTCTCTCTTCTCCTGTCGTACACGTGTCAAAATTAAAGATAAGTTAAGCTAGGTTAGATTGTGATGTGATTGGTTAATTTTCTTCTCACAAATGAGTTGCAATAAATGTAAAGTCAGGCATAAGGTATACTCGGGTGAAACTGGTTCAATATTTGCTCTGCCTCTAATAGTATGTTAAACTAGGTTAGGTTGTGTTGTGATTGGTTCCCAACGGGCACTCGTCGTAGAATCAACACTGAATCAACTTTGATTCGACGTCATGACGTCGAATCAAAGTTGTTTCAGTGTTGATTCTACGACGAGTGCCCAGTGGGTTATGTCATGTGATAATAGTTGCTTTATAACCCAAGTGTGTTGGACTTCTTTTGCCTCTCTTCTTTTTTCCCTTTCAGATTCTGCGATGAGGGAGAGAGGGGGGGGGGGGGGAGCTGAACAAAAAAAAAATAAGTATTCTTTGATTTCCTCCTTACAAATGAGCCGCGGCACGACAAAACCAACAAAGTGGTTGTGCGTCCAGCGAAGATTCAGATCAGCCTGGGCATCCGCCCTGGTCTGATCAGAGTCTTCGCTGTCCGCATGGAGGTAGCTTAGACTCTTAGCTTCCCTTTAAGCGCACTGCAAAGACTCTCATCAGACTGGGCGGATGCCCAGGCTGATCTGAGTCTGCGCTGGGCGCACAACCACATTGTTGGTTTTGTCGTGTCGCGGCTCAAATGAGTTGCAATACATGTAAAGTCATGCATAAGGTAGACTCTGGTGAAACTGGCCCAATATTTGCTCTGTCTCTAATAGGTATATCAGCCCAACTCCCCGGGAGGCATACGACGTTAGGTCAACATTGAATCACCGTTGATTCATCTTCATGGGGTTGAATTGACGTTGATTCAATGTTGATTGAACGTTGTGTGCGGGACGCGTCCACCCCTTTGGTTTCTCTCTTCTCCTGTCGTACACGTGTCAAAATAAAAGATAAGTTAAGCTAGGTTAGGTTGTGATGTGACTGGTTGATTTTCTTCTCACAAATGAGTTGCAATAAATGTTAAGTCAGGCATAAGGTATACTCGATTGAAACTGGTGCAATATTTGCTCTGTCTCTAATAGTATGTTAAACTAGGTTAGGTTGTGTTGTGATTGGTTCCCAACAGGCACTCGCCGTAGAATCAACACGGAATCAACTTTGATTTGACGTCATGATGTTGAATCAACTTTGAATCAGTGTTGATTCAACCTTGTTTGCCCAGTGGGTTATGTCATGTGATAATAGTTGCTTTATAACCCAAGTGTGTTGGACTTCTTTTGTCTCTCTTCTTTTTTCCATTTCAGATTTTGCGAGGAGGGAGAGAGGGGGGTGGGGGGGAGCTGAACAAAAAAAAAATAAGTATTCTTTGATTTCCTTCTTACAAATGAGCCGCGGCACGACAAAACCAACAAAGTGGTTGTGCGTCCAGCGAAGACTCAGATCAGCCTGGGCATCCGCCCAGTCTGATCAGAGTCTTCGCTGTCCGCATGGAGGTAGCTTAGACTCTTAGCTACCCTTTAAGCGCACTGCAAAGACTCTCCTCAGACTGGGCGGATGCCCAGGCTGATCTGAGTCTGCGCTGGGCGCACAACCACATTGTTGGTTTTGTCGTGTCGCGGCTCAAATGAGTTGCAATACATGTAAAGTCATGCATAAGGTAGACTCTGGTGAAACTGGCCCAATATTTGCTCTGTCTCTAATAGGTATATCAGCCCAACTCCCCGGGAGGCATACGACGTTAGGTCAACATTGAATCACCATTGATTCATCTTCATGGGGTTGAATCGACGTTGATTCAATGTTGATTGAGCGTTGTGTGCGGGACGCGTCCACCCCTTTGCTTTCTCTCTTCTCCTGTCGTACACGTGTCAAAATAAAAGATAAGTTAAGCTAGGTTAGGTTGTGATGAGATTGGTTGATTTTCTTCTCACAAATGAGTTGCAATAAATGTAAAGTCAGGCTTAAGGTATACTCTGGTGAAACTGGTTCAATATTTGCTCTGTCTCTAATAGTATGTTAAACTAGGTTAGGTTGTGTTGTGATTGGTTCCCCACAGGCACTCTTCGAGGAGGGAGAGGGGGGGGGGGAGCTGAACAAAAACAAATGTAAGTATTCTTTGATTTCCTTCTTACAAGTGAGCCGCGACACGACAAAACCAACAAAGTGGTTGTGCGTCCAGCGAAGACTCAGATCAGCCTGGGCATCCGCCCAGTCTGATCAGAGTCTTCGCTGTCCGCATGGAGGTAGCTTAGACTCTTAGCTACCCTTTAAGCGCACTGCAAAGACTCTCATCAGACTGGGCGGATGCCCAGGCTGACCTGAGTCTGCGCTGGGCGCACAACCACATCGTCGGTTTTGTCGTGTCGCGGCTCAAATGAGTTGCAATACATGTAAAGTCATGCATAAGGTAGACTCTGGTGAAACTGGCCCAATATTTGCTCTGTCTCTAATAGGTATATCAGCCCAACTCCCCGGGAGGCATACGACGTTAGTCCAACATTGAATCACCGTTGATTCATCTTCATGGGGTTGAATCGACGTTGATTCAATGTTGATTGAGCGTTATGTGCGGGACGCGTCCACCCCTTTGGTTTCTCTCTTCTCCTGTCGTACACGTGTCAAAATAAAAGATAAGTTAAGCTAGGTTAGGTTGTGTTGTGATTGGTTCCCAACAGGCACTCGCCGTAGAATCAACACTGAATCAACTTTGATTCGACGTCATGACGTTCAATCAACTTTGCATCAGTGTTGATTCAACCTTGTGTGCCCAGTGGGTTATGTCATGTGATAAAAGTTGATTTATAACCCAAGTGTGTTGGACTTCTTTTGTCTCTCTTCTTTTTTCCATTTCAGATTCTGCGAGGAGGGAGAGAGAGAGGGGGGGGGGAGCTGAACAAAAAACACGTAAGTATTCTCTGATTTCCTTCTTACAAAATGAGTTGCATTACTTGTAAAGTCATGCATAAGGTAGACTCTGGTGAAACTGGCCCAATATTTGCTCTGTCTCTAATAGGTATATCAGCCCAACTCCCCGGGAGGCATACGACGTTAGGTCAACATTGAATCACCGTTGATTCATCTTCATGGGGTTGAATCGACGTTGATTCAATGTTGATTGAGCGTTGTGTGCGGGACGCGTCCACCCCTTTGGTTTCTCTCTTTTCCTGTCGTACGCGTGTCAAAATAAAAGATAAGTTAAGCTAGGTTAGGTTGTGATGTGATTGGTTGATTTTCTTCTCACAAATGAGTTCTAATAAATGTAAAGTCGGGCATAAGGTATACTCGGGTGAAACTGGTGCACTATTTGCGCTGTCTCTAATAGTATGTTAAACTAGGTTAGGTTGTGTTGTGATTGGTTCCCAACAGGCACTCGCCGTATAATCAACACTGAATCAACTTTGATTCGACGTCATGACGTTGAATAAACTTTGAATCAGTGTTGATTCAACCTTGTGTGCCCAGTGGGTTATGTCATGTGATGATAGTTGCTTTATAACCCAAGTGTGTTGGACTTCTTTTGTCTCTCTTCTTTTTTCCATTTCAGATTCTGCGAGGAGGGAGAGAGAGGGGGGGGGGGAGCTGAATAAAAAAAACGTAAGTATTCTTTGATTACCTTCTTACAATTGAGCCGCGACACGACAAAACCAACAAAGTGGTTGTGCGTCCAGCGAAGACTCAGATCAGCCCGGGCATCCGCCCAGACTGATCAGAGTCTTCGCTGTCCGCATGGAGGTAGCTCAGACTCTTAGCTACCCTTTAAGCGCACTGCAAAGACTCTCATCAGACTGGGCGGATGCCCAGGCTGATCTGAGTCTGCGCTGGGCGCACAACCACATTGTCGGTTTTGTCGTGTCGCGTCTCAAATGAGTTGCAATACATGTAAAGTCATGCATAAGGTAGACTCTGGTGAAACTGGCCCAATATTTGCTCTGTCTCTAATAGGTATATCAGCCCAACTCCCCGGGAGGCATACGACGTTAGGTCAACATTGAATCGCCGTTGATTCATCTTTATGGGGTTGAATCGATGTTGATTCAATGTTGATTGAGCGTTGTGTGCGGGACGCGTCCACCCCTTTGGTTTCTCTCTTCTCCTGTCGTTCACGTGTCAAAATAAAAGATAAGTTAAGCTAGGTTAGGTTGTGATGTGATTGGTTGATTTTCTTCTCACAAATGAGTTGTAATAAATGTTAAGTCAGGCATAAGGTATACTCGGGTGAAACTGGTTCAATATTTGCTCTGTCTCTAAAAGTATGTTAAACTAGGTTAGGTTGTGTTGTGATTGGTTCCCAACAGGCACTCGCCGTAGAATCAACACTGAATCAACTTTGATTCGACGTCATGACGTTGAATCAACTTTGAATCAGTGTTGATTCAACCTTGTGTGCCCAGTCGGTTATGTCATCTGATAAAAGTTGCTTTATAACCAAAGTGTGTTGGACTTCTTTTGTCTCTCTTCTTTTTTCCATTTCAGATTCTGCGAGGAGGGAGAGAGGGGGGGGGGGGGAGCTGAACAAAAAAAACGTTAGTATTCTTTGATTTCCTTCTTACAAATGAGCCGAGACACGACAAAACCAACATAGTAGTTGTGCGTCCAGCGAAGACTCAGCCTGGGCTTCCGCCCAGTCTGATCAGAGTCTTCGCTGTCCGCATGGAGGTAGCTTAGACTCTAAGCTACCCTTTAAGCGCACTGCAAAGACTCTCATCAGACTGGGCGGATGCCCAGGCTGATCTGAGTCTGCGCTGGGCGCACAACCACATTGTTGGTTTTGTCGTGTCACGGCTCAAATGAGTTGCAATACATGTATAGTCATGCATAAGGTAGACTCTGGTGAAACTGGCCCAATATTTGCTCTGTCTCTAATAGGTATATCAGCCCAACTCCCCGGGAGGCATACGACGTTAGGTCAACATTGAATCACCGTTGATTCATCTTCATGGGGTTGAATCGACGTTGATTCAATGTTGATTGAGCGTTGTGTGCGGGACGCGTCCGCCCCTTTGGTTTCTCTCTTCTCCTGTCGTACACGTGTCAAAATTAAAGATAAGTTAAGCTAGGTTAGATTGTGATGTGATTGGTTAATTTTCTTCTCACAAATGAGTTGCAATAAATGTAAAGTCAGGCATAAGGTATACTCGGGTGAAACTGGTTCAATATTTGCTCTGCCTCTAATAGTATGTTAAACTAGGTTAGGTTGTGTTGTGATTGGTTCCCAACGGGCACTCGTCGTAGAATCAACACTGAATCAACTTTGATTCGACGTCATGACGTCGAATCAAAGTTGTTTCAGTGTTGATTCTACGACGAGTGCCCAGTGGGTTATGTCATGTGATAATAGTTGCT
This sequence comes from Ctena decussata, assembly GCA_963989385.1. Lineage (NCBI taxonomy): Eukaryota > Metazoa > Mollusca > Bivalvia > Lucinida > Lucinidae > Ctena > Ctena decussata. Next base: position 57,339,269 of record OZ022503.1, read on the forward strand.
TTATAACCCAAGTGTGTTGGACTTCTTTTGTCTCTCTTCTTTTTTCCCTTTCAGATTCTGCGATGAGGGAGAGAGGGGGGGGGGAGCTGAACAAAAAAAAAAATAAGTATTCTTTGATTTCCTTCTTACAAATGAGCCGCGGCACGACAAAACCAACAAAGTGGTTGTGCGTCCAGCGAAGATTCAGATCAGCCTGGGCATCCGCCCTGGTCTGATCAGAGTCTTCGCTGTCCGCATGGAGGTAGCTTAGACTCTTAGCTTCCCTTTAAGGGCACTGCAAAGACTCTCATCAGACTGGGCGGATGCCCAGGCTGATCTGAGTCTGCGCTGGGCGCACAACCACATTGTTGGTTTTGTCGTGTCGCGGCTCAAATGAGTTGCAATACATGTAAAGTCATGCATAAGGTAGACTCTGGTGAAACTGGCCCAATATTTGCTCTGTCTCTAATAGGTATATCAGCCCAACTCCCCGGGAGGCATACGACGTTAGGTCAACATTGAATCACCGTTGATTCATCTTCATGGGGTTGAATCGACGTTGATTCAATGTTGATTGAACGTTGTGTGCGGGACGCGTCCACCCCTTTGGTTTCTCTCTTCTCCTGTCGTACACGTGTCAAAATAAAAGATAAGTTAAGCTAGGTTAGGTTGTGATGTGACTGGTTGATTTTCTTCTCACAAATGAGTTGCAATAAATGTTAAGTCAGGCATAAGGTATACTCGATTGAAACTGGTGCAATATTTGCTCTGTCTCTAATAGTATGTTAAACTAGGTTAGGTTGTGTTGTGATTGGTTCCCAACAGGCACTCGCCGTAGAATCAACACGGAATCAACTTTGATTTGACGTCATGACGTTGAATCAACTTTGAATCAGTGTTGATTCAACCTTGTTTGCCCAGTGGGTTATGTCATGTGATAATAGTTGCTTTATAACCCAAGTGTGTTGGACTTCTTTTGTCTCTCTTCTTTTTTCCATTTCAGATTTTGCGAGGAGGGAGAGAGGGGGGTAGGGGGAGCTGAACAAAAAAAAAAATAAGTATTCTTTGATTTCCTTCTTACAAATGAGCCGCGGCACGACAAAACCAACAAAGTGGTTGTGCGTCCAGCGAATACTCAGATCAGCCTGGGCATCCGCCCAGTCTGATCAGAGTCTTCCTTGTCCGCATGGAGGTAGCTTAGACTCTTAGCTACCCTTTAAGCGCACTGCAAAGACTCTCCTCAGACTGGGCGGATGCCCAGGCTGATCTGAGTCTGCGCTGGGCGCACAACCACATTGTTGGTTTTGTCGTGTCGCGGCTCAAATGAGTTGCAATACATGTAAAGTCATGCATAAGGTAGACTCTGGTGAAACTGGCCCAATATTTGCTGTGTCTCTAATAGGTATATCAGCCCAACTCCCCGGGAGGCATACGACGTTAGGTCAACATTGAATCACCATTGATTCATCTTCATGGGGTTGAATCGACGTTGATTCAATGTTGATTGAGCGTTGTGTGCGGGACGCGTCCACCCCTTTGCTTTCTCTCTTCTCCTGTCGTACACGTGTCAAAATAAAAGATAAGTTAAGCTAGGTTAGGTTGTGATGAGATTGGTTGATTTTCTTCTCACAAATGAGTTGCAATAAATGTAAAGTCAGGCTTAAGGTATACTCTGGTGAAACTGGTTCAATATTTGCTCTGTCTCTAATAGTATGTTAAACTAGGTTAGGTTGTGTTGTGATTGGTTCCCAACAGGCACTCTTCGAGGAGGGAGAGGGGGGGGAGCTGAACAAAAACAAATGTAAGTATTCTTTGATTTCCTTCTTACAAGTAAGCCGCGACACGACAAAACCAACAAAGTGGTTGTGCGTCCAGCGAAGACTCAGATCAGCCTGGGCATCCGCCCAGTCTGATCAGAGTCTTCGCTGTCCGCATGGAGGTAGCTTAGACTCTTAGCTACCCTTTAAGCGCACTGCAAAGACTCTCATCAGACTGGGCGGATGCCCAGGCTGACCTGAGTCTGCGCTGGGCGCACAACCACATCGTCGGTTTTGTCGTGTCGCGGCTCAAATGAGTTGCAATACATGTAAAGTCATGCATAAGGTAGACTCTGGTGAAACTGGCCCAATATTTGCTCTGTCTCTAATAGGTATATCAGCCCAACTCCCCGGGAGGCATACGACGTTAGTCCAACATTGAATCACCGTTGATTCATCTTCATGGGGTTGAATCGACGTTGATTCAATGTTGATTGAGCGTTATGTGCGGGACGCGTCCACCCCTTTGGTTTCTCTCTTCTCCTGTCGTACACGTGTCAAAATAAAAGATAAGTTAAGCTAGGTTAGGTTGTGATGTGATTGGTTGATTTTCTTCTCACAAATGAGTTGTAATAAATGTAAAGTCAGGCATAAGGTATACTTGGGTGAAACTGGTTCAATATTTGCTCTGCCTCTAATAGTATGTTAAACTAGGTTAGGTTGTGTTGTGATTGGTTCCCAACAGGCACTCGCCGTAGAATCAACACTGAATCAACTTTGATTCGACGTCATGACGTTCAATCAACTTTGCATCAGTGTTGATTCAACCTTGTGTGCCCAGTGGGTTATGTCATGTGATAAAAGTTGATTTATAACCCAAGTGTGTTGGACTTCTTTTGTCTCTCTTCTTTTTTCCATTTCAGATTCTGCGAGGAGGGAGAGAGAGAGGGGGGGGGGGAGCTGAACAAAAAACACGTAAGTATTCTGTGATTTCCTTCTTACAAAATGAGTTGCATTACTTGTAAAGTCATGCATAAGGTAGACTCTGGTGAAACTGGCCCAATATTTGCTCTGTCTCTAATAGGTATATCAGCCCAACTCCCCGGGAGGCATACGACGTTAGGTCAACATTGAATCACCGTTGATTCATCTTCATGGGGTTGAATCGACGTTGATTCAATGTTGATTGAGCGTTATGTGCGGGACGCGTCCACCCCTTTGGTTTCTCTCTTCTCCTGTCGTACACGTGTCAAAATAAAAGATAAGTTAAGCTAGGTTAGGTTGTGATGTGATTGGTTGATTTTCTTCTCACAAATGAGTTGCAATAAATGTAAAGTCAGGCATAATGTATACTCGGGTGAAACTGGTTCAATATTTGCTCTGTCTCTAAAAGTATGTTAAACTAGGTTAGGTTGTGTTGTGATTGGTTCCCAACAGGCACTCGCCGTAGAATCAACACTGAATCAACTTTGATTCGACGTCATGACGTTGAATCAACTTTGAATCAGTGTTGATTCAACCTTGTGTGCCCAGTGGGTTATGTCATGTGATAATAGTTGCTTTATAACCCAAGTGTGTTGGACTTCTTTTGTCTCTCTTCTTTTTTCCATTTCAGATTCTGCGAGGAGGGAGAGAGCGGGGAGCTGAACAAAAAAAAACGTAAGTATTCTTTGATTTCCTTCTTACAAATGAGCCGCGACACGACAAAACTAACAAAGTGGTTGTGCGTCCAGCGAAGACTCAGATCAGCCTGGGCATCCGCCCAGTCTGATCAGAGTCTTCGCTGTCCGCATGGAGGTAGCTTAGACTCTTAGCTACCCTTTAAGCACACTGCAAAGACTCTCATCAGACTGGGCGGATGCCCAGGCTGATCTGAGTCTGCGCTGGGCGCACAACCACATTGTTGGTTTTGTTGTGTCGCGGCTCAAATGAGTTGCAATACATGTAAAGTCATGCATAAGGTAGACTCTGGTGAAACTGGCCCAATATGTGCTCTGTCTCTAATAGGTTTATCAGCCCAACTCCCCGGGAGGCATACGACGTTAGGTCAACATTGAATCACCGTTGATTCATCTTCATGGGGTTGAATCGACGTTGATTCAATGTTGATTGAGCGTTGTGTGCGGGACGCGTCCACCCATTTGGTTTCTCTCTTCTCCTGTCGTACACGTGTCGAAATAAAAGATAAGTTAAGCTAGGTTAGGTTGTGATGTGACTGGTTGATTTTCTTCTCACAAATGAGTTGCAATAAATGTTAAGTCAGGCATAAGGTATACTCGATTGAAACTGGTGCAATATTTGCTCTGTCTCTAATAGTATGTTAAACTAGGTTAGGTTGTGTTGTGATTGGTTCCCAACAGGCACTCGCCGTAGAATCAACACGGAATCAACTTTGATTTGACGTCATGACGTTGAATCAACTTTGAATCAGTGTTGATTCAACCTTGTTTGCCCAGTGGGTTATGTCATGTGATAATAGTTGCTTTATAACCCAAGTGTGTTGGACTTCTTTTGTCTCTCTTCTTTTTTCCATTTCAGATTTTGCGAGGAGGGAGAGAGGGGGGTGGGGGTAGCTGAACAAAAAAAAAATAAGTATTCTTTGATTTCCTTCTTACAAATGAGCCGCAGCACGACAAAACCAACAAAGTGGTTGTGCGTCCAGCGAATACTCAGATCAGCCTGGGCATCCGCCCAGTCTGATCAGAGTCTTCGCTGTCCGCATGGAGGTAGCTTAGACTCTTAGCTACCCTTTAAGCGCACTGCAAAGACTCTCATCAGACTGGGCGGATGCCCAGGCTGATCTGAGTCTGCGCTGGGCGCACAACCACATTGTTGGTTTTGTCGTGTCGCGGCTCAAATGAGTTGCAATACATGTAAAAATCATGCATAAGGTAGACTCTGGTGAAACTGGCCCAATATTTGCTCTGTCTCTAATAGGTATATCAGCCCAACTCCCCGGGAGGCATACGACGTTAGGTCAACATTGAATCACCATTGATTCATCTTCATGGGGTTGAATCGACGTTGATTCAATGTTGATTGAGCGTTGTGTGCGGGACGCGTCCACCCCTTTGCTTTCTCTCTTCTCCTGTCGTACACGTGTCAAAATAAAAGATAAGTTAAGCTAGGTTGTGTTGTGATTGGTTGATTTTCTTCTCACAAATGAGTTGCAATAAATGTAAAGTCAGGCATAAGGTATACTCGGGTGAAACTGGTTCAATATTTGCTCTGTCTCTAATAGTATGTTAAACTAGGTTAGGTTGTGTTGTGATTGGTTCCCAACAGGCACTCTTCGAGGAGGGAGAGGGGGGGGGGAGCTGAACAAAAACAAATGTAAGTATTCTTTGATTTCTTTCTTACAAGTGAGCCGCGACACGACAAAACCAACAAAGTGGTTGTGCGTCCAGCGAAGACTCAGATCAGCCTGGGCATCCGCCCAGTCTGATAAGAGTCTTTGCTGTCCGAATGGAGGTAGCTTAGACTCTTTGCTACCCTTTAAGCGCACTGCAAAGACTCTCATCAGACTGGGCGGATGCCCAAGCTGATCTGAGTCTGCGCTGGGCGCACAACCACATTGTTGATTTTGTCGTGTCGCGGATCAAATGAGTTGCAATACATGTAAAGTCATGCATAAGGTAGACTCTGGTGAAACTGGCCCAATATTTGCTCTGTCTCTAATAGGTATATCAGCCCAACTCCCCGGGAGGCATACGACGTTAGTCCAACATTGAATCACCGTTGATTCATCTTCATGGGGTTGAATCGACGTTGATTCAATGTTGATTGAGCGTTATGTGCGGGACGCGTCCACCCCTTTGGTTTCTCTCTTCTCCTGTCGTACACGTGTCAAAATAAAAGATAAGTTAAGCTAGGTTAGGTTGTGTTGTGATTGGTTGATTTTCTTCTCACAAATGAGTTGCAATAAATGTAAAGTCAGGCATAAGGTATACTCGGGTGAAACTGGTTCAATATTTGCTCTGTCTCTAATAGTATGTTAAACTAGGTTAGGTTGTGTTGTGATTGGTTCCCAACAGGCACTCGCCGTAGAATCAACACTGAATCAACTTTGATTCGACGTCATGACGTTGAATCAACTTTGAATCAGTGTTGATTCAACCTTGTGTGCCCAGTGGGTTATGTCGCCGGAAGGTCGTGAGTTCAAACCCTGGCTTCGCCATCCGACGACTGGAAAACTCTTGCTGTCAACCAAGCAGTAACTGGGTATCTGTTTCGAATTAGAGACGGATAAGGCAGCGAAAAGGAGAGATTGGCTTCGCCTTTCATATGATGTGCCAAAGAATCACTGGGTCTCTAACCACCACTGTTGCTACTACTTATAGACTATCGGAAACCTGTAGCTTCACTTTTTACCTTTTCACACATAAGTTGGATTTTCTTAAGTGTAGTTAGTAATAGTTGTTAGATTCACTCTGTGTATAATCGCTGCCTTGCTACATCGAGAAAGGAAACACCAATGAGGAAAAGAGATATTCACGAAGTATCTAAATAGAGAGACTGGTTCCAGAAATAAGACTTGACCCGCGGCATCAGAATCTCCAAGCACTCAAATAATCTTTGTCAACCACGATGGAACCGCTTGTGGTCACCTTAAGGTCAAATTTGAGGAAATATAACTGAATAAAGACTAAAATAAAAAGCATTATGATATCATGACAATTAATTGTCGTGGATGGTGAAATAAAATTTAATGGAACAAATATGAACAGTATTTGTAACGGTCATGGGATATCGAAGGATAAGGCCAGCTTGCGTAGAAACGTAGCTCTTATGATAGGCCCAGCGAAAAATATCTGTTGACAAATGGCGTTATGACGGCTTCCTCGAAACCAAAGAACAGTCACTAGAGAAAAACTACATATAGATTCTGACTACAACACATTCTTCAATTTTTATCCAGTTTTACTGAAACTTTCAAGATATTGTTATCACCACCTTACAGGGATCGTATTTTATCGGGTAAATGATCAGATTCTTTTCCGTCAGTTATGGCTTTTTATCTATTAATCTGTGATGAAATCTTGTTGCCGTACCTTGTCTTCCAGATTTCAACCGATTTTCATTAAACTTTCAGGACGTCGATCATTTTGTAGGGTCATAATCGGACATTTTTGTCAGATTTACAGCCCTTGATTTGTCAAGTGACGCAAATATTGTAGGTTGCCCTGCATCTCCTTCCAGTTTCATTGTTTTTATAAAATTTTCAGGACAATGCTACACCATCGGAGGTAAACTATATATCGGTGTCATGTTTTAACCCTTTCTGACAAAGTTACCGCCGTAGATCTGTCCAGCACTACAGTATTAATCCAGTGGCCAAACTCCTTCAGCTTTCAGCATGTTTTCGTAATATTTCAGATACTGCATTGACCGTCTTATTAAGTAGATCATATTTTATCGAGGCCAGGATCGGATCTTTTTCGCTGACTTAATGTGCTTGATTGATCGAGTGAGGTAAATTTTGTGGCTGGAACTCCTCCTCCAAGTTTCAACTGATATTCAGGAAACTTTCAAGAAACAGTTGTCATCGTCCGAGTACCACAGATTTTATCGAGATCATGATTGTACCTTTTCTGCCAGAGCTACAACCCTTGATCAGCCCACAATGCGAAATTTGTGGCTGACTTCTGTTGGTTTACAATTTACAGAAGGAACTCCCAAGTCACAATTCAACCCGCTTGGTAAAAGATACCTTGAATTCAGCAACTTTTTTTTCAGTTAATGATTTGTGATTGTGACCTTTCCGGAATACCTCCATTAATATTCATGCATTGTGTGACATTTTACAATTTCAGATCTGGGTCAACTAGAGAAACCTTCATGTGTGTGCCCCATAAGCCTATTACAAAGAGCTTTGACGTACTTCTACGAAGTCCTCTCAAATGAACGCTACATGAGTACAATTGTCTTACGGCATGTTTTAACAAGGAAGAGGCAGACCTGACTGCGTTATATAGCTTGATTAATGTGGATTTTGTCGTTTGCATAAAGTGTGCATGACACATAAGGGACCTATATGGTGAAAACCAGGAATTCCGACAATTTGAACGACTGCAGAAATGTGTCCCGAGTTTTTACACACGTCCAAAGGGACATTTTCTTGTAGCTTTGATAAACTGTACAAAATAAAGTGGTTTTAATATGCCTCAAGTTCTGTCTTGAACGGGGTGTGTGTTTTACAGAAATATCAGTTTTCCTTCTAAAACAATTATAAGTAATATCAGAACATCGAGAAACAGCAATAACGCCTTAATTAGCTCGTTATAAACACGCCGAGAATACTTCTGTTTATACAAATTAATGGTTAAACTTTTTTCAGGTGAACTAACTAACCCACTGTAACATTGTTTCGGGCAGCTCAGTTTTGCACTTAAAAGACCATGCTCCGAGGTTATAAAACTTTTATCGTTCTCAACTCAGCTGAGCATAAAATTTTCTCTGCTGATAAATATGAAAATGCCAACTAATGTTGGCATTTTCATATTCATAAGCAGAGAAAATTCCATACTCAGCTCATTTGAGCATGAAAACAATTGTACTTATCAGTAATTTGCTATTTATCAGCAGGTAAAATTTCATGCTCAGCTGAGTTGAGCATAAAAAAGTTTTATAACCTCGGGGCCAGTTCTACTTTGAACAGTTGCTATGAAAACAACATAACGCATCGCACAGAGGAAAAGACTATAGAGGAAAAGACATAAATGAACATTTTTTGGACAGAGTCAGCAGGAGAAAGCTGAGTGTTTGCTCCACGACAAAAATAATCTTTGTCGACTGCAGACCTGCAACAAACTCTCCCACGGACAGAAAGAAAACATAACATTAGTAGGAAGGAATGAAAAAACCACGAATAGATAGAGTACAACCAACTCATTTTTTATTCAAAACAGAAGCTAAGTACGAGGTCTGCGATGCCGTTTAGCTTTGGAACAAAGACAGCTACCTGCTGACTTCGTCAACCCCTGATTAAAGGCAGGACACATATTAAGGGAAGCAGCCTTCGTCATTCAGAACATGAACCGATGCCATTCGGCATGTGACAAATTGATCAAAGCACACTTATTCGGAACCATTTATATGAAATACCGAAGAAATCTGTTTACAACTTATCTAATTCTCATGCATCAATATTATGCACTAAGGGACTTTATTTTGCCACAAAAGTGATCCCCTGAAATAGTATCGATGTCGCCAACTCTTTAACCAAATTATCACAAAAGATAGTGTAACTTGTTCGGTCAAAGTGTTTGCGAAATCAACACATATGAGCCGCGACAAGACAAAACCAACAATATGTGGTTGTGCGACCAGCGCAGACTTAGATCAACCTGGGCATCCGCCCAGTTTGATCAGACTCTTCGTTGAGTGTTCAATTGGTAGCTAAGAGTCTAAGGTACCTCCATGCGGACAGCGAAGGCTCTGATCAGACTGGGCGGATGCCCAGGCTGATCTGCGTCTGCGCTGGGCGCACAACCACATTGTTGGTTTTGTCGTGTCGCGGCTCATATATGGAAGGTGACTGCTATGTAAAAAGGTTAAAGGATTTATGAACGGATTTTATACTTCTGATGGCTTTTGGATACTGCGATAAGTTCCAGATTGACAGTATTATCCCGAAAACCGGAGTAAACGAAACGGTGTAACCTCAAGGGTATGTCCCATGTTGATGACGTAGGTTATGAGGGGGTCATACCAAACAAATATATGTACTAATGGGTTTCAGTCGGTCTTCATTGAGTCTGAGGTCCGACTACGCGGCACACAATTAAAAGGGGTAGCAAATGTCAACAACTGTGACTGGGTTAACAAGTATGCAGTCTGTCGAATAACAAACATGTTGTGCCCAGTTGTTTCATAACGATTAACCATTCTTCTAAACTAATCAGAAAAGACATTTTACCAAAAACTTTCTTGAACTTGTATACCAAGTTGCCGAAAGACCTTGCAGCAGAAGTACAGTGTTTTCAGCCGGCATTAAATTTCAACACCAAGTCGAATTACCATCGAGAAAGTCTAAATTGCTTTACGATGTTTATAATATCGACAGCCGTTTCTAAAATGTTTAGCCGTTGAATTTAAAAAAAAAATACTTTTTATCATATGACGTCGCTGTTATTCAGTGGATAACGTCGTGTCATAAAAATCGTATGACCACACGGTAATAACAGTTTTGCGCGTAAGCGTAACGTCATTAACAATGTCCATGTCGTTTTCATATTGAAATAATGTTCAGTTTGAAGGCATAAAAACCCCATTTGAAAGGGCCATATAATAAACAGGATCTTGCACTCGTAGTCATTTCATATGAAATTTATGAAACTCGGTGAAGACTTGTTTCATAAATTTCATATGAAATGACCACTCGTGTAAGATTCTCTATTTCTGGAACATTTACCCCATTTACAATACATACTGTGTAAGTTAAGGTATATGGATAGACTTTCTTCTTTTCCATCATTTTTGCAAAACGGAACAACTTCGGTAACATCCTGTTTGCTTTCCTGGAAAACGAAACCCTTCCAAAATGCTCCTAGAGGAGAAGTTCTTTCCTTGGGCCGTATTCATAAAGCCAGTTAAGTCGTTGCTATGCTGTTGCTAAGGCTAAATATCTATAAAGGAGATTCCCTACAACTATGAAATTTGGTCTGGAGGAACAGTCTTCCAGAGCAAATTTCATAGTTGTAGGGAATCTCCTTCAAAGAAATTTAGCCTTAGCAACAGCATAGCAACCACTTAAGTGGCTTTGTGAATACGGCCCCTTATGTGATAACCACTATTGAGAAGGAAATAGTAAAGTGCCGTCTCTGAAAGTGTACCCATTCCCTTCAAACTCCTAATAAGTTGTCATCGACTGTCGATTTCATCTGACAACCACTGCTTCATGCGCCACTGTCTTAAGATCTGGGTCATCTAGAGCATACCTAGCAGTGCGCAATAGGCATACTGTAAAATATGGTATGGTATGATGGATTGGTATGTGGTCAGGTATGAAAATCTTGTACCATACCACATACTATACCAAACGGCCATACCAAAAGTATTATTTGGGCATTATACCCATCATTATCAAATGAATGACAACAATGTTAACAAGATCACCTCTCTAGGTGATCTTGTTAACATGTTGTCATGCATTTGATAATGATGGGTATAATGGTTATATAGAGGTGGTTTTGTTAACATTGTTGACATGCATTTGATGATGATAGGTATAATCCTTATATCAAGGTCTGGCTGCTATTAACTTTCAGAGACTACAGCTCTAATTAAACTACAGTTCACTAATAATTTTGGTATGATATGTGGTATGGTATGAGATTTTCATACCATACCATATTTTACAGTATGCCTGCGCATTATAAGCGTGTCCAAAATATCATGACGTCCTTCCTATTAGCGCTTTCTATTATGATATCAACCTGATACTTATTATGACACTAAGAAGTTTAAAACTGATTCCAGGTTTATCATGCATTGTTTTATTTCCGATTAATTAGTTTCTAAAAATACACTCAGTGCAACAGATTTATTATTGAAGCAAACAAATGTCAATTTGATAATATCAGGAACCAACTACTGTTTTATAGCATATAATGATGCCGTCAAGAACATTATCTGCTTAGACAAATTAGAAACTGAAATGTTAAACTAAAACCATTGTTTTAACACAGATTTCAGGCAATGTCCATAAAGGATGCCGTACTCCTAATTTATATCTATTTAGTCTAACACGTAACTTTGCGAGGGGATTGGGATATCACTTCAAAGCAGTCGCTTTCCACCTGGTCCTATTTTCAGCTACTCATGTTGTTATGACAAAGTCTGTGCCTGTTCACATATTCATATGAGCCGCGACACGAGAAAACCAACAATGTGGTTGTGCGCCCAGTGCAGACTCAGTTCAGCCTGCGCATCTGCCCAGTCTAATCAGATTCTTCCCTAAGCTCTTAAAAGGTAGCTAAGGGTCTAAGCTACCTCCATGCGGACCGCGAAGACTCTTATCCGACTGGGCGGATGCCCAGGCTGATCTGAGTCTGTGCTGGACGCACAACCACTTTGTTGGTTTTCTCATGTCGCGGCTCATATTGTATTTTCGCCTCTTCTTCTGTCTGCCTCATTTTTATATTCTTTTTCTATGCCAAGGTGTTTTTGGCTATGGTCTGGTTGATTGGTTGTTTTGGGTTTAACGGCCCTTTGAGACAGTATTTCCGTCTATATCGGGCCGTCTCCCAGAGATAAGGAGAAAGAAGAGACAAACGATAGAGGAGAGAAAAATGTCAAAACGACCCCCACCCGCACCTACAACTCCAACTGCAAGCACAGTTGGTACTTGTCCTACTACTACTCAAATCAGTAGGACACCCCGGCACTTGAGGTTATACGCAGCACCATCGCACCATCCAACCACCACAGGGCATGGTCTGGAGTTTGCCATGTACTCCAAAGGCTGGTTGGTATTTCTGCGAACATCCTCGTTTTTCATAATTGAGCCGCGAAACGAGTAAACAAACTTAGTGGTTGTGCGCCCAGCGCAGACTCAGATCAGCCTGGGCATCCGCCCAGTCTGATAGGAGTCTTCGCTGTCCATATGGAGGTAGTTTAGATCCTTAGCTACCCTTTAAGCGCTTAGCGAAGAGTCTGAAAGGACTAGGCAGATGCCCAGGCTGATCTGAGTCTGCGCTGAGCGCACAACCACTTTGTTGGTTTTCTCGTGATGCGGCTCAATTATGATCGTTGTACGAGATATTCATTAGCCTTCGGTAGCATCTGATCTCAAGAACCTAAGTTCTTTCTGTCTCTGCTGTTGAAGTCACGTTTCACAGGCATACAGAAATATAATATTATAATTGACAAGTGAGCGCAACAGTTTTTATCTTTTTGGGCATGTCAAAAATACAAATTTATATTGAATACAAAATGATGTCAAGAATACCACTGAAAATTATAGCGCAAGTGAAACAAAAACGTTTGGAAGAATAATTAGTGTGCATAAAATAATATCTATACTAGCCACTTCATTTATTTATTACGTTTATAACATCTCTGGCATTGCAAACATCAGTATAACTACCGGTATACGTTTGTATAGCATTTACCCTCAGACATTGTTTTAAAGTCAACAAAAATATGACATATTTTATATAAAGGTCCTTAATATGCCTTGCGGTTCATTTCACTTCTAAGTAGATTACATGCAATTCGAAGCAAGTGAATTATCAGGCTAGTTTGCTTTTCTCTATAAAGTTGAAAATATTTCTGCTAGTACAATATTTTGTTTCGGCTGTTTCGAGGTATATTTCGAGAAAAGTCACCACTTTTATTATTGTTCGAGTGTGCTGTCGCTTTTGCATTGTTCAATCCTGCGATCTTTCAGGCTCTAACTTTCATCCTTGCTTCTCTTGGGAAACGGATGGATACTCACTGCAATTGGCTAGGTATATTTAAGTTTCCTAGCTGCAACGTGATCAGTAATGTTCTATATTTCAGATGTAATGGTCGGGCAGGCACAGCGAGCTAGCACACTGCTCCTTAGCATTACACTATCACTTAGATGGATAGTTGGGGTGGTTGGGTGGTGCGATGGTGCTAGGTTCAACTTCCAGTACCGGGGCGTCCTACTGATTTTGATAATAGTAGGGCAAGGGCCTACTGTGCTTGCAGTAGGTGCGGGTGGGGTTGTTTGGACATTTTTTCTCTCGTCTATCATTTCTCTCTTCTTTCTCCCTCTCTTTGGGAGACGGCCCGATATAGACTGAAATACTGTCTCAAAGGCCCGTGAAACCCAAAACAACCAACCAGCCAAATAGATGGATACACAACAAAACAACAAACTGGCATGTGCGCCGTGCAAAGGCCCAGATCAGCCTGAGATAACAACCTGCCTGCTCAGAATTCTTAATTCTTTTGTGCGCTTAAAGGCTAGCTAAGAGTCTAAGCTACTCCCATGACGACAGCAAAGACTCTGATCAGACTGTGCTAATCTGAGTCTTCGCATGGTGCACGTGCCATTTTGTTTGTTTTGTCGTGTCGCGTCTCATTTCCTGACGCTCGATGCAGTACATTGGCCCCATTGCTCTATCAAGGCCCCATTGCTCTATCATCATGAATTATTTTATCGTGAAGTATCGCTGCAAGCTTCTCACTACAGTTTCTTCACTGTATATGATCGTGATTGGCCGGCTTTGAAAAATTAAAACGTCCTTGAGTTTCTCATGAAAACGATTTGAAAAAATATCTAGGTCATTTTAGTTGGCCTACTTTCGATTTTACAAGTTTCATAACATGGTAAAAATACAAGGTACAAGAGGTAACAATACAAAGTACAGGAGATAAAAATACAATGTACAGTTGTTTACTAGTTGATAAAAATACAATGTAATGCATGGCTCTCATTCTTTGTCTCTCTGTTGTATGAGTTAATTGCCTAACGGGGAACCAGACACAAAAACCGTAGTTTTAAAAGGAGACCTGTCACGTTTTATTCAAAATACCTTATTCCTTCTCTTTAGCAAGTTATATGACACAAAATGCACAGCAACCGACATTTTATTAGATCTATCAGTTCTGAAGGCTGTACCAATTTTATAAAGATTTGTGCTTCGACGATTTTTACTACTGATAGGACTATGGAGACTTTATGGTTTAAGAATACTAGAAGGCAAGTCTCTGATTTGCATATTAAGTGCATTAAGAACATCAGAAGAAACAAAAAAGCCACAGAATCTGAATCAATGAAACTAAGATAGACTTTTGTCAGCCGAAGATGTTAGATTATTTTTCTTTTTATTTATTTTTAACTTGTCCCTCTCTGATACTTTTGTACCTGACTCAACACCTCAAGATGTTGGAGCCAGGAGTATATCTTAGAGAGAATTAAAATTTGTAATATATGAATATAATATTTCTAACATCTTCGACTGAAATTAGTCTAAAACTAAGATAAAGCATCGTATTCAAACTTATTTCTGTTATTATTCTTAGTTAAGACTACATTAGAATAAATCAAAAGCTTGCATGCACAGAATCGCAGTAGCCTTACTAATGAATATTCTAAGATGATTATTCTGTTACGCTTTCTTTTTATTCGGCTGTGCCAGGCAATTTATCATTCCGTTTTGTTGTAATATGAGCCGCGACACGAGAAAACCAACAATGTAGTTGTGCGCCCAGCGCAGACTCAGATCAGCCTGCACATCTACCCAGTCTGAACAGACTATTCGCTAAGCGCTTAAAGTGTAGCTAAGGGTCTAAGCTACCTTCATGCGGACAGCGAAGGCTCTGATCAGACTGGGCGGATGCACAGGCTGATCTGAGTCTGCGCTGGGCGCACAACCACTTTGTTGGTTTTGTCGTGTCGCGGCTCATATTGTTTCATAGTTTGATCAATTCTGGCGTCGTGAGTGTGGTATCTGCTTTGTTATTGTCAACTTATCTTTACTCTTAATTACTCTTAATTGAACGGATAGCCCCCCCCCACACACACACACACACATACACACAGAGGTGAGGTTTGTAAAGACCTTCAGCTGACGACATGTTACTTTTGACCTTCAAATGAGAACTGCTTTCCAGGTATTTTTTTTATAAAATTTAAAGGCTCCATTGCTCTATCAGCATGAAATATTTCATCGTGAGGTATCGCTGCAAACTTTTCACTACTGTTTCGCCATTGATTATTATCGTGATTTGCCGGCTTTGAAAAATCAAAACGCCCTTGAGTTTACCATAAAATAGAATTGAAAAAAAACTAGGTCATTTTAGTTGCGAACCAAAATGACCTACTTTCGATTTTACAAGCTTTATTTCATGATAAAAATACGTAAAAAGACTTTAACTGCAAAAAGAAACATCTTTACCATTCTCAATTGGCATTGTCTTCATTCTGGAATGTAAAATTTTTACAAAAAAAAAAAAAAAAATACCTGGAAAGCAGTTCTCATTTGAAGGTCAAAAGTAACATGTCGTCAGTTGAAGATCTTTACAAACCTCACCTCTGTGTTAAAGTCTCCATAGTCCTATCAAAGGTAAAAACCGTCAAAATAAAAATCATTATGCAACCTGTACAGCCTTCAGAATTGATGAAAATATGTCGCTTGATGTGCTTTTTGTAGCATATAACACTGGCAAAAAAGAACAAGGTATTTAAAAAAAAATGATGTCTCTCCATACAAATACGGGTTTTGTCTCTGGTTCCCCGTTAAGCAATGCAATAATGCAACAGCGGCACAATCAATGGGATCCTTGCCTAATTTTTTGTACATTGTATTTCTATCACCTGTTAAACGCTTGTACCTTATATTTTTACCGCCTGTACGTTGTATATCATGAAATAAAGCTTGTAAAATGGAAAGTGGGTCATTTTTGTTGGCAACTAAAATGACCTAGTTTTTTTCAAATCTATTTTATGGTAAACTCAAGGACGTTTTGATTTTTCAAAGCCGGCCAATCACGATAATAATCAATGGCGAAACTGTAGTGAAAAGTTTGCAGCGATACCTCACGATGAAATATTTCATGCTGATAGAGCAATGGGGCCTTTAAAGTGTTTCCATTTTAACATTTCTGTAGGTCCATATTAATAAGTTCAGTATAGGTAGCTGAGTTGCCACCTGTTCACACAACGTGTTTGTAAATCTTTCCCTCTGATGTTAGGGAATAGGTTAGGGATCTGATTCAGTCAGTGAAGGACTGCAGTACCTGATGTTCACTCAATTTGTATGCAAAAAAAAAAAAAAAAAAAAAAAAAAAATCACAGAATTGACATAAAATTTGTTGGGTAGTTTTTTAGTGGGTATGTATGAGCACAGCAAACCAACATTTTGTTAAGGTTGGCCTGAGCCATCTGACTATTCAAAGTGACCTGGTTGTCATCACAAACACACAGGAGATTTAAAACTAACTGTTCTCAGATTGGTCATTGCTCAGACAAGGTTGTTTTTTTAACAAATCTACCTATTTTTTTTCCGGTGACCGTTTCTTGCGGACAGCAGCATTTATAATCTAGAAGGAATTATCCTGTCTGTATTTTCTTGCTCTTCACAGACAGGAATCACCTTCATAAGATTCTATATCGAATGACTTCTCTGAGTACAAAAGGTATGACAGTATGTTATGTAGTGGTGGGCCGATGATAAATTTTAATCGATGGTTTGTTAGTTTTGGCTCTCGATTGCAATGATCAATTAGGAAATACATAGTGATGGACAATCGGTTTAAAATCATAATCGACCATCGGTTCATAGTTAGAAGGCTAAACCAACTACCTGTCGATAGCAAAATCGCTTTCTAAATTTGCTATGTTGATAGATTCAGTGCATTGGCTGTATAATAAAAGCTCTGAGAAAAACACTAGAAATGACCTGAGAGATCCAAATAAAGACTAGAAAACATATCTTGTAACGCAAAATTGTTAACTTGTGGGGCTTTGAAGTTCATTGAACACAAAGGGCTCAAACCCAGATCCTTTGTTCCTTGAACCGATTACAAGCAGTTTCGATAATAATCGATCATCGGCCTATCACTAGATATACCACAATTGATTGTTATCACGCACACACACACACACACACACACACACACACACACACACACACATTTGCCATCCCTTAAGAATTTTGAAATGTCAGCTCACGTTTGCGATTCTCTATGCGCCGCACCCCAAACTAACTATTCTCCGACCCTTTGCACATTTTGTACTGCTAATGTATACTTAAAGCCAAAACTAACTTTTCAAATTTTAGTGTTGAATATTTTTATTCCTGTTATTAAAATAATTCAGTTACCTTCAAAAACTTGTCCGAACAGAGTTTATGAAAGATGATTCATGCAAGTGATTCTACTGTCGAGTTATCTGTACTAGCAATAAACACGAACAATTTGCATTTTCTCATACATTTTCAGTAGACCAGCGTTTTTTTGAAGAAAAAAAAAACGTTTAAGACCGTAGATTGAAAATAAAATCACCCGGAAAACTGTCTTATTTCAGCTAGCTAACAACTGACAGTTACTTAAAGAATCCATAGTCCTATCAGCGGTAAAAGCGCCTAAACTCAAACCATTGTAAAAAGTGGTTCAACCTTCACGTTTTGTAATAAAACGTGGGTTGGTGTGCATATATTGAATCATATAAGTGTATCCTGTTCTAGTTTCCCGTCTAGCAATGCTATATAAAAATAGGCGGGATAGTGATTGGGCCTCCAATCCTGTTCATTGTATTTTTACCATTTTATGAAATCGAAAGTAGGTTTTCAAACCCTTTTTATGTGGAACTCAAGGATGTTTTATTCTTTTAAATCTGGCTAATCACGGTCATTTACAATTACGAAACTATAGTGAGAGGCTTGCAGCGATACCTCATGATAATTTTTTGCATGCTGATAGAGCAACAGGGCCTTTAAATTTGTTTCATATTGAAATTGTCTCCCTTTAAATGAAAAAAAAAAAAAAAAACAATATACATTTTAATCGATTCTTAAAGCCTTATCTCCGATGACATTTGAATTGTTTTATCTGCGATATGTTTGGACCTTTTCAGAGAGTGCGAGACAATAACAACTTAAAGAAATAGAATCCCATGATTTTAAAAGAAAAATGATAAACATTTATTCATTATTGTTGTACGCTGAAAAGTTACTTTTAGCTTCAAGTATAAATAAATGGTGTTATGTCAGCGCCATTTAACTCAGTTCTAACCGTAGCACCTCCCCAAGGTTTCATGGTATTGCAACCCCCGCCCCTAGCTTCTGTGATGGCTCTCCTTTTCCATTTGCGGCTTGTTAGTCATGAGAAAAATAGATGTTGTCACTATATTCAAAGCTTATGGTAATTATTGCCGTAAGCATTTATTTTTAATCTCTCTTTACCGTCTGTTATTTGTTATCTGAAATTGCAGAGAACAATATGTCTGACATCTGCATGTGTCCTTATGAATGTTTCTTTGATGTCCCTTTTCATCAAAGATTTCAAATACACTCACATGACGTTCATTACGTCAAAAGCAGATGTTCCACGAGCAAATGTTCTCTTTCCTTACCATCCTTATACTATCTGGAAAATTACAAATTTGCCACTAACGAATACACTTAATTTTATCAACGGCCTATTTTTACTTCATCTTTTGCAGTAGAATGCAAAGAATTCATGCAATTCTTAATCACAGACAGACAAAAATCAGACAACCATGCTGGTCTTGTAACGCTAATCTGAGACTCGACGTTTTTGTCAAAATTTTCACTTCCTAAATAAAGCTGGGCCTACATATGAGGGTCTCAATGGGGTACCTCTTAAATCAGTAATCAGTAAAATTTCAGCCCAAAAATCAGTAATCAGTGAAATTTAAGGGCAAAAATCAGTAATCAGTAATTTTTCGGCCAAATCGGTAAAATAACATTCCGCAACCCTTCTCCCTTCCTCATGCCAATAATGCATACTTTGAAGACCAATACTTAGTATCATATCACTCTTTTTATTCACAATTGATGCAAAACACATAGACAGTTTTCCTATGTATATACATGTATGATACAGATGCATTTTTATAAAGAAATGCATGCAATATAACCTAACGAAAATCGCCTTTTTCACATAAGACAGAGGTTGTGCATCGGTTCACCCAAAAATTTGTAATGGCATGTAATCTATTAACTCTTGCAGGATAAGCATGACATGATGTTGATCTAGTTTGTCACATGGTGCAACATAATAGAGAAGTCAATCTAAAATGAGTCCAAATCTTTTTTAGCCAATACTGGTGACAGGTTGACTAAATACGACATTTTAGTCTTGCGATCAGTCATTATGAATTGATTTTATTAAACTGAGTATAATAACTACATTAATGGTGTATCACGACATACATGTAATTGCAAATACATCTTCCAGGTACCCCTAGTATCACATCACATTAATATGCCTATGTAATTTAGACCCCCTCAACCCCCCCACTTTTTAAACCGGGAAAGCTTGGGTTTTCACGGGATACATTATTTCTTCATGCTATGCATATCCGGGGTCCTTTATTGAATGTAAATCCTGGTCTTTAGAGAACACCAAATCTATTTTAATGAAAAAAGTATACAATCAAATCATCATTTATAATGATGTAAATAACAATAATTCTAGTGAAAATACCAAGGAACAGAAGTACATAGTTTTGCATAGGCTTGTTAACCTAATGTGACTAAGTAAATGACAGGGGACGCAACCGCGGTCTTTAAATTTTTGAGGCAAGTGGGTAGACCTGCCCCGGCAAAGACCAAGACCAAAAATTCCTCTCCATAGAATTTGTTTAAACTCGTCATATATGATACTGATGTATACAGAAGTACATTACAAACCTAATAAGAAAACAAGAGATACATAGATTCGTTTTCGAGCCATGGGGCCATGACTATGGGGGTATGCGGGCACTTCTGACTAACAAATATTGTAACTGCATTTCATGAATGACATTTCATATGTATCCCTATTTGTCACACACATAAAGCTTGCATGTTTCTACAGACATATATCTACTGGGAATGCATGTGACACAACTTATCTTAGAAGTTACGATCATTATTTTTTATTGATTGAGTTTTTAGACGAAGTCTAATAAAATCATCGTTGGCGCCAAAACTTGACTTGATCGCTGTATGGAAGAGAGCATATGTCATGGAATTGTTAGTCACCTGTCAGAAGATTTAGTTACATTAAAAATGTTATTATTTGCACTTTGCATTTAGTTTTAGATATGTTTTTCACTTTAACGCTGTAATGATTGATAGAGTTAAACAGAACGCGAGAAACGCAAATGCCGATGGCTTGAGAAAAAAATGATTCTATGGTGCGAAAAGTCTTTCGTAGTAAAAAAGTAGTTATTTTCCTTCCAAAGGCTGTACTCGGTGCGTAAATTTACCGGAACGGACCTAATTACCGGGTCGGACCGGAACGGACCCTTATTATTCATATTTCCAGCTGATTTTTTAGATATTTTGATACAATCTACACGCGCAGATTAATTCAATCAAGGCCCTACCTATGACTAACATGTATTATCTTAACTTGCAACCCCTGATTTCATCCACCGACTTGATACATATAGCTCTACATATTTTCTATGGCTGAAATGTTGGTCATGATACTATGGAACAAAAATTCGGGAATTTTTGTGTTTTTCATTCGCTCCAAGTCTTGGAAGAAAGATAACCAGATTTTTGTATAAGATTATATGATTTTAAGATGAAACGCATATGCGTGGGGTATTAAGAGGCCTACCCATGGCGCAAAATACTCAAAGAGTATTTTGACTAATATCTCTAATTGATTTGCGCTAGATGGCATACAGAATATGTATTAATATTAAATAAGAGTTATTTAATAAAAAATATTACAAATATCTATTGAAGATACGGGAAAACTGGTCCGTTCCGGTAATTCAGTCCATTCCGGTCCGTTCCGGTAAATTTACGCACCCGGCTGTACTGAACCGGGTAAAATACAGAACCGTATCATCGGAAGCATATCGGAATGTACCGAAGAATGTCAATAATTTACGGACCAGTTTGGTTTCTCGCCATAGCGGATAACCCCAACATAAGGATACTGCTATTCAATAATAATATCAGACATGTGATACAGCTGAGAAGACAAATAGGGAGATTTTCCTCTACTTTTTTTCCAAATAGGGAGAATGATTAAAGAAAGAAGGGAATCTTGTATTTTGGTTGGGAGATCTGAAAATTACAAATAGGGAGATGTACAAGACATATATGGGGAAATTCTGAAATTCCAAATAGGAAATGGGCAATTTCAACAGAAATAATAAAAAAAATATTATTTGTTTCAAATATGTCTTCTTTCACTTCGTCTTATATCTTTTTTTTAAAGATATTTCTTGTCATCATATAACATTAAATTGGAGTGTACTAATAACGATTTTTCGTCGATTTCGGTAACCGCTAACCGCTAGTGACGCTGCTAACCGGTAATTTTTTCACTCAAGTTTCGCTAATCAGTTTATTTTTCGGCCGATTTCGTTAATCACTTAGCAGACGGGGCGCCGCTAACCGGTAAAATTTCCTCTCAAATTTCGCTAATCAGTAATTTTTGGGGCCAAAATTCGCTAATCAGTAAACCCCATTGAGACCCTCGCATATTACAGACTGTATCAACCCTGTTAGGGACAAAATGACGGCATTAGGATACTCAGATTATCAAATTTGAGCTCTGAGGGGAATTCGGGAGGGAGGTCTATACTCTGTCAAAATGAGCCTGAGTTGCCATTTCTAATGAACAGACAAACCTTGGACTATCATGACCTAATTTTCTAACAAAGTTGTTATGCTTTGAATGTGTTGACGTCCATGGTATTTTCAGTATCTACACTAAAAGTTTAATATTAACGTATATCACTTTTGAGTAATCATGTCAGTTTCATTAGAATTTTGCATTTTTCCCTAGCATCACAATAATTAGAGCCGCAACACGACAAAACCAACAATGTGGCTGTGCACCGAGCGCAGACTCAGATCAGCCTGGACATCCGCCCAGTCTGATCAGAGTCTTCGTTAAGTGCTAAAATGGTAGCTAAGGGTCTAAGCTACCTCCATACGGACAGCGAGGACTCTGATCAGACTGGGCGGATGCCCAGGCTGATCTGAGTCTGCAATGGGCGCACAACCACTTTGTTTGTTTTCTCACGTCGCGGCTCATTTGTATCATCATCAGTATTATTCACACTGTAACTACGCTATGAATTGAAAAATAGAGTGTCTGAATCAATATGTAAGACTCAGGTCTAAGTCTTAAATTTTTGTTCAGACACTCAATTTTTTAATCAGACTGCTCCTATTTATAAGGTTTCACAGATCTTGTCAGTTGACGTTGTACCGGGATCAGCTTGTTTGTGGACAAAGTCTGATAAAAATATATCATGATGAACTCTGATGGTCTTAACTGTGCAATTTCTTGATCTTCAAAAGTCTGCCTACGGGTGTATGTAATATTTCTTTAACATGAGTGCAAAGTTTCGAATCAGTTAGTCGAAAGCTAATGGATGAGTTCATTTCTTAATTGATGCGCTATTTTAGTGAATGAACACTGAACATTTCTTAATATGAGCCGCGACACGACAAAACCCACAATGTGGTTGTGCGCCCAGCGCAGACTCAGATCAGCCTGGGCATCCGCCCAGTCTGATCAGAGTCTTCGCTGTCCGCATGGAGGTAGATTAGACCCTTAGCTACCCTTTGAGCACTAAATAAAGAGTCTGATCAAACTGGGCAGCTGCCCAGACTGATCTGAGTCTGCGCTGGGCGCACAACCACATTGTTGGTTTTGTCGTGTCGCGGCTCATATAATAAAGTTAAATTTTTATTCAGAAGCTAAGGGAGGAGTCGATTACACAAACTTGCTACCCCATATTGGTGTTAAGGTAAACTCCAATGCTCAAAGCTCCTTTTTGGCCAGATAGTTTTTGGTCGTCAAAATCCTTCAAGCACTTTTTCACTGTGCCTGAAACATGTGCAAAGTTTAACATTCATCCATCACAACCTGTGGGAGAAGTTGAATGCACATTCTTGCCACTCTGTATTAGTGATTAAACACTGAACATTTCTAAGCTCAAAAGTCCGTTATGTTTTTTCTTTTTAAATGTTTTATCTTCAAAATCCTTCCTGCACAACTCAGGAATATTGTACAAAGTTTTAAAGTGATCCATTGAAAACTGTTGTAGAAGCTTCTCCAACAGTTTTCAATGGATCAATTTAAAACTTCTCAAAGGCACCCAAGGAAGCAAACAGGAAGTCACAAAAGTTATTTCCCTGTGTAAAATGGCGAAAAATCATCAAGATATACCTATAAATCTTAACTTCTGGGACGGAGATGCCTGAGCAAATTAGGATCTTAAGAGTTTCTTCAAGAGCAGAGAACTTAATTCAAAAAAAGGAAAACATGGGCCATACTACGAAGTTTAGGCTACTCAAGCATCATCAGTGACCCTTACAATAGCTGGCAACAAAAGCTAAAATAAAGCATACTGTAATTTCTAAATTTTAAACACGTAGTCAATTCAAAAACTGATTTGTATCGAAAAATGTCCAAATGATTAAAAAGGTTTGATCTAGAATAAGAGTTTAAACCAATAAAAATGCAAGTTTTCAGAATGTATCCTTTGATTTCAAAGGACAACAATCAAATATAATATCTATTGCATACACATTTCAGACTGTTCCTTTGGCAGTCAGAATCAGGCATGTTTGCCTTCCTACAATAGCAATTTTCCTCTTTGTCTAATTCTTATAACGATGTTTCCTAGGCTTAGGGAACGAATCCATATAATTAAGCCGCGACACGTGAAAACCAACTAAGTGGTTGTACGCCCAGAGCAGACTTAGATAAGCCTGGGCATCCGCCCAGTCAAATCAGACTCTTTGCCAAGCGCTTAAAGGGTAGCTAAGGGTCTAAGCTACCTGTATGATCTTAGTCTGCGCTGGGCGCACAACCACTTTGTTGGTTTTCTCATGTCGCGGCTCATATGCACTCGTGGAACCGAGACTGTCCGTGTCCTTTCCATTTCGAAGAAGAGATTTTTACCGGCAAATCGTCGGTTAGTCTATCTGAATAGTATCTCCGAATATCTGAGACAATTCTATTCTACTCTATCCCATAACCTTACTAGGTCGTTGGGGCACCACAGTTGACATCCAAACAATCCCTTTCCACCTTGTCCTGTCTTCGGCTGCCCTAGTTGAGCTGGCAAAATCCATTCCTGTCCACTCCTTGATATTGTCTTCCCACCTCTTTTCCTGTCTACCTCTTCTTCTTTTTCCTTTCACTGTGCCCTGGAGAATTGTCTTTGCTAAACCAGAAGACCTTGAGACGTGGCCAAACCACCTTAGTTTCCGTTTCTTGACCAGCGCCAGGAGTTCATCATATTCTCCAATGGCTGCTCGGATCTTCCTGCGAACCTCCTCATTGGTTATATGGTCTTTGTACGAAATGTTCAGTAACCTACGGTAGCATCTCATCTCAAAGGCCTGCGCTCTTTTCTCTAACTCTGCTGTCAAGGTCCAAGATTCACAGGCATACAGAAATATGAAAATGACAAGGGAGCGCATAAGTTTCATCTTTGATCCAAGAGATATGTGGTTATCTCTCCAAATTGGTTTCAGCTTAGTAAGAGCTGAAGTGGCTTGTGCAATCCTTGAGAGAACCTCCTGTTTTGAGCCCTCATCTGAGACAACTGCTCCGAGGTATTTGAAGCTGCTTACAGTACCCAGCTTCTGCCCTTTACCTTGATCTCCCTCTGGATGCCATCTGCGCTGTTCGTCATCAGTTTGGTCTTCTCAGCACTGATCTCCATCTTATATCTTGTGCAGGTTTGGTCGAGACTTTCAACTAGAGATTCTAGTTCCTGCTCTTGAGACAATTAGGCTATTCATTTCTAAAATTACAGATTCGAAGTGACATAAATATAAACTCCCCCTTTAAAAGCAGCTGTCAATATCATAATAGCATCGTAAAAGCAAGAAATCGCAATAATGTTAATAGCACATTATAAAAGTGTCCAGAATGCCACTGTTTATAAAAATTGATGGAAGTAATTCTTCAAATTAACTAACTGAACTACTGCGTCTGACAAATTAAAACTGTCCTTAGTGACCGTTGATATGCCCGTGCGGTTTCATTAAAAAAAATAACATTTAGCGTACTGTGGTGAAAGGCATGTGAGCCGCGACGCGACAAAACCAACAATGTGGTAGTGCGCCCAGCAAAGACTCAGATCAGCCTGGGCATCCGCCCAGTCTGATCAGAGCCTTTGCTGTCCGCATGTTGGTAGCTTAGACCCTTAGCTACCCTTTGAGCACTTAAAGAAGAGTCAGATCAAACTGGGTGGATGCCCAGGCTGATCTGAGTCTGCGCTGGGCGCACAACCACATTGTTGGGTTTCTCGTGTCGCGGCTCATGTACATTGTGTGCCACCCTCTAAAGCGGAGTTTGCTTAAATGACGGAAAATTGCTTAATCTGTTACCAAAATGTTGGCACCTGACCACCAATGTCAATTAGTGTTATGCATGTACTTTGGCTTCAGACTGCCTGAGACCTCAACTTTAGTGTAATGGTGCTGTGTATAACTTCCTGTGCCGGAGCGTCCTACTGATTTGGAAAATAAAAGGGCAAGGGCCTACTGTGCTCGCAGTAGGTGCGGATGGGGGTTGTTTGGACATTTTTTTCTCTCGTCTGTCATTTCTCTCTTCTGTCTCCCTCTCTTTGGGAGACGGTCCGATATAGACTGAAATACTGTCTCAAAGGGCCGTTGATCCCAACACAATCAATCAATGAAATCAACATTAGTTGGTCAAAGGTTTCATTGATTTTATATTTTATTGTGATTTTTCAATGATGAGGTAGGAAGATATACAATGTACGAAGAATGAACACTATCCTGTTTTTGTAGCTGCCCTATAACTAAGTCTTTGGTTGCAAACTTAACCCTTAGTAGTTTTTGAACTGACTGTTCAACGGCAGGGGCGTAGCTAGGGGAAGTTACACAGTACGCACAATTATGTTCTCATTAAGGGCAATAATAGGGGGTTAAGACCCTAAGATATTTCAAATTTTCGTGTCTGTTGGAAGTTAGTATTACAATTATGCCCAGTTAACAACATTTCAGCATGAAAATACGCAGGTGTGTGTTGACATTTTGTCAATTTGACAAAATTTCAATACGCACCTGCGTATTTGCGTATAGGTAGCTACGCCCTTGAAAGGCGTTAGTTCTGTTGCAGTTCCTCTTTTATTAGAATAAAAGCCGCGACACGATAAAAAATGGCACGTGCGCTCAGCAAAGACTCGGATCAGCCTGGGCAGCCGCCCAGACTGATCAGAATCTTCGCTGTTCACTTAGGGTAGCTAATGGTCAGGGATACCTTCATGCGGACAGCAAAGATTCATATCAGGCTGATCTGAGTCTTCGCTGGGCATGCCACTTTGTAGGTTTTGTCGTGTCGCGGTTCAAATTGATTGTACGTGTTTGTAATCAGTGTTCCTGAGTTCTTCTTTCTTTGTTTTGGTGGGTTGTGTACCACAGTGTATAAGCGGACAGTCACCAAATCGGAAGCGACAATTGACTGTACACCCGAAAATCATTAGTGACACATAAACAACTGGTGAGGTGAACCGGTAAAAAGCAGGTAAGTCCTTATCGAATCTGTTCTTTTAGATGCGGTTTTCGACATCGGGGAGAGAATTAGATGTACTTCACCTGTAGCATTGTCAGTTTGAAATATCACCACCCAATCTCTGTAAAAATCAAGTTTTCCTGCTTAATCACCAGTTTTGCTTTATTTTCTGTCGATCGACACGGACAATCGGGATTAAAAAGACTAGAATTATGGCATCATTTCTGTTAAAACCAACATAAAATCATCGCTACACCTTTATCCTGTGATATCCAATAGCTGAATTTATCGAAACATTACTTGAAACAAATATATTGCCTCCTGAATCGCACACGTTCGTCTCTTTCGACTGTCCGACTAGTGACAAAAACAAAAAAAATGGTGTTGAACGACTAGCGACGATTTTCCTGTAAGTCTTATTGAGCAGAAAATGTGTTAGTAAATATTTTTACTTATGTATTCTTTATCGAAATATAACGACAACGGAGGGTAAGAACTCCTACTGGATTGAGTTTGTTTCAAACAGTATGCTGTTTATATCTACTATTTTGCACAGATTAGCATGGCAGGCTCAATGATTTATTCGTAAGATTCGAAATAAATTGAAAATACTGAGAGCGTTTCTGAATTTTTCTGTGTAAAGAAAATGTACTTTGAATGTGTTTTTCAACAGGCGAAACTAATTACAATGGTCAGACTAGCAGCTTAAAAGATATGAAAACATATTTTACAAGCGGCACAATATTGTCACCTAGATCTACATTGATAATACCCTATACTACCCTTCTACATCCTCTTGGCTCTCCCTAACCTAAATTACAATGTAGGACGAGGACGTGTGCTTGCATCAGGTGCGTAATGTGGGGGGTTGGTTTAGTTTTTTTGTGTGCTTTGTGTGTGTGTGTGTGTTTTTATTTCACGTCTAATTCCCCATCTCTTGGGAAACAGCTTAACGTGCCCACAGAAATATACCTGAATATGTGCGGTTATAACCAACGGTACTTGTCATTTACTGTTGTCGGAGAACTTACCTGTTATTCGTTTCACTTGCTTAGATTGTCTAAGCTTGTACAGTCATCTGACCTATTCCGACGCACGTTTCAGTCGACCGTGCGCTACAGTCTTAATACACTGTCATTTTTTAATTTATTTGTGTCAGTAAATAAATAAAAGCCTCTTGTTTAAGGCACTTAGTTTGGGTTCACAAGCTATTTGAGGAAGATAGGGAAATCTGACGACAACCAGACGTTGTCTTTTATCCTATTTCGACGCACCTTCTTCTATTCCGGCGGATCTGTATATTTTTTACAATACATCGAAAGAACCACCGAGGGGCGCCCCAAAAGTAAACTGTCGGATTATTACGAGCTCGATGAAAGTAGATTTTATGCTAACAAATGTCTTTTTGACATAATTGATTATTTAAAAACATCTGATTATACACACGGCTTCGCTGATAAATTATTTAGGTGATTCAGTGCCCGTAAGTACAATGTTTGATATTTTTATCCAGGATTCTATGACAAATGACAATTCAAAATAAGGCCTTATGGAGTTTTACTTACATATTCAAATTGCATGACGAGAATACAGCACTAATATGGATTTCAGAACTCAGAGACATTCCCCAAAATATACTATCCGCCGGAATAGGCTAAATGAGCTAATAAATTAAAATTTCAATAAACCTAAGTAACTGATTTTATTTCATTTTGATATTTATCGGTTTAGATAGCTAATAAAATGAGCAATCGACAGACATATAGGTTTACGACATATTTGTTTACACAAATATTGTCCGACCCTATTTTCACAGTTGGCCTGAAACATCTGTCATTTTTCGTGTAAAATATGCATTACCAGCCACTTTTAAACTCAGTTTTCCGTATCTTTTATTGATAAATGAGAACCTTACTATATGTGGGTTTGACAAATAAATATTGAAAGTAATTACCTAAAAATCATTTCGCTTCTAGCTTGTTTCGTTGCAGAGCAGGAAACAGGATACACCGGAATAGGTGAATCCGTCGGAATAGGCCAATGAGTGTATATGAACAGTTAACTAGCTCGTCATGACCTTAACTGTAGTAGTAGTATTTCAATTCTCATATCGACGTTGCCCCCGCACCTCAGCGGAACGAATCCATAGCTGCAGTAACGGGGCGCCGAGCGTCCGTCCATGACCTTAACTGTTCAGCGAAAAACGTGTTTTATATCGACTAAACAGGTAACCGTAATGATAACCTGTCGGATTTTTCCAATCGTGGCCTTTCCAGTCCAACCGGAAACTCGAAACTCCGAGCTCGCTTATTAATGTAATGCGTGATCTTTGACCAATGACCATCGATTTTCTGAGACATAGCACTGGGTTTGTCTTCACAGACACAGAATTTGCTGAGAAAATTGATCGATTAATAATAATTAAGGTCAAAATGTATTTTTTACAGGTAAGGGGTGGTTGGGATTTACTTTAGCTTTCTTTACTTTTCATTGCATTGATGGTTGCTTAATCGGTACCGAAAGACGGATAATGCGAATTTCTGAAAACCAGTAACGCATCACAAAAGCGGTACGCGGCTAGGTCACAATTTTGATTGAAATGTTGACAGAGAAAAATTAGCCATATGATCATTTTTTTTATCAAGCAATGCTTGATAGCCTTCTCCCCAAATGATGATTCCAGTGAAAGCATCCAAAACGATATTTTTATTACCTTTTTCAAGCATTTGTTGAAAATGATCGTCATGAATGTGAAAATACAATCACTACTAGTCGGACAGTTTTTGTTTCTTGATATGTCGCTAATGATTAGGTACAGTTGTCACTAGTCGGACAGTCGAATGAGACGAACGTGTGCGATTCCGGAGGTAATATATTTGTTTCAAGTAATGTTTCGATAAATTCAGCTATTGGATATCACAGGATAAGTGTGTAGCGATGATTTTAAGTTGGTTTTAACAGAAATGATGCCATAATTCTAGTCTTTTTAACCCCGATTGTCCGTGTCGATCGACAGAAAATAAAGCAAAACTGGTGATTAAGCAGGAAAACTTGATTTTTACACAGAGATTGGGTGGTGATATGTCAAACTGACAATGCTACAGGTGAAGTGCATCTAATTCTCTCCCCGATGTCGAAAACCGCATCTAAAAGAACAGATTCGATAAGGACTTACCTGCTTTTTACCGGTTCACCTCACCAGTTGTTTATGTGTCACTAATGATTTTCGGGTGTACAGTCAATTGTCGCTTCCGATTTGGTGACTGTCCGCTTATACACTGTGTGTACTAGAACCAACTTCTAACCGACCACTTATTTATAGCATGTTTTCCGCTAAATAAAAAAGACAATCGAACATATGTTTCCAACCTTAAGTAACTTGTGAATTGGTAAAGTAAATCAGGTAACTCTGAAATAATAATCTTATCCGTATACCATTGAATAAGTGAAAGATAATGGTATCCCTCTTTCCGAAAATCGCAAGATTTCAGCAGATTCTCACGATTCGGACAGAACCACATTTCGGAATCTTGTCAGCATTTCCTTATGTTTGTGCAAATATTTTAAAAATGTTTAAATGAACTTGAGAATTCATAATATGACGGTTTTTAGCTCACCTGAGCACGAAGTGCTCAGGGTGAGCTTTTGGGATACCCTGATGTCCGTCGTCCGTCGTACGTCCGGACGTCCGTTCTCACGAATGGCTATTTATGTGTCTTCAGATGAGTATTTTGGATATTTATGTGGCTAAAGCCTGTTGTGTGACTAGACACATAAAAGAATTTTGGAGATGAGTATTTTGGATATTTATGTGGCTAAAGCCTGTTGTGTGACTAGACACATAAAAGAATTTTGGAGATGAGTATTTTGGATATTTATGTGGCTAAAGCCTGTTGTGTGACTAGACACATAAAAGAATTTTGGTTGAACAACCATGTAACTATGTGACTAGAGAATGTCACATGTTATTTTAAGGAGGCGTATATGTGCCGCCACTTTTTGTATTACACCTCAACTTTGCGACTTCAATACTTGCTAACAATTTGCACTTCATGCCATAGCATTAAATGTTGGATCTCTGAACAAAGTTAAGTTGTCTGTTAGAACATCATTACAGAGATTGTATACTGCCCACCGGTCTCTCGACAGTTTGTCAGCTGTGGGGCGAGTATTCGAAAAGACCAATACAGTTGGTATTTCGAATATTTTCCTCACTACTTCGTACTTTTGAGAAATCATGTACCCATTTTTTAAATCCTCCACAAACTGGAGAGAAACTGTCGAGAGATCGGTGTCTCTGGGTATATCAAATATCACAGTTGCTTCCCCATTATATAGGTAGGCATTGTCTTTGTAGCTAAAATCATTAAAGATTATGCCGCGGCCTTCCCTGATTAGATACTGGGAAAAAAAACTTTTCCCGCCTCCCCCAACCTGATCAACCACCCAAAACACTATTCTTGATTGCTTATCTTCATTTAGCATGGTTAGCAGCTGATTTTGCCAGGGGTTCAAGTCTTTATTTGTCCTTATACAAATAATCTGATTTTCTGAGATGCGATTCTCATCACCCACCACACCTTTGAAGATCTTTTGATCGCACAGTGCGATGGATGATGGGATCTCATCTCCCCAGTTCACCTGTTTATGGTCCCTAGCATAAACAGCTGCTCTCCATGCTGTTGACGTGAATTTCATGGGCACATTCAGTACTATCGCCTGTCTGTCATGCTTCGTACAATACCTCGCGGTTTCGCGAAAATTAAGCGGTCTTTCAATGTTGATGTTTGATTTAATACGTAACGTCTTCTTGAAGTACCGCTTTACTTCTCTGAATAACATTTTCTCATGCGTTACAATGTAGGCATGGCAGTGACTCAGAGGAAATGGATCTGTTACGGTTACTGGCGTAAATTCGTTACACATCACTGCCATTTTCACAACCTTTGTCTGCTTTAACCGTAACTCTCTAATCCTTGACAGGCGAGACTTCCTGATTTGCACGTTGTTATTAAACATGAGGCGATCAATTAGCCTTTTCCATTTCTTCTCAGTCACTGTCAACTCCCTCCGTTTATGTATAAACTTGTGTATCTTATCCATCTTATGTCTACGCAAAAAGCCGCTCGACCTAAACCTTTTCAAGCAGTCTGTACACTGGTACATTCGCCTATTTAATCGTTTGGCAATTTTATATTTGATAGGCGCATTTATAGTAAGGAAAAAATTTTTCCCGGGGTGCTTCTCAGACCCTGTGACAGCAAAGCCCCGCTCATTCAAGTCGGTCTTTCCTGTCACAGTTTCTTCGACGTCTTCCCCTTGCGCAGTCATGCGGGCTTTTGCGTTGTTTCTATGTCTGATAGTTTTTTTGTGACGAGCCATATTTTTTTTATTGGACAGGTTCATGTCACAGATCTCACAGTAACTAGGATCCTTATTCGATTTAGTTTCTGTGGGAGCTGCGACATTACTTTTACGTTTCTTTGGTGAAGGACTCTCTACTGCAGCACCTTTCCTTTTCAAGCTAGAACTATCTAATTTTTGTTGTTTGCTTCCTGTGGCATTCTTATCATTGGTTGCCTTCCTGTCGTTGGCACGTGAAGCCGTATGCTGTCTGTGCTTCCAGCCTTTGATATGTTTTTCAAAAAAATCTCTTGAAGTGCATCGCACCTCGCACTGCTCACAGTAAAATATGTCGCCTTTTGAGGCTCCAGCTTTTACTGAAAAAGTGTGGGCTTTACACGCTTCAAGAGATTCTATGTCCTCGGTTTCACTGTAAAATTCAATGTCATGAAACGGTGGGCCATCGTCCCTCATTTCACTGATACGCTTTTTACAGATTTCACAGGACCTCCAGTCATGCGGCTTCTCGTACCTTTTACCGCGCCAACACCGAAACAACAATTGTCGTTTAATTTTACCCATGAGGATGTGGTATGTGCTATTGATATGATCCAGCCACACATGTAAATCAACAGAAACTGAGCAGTATTCACAATATCTAGTTTCTGTTGATATACATGGAGGGGGTGGATTGACATCCTTGTCCAGGAGAGACCGCCTCTTGAAAATTCCTGCTGCCCTTATAAGGTATGTGTCATTTCTAATGTGTTGCTCAGCTTTGGCCTGTTCTGTAGAATAATCAATTAATGGAGGGGGTTCTTCCTCGCTCTGAAGAGCCTCCTCCATTTCTTGATTAAGCTTCAGCACACGCGCAGACGTATCCTTCAGAACTTTCAATTTATTTTCGATTCTTGTTTTCTTGGACAAAGATGGAACTGCACATAACATGTCCTCGAGTTTCTTAACTTTTTGAGGGTACCATTCCTCCCTTTTTTTGCGTTTAAGGGAAGGCTTCCGGTTACCTACTGATTCGCATGGGTAAAAACGCACCTCTGTATGTTGGTCAAAACCCACACTTCTTGCTGGCTCATCAGGTTCTGCATAACAGTTTATTGTCCCTATTTCTGGTTCAGAGAGCGTTGTCTCATTGTCATCAGTGTTAATTTCATGTTTAATAGGGGGTGGGGAATTGTCCCACGGTACTTCTTCTAATTCTGACTCGCTAGATATTTCAATTGCTGCTGCTGATATTTTCTTGTTAGGTTTTGGGAACTGAAAATAAAAGATAAGGGCATGTAACTTACTGGCAGATACGGATTAGGTGGTAGCTCCTCGTCCGAATCAATATCGCTATCGTCGATCATTTGCAGATCAGCCTGTGAGGGCACAAAATATGTTATTTCATTGTCAGAGTCCTCACTTTCAGCTTCCAAATCTAAGAATTCTGCCATGAATAACTATTACTTCTTCTATATAAGAGATATTATATCAACACAGTCTGATCACACTTTATAATGTTCTATTTGCACACATAAACAAGTTAAAAAACCGCGAGGCTTTAGCTGTCAGGGTTCAAAAGTTATGGCTGCTTATAACATTGGTTCTCCCTACCTCTGGGCAGGTCTACTATTATTACAATAGACCTGCCGGGGAGAAATAGAGGTACCTCTTATGCGCCGGGTACCTATCGATTTTTCCTGGAAAATCTATTTTTAGCTCCACGCGACTTGTTAGCCTCTTAAAAATATAGCCACATTAATTCATGGAAAGCATATTTGCCACTTAAAATTAGAAGCCACATAATTTTGTTAGCCACTTAAAAAAATAGCCACATTAATTCATGGAAAGCATATATGCCACTTAAAATTAGTAGCCACATAATTTTTTTAGCCACATAACGTTTAGCCACCTCTTATGCGCCGGGTACCAATCGATTTTTCCTGGAAAATCTATTTTTAGCTCCACGCAACTTGTTACGTCCCACATGATGACGTATTTGCACTCGGAACCAATCGGATTCACGGAAACATACGATTATGACGTAATCGGATTCACGGAAACGCACGAAAATACGCGGGAAGCCGAAATTAGCCGACGCCATCTTACGACGAGTTACGAAGGTCAGGAAAATTATATTATTTTATTACTTTTTCCTTACGAAATTAGTATTTTATCTTAAAAATTTAATGGCGAGACTGAAACAAACTAGTGGGAGACTACAACCAGGGACATATCAACAAACGTATGCAAACAAACGGTCAAAATATCGTATTGCAATTCGCCAGCAAAGAAAAACCGCAACGAAACATATTTCCGCAATCGCTGGAAAGAGAATAAAGCCTAGAAGGTTCAGACCAGGGACTGTAGCGCTCAGACAAATTAGAAAATACCAGAAATCAACGGACCTATTAGTGCCTAAACTACCGTTTCGAAGATTAGTTCGAGAAATAGCAGTAGATGTAGACAATCAAAAGAGATTTCAAAGTTCAGCCTTACTTGCTTTACAAGAAGCAGCAGAAGCATATCTCGTGGGACTTTTAGAGGAAGCTAACCTTTGTGCCATTCATGGACACAGAGTTACGATAATGCCCAAGGATATACGTCTGGCAAACAGAATAAGACAGGCCATATAATTTTGTTATTTCTTATCCATTCAGAAACAATGGAAACAACAAATACTTCACAACCACAACAACAACCAAGGATACAAACAACAACACCAAGGTTTTGGGTAGAGACATGTTTTCTCTTCATAGTCCTAATATTTTCCATGGTTCAGTTGGTGAGAAGTGCACATGATAGAGCAGTATATTTCACATTAATATCTGGAATTTGTGGGAAAATAGCTAAATTAAAAGTCTATAAACCAGGAACTTTTACAGCAAAGGCCAATTTACAACAACCACAGTTACCATTTCCAGACAATAATATCGGGGGGGAGGATCTTTACTTTGATGAAATGGACGGATTAAATCGTCATCGCAGACGAAGAACAACAAACCAACAAAATCACCAACATATACGAATAGAGGAAGAACAACAACCGCCACAACACTCACGAGATCACCACATCCTTTCATCTGTTACCAGTGAAACATAAGTGATTTATACCATTTTATTTCCAGATTGATTTTCAATGACTAAAACATTAAATGCCTAAAAGAAGGAAACCATCCACTACCCATCCTTACGAAAGGACTACTAGGGACAAACGACCAAAACCAAATTTCATTACTACATCACTACCACCACCTTCTATACAACCTAGACCAAGACAGACAGCAGACCTGGATGATACACAACAAATAGACGAAACACTACAACAACAAAAGCTATACAAGCGACCAGTATATAGGTAATTAAACAGCAAACATGGCTGGCGTAGCACTTCTAGCAGAATTATTAGCAGACGATATAGCAGCAACATTAGCAGAAACAGAAGCAGTGACATCATTAGCTGGTACTACAGAGGCTATTGGTGGGGTAGGTGGTGGGGCAATGGCTACTGAAATGGTATCACTATCAGCTGATAGTAGTTCTATCTTAACCGACGGAATAGCAACAACATCATTCTCTGCCAATAATGAACTTGGCCTGGGTGTTTTAGAAGATGCAAGTGCAAATGCTAATGAAGTCGCAGCATCAATGTCTGCATCATCAAACACCATGATGATCTCAGAAAATGAATATGCAGTAGATTCGATACTCAGTGACACATTCTTAAGGGACAATGAATTAGGTGCACAAACATTCGTCAAGCAACCAATAGCAAGCAGCACACCTTTAGTCCCTGGTGCAACAGAAAGAATAGGTGACTTATCAACGGTACAAGGAATACGCTTATGGGATGAGATCGATATGTCAATTATAATGAAAGATGAAGATGAACTAGAATTGTTTTCACGTTATCCTACACCAACCTCAGCAAATTTTCTCAGCAGCGCATTCATTAGAAGTAGCACATCAACCGTTGCTCCATCATCTACCTCACATATACTTGGTGCCACATTAATTGGTGGTAGTGTTGCAGGAGGTGCAGCAGCAGCGGCCACCATCGGTGGTAGCACTGGTGCTGCAGCACTTGCAACAACGGCCATCGGAACGTCAACAACTACAACAGCAGTTGGTGCACTGGCATTAAAAATAGGCACAGCGTTAGGACTAGGTGGTGGTGCAGCAGGTTCCGTGATATATAAAGTTGTAAAGACGTTAGAGGAAAAACTACCTGGTACATCAGAATTTATTATGGATTCTCTCAAATCCGGAAATATTGAACTTTCTGAGCAAACAGCTATAAATTTTTTATCTATGTTAATGAACAGAACCAATGTACTGGCAAAATTGGAAGCTGCAGGAATAAATGTAGCTCTGTTAAAGAATGGTGAATTAGCGAAAGTTGGGTCCGCAGTTGCACAGGCACTTCGTAAACCTTCCACTGAAGGATTATTCTATGAATCACCAAAAATCTTCACGCAATTAACAAAAACATCACCACTGTTACGAAATCTCAATAGCGATAGCATTAAAAATATATGGCAAGCCAGAATGGCGTTATAATTTTCTTATTACAGGAATTTCAACATTCCAGACCTATTAAGAAAGCTAGTTACAGACATTCGTCGAACAGATCTTATATATAGGGCAACAACTAGAAGAATCGTTACTTAAAAACAAGGTAATAGCAGCAGAATGACATCGACTACTACCACTGACTTGTACGGCAAATATGACAGTTATGGCAATCCACTTTGGACGTCCACCTCAGACGATATGGATGTCACTATTACAAAACAAAGATTACGAGACATTCATAGTATCTCAAACATCACATCAACATACATTAAAGATGCCAGGGAAAACATTAAAAATGATCCTACAGCACAGGCTCAAATACTATCATCACTATTCTCAGTCAAGGAATATTTACAGGATGGCAAAGACCCAGCAGACATTCCATCATTACAAGAAATACAAGAGGCATTAGAACTAAAACAAAAATTAGCAAAAGCAGAAGAGCAGTATATCAAAAAGTTTCAAGAAGGCTTTTACATTAATCCAAAAGAAGGCACAATTCGTTATTTTGAGCCTGAAGCAGTAGATTATAGAAAAACAAGAAAGGTTACACCAATTACAGATGCAGAAATGCTAATTTACCCAGTTGAACATAAAACTGTAGATGGCACATATTCAATTTATACTATTCAATTACCTAGGCCTGAATTTGCTCCTGAAAATGCTGATAAACATTCTATCATTGCTCATGAACTAGTTGGTTATACAGAGATACCACAAATGGGTGTAGGTATCAATGAAATGGACGCACGCGTCATTGCTTTTGGCTGTGGAAAAATCCCATTAGGTAGTCTAGATCACTATGATACATGGTGCTATCAGGCTCAAGAGACGTTCAACCACAATGGCAAAATTCCTGACTATAACGACTTAGTTTTCCTTATGCGAGATAATGCTACCAATATCAAGTATGACCCTTATGAGCCTGGTTGTTATACCCCCTTAGTTCCCTGTAAAGGTGTATATAGCAGACAAACGATTAAAAAGAAATATAGGTATTCCAGTGAGTACCGCAATGAATCAGTTTATCAGACATTTACAGGTATAGGGACAACATACAACGTCAAAGATCCACATACAGGTATTGGAATAATATGCTATGAGGACACTCTAAATGTTGTAGGGGCTCATAGATGTTATGGCCAGCAAAGTGATTATCAGTCAAAGGCAATGTTAACAAAGTTGTACCTTATTCTCAGACCAGTTAAAGTAGAAAAGGAAGATGACGATGAAACATGGGGTGATATTTGGGATATGGTACTTAGAGAACAGTTAGCATCAGACGTTGAGTATACTGGGTCCATGACATTAGGACCTAATTTCAACCCTAGACCAGAGAATGTAGAAGTCATTAACATAACAGTTCCAATGGAACACGAGAGAATTTCAGAAATAGAAAGAACAGATACTTATATGTCAGATCAACATACAGAAATGGCCGAAAAAGTCAAAGAACTATACCCATTACACCATTCAGACAATATGACATCAGCCATACCACCAGATCAACCACCATCTACTGAAGCAGACGAATCAATAGCTCCAAAAGAAAATGAGTCAATAATTGAATGGGCTAAGAGGAACAATCATTTGACTGATAAAGACGCAGACGCCTTCAATGCTGCATTCAAAGATACCATTGAATTATTTGCAAAACAGGAAAATGATCCATCTAAGATAACCTCAAGTGAATTGCTGACACAACTGTCTACAGCATTTGATACACATTTAATGTCTAGAAAGAGGTCAGAGAGAATGTTCTATGCAGTTCAAGAAAATGTCAATCCTTACTCACGTAAACTTAATGGCATGGGTTACCAACTTGTGTATGATCACCGATTCAGACCATTCGTTGATTCAAAACTTTATCATTCTCAAACATTACTCACATATGCGTCTGAAGGTCTCGATGAGTCAGATTTGTCCAATATCTTAAATTTTGAAAATTTGGTAGCTACTAAGGTCGGAACTTCGACGGATCAGCGAGATATAAAAGTATTTTCCAGACATGGAGACTTACTCAGAACCATGTTTGGAAAAGTAGAAAATGGCAAGACGTTTTCTGATCTGATCTATATGGCATCACTTTTTGTTGAATACTACAGCATGAAACTAGCAGAGCTTCCACTTAAATACCCTACTTATGCATATCTGATGGAAAATGCTGCACCAGTCAATTGGCGGAGCCCTGAAGGAGTTCTATATACACCTACCTTTAAAGACGCAGAATTAGCGACTTTCCTGTCACCTGAGACTGACGTTAAACAGAGGGCCTATGACAGTTTGCTCACATGGCATGTCCTTACCAGTATAATCCTCTCCTATATCAAACACGATAGAACAGATTTGAAAGGGACTCAAGCTTCAGAATTAGCTGAGAGATTTTTAGGTAGTATCGCGATACAAAGGGTCAAAACATGTAAGGCAAACCTTGCATCAGGTGCTGCATACTTTGACAAATTTGCAGATTCACCACTGCTGTGTCAATACGGACAAATCGGAGGACTAAATCCAAGAATCAGCGAATATTTCATCAAAAAAGAGAATGTCATACCTGTTCAAGATAACTTCAAGGGTGGCCTACTGATTAAATATTCACATAAGGTACAATCCGATATCGAAGATCCAGATCCTGACTTATATAGAAATGTTATCAGATTCGATAGGGACGTTTATCAGTATTGGACATTCTTATCAATGACATGGTCACAGTCACTGGTCAGAACAGAAATAGGTAGGAATCTACTAGAATGGAATGAGATATTCAGAGGGGAAAGTTTTTATCAAGATTTCTTTCAGGCTGTGGGAACACATAAGTTCACTGACAGCATAGGCAATCATGTACAATCAAACAAGGTTGTTGACGTACCACAGGACACAAACGTACAACAATTATTAGGTATCAAAAATCCTGGACCTATCAAAGAATTAACCTTACAAAAAATACTAGCAACACATGATCTCATGCACGAGGCAAATTACAAGTCAGTCTTGGCACATGACAGAACACATGGTGGTAATATAGCTTCACTGGATTGGTGGCAGTACTACTACAATATGTTTGCAAAGTGTGCTATGTGGTCATCCCAGTTCGTGTTCTCCAACTATATAGCACCCAATCATACACCATGGGAAACACACGATGGAGACCAAGAATCATATGATCCAGTCAAAGAATACAACATTAATAACTTACACACCTTTGTCATGCAAAACCCTGCCGACGTTAAGAGTGTCACAAAACACATCTATTATCCTCATTCTGATCCTTTATCTACAACGACATTTAACTTGGCAGATTATGTACTGTCTGCAGGTGATTTCACTACCAAAGGATCTGGAATGTTATTCATTAATCCTATTATTCCAAAGCCAGACTTGCAGTGGTACAACAGTCAAACAGATGGTTTCAAAAAACTATTCATCAAGCAAGGGGGTGAATGGGCATGGAACTACATGACAGCTATGAGACCCTTTGGCAAATACCTGTGGATCAATGACGTTGAGGTTGACCTACATAAGTATATGAAAAGACCATATTTTCTACTAGGCAATAGATTTGCATACAATTCTGTTGCAGAACTGGAGGACTAGAGAAATAATAATGGAAATACCACAAGATCAGGACAGCATTTTTACATTATTAATGTCAGACAGCGGTATACAAAAGATCAAGGAGGCTTTCCAAAAGGCTGGTATCCTCCTACCAGAAGTATCTCTCACAACAGAACTAACACGTTTAAAGCAAGACATTACTTATGCTCTGTTACATGCAACACATGCGAACCAAAATTATTCTCATTTGTCACGATTGTTTGAGAATATATCAAATCAACTTGACGACGCTCAAGAACGACTAACAAATTTAAATGATACTATCACTTCAAGGTTAGATGATATAGAGGCACAATTAATGTAATCACCATAGCACCATTAACTCCTTATATCAGATAGATAATATTTATTATACCGACTGATCCGTTCTTTTCTTAATTCAGAACAGAACAGAATTGAGGATGTATATGAAAGAATCTTATGGAGATATAGAAGGAATTCTTGAACTATTGTAAAGATCTTGACGAAAATAATATTTCTGACTTTGACAGCTATGCCTTTGCCGTATTATCATGCAAGGGAAGTAAATATGGAGTTCTACCGCAGTTTATACATCAGATATTTGCAAAAACAGTTCATTAACTATTGTAAGGAGGTTGAAAGTGAACCAGGGAACATTCATTCCATATTTGGGAGGGAAACTACCGCATCTGAGTTGCTACGGAGAGTAAAAAATTCCGGATCTACATTTTTTGATAATTATAAATACTGATGCCATAGATGATGTCATATCCAAATCATAAGCCAGTGTATGTATGCATCTTTTGGGAGGAAGGCTTGCCAGGAAATATTTATGTAATTCTACTCTAAGATGGATAAGTCAGAGACTAGTACTGCGGACAAATGGAAGTAGGGAATTGAACTTCAGTATGAATGACTGTATATATGCTTTAATTTGTGTATAAATGATGGCCATCAGTTAATTGAATGAATGTTTATGTATGTAAGAAAACCCCTGAAATATTAACACGCTGAGTAGCTCAGTTGGTAGAGCGCTTGACTGTAAATCAAGAGGTCGTTGGTTCGAGTCCACCCTTGGCGAATTTTTTTCAAAAACAAGAAAACAATAAATTGCAAATAAAATTGTTTATTCTGAACATAATTTGTTTGATAGATGACGGCGATCAGAATCAAAATGATTATTTTCCAGACCACTCTGTTTAGTTTGATTATTGTACATCTGAAGTAAAAATGTTGAGGTATAATACAAAAAGTGAAGGCATTTGTGGGTACGTCCGTCCGTTCCCACGAGAGGGTACTTACGTGGCTTAAAATAAGCATTTTTAATACTTTGGTGGCAAATCAGTTTTGTGGGGCTAGCCACGTATGCAACTATATTTGGATATATAGCCACTTAAAAATATAGCCACATTAATTCATGGAAAGCATATTTGCCACTTAAAATTAGTAGCCACATAATGTTTTTAGCCACCTATTGTTTAGCCACCTAAATGGTCATTCGTGGGTTCGTCCGTCCGTCCGTCCATCAACTTTTGCTTGTGTACACTCTAGCGGGCACAGTTTCGATCCAATCTTTATGAAACTTTGTCAGAATGTTAGTCTTTATAAAATCTAGGCCAAGTTTGAAACTGGGTCATGTCGGGTCAAAAACTAGGTCACTAGGTCAAATCTTAGAAAAACCTTGTGTACGCTCTAGAGGGCACAGTTTTCGTCCAAAGTTCATGAAACTTTGTCAGAATGTTTATCCTTATAATATCTAGGATAAGTTTGAAACTGGGTCACGTTGAGTCTAAAACTAGGTCACTAGGTCAAATCATAGAAAAACTTTGTGTACGCTCTAGAGGACACAGTTTTGATCCAATCTTTATGAAACTTTGTCAGAATATTTATACTTATAAACTCTAGACCAAGTTCGAAACTGGGTCATGTCGGGTTAAAAACTAGGTCACTAGGTCAAATCTTAGAAAAACCTTGTGTACGCTCTAGAAGACACAGTTTTGATCCAAAGTTCATGAAACTTAATCAGAAAGTTTATCCTTATAATATCTAGGATTAGTTTGAAACTGGGTCTCGTCGGGTCAAAAACTAGGCCACTAGGTCAAATCAAAGAAAAAACCTTGTGTATGCTCTAGAGGACACAGTTTTGATCCAATCTTTATGAAACATTGTCAGAATGTTAGTCTTCATAAACTCTAGGCCAAGATCGAAACTGGGTCATGTTGGGTTAAAAACTAGGTCACTAGGTCAAATCTTAGAAAAACCTTGTGTACGCTCTAGAAGGCACAGTTTTATTCCAAAGTTCATGAAACTTTGTTAGAATGTTTGTTCTTATAATATGTAGGACAAGTTTGAAACTGTGTTATATCGGGTCAAAAACTAGGTCACTAGGTCAAATCATAGAAAAACATTGTGTACGCTCTAGAGGACACAGTTTTGATCTAATCTTTATGAAACTTTGTCAGAATGTTTACTTCCATAAACTCTCGGCCAAGTTTGAAAGTAGGTCACGTCGGGTCAAAAACTAGGTCACTAGGTCAAATCTTAGAAAAACCTTGTGTAAGCTCTAGAAGGCACAGCTGTGA
This sequence comes from Ctena decussata, assembly GCA_963989385.1. NCBI lineage: Eukaryota > Metazoa > Mollusca > Bivalvia > Lucinida > Lucinidae > Ctena > Ctena decussata. Next base: position 57,382,257 of record OZ022503.1, read on the forward strand.
TCCAAAGTTCATGAAACTTTGTCAGAATGTTTATCCTCATAATATGTAGGATAAGTTTGAGCTGGGTCATGTCGGGTCAAAAACTTGGTCACTAGGTCAAATCTTAGAAAAACCTTGTGTACGCTCTAGAAGGCACAGTTTTCATCCAAATTCCATGAAACTTTGTCAGAATGTTTATCCTCATAATATCTAGGACAAGTTTGAAACTGGGTCACGTCGGGTCAAAAACTAGGTCAGTAGGTCAAATCATAGAAAAACCTTGTGTACGCTCTAGAGGACACAGTTTTGATCTAATCTTTATGAAACTTTGTCAGAATGTTTATCTTCATAAACCCTCGGCCAAGTTTGAAAGTAGGTCATGTCGGGTGAAAAACTAGGTCTTTAGGTCAAATCTTAGTAAAACGTTGTGTAAGCACTAGTAGGCATACTTTTGATCTAATCTTCATGAAACTATGTCAAAATGTTTATTTTCCATATATCTGAGCCCCCTATGAAACTGAGTCACGTCGGCTCAAGGTCAAATCTTAGAAAAACTTTGTGTACACCCTAGAGGGCACAGTTTTGACCCAATCTTCATGAAACTCTGTCAGAATGTTTATCTTAATAAAATCTAGGTAAAGTTTGAAACTGGGTCGTGTCGGGTCAAAAACTTGGTCACTAGGGCAAATATAAGAACGACCTTGTATACGCTCCAGAGGGCACAGTTTTGATCCAATCTCAATGAAACTGTGTCAGAATGTTTATTCTTACAATATCCAGGCCAAGTTTGAAACTGGGTCATGTTGGGTCCAAAACTAGGTCAAATGTTAGTATGGTAAAAACTCTTATAAATCTTCACCAGAGCCAGTGAACTGATTAATGCTCAGGTGTGCGATTCAGGGCCACCATGGCCCTCTTGTTTAATTCAGAATTCAAAATTTTAGTCACAATTAAAAAACCTTTTCCACCACAGTCATAATTCTTGCGAAGTTCAAAAATAGGAGTACATGTGCACCCTCTGCTGCCAGGAAAACGATTCTAAAGGTATTGAGCTCAAACATTTTACAACGTTTACATGACGCATTGGGAATACTGAATATAAGAAAATTATGCTCCGATACCATCTTCAAACGACAGTATTCAAGACAAAGCAATTGGTCGATTAGAAGTTGTGCTTAGTATAGTTTGTGATTTTGAGCTTTCCTGGTACCTTTATCTACAGTATATTTAGAAAAGCACCTGCATAATGCTCAGTATGCGTGATGTTTGCCTTGCAATCATTAGCTTTTTCACTGAAGTTCGGTTTAATATTGTAATGAGATAAGAAATAGAAATAATAGTAATAGTAAAACAGCCTGTTACTGCCATTTCAAAACATTTTTTCATAAAGCATCCACTGAAAGCTTATGTAAGTGTGGGAGCTCAAGCCAGTGTTCGCATAATTCATGGGGTACCTGTTACTTATGAGAGAGTGTTGAAATTTCGTCTTAAACTGACATAAGCCATTTCTCTTGCACAAAATGCTATTTTACTTTAAATGACCCATCGTCAAAAATAAAATAAAACACGAGCCATTCGATTAATGTATGTCCCCCGACTTTGGGAAAAAGAATTGGGGATGCACAATCCCAAAATGTGAATAAAGGTATGAGTAAAGTAAAAAGATAGGCAATGATCAGGAATTAATACAATCAAATCCCACATCCCGCTCTCAAAACCAACAGGGAAAGAAGCACACACACACGGAAAAATTGACACAAGTTCACGAAAGACACGTACGATAAACCCGATGAGCAGCTTTTTCCCAAACAGGTGGTCATTCAGCTACCTTAATCTAAAACAGCATCAACATCTATTTTTATCTAAATTTTCAGACCATTTTATAAACACCTACACAGTTTCAAAATGATAGGCTTAAAACTCTATGAGGAGTTGCACACACAACTTGACAAGGCACTCATTGTCTATCCATTTTGTTAGTATTTGGGCCTAAGTTCCAAACATGAAAAAGTGACAAAAAATATCAGACTATAATCTTAAAGTCACATGCACATTCCGGGACAACGATAAAGGCGCCTGTTAAGTTGTGCGATGATTTATGAAATTAAAATCTGAAAGAGTTCCTTCAAGAGCATAGAAAACATTCATAAGAAGGAACATGAGCCAGACTACGTAGTTTCGGCTAATAAAGCCTCTTCAGTGACCCTGGCAATATCTGGTGACGAAACCAGAGAAGAGCATACTGTAATTTCATAATCTCAATTGGACAGCCGATTCAAAGACTGATTAGTATCAAAAAAGGTCCAAATAATATATAAAATGATGGCTTAGAATATGAGTATAAACCAATCTAAAATTTCAGATTTCTCAGAATATATCCTCTGATCTCAAAGGACGAAAAGAAAATATAATCTGCACTATGGATGATGTACGGGGAGACGTTTTACGGCCGCCACACGGCACAACACCAGCTGCAGTGAGGTAAAATTAAAATCTGAAAGAGTTCCTTCAAGAGCAGAGAAAACATTCATAAGAAGGAACATGGGCCAGACTACGTAGTTTCGGCTAATAAAGCCTCTTCAGTGACCCTGGCAATATCTGGTGACGAAACCAGAGAAGAGCATACTGTAATTTCATAATCTCAATTGGACAGCCGATTCAAAGACTGATTAGTATCAAAAAAGGTCCAAATAATACATGTATATAAAATGATGGCTTAGAATATGAGTATAAACCAATCTAAAATTTCAGATTTCTCAGAATATATCCTCTGATCTCAAAGGACGAAAAGAAAATATAATCTGCACTATGGATGATGTACGGGGAGACGTTTTACGGCCGCCACACGGCACAACACCAGCTGCAGTGAGGTAAAATTAAAATCTGAAAGAGTTCCTTCAAGAGCAGAGAAAACATTCATAAGAAGGAACATGGGCCAGATTACGTAGTTTCGGCTAATAAAGCCTCTTCAGTGACCCTGGCAATATCTGGTGACGAAACCAGAGAAGAGCATACTGTAATATCATAATCTCAATTGGACAGCCGATTCAAAGACTGATTAGTATCAAAAAAGGTCCAAATAATATATAAAATGATGGCTTAGAATATGAGTATAAACCAATCTAAAATTTCAGATTTCTCAGAATATATCCTCTGATCTCAAAGGACGAAAAGAAAATATAATCTGCACTATGGATGATGTACGGGGAGACGTTTTACGGCCGCCACACGGCACAACACCAGCTGCAGTGAGGTAAAATTAAAATCTGAAAGAGTTCCTTCAAGAGCAGAGAAAACATTCATAAGAAGGAACATGGGCCAGACTACGTAGTTTCGGCTAATAAAGCCTCTTCAGTGACCCTGGCAATATCTGGTGACGAAACCAGAGAAGAGCATACTGTAATTTCATAATCTCAATTGGACAGCCGATTCAAAGACTGATTAGTATCAAAAAAGGTCCAAATAATATATAAAATGATGGCTTAGAATATGAGTATAAACCAATCTAAAATTTCAGATTTCTCAGAATATATCCTCTGATCTCAAAGGACGAAAAGAAAATATAATCTGCACTATGGATGATGTACGGGGAGACGTTTTACGGCCGCCACACGGCCAAAACCTGTAGAAGGAGTTGCACAAACAAATAGGTCTTCTCATGTGGCAAAATGGCTAAGCTCCCAGAGAAAAAAAACTGGTAAAATTATACGAACATAGCCCCTAAATCACATGCACATCTACAGACCATGTAGAAGAAGCTTGCATATTTCAGATTGATTCATGACTAATTGTAGGAGGAGTTGCGCACAAGGGACATACTTAAAGGGTTTAAAGGTTAAAAAAATATCTAAAGTCGCAAAGCAGAAAAATGGTAAAAAATTAACAGACGATAACCTTGAAGTTATATGCAGATCTGCAGAGCATGAGCTAGAAGCCTGCAAAGTTTCAGAATGATGCATGAAAAACTGTAGGAAGAGTTGCGCACACAAGGTACCTGCTGTTAAGGCGGGGGGGGGGGGGGGGGGGCGGAACTACAAAACTTCGGAAGTACGGAACTTCGGAACCACGGAAAGCCGAATACTATGTTCTCTCGCTTTTCATCGTAAAGGCGGGGGACAACAACGAAGAAAAAAAAATGCTCTGATTCGTAGTCCGTTCGTCAGGCGCTTGTGGGATGCAGATAAGATATAAACACTCCTACGACCACTGCATGCGATAATTATAGAACGATCAAATCGGCTTGCAATTATTGCTTTTCTCGTAATTTTGAAGATTTTATTATCAATAGTAATAAAATATAGGGATTGAATTCATTCTGCTAAAAGCAGTCATTAAAGATGCTGTGCAAGAGGTTTTGTAGAACAATATGTCGTAAACGACGGATATCTAAATCGTCATCAATATAGTTACCCTTGAAATACACACACACCACGCGTCCATTATTTAACCAGTCTGTAAACACGCGCTAAATATGAAGACGAGCGTTACATGCAGGACCAACTATTATCAGTTTGTCTGTGATTTTGAAAAAGTCACACACCTACGTACATAAAAAGATTGATTTCATTTAACAAAAATCCACGCCTACTTCCACTAATGGAGTAGAAAGCGGATGAACAATGTTGAGCTGAAGTCGTAGAAAGATTTATTATGCTTTACGCAGTTATTACATCATTATCAGTAAGAATTACTTTCGTATCGGGTATCTCGCACTAATATCTTGTAATCTCAGGCATTAGATCCTTAAGCTTACCAATGTCTTCCAGCTATGACGTAATCCCTCACTTGATAGTTGCCTTTATCATGCACCTACTGCAAAATTCCACTGATAACAGGGGTATGATAACACAATGTGATATCATGTCACTGTAGAACTGCGCTTGCGCGAATGTTATCAGGTCATGTCTTTAGAGGCGATTTCTGAAGATGATTGGCTGTATACTGACGTTGGCCGTGATATCAACGTTCGATTGGTTAACTGACGTCAACAACTTACTTCATAACGCATTCGCGACGTCAGCAAGTTCGGACAAAACTACGTTTGCTTATCATTTGTTTGCCGCTCTTAACGCCGTAAAATCTTCTAATGATGCGTGATAAATAGAAAACCACATAAGTGTCTTTTGATATCAAGTTTCTCAGGCTCGACCAGAAACACGTCGGACTGGCTCGGCAAGCCTCGCCATTCCTACGCTGTTTCTGGTCTCGCCTGATAAACTTGCTGTTTCTGGTCGAGCCTGATAAACTTGATATCAAAAGACACTAACATGGTATTCTCTATGTAATGAAAATACGGCGATGTATTCGTTAAAAAGACCATTGACAGTTTACCTGCAATGAGTCACCGCCCCTAATACTGATTAATTACTCTAACAGATAATAAAACTTGCCATTAGCATCGTTAAGGACACCTATCAGTGTAATTAACTTGGAAATGACAGAGTATTATCAAACACATTATACAGCACAAGGAGACTAACAAATACGTGCCTACAGAATTTGCCTGGAGTTTGCAAATTATATAATATGTAGAATGGTCGACTGTACTTAATTCAAACAAAGTCTAGTTATGTCTACTGTCTGCTAAAAGGGACTTTGGCAAACAGATGGGTGGATCGATGACTAAGGATTTTATGTCCTTTTTTACAGTATTTCAGTTATATCAGGACGATGTGACGATGGTAATTAAAGGCTGTGAGCCATGGAACCCCGTTTACGGTAGGAAAGATTCTCGCCTCAAGCGGGACTCGAACCCGGTCGACTAATTCAGTAGGTCAGCGCTTAACCCACTGAACTACCGGGGCTCCTCTTGGCAAACAGTTCAGAACCAGATCAGATGCCGCAAACGGCGGCAAACGGCGGCATCTGATCAGGGTATACACTTTTTTTTGCAAAAGAATATAAAATAATACAGATATCCCTTAAATGACAAATGGACTAATCAAATATATAAGGATAGAAGAGTCCACAGGGCATAAAAGGTGTTATCATTGGCTTCTAGGCAGTGTCTTCAAATTTGATTTCCATAATTCAGCAATAGTTTCTTGCAGTCTCCATACAATTCACGATGATCCTTGGAATTCTGCAGTAATTCTGAATGCTTTTATCACAGGATATACCTGTTTGTATCCCTGGGGAAAGACACATTTCCGAAAAGGGGTCCACTCTAAAGAAACGAAATTGCTCCTAGAGTCGCGAAGTGTTTTTCTGAATGGAATCACTGAAAACAGACTGCATTTAATAAGGAATTCGCCATTCACAGAGAAGAGAGAATAAATGAGCCGCGACACGAGAAAACCAACAATGTGGATGTGCGGACAGCGCAGACTCAGATCAGTCTGGGCATCCGCCCAGTCTGATCAGAGTCTTCGCTGTCCGCATGGAGGTAGCTTAGACCCTTAGCTACCCTTTAAGCGCTTAGCAAAGAGTCTGATCAGCCTTGGTGGATGCCCAGGCTGATCTAAGTCTGCGCTGGGTAAACAACCACATTGTTGGTTTCTCGTGTCGCGGCTCAAATGTCATTGCATGACAAAGTCCAGTTATAGAGAATAGTCCTAATGGACTCTGGCGGCAATCAAGCCTAGTCACACGCTAAGTAACGTGACAAATCATGGAACACGCTCCTTTATCATATGTCCCGAGTCGTGACAAAATCTTTTTGGGGCATATGCATGCTTTAAATACCGAGACCAGCCTGTGCTTGTTGCTATGTCTGGACAAGGGATTCGCACTTGCTTTATTGTCCATGCGAAAGATGAATGATCTATGCCCTATCAGAACGGAAGCGAATCCTTAACACTTTCTATTTTGTGCAAGTATTCTATAGGCATGACAGTTTATATCTATCTATGTTTGAGCGCAGTTATGAAGAAAAATGAAAACTTGATTGGTCGGTCGTTTTAGGTTTACGGCCCACTGTATACCGTCTTCCACAGTGGGAGAAAGAATAGGAAGAGAGAGCAGATGAGAGTTAAACTCCAAACAAGCTCGATGCCACACCTATTTAAGCCCATCAGGCCTTTGCCTAAACCGAAGGGGTGCCAATGCCGAAAGTTTTACGAATAATGAAAACGTAGGCTGGTAGAAATCGACACGTTTTGACGGAACATGTGACATTTGTGGTGTACATTTGTCCAGTTTACTTATAACCATTTTGTCTGTGAGATGTTCCAGCAACAAAAATTGTTTCCTAAAACTGTTTATTTATCGTTTTCTTCGATGGCTTTAACTACCTCGAAACCGTCCCTCATAGATACATTTGGAAGCTGACATTTCAAGTGCCATGGTGGCCATATGGGTAGGAGATCATTATAGGCCTACTGTATATTGGGCACAGTATATGGACGAAGGGACCCAGTCCTTTCCTATCGCTATATTTGAACCGTCCCTGATTTGAATCATATATCCATTTATCAATGGATCGATAGAAATTTTTCAGTCGTGCGGCAAGTTGGATACGATTATTTGACCTGCAAGAAGCCTGATAGTCATAGCTATTCACGTTGTCTAAAGTCAATAGAAAATAAAACGCATATTTTCATGCAAGGAAAGCCAAGCCCCAGCGACCCAACATGTTTATGTGTAACGCATCATAAAATGCATCAACTCCTTCTTCACATGGTATAATCGATTCCGCTAATTTTCGCTTCCTGCAGAGACTGTCCATCATATTTGGCTTCCGCCGAGACTGTCCGCGAACTCTTGCTTCCTGCAGGGACTACTGTCCTCGAGAAATGGTTTCCTGCCGAGACTGTCCGCTTGACTCTGCTTCCTGCCGAGAGCCTCGGCAGGAAGCAGAATCACGCGGACAGTCTCTGCAGGAAGCCATTCATCATGTACAGAAGTCTTGGCAGGAAGCAAGAGATCGCGGACAGTCTCGGCGGAAGCCAAATATGAATTACAGTCTCTGCAGGAAGCGAAAATTTGCGGAATCGATTATACCATGTGGGTTTTGTTGGTGTCGATGAAATCGGTTGGCAGTTTCAGTTGCTTATACATTATACATTTACTTTAGATGTGCAATGAAGAAGTTTCAAGGTAGGTATTAGTTTCTTACAAACTTATATTCTACAGCATTTCAAAATTAGACAACTTTCCGGTGATCTTTTCCTCTCAGATGCAGATATATATTCTATACATTGGGCATTATTTAATCATCTTCTCCTACGGTTTACAAAGCATGGGTTAAAATATCTTTCTGCACTGTATTTCAAACATACTGGGCAGAAATGTAGTTATACACTTTCTGTAATTATATCCTCTCAGAATTTCCAAAGGCGGAAAGTAAGTAGGAAAATTCTCAGGAACCGACACATTTCGAGCCCAGATTCCACCCAAGACATAACGTGGGTAAAAGACAACATCAAATTAGACAAAACCCATATTTTATTACCAAACGTAAAGGTGGCAAAGCCTTTCAGAATGAATTGTATTAACCATTGGTAGGACTATGGAGACTTTAAGAAGCTGTTAATAATTAATATAAAGAATTTAAAATCTTCAGTGACATTACAGAACAGTGAACGTGGTTAAAATCATTTAAAAAGTAAGGAAGATAACTCGTTTAGGCTCAGGCCCTCTGTGTGTAAATCGGCCTAACTTTTGAACAGATATGAACTTCTTATCTGGTTCTTTCTGTGTCCCCTATCATTGCCACAACAATTTGACCCCCCCTGAAAGTTACACAGCACCATCGGCCCACCACACCACCCCCCTACATAGCTAATGTTAAATTTGTGAGATAGATATCCGGCTATAAATAAAGTTTGTATTCTGTATTCTGACTGCAGAAAGCTCACAGACCATTGACACTGATCCATAGGAAACTAAGACAGTGCAACGTCTGACTGCTTGATCAGTGGATAGGCCTGAAATGAGCCGCGACAAGACAAAACCTACAAAGTGGCATGTGCGCCCGGAGCAGACTTAGATCAGCCTGGGCATACGCCCAGTCTGATCAGAGTCTGTGCAGTCCGCATGCAGCTAGCTTAAACCCTTAGCTACCCTTTAACCGCACAGCAAAGACTGTGATGAGACTGGGCGGATTAGTCTTCGCTGAGCGCACATGCCACACTGTTCGTTTTGTTGTGTCGCGGCTCACTATGCACACAGCAACCTCTGTGTGTGTGTGTGTGTGTGTGTGTGTGTGTGTGTGTGTGTGTGTGTGTGTGTGTGTGTGTGTGTGTGTGTAGTGAAGGTGTTCGTTGGGGCGATGCTGAGAGATTTTTCTAGGTGTTTTTCTTTTACCAACGCTGACTGCGTAAACGTTTTCTTACACGTAGGACAGGTGCAGTTCGCTAAGGTAGTAAGTCTGGCCATTTGCATTTTACAAAGCGAGCTGCAAATGATCTGACCAGACGAAGCCATATACAGACTGGCCTGAACATGCACAATTGTCATTTATCTGAATGCATTGATTTTCTCTCCAGGTATGTCGCTCAAACGTAAGTAAGCCACCTAAGGCCGCGTTTACACGAGCAAAGTTTCTATGTCACAGAAACTTTAACAAAGGTAGTATGCCAAACATTTTGCGTTTACACGGAGCAAATTATTTGTTTAGGAAAATGTGAAACAGAATCTTTGTCAAACAAACTTTGACAATGAAGTTTTGCTGCAGTGTTCACACGACCAAATATTATTCGTCAAACTTACCTGCAGCGATGAAACAAAATCTTTGTCACATTTTCCACGCTTATAGCAAAGTTCTTTCTTACATAATCTTTAGCAAAGTTCTCCGTTTACATGGACAAATTTAATTTATCGAAGTAACTTTACTATATATATTTGTCAAAGAAAAATTGTCATATTTTGGCATTTACACGACCACATTTTTCTGTGGCAAACCGTCTTTGTCGCGGAAAATTTGCCCGTGTAAACGCAGCTTAATCATTGGAAAAATGACATGTTGCTATCTTAAGCTTACGCCTTCATAAACAACCATGTTATTTAATTGGATGAGTGACCTCGGATTGAAAGTCAGACAAACATAAATGTTAAATGGAGACGTAGACCTCAGTTTAATACATCCTCCGACAGATTTAGGGAGTGCAAGAGCTTGGTTTGTAGTCTGATAATAAGTTCAACAGATAATGCTTAAGTAACATTGAGAGGTCTTGTTTGAACATATATCATTTATTTATTCATTTTCAGCCTATTATACATATGATGGTTGCACCAGTTTTCGGGGTATTAACGTTTATTCGCATCATAAAAACTGTGTGATAAACAAAGATCACACACTGATAGTCTGTGTGCATATAAAATATGTGTTAAGTAATATGTAACTTACATTTTATGCCCGCATCTCTCCATATTTACAAGAAACAGATGCTCAACTGAATCTGCTCTCCAAAACTGCCCCAGTTTTCGGGGTTCATTAAAGAACTCGCCTTCAAAATACATAAGCTGCAGATTCTTCTGATAGCAACTGCCTTCGGGAGACCTGCAGTTCTTTAGCATGTAGACACGGTCGTTGAATTATCAGAAAAAAGTTCATAATTGAATTAATCGCCGTGTCATGTTCGTTGGTACTTTCCATAAACTTTGCAGTGTTTCCAATATGGCCGCTTCCACGGTCACCAACGAAGACGTCATGGATGACGTCAAAACTAACGTGCTCTCGCGCGTCAATTAGTGTATGATAAAACATGCTGATTCAACTTTCTATTTGCAAAAGTATTCGTCTGTAGACGTCCTCGGCAAAAGGAGAGGTATAATCTATCAGAATACCCCGAATTCTGGAGGACCCCGAAAACAGGTACATCGACCATATATAGTATATAAAAGAACTTAGTGATCAGAACAAAGAGGGAAGCGTTTAAAAAATTCTTGTCGCAATCTAATTTGACCTTGTTAGGAGGAAAATAATTCATTTAATCCTGATTCATATAGTTGCTGTTCTGGTCCATTGATGGATTAGAAGTCCTTCGCGCGGACCGAATAACTCGAAGGCTTATGAGCCACAGTAGAATTCAGGGCAAGATTTATGGCCAGGTAATGTCAATTTAAGCTCCCTGTTATTTATTACTGACCATTCCAAGGCGGTGTTTTTGGTGTGGTTTATTGCCATTATTTTCATGTTTGTCGGTTTTCTATAAGCCCATGAGTTTTTGTGCATTATTTAGAATAACCTCGCGGCCATCTGCTAGAAAAGTGTTTATCATTTACCTTTTCTTGTTTTGCTGTGCCTGTTGTCTCTCTCCCCCCCCCCCCCCCCATTTCTTATTTATGGCAGCGTGTGCAAAATGATTTCGTCGGTTCTTAGTCATTGCCCTTTCATTTACTTTATGTTTGCTATATCTATTTGAGGTTCGTAGATAGGGTAAAGTCGGGTAAATTCGGACAATGGGTAAATTCGAACAGTGACATTGTTTCCTTTATATTCCACTTGTTTGGAATTTAAAAAAAATTGACTGAGCAAACAGTGAAAAATCCTGAGCCGTCTCATCAGGATTTTCACTGTTTGCAATGGTATGTCTGAATTTACCTGCTGTACGAAGTTACCCAAGTCGACCCTACTACGTCTGAAATTATACACTAACGCATGGCACATGAGTCATCTTTTTCGGACATGCGAAGTTTGCTCATGTGCATCAGACTTATTTGAGCCGCGACACGACAAAACCAACAAAGTAGCATTTGCGCCCAGCGAAGACGCAGATCAGCCTGGGCATCCACCCAGTCTGATCAGTCTTCGCTCTCCGTATGGACATAGCTTTGCACCTAAGCTACCCTTTACGTGCACGGGAAAGACTATGATCAGACCCAGGCTGGAGGCCCAGGCTGTTCCGAGTCTTCGCTGTGCTCAAATGCCACTTAGTTGGTCTTGTCGTGTCGTGGCTCATATTACTTCGATGTTTAACTAGTCATACGGGTTTGAGTAATGACCCATGGTAGACGAGGATATGATCATTTTCGTAACTTCAGAACTTTTAATATGAACTGCTATGTAAATTAACGTGCATTTTGTTTTCGCTTTATTTTTTAAACTCTCATCGAGGTTTTACCATAAAACTCAGAGAACATTTCTTAAATTTTCATAATCTCTAACACCCACTGTGCCTACAACCACCATGCTACGAGCAATCATTACCGTATTAGGAATGTTAAGATTTTTAACTTCTATGGGTACGTGTACGTCTGGCAATGAATTGTGTGCATGCATCACCAATAACTGCACATCATCTACCAGTTTGAAGTAAATTCTAGACGTAGGCTTCTTCTAGGAGGCTAAATAAACGTGTACTTTGAATTCGTTTTTGGCATGAAATCGAAAATGTACAATTCATTATATGGTATCAAATTTGAGAACATAGGCATTTGAGAAATCATTTGCATTCACTTGAAAATCAGTGATAAAATAAGGCTTACAGTGATTGGTACACGCGAGTCATAAAATGAGCCGCGACACGAGAAAACCAACAAAGTGGTTGTGCGCCCAGCGCAGACTCAGATCAGCCTGGGCATCCGCCCAGTCTGATCAGAGTCTTCGCTGTCCGCATAAAGGTAGCTTAGACCCTTATCTACCCTTTGAGCGCTTAGCAAAGACTCTCTTCAGACTAGGTGAATGTCCAAACTGATCTGAGTCTGCGCTGGGCGCACAACCACTTTGTTGGTTTTCTCGTGTCGCGGCTCAAATAGTATTTATTTAAGCCATCTCCGCAATTGTAAGAGTTTGTGGCCCTTTCAACAGTATTTCAGTCAGGGAAAGCGTGAGATGATGATGACGACGATGAAATAAACCAGAGAAGATCCCGACCTCATCTGGAATCAAACCGACGACTTCTGAACTACACGTCAAACCTCACGATCAGCAGCTAAAGAAATCATGAGGACACATGCCAGCATCAAAAATCGGACTGACTTGAGGAACCTGGCTAGGATTAAATTCTTTCCTTAAGTGTTAAAATTAGGAAATCGACTATGAAGTGGTCGGAGCTTGATGGGCTTTTACGAGAACCAATTACATTATAAATAAATGATAAAAAATATCAGTCCCAGAGGATAGTGTCTGTCGGGTTTTTTATCAAATCTTTCAAAAGAAATCGGCGATAGCTGAGAAGATGAGAGTTCAGGTGAACATAGAAAGAACATGGTAAACTGCCAATAAAAAGGGCACATCGTATCCCCGCTGTTAAGGTTATGGAAGATGGTCGCCGTCAGCGATATTTGGCAACGGATCTTTGGTTCTAATACAGTTAGAATGAACCTTTCCTGTCAAGTTTTGACAAAAACGACTGAAAATACATAGTATGGAGTCGTAAGAGAGTGAGCTCCAGTTCAACGTCCGATCATACGGAGACAAAACCTCGTTTTAAAGTCTCATCCGAAAGACCGTCGGGGCGAAGGGGCGATCCGGCAACCGTTGAGTTCATAGTCTAGCGCATAAACCTGCACAATACCAACGCCCTTTGGTACAGATATGGTGGCTGGAAAATGTTAAAGTACTCACGGGCAGCATGTCATGCTGATAGCTTTTCCATGCTTTAATTCGCTCAACTACAATAATTCGCTGTTCCTTTGGATACATATACAAGACAAATTTTTCTTAACCAGTTTTAACTTTAGTTCTAACGTACATGTGTACATGTAGCTACCAGTAGTTGTACGCGTACAAGTTCTAAATCTTAATCTCTCTTGTATGTCTATAAGTTTTGAAAGATATAAGCTTAAAACGTTGGTGTTCTTGTACATAATACATATTCTTTCTAAATTAGAATTAATGTTTAGTTTTTGTAGACAGATATTTGTTCTTATTTCTAAAATATGCCAGCAGAGTGCAAAGCCATTATTAAATATTCAGTTTGTTTCGAAACTGGGACCGAGTGCACAAAGGAGGCGTAAACTACGCCGGCGTAGCTTACGAACGTCGGCGCAACTAAGTCTGTACTACGACTGTATTTTAATCCAATTGCACGAAGCGATTTGTGAGTTTTGAAGCTATTTTACGACTTAGTTTACGATACGCCTCGGTTGTGCACACGGATTAAAATTCTGCGACATTTTACGACGGACGTACGTCGGGCGTAGGCTTACGTTTGCTCTGTGCACTCGGCCCCTGAATCGACTATTTATAGTCGTGGCAAATAAGTAACCAAAAGTTTTGAAAAAATAAAAACAAATAAAAGATCCTCTGAAAGCAAGGAACATCTTAAAGAACAAATTTTAAACATATCTGAAAAACATATTACGAGCGGATAGCATAATGAACAATCCATTCGCACATGCATATTTTTGTATGTATATGCATATGTTGTCATGAAACTTTGAATAAATAAATAAAATGAGCAGCCCTCTCCCAGGTAGGAGGTGACAAAGCTAATCAATTAAGCACATTAAACGTCTATTTTATCACATGTAGAAAATACATCAGAATAAAAGGAGCAAATCGGACAGACCAGGACAAACCAAACAGATTTTTGCGTCGACAACAGATAAGCGGACACGGACAATAACCTGAACAACCCACAAACGAAGCATCGCATTGCAACAGTCAGAAATAAATAAGTAAGCCCTCCCTATGATTTTCAAGTCATCAACCCATAGAAAGAGTTGCATCTCTAAGGAAATACAGATAAATAGTGCGTTCACATTTAACGATGACGTACGTTTACGGTTCGGTAACCTTAAAGACGCCCTGCATTTTGTTAAGCCCTTTTCCTCATAAGCGTAGGTGTGAAGATTATGAAACACTGACGCTCAAACACCCAAAGGACTGCAACGGATTGAAGGAATCGATATAAGACGTTGACATGCATCTTATAGTTTATTGAACTTGCAATGCTGTATTAGTTTATCGATTAGAATATCTTTATGACAGTATCTGACAGAAAAAGCAGAGCAAGCAGTGTAGACCCCGATCACCGGTCGTATTTATAAAACGACTTAAGTGGTTGCTATGCTGTTGCTAAGACTGAATTTCTATGAAGAAGATTCCCTACAACTATGAAATTTGCTCTGAAGGAACATAGAACTATGCTGTTGCCAAGACTGAATTTCTATGCTCCTCCAGAGCAAATTTCATAGTTGTAGGGAATCTTCTTCATAGAAATTCAGCCTTAGCAACAGCCTAGCAACCACTTAAATCGTTTTATAAATCAATCCCAGCAGTCTGATAAGTCTGTATTGCTTGTCAGTCTGCCAAAATGTTTAGATAGAATCCTTAGAAAACCGAGAATGACTCTTATGTACCTGTAAAATACATGTAAGTTTATAGTATTTCTTCGGTTAAAAGATGTTTTTTTTTCCTATCCAAAACAATCCCAAATGTCTAGATCCGTCTTATGAGACGGATCTAGATTTTTGGGATTGTTTTAGAAAGGTTAAAAAATCTCGGAGCAGAATTTCATAAAAATGATTTGAGCCGCGACACGACAAAACCAACAATGTGGTTGTGCGCCCAGCGCAGACTCAGATCAGCCTTGGCATCCGCCCAGTCTGATCAGAGTCTTCGCTGTCCGCATGGAGGTAGCTTAGACGCTTAGCTACACTTTAAGCGCCTAACAAAGAGTCTGATTAGACTGGATGGATGCCCAGGCTGGTCTGAGTCTGCGCTGAGCGCACAACCACATTATCGGTTTTCTCGTGTCGCGGCTCATTTCATTAAATCTTTGGAGACATTCTAGAGATGGAAAACATCGTTTATAGCCGAATAAATACGGTATTCTCTCCCCTTACCCTCTCCCCACAGTCCCACCTGAAGATGGTTTTGGATTTACAGTTACCTATAGCTAATGGCTTTATTTTATCTCATATTTATTACAAACGGGAGGCAATTTCGAAATTGCTAGTTTTCCGTTTTAAGACGGTGATGTTCCGTCAGCAACACCGAATGGTGTAGTTATTTCTCAACTTTTACGTTTTGCAAGTTTAAAGAGTAACTACTCTTTAGGAACTGACTGAATCAGATCTCAAACCCTATGATTTTGAAAATCCAGTCACATTAATTGCTTAAAATTCGAAATAAACTTTTAACTACGAAACGTCTTAAACAAGGCTCACAAACAAATAAAAGCTATATCTAAGTTTTAAGGCCGATATTCTTAATTCTAATACAGTGCGCCTATAGAAGCAATGGAAAACTTCCATGTTTCATTCTGCAACAATTCACTGTTTCGGAGCGCTTGAGTCTAATTGCTGACGTCAATGGCAATACTGACGTAATTTTGTGATGTTTTGAGACGTTAGACGGTGTAACGTCTCTTTTTCTTTCCAAAATCGCCATAAAAGCTTACATTTACGTTAGATACAGTTAAGAATATTGGCGGGAGCATGAACGCGCTGACAGGAAGGTTGGGAGAGTCTGAATGAAAAGCATACTGTTTCATCGTTTTTGAGTGTTAGAATCAAAATATACTTAGTAAAACAATTGAAGGATATTAAAATTCTATGATTATTTTTACTTAAGACAAAATCTTTGCAATTTTCAATATGCATGTATTCATTAGTATCGGGTATCTACAATTAAAAGTCTGTCCAATTAAAGTCACGCATAAGTGGTTACGGCACAGTACCGCACCAAATGGAACAACCCCTACACCATGAATTCACAAACATGCATACTTATCGCTATATAGTTGTTAATACGGGTATTAAGAAATTGAATGGTTTAGCATAAGGAGGCCATCACTCCCATAAAACGTTAGTTACACAATAAAAGCATTTGACACATTTGCAAATCTGAAGAATCAAGACAAATCCTACACACTGCCCTGGATATTCTTTTGTTTGGCCTTGATCAGCAGCAGAATAGTTGGCATCAGAATATTGTAAGAGGCGCTTAAATGATCAGGCAAGCTGCCTATGTGAATCACTTGCGAAAAAGCAGATTTAAACTCAAATTTAATTGTTTGTGATTTTTTGCAGTAGGGGGTCAGTACATTTGGAATGGTACCGCTCAGTTATCACTGTAGCGTGGCGTTAATTGATCCTGCGCATCAGTTGCATACGCCCGGTACAAGTACATGCATGCACATTTAATTTGATAAATATTCAATCAAAAGCCACATACAGGATTAAATTTAAATATCCTTCAATTGTTTTACTAAGTATAGTTCAGCACTAGTATTGAATTGTTGAGTAATAATTCACTGTTTGTCGGTCAGTTGCAAGTAGATATATCACTCGCGCTCCGCCCTCGTGATAAGATCTACTTTACAACTGACCCTCAAACAGTGAATTATTACTCAACAATTCACTGTTAGAGCTGATCTCTTTCTTAAATGATGACCAATATAACGTTGGCTTGAAAACACTTTCTCGGCAACGTCTATCAGAGCCTGACTTGTACGGAGAATATGAATAGAAATTTAGAAAGTTTACTGGTAATCCTAATTTTCCGGAATGCATGTAATTGTAAAAATATAATTTGATACAAACATTGATTCTATGCGACAAACCATAGTTTGTGATATTAACATAATCACGGTTGACAACTACACTTCCCTTATCGATTGCCCGACGGTGAGTCGGCCTAAGACTAAATGGCGTAACCCAACTAAGTCTGCAACAAGTTGATATCAACGAAAGATAAATGCAAAAATATTATAAGTAAAAAGATAGGCAATGGTCAGGAATTCATACAATCAAATCACACATCCCGCTCTCAAAAACAATAGAGAAAGAAGCACACACACATGGAAAAATTGACACAAGTTCACGAAAGACACGAACAGTAAACCGAATGTGCAGCTCTCTCCGAAACAGGTGGTCATTCAGCTACCTTATCAAAAAACAGCACCTATTTTTATCTATTTTATTTTCAGCTTACAAAACAAAACAAAAGGCAGATTGGGTAGTAAAACAGGTGATCAAACCGCCGAAGAACATAGACAAGCGGACATAGCACAATGTAACACCAAGGAACCACAACAGAAGTACCGCCTTGGAACGGTCAGCAAAAGATTACTGGGGGACTTAAACATGTTTAACTGGATCCAAACCTCGCCCTTAGCTTCCGCAATGGTTCAACCAAACCACAACAGTTGCAGTTCACCGAACAGACCAATGAATGCAACAATGTGGACAATATTAATTAAAAAAACATTTAACATCTATTTTTACTTATTTTCTAATTTTTTACTTTAAAGCCTACATACATGTAGTCCTATCAGTGGTAAAAATCGTCGAAGCACAAATCTTTATAAAATTGGTACAGAATTCAGAACTGATGATAAAATGTCGGCTGCTGTGCTTTTTGTGTCATATAACTGGCAAAAAAGAAGGAATAAGGTATTTTGAAAAAATCTTGACAGGTCTCTTCTAAAAATACGATTTTTGTTTCTGGTTCCCCGTTGAGCAATTAACTCACACAACAGCGAGACAAAGAATGAGAGCCATGCCTTACATTGTATTTTTATCAACTAGTAAACAACTGTACATTGTATTTTTATCTCCTGTACCTTGTAGGATTACCTCTTGTACCTTGTATTTTTACCATGTTAGGAAACTTCTGAAATCGAAAGTAGGTCACTTTAGTTGCCAACTAAGGTCACTTTAGTTGCCCACTAAAATGACCTAGATATTTTTCAAATCGTTTTATGAGAAACTCAAGGGCGTTTTAATTTTTCAAAGCCGGCCAATCACGATCATATACAATGAAGAAACTGCAGTGAGCAGCTTGCAGCGATACTTCACGATAAAATAGTTCATGCTGATAGAGCAATGGGGCCTTGAAAGCACGACGGAAAGCAAAGTGGGCAGTTATACAGGTGGCCAGATCGATAGCGGAACAGACAAATATTCACAAGAACAACAGTGAAGAACCACAGCAGTAGCCATGTATGGGATGCTCAATGACAAAATGGCTCGGGCCAATTTCAAACTGGGCTCCTTTGTCAAATCCAAAATCCCATTTTCCTGTCGATTTATAAATAACGCTGGAGCATTCCAAAATACAAATACTTACCTATAATGTTCTGTTACTTTCTCTCCTATAACATTGCAAGGTCGACGAACAACATCTTTCTCTACGATCCTGTTTCCAGTTTCCAGGTGGTCTAATTGCACTGGCAATGTATATTCTTTAACATTGTCTTCCCACCTCTTTTTTCCTCCTTTTTCTTCTGTCATGCTCATGTGCCTTCTTTTGATTTGAATGTGTTCTCTATTCTTGAAGGAAGCTGGGGTCGTATTCATAAAACGACATAAGTCGTTGCTATGCTGTTGCTAAGGCTAAATTTCTTTGAAGGAGATTCCCTACAACTATAAAATTTGCTCTGGAGGAACAGTCTTACAAAGACTGTTCCTCCAGACCAAAGGAGATTCCCTACAACTATAAAATTTGCTCTGGAGGAACAGTCTTACAAAGACTGTTCCTCCAGACCAAATTTCATAGTTGTAGGGATCTCCTTTATAGACATTTAGCCTTAGCAACAGCATAGCAACCACTTAAGTCGTTTTATGAATACGGCCCCTGGAGTTAGAGCTGCAGTGGTTTGTTCATTCCCTGAGAGAACCTCAGTTCTGGGGCCATTATCTGAGACAACTGTTCCATTGCTTTAAACTTCTATCATGTATACCTTGAACTCCCTTTGGCTACTATTGGGGCTGGTTGCCATCACTTTGGTTTCTCAACCTTTTTTTTTTCTTTCATGCTTTGTGCGCGTTTTGTCGAGACCTGTGCGGATTTTGTCAAGAGCGTCAAGAATCAAGATAAATTTCAACATATTGGGCAAATGCCGTACATCGGCATATTTGTCCCTTTTTCCAAATAAAGGAGGACCTGTGGGAGAGATTGTTACAAGAGCTATATGTTGATACCACCCAGGGTAAAGTGTTTAGTAATCATAAAAAATCCGTTAGTGCGTTTGCACGCTTTAATACATCGTCGAAGCAAGGATCTTCAGGCCTCAATAGCTGTAGCTGAGACCAACACCTTTCATTTCCGTATTACAATTCCGGTTAAGTTGTTTCTTTGAAGAAGACTCTCAATTTCTGTTAGGGCTACAATCTAATCGAAAAAATGGTGTATGACAACGAGTGCCAATCAGTTCATTTTCAGTACCGTGATTTGCTTGTCCCTCCAAGGCTGACGCGAAATTTAGGAGAATGCAGACTGTCCAAAGACATTTAACATAGAGTGTTACCAATAGTGATAAATTAGAGACATTAAAATTAATCGCAATATTTCAGTTTGTCAAGTTTTGTACATTACAAACTAAGATTTACTGTAAATTAGCCTTAAAATGACGGATATATCAAACTGAGATAGCCCCTAGATTTACAGTCAAATTTATCATAATAATCAGTTTTGTGTTCCTATTCGGATTAACTTGGAAATGTCCATTACCACCAGTCTCAAACATTTGTACTAATGAGCAATGCCTATTAGGTTTAAGTTAGTACACTTACCGCTCATTTTTATACGCCCGTTTTGAAAAAACGGACGTATTATGGCATGGCGCTGTCCGTCCGTCCGCCCGTCTGTCCGTCCGTCCGTCAACATTCTTGTGCGCACCATATCTCAGAAACCATTTGAGATATCTTCATGAAATTTTGTAGGCATATATATTAGGATGGGGCAAAGTGACGCGTATAGTAATGGTTGCTTCCCCTTTCTTAGTTTCAAAGTTATGCCCCTTTGAACATTTTTCACCCTACTAGTCTTGTGCGCGCCATAACTAGATAACCGTTTGGGATATCTTCATGAAACTTCATAGCAATGTGTATGAGGGTGTGATGATGTGTCGCGTATAACAATGGTTGCTCTCCCCTTCTTCCTATTGGAGTTGCATCCCTTTGATTAGATTTTTAGGGTATTTTTGTGTATACTAATCTTGTGCATTCAACAACTAAGTAACCCTTTGGTATATCTTGATGAAACTTTATAGCAATGTGCATGATCACAAGACGGTGTGTCACATATAAGAATGGTTGTTCCCCCTTATTTAATTTTGGAGTAACCTCCCTTTGATTAGTTTTTAGGCTAACCCATTCCCCCATAACTCCTTAACCCTTTGAAATATTTCAATGAAACTTTGTAGGAATGTGTATAATAATGGGGTAATGTATCATGCGCATGAACCACAACTCTGGCTTACTTCCTGAATTATCTGCCCTTGCATCAATTTCCGTTTTACTCTGTATCTCCTTAACTGTAGGAAATATTTTAACAAAACTTTATGGTGATGTGTATATTGTCAAGGGAAAGTATTGCGACTAAGAGTTTATGAATTATCTCCCTTGTTTGACTTTGGCGTTTCACAACTTCTGAGCTGCTTCATCCTGGAACCTGATTTTTGGTGTACTAATAGTATTTGATGTGTTGTTTTGATAACATTGCAGTCATTAATTACAGAGTTGTTTCCCCTGTTTTGTCTGCCCGTCCATCCTTCTATAAACAATCTTGTTCATTCTGTAACTCCTTCATGACACTGAAACGGGCGTATTATGCGCCGCTTGCGAAGCCCTTGTTTCACGATTTTAAGCACATTTATACCTTACCATTCATATTATGCCTCATTTAGTTGATTAAAGTCTCTTCCTCCTATGCGTCATTTAACTTGGTACAAACTGACCGTAAAGTGAAAACATCCGATTCGTAAAAGCAGAATTTCTGAATCAGTGTTAATCATGATCTCATTAATGTTTAGAAAAAATTACAGAAGTGGTACACAGAAAGTCATGGGGATGATCCTGAAATATCATTAGACCAGCTCAGCCATACCGTTACATTGACAACAACATGTTGTTTTCTTGCCTGTAATCTGTTATTTTTGTACGATTAGGTTTCTATCCAGATGTCGGTACTTTTCGGTGTTTCGGTATTTCACTGCAGTTAGTCTAAATCCTTGAGCTGATGTGGCTCACAATTTATACCCTACTCTAAAACCCACAACCAGCTTGTTTTTTTTGCAGGATATCCGTTTTTATTGCAGGTAAACAAAGCTAATACCGCCGTTACCGAAGCCCCATGTTTGGATTTATAACTTATACTACTAATGAATTTGTTTAATCCAAAGTTTATAATAAACGCGATGACTTTGATTTTGACATAGTAAATTTTCCTTTTTTTTTGGATGGTGTCGTTCCCCGTTCTACTCTTACGGGGTTTACATTTCTCAGCTTAACCAGTGTGCTAGCGTGTCTTCTCATTTGACTGACTTTAATGCCCGTTATAATTTTTTAACTGCCAAGCTACCGGTATAATAAAATTCGAAAGTCTTTTTTTTTTTTTTTTTTCAAAATTTTATTGCAGACACAATCTGTTTTTTTCTAAATTCAGTGTCGGATTAAAAATATTTCTGCAGCAGGGTCTATCGGAACCAGAATTTACTGGTGATTCAGCCTATAAATTCAAAAAATATAAGTAGCACTGATTTTTTTTTATCAGTTCAGAAAAATATGTCAAATGTTACAAACGTATTGGCTATGCTATAAATGTTGCGCTACAATCTGCATGCTTTGTGGTTAACTCGATAATCTTTAATGACTTTGCTTCCCTCTTTAATTGCACGCCGATGTGTCGGGTATCAGACTCTGTGATTCAACCTAACAGAAAGCTATTTGTTTTAGTTGGTTCAGGCCCAAGCTTTTCTGGTCTGTTGCTTGGCTATTGGGTTCGATTGTAACGGAAATTATCATATGACGCCGCATCTGAGAGTGTAATAAAGTCATGCATAAAAACACGATAATCCACTAGTGGATTAAATATGCAAATAACGTCGTAACGTTATACGTTGACGTCCATAAAATCGTCGCGTTTTCTAACGGCAAAATCGTGACGTTTTCGTGCAAATTTGTTAATAAAATGCAATTTTAGTGTCATATGATAAACAGAATCTTGCATTCGTGCTCCTGTATACTCCTTGGGGAAAACCGATTAGATGCTCGGCATAGCCTCGCATCTTATCTTTTCCCCCAACTCGTTTAGTAAATTCAATAATACAGGAGCACTCATGTAAGATCCTCTATATCTGTTGTGGTCCTTTACTATTACTTGTTGCTGTTGTCCATGTCGGTGTTTTCGTTCACGTTTGAGTGAGTGCTGTTTTCTGTTGGAGCAGCTGAATGACCACCTGTCTAGAAAAGAGCTGTTCATATGGTTTACCATGCGTGCCTTTCGTTGACAGCTGACAATTTATGTACATGTATATACTTCTTGAGGACGGGGTATGCTTTATGATAAGTTTCTGATCATTGACTATCGTTTTACTGTGCAAATGTCTATAGGTTAGATATCCAAATATGAGCCGCGACAAGAGAAAACCAACACAGTGGTTGTGCGCCCAGCGCAGACTCAAATCAGCCTGGACGACCGCCCAATCTGATCAGACTCCTTGCTAAGCGCTTAATGGGTAGGTAAGGGTCTAAGTTACCTCCATGCGGACAGTGAAGACGCCGATTAGACTGGGCGGATGTCCAGGCTGATCTGAGTCTGCGCTGGCCGAACAACCACTTTGTTGGTTTTCTCGTGTCGCGGCTCATATATTATTCTTAGCAACAAAATACAAGCATTTTTTTGCCAATATAAATTTGCTATTTTCCAGGTATCCCTGTAGATTGGTTACCTTCTCTATAATGTTCAGAGATTGGTTATTGATGCACGGCCGGATGCCGGCTTTTAGAACTTCTTTTCAAAGTGTATCTTTCGACAGCAGTTGAAGCTATAAAACACGTCAGGGTTGCCTTTTATGATATTGAGAAAGCAACAGACGCTAAATTACGAAATGGCAAACCTATAACAAACTTTGGTGTGTATCACTGGCGTTTTCAACTGAATAATTCTACGAATCGTCAGTTTTATGTAGGACTTCATTGCCGTTTATCACGCTCGCTCCGCATTGTGCTATAAGAAACATATCATTCAGTTCATAGCCGTGAGGCTTTGTACGAGCCTTGGACCGTCGGGACCAGTAGCCGTACAGACAATAATTCTAAAGGTATGATGTAGATTCCATAGGCAAGTAAACTATTCTTATTTTGAAAAAACCTTGGCCCTTTCAGAAAACAAAATGGCGGTCATATTATTTCAGTTTTCGTGTATTCATTCGCACAATAGTGTAAGGCTCTGAGAAAGGGTTTATAGATCCCATATTTTAAATGGGACGATTAATAAACTCTATATATTTCGTGTGGCAAAGATATTCTCGATGATCATTTTTGTTTCCCTAACGGTGTAGGCAGCTATTTCCGTATAAAAGACCCCCAAAATGCAAATACGTGAATTTCAAATCAAAATAGATCTACATTGTCTGCCTTCTAGTCTTTGAATGGATTTTATATAACCTTTTTATATTTAAATTTTGCCGACATTAATTTTGTCGTCTGCCTTTTGGATTTAAGGAACTAGCAGAATTTAGGCGTAGTGCAGTGTCTTGGCTGAAATGTAGCATCTTTCATTTAAACGATGATGCGGTAAACTTAGGATATGCCCTTCTTTTATTTACGATAATACTTACATGTATATGGCGTCTTTAGCTTATATTTTTCGTTTAACAATGTTGTTTGTAAACAAGCAGTCTGACAGAAACAGTAGTCGATAGTTAATCTGTGACATTTCCGTTTATTTGTCTAAACACTAATATTTATCACGTGACCATATGCGGTTGCAAACTGCCGCCTGTGGCTTTATACTGACATTTGTTTTGTAAAGGAAAACGGAAATGGCCAGAAATGACGCATGTTTATCTAAATAATAATAATGCATCACGTTAAAATTAAAACGTGACAAAAGTGGTGGGGAAAAAATCTAGACACATATTCCAGAAAAACGGATGTCGCCTCACCAGTTTTTTTTTTTTTTTTTTTTTAATTTTCATATTAAAAATGGTTTAGCATGTTGAGCTCGAAATTAAGGTCGTGACTGTCATGAAAGTATAAACCACTGTCCACCTTTGTTAAAATTTGTTATTTTAACACTCGAAGTCTTCAGGTGACCTTGAAAACGGACCATTTGTCACAAAATTTAATAAGCTCTTAAGCTGATCGTAAAAAACATATTCATGCAAGAGTTCGGTTAAAGTCCTGGTTCAAGAGATATCGTACATGAAAGAATGTGACCTTGAAAAGTTAGTCATGGTGACTAAAATCTTACCAGCTTTTTTCTTTGACTCGTCCGAATGATAAGTAATGAAATTACATCAACTGGTTCGAGAAATATCTTAGTTTTTTGTTTTGTGTTCGCGCGTACGCGCGCGCGTGTGTGTGTGCGTGTATGTGTGGGGGGTTAACATTATAAATCGTCCTTGACCTTGAAATAGGATCAAGCTCACAAAATCTTGATCAGCTCTTTCAAATGTTCCAGTGATATAGCCGTGCAAGTCTGGATGAAATTCATCATATAAGTGAAAACAAAACGCCATGAATCTTAGTCCTCCTGTCATCCTGAAAATTAGGTCAAAGTCGTCAAAATCTTATCAGCTGTACGCTTGAAAATGAGGTCAAAGTCGTCAAAATCTTATCAGCTCTAGAACTGAAAATGAGGTCAAAGTCGTCAACATCTTATCAGCTCTAGAACTGAAAATGAGGTCAAAGTCGTCAAATCTTATTAGCTCTAGAACTTTATCCAATGATATATCCATGCATGTTTGGTGAAAATTTACCAACAAGTTAAGAAATATCTTTTAGTTTAATCCAATAACCTTGGATGGTCGTTTGTTCCTCGAATCGCAAGAACTGTTTAAAGTTTGAACCCTATTTAGAGGAGTTTGAAAATTGAAAACGACAATATTGTTATTGATATTTGAGCCTTGACACGACAAAACCAACAATGTGGTTGTTCGCCTGCGCAGACTCAGATCAGCCTGGGCATCCGCCCAGTCTGATCAGAGCCTTCGCTGTCCGCATGGATGTAGCTCAGACCCTTAGCTACCCTTTAAGCGCTTCGTGAAGAGTCTGATCAGACTGGGAGGATTCCCAGGTTGATCTGAGTCTGCACTGGGCGCACAACCACATTGTTGGTTTTGTCATGTCGCGGCTCATTTGTGAAGTATGTACTGCCAGTAGAAAGCATAGTATACGTAAACGCAGAACAACGCCTTTTTTTCTTTTTGTTCGTTTTTCTCCCTTTCTGCATGTCAATAGTGTAACAGAAACCAATTTATGCCCATTGGACTCATTTGTCCTTTTAAATTGGTTGAGCCACTTTATCATTATAGGGTGTCTGTTATTTTTCTCATTATTTGTATATAGAAATTGTTGCAAACTTGATGCAAACATTGTAGACTCTGCTCTGCGTTCTGTGGCGTCTGATCTTAGGCTGCACTTTTTGCCTTTGATCATTTTATGGGACGCTAAGCACAAATGGGTTTAACTGTAATCAATTTATAGGGAACGTGCTTCTGCATTCATATATAACGGAAGCTCGGAGATGTAAGAGATGAAAAAGCATGAATCACATTTTAATACTGCTCGTGGTCAGGGCCTGTATTGTTTGCTATACTATCAACAGCTTTTGGATGCATCACTGCATTGTTAACCAAACTGGTTTACAATGCATTGTACACCAAACTGGTTTACAATGCAATGATGCATCCAAAAGCTGTAGATGGCATAACAAACATTATAGGGCGATCACGGTATTCATTTTAGGTGTCCTAATGTTTAGAACCTTTATGGTAATTCAAAATCGCAATAATTATATTTCCATTTCGGTTGTCAAGGTTCTCTTTGAGGGTACTTGATGATCAAAGCTCAAACAATAAATGAGCCGCAACACGACAAAACCAACAATGTGGTTGTGCGTCCAGCGCAGACTCAGATCAGCCTGGGCATCCGCCCAGTCTGATCAGAGTCTTCGCTGTCCGCAAGGAGGTAGCTCAGACCCTTAGCTACCCCTTGAGAACTTAATGAAGAGTCTGGTCAAACTGGACAGATGCCCAGGCTGATCTGAGTCTGCGCTGGGTGCACAACCACATTGTTGGTTTTCTCGTGTCGCGGCTCAAATGGAACTGGAAGTAAACGAAAAGGAAGCCCTCTCAGTTAAAGCGTGTTTTTTTCTTCATCTTCTTCAATACATATCCAATGCACAACAGCTAACAGCTACACAGATTTTTGCATGCTACTTGTAACAAGAGCTCCGCTGAGCAGGGCAATATACGCCCGTTGGGGTTTCAAGTTGGAAAGAAAAACAAGAGATGACAGAACTTTGTCAGTAGCTTAAATCTTCAATAATAAGGCAGATATAAAACTACAAAACAAACGAAGCTAATATGAAATTCCAAGACAAAAATTACAAAGGGGCATAATTCCATCAGAACTGAAAGCACGGTTATGGTTCTTTTTCTCTGCATATCATCTGATATTTGTATAAACTTTCATGATGAAATCTTAAACGGTTTTCAAGATATGGAGCGGACACAAGGCTTATATGAAATTACTATAATAAAATAACAAAGGTGCATAATTCCGTCAAAACTGAAAGTAGGGTTATGGTTCTTTTTCTCTGCACACTATCTGATGGTGCTTGATATTTATACAAACTTTCAAGAAGAAATCTTGAACGGTTTTTGAGATATGGAGCGGACACGAAGCGGATGTAAAATGACTATCTGAAAAATTCAAAGGGACCTAATTCCATCAAAACTGAAAATAGGGTTATGTTTTTTCCCCTGCACATCGTCTGATAGTGCTTTATATTTATACAAACTTTCATGAAGAAATCTTAAATGGTTTTCGAGATATGGAGCGGACACAAAGCTTACATGAAATTACTATTCGAAAAATCCAAAGGGACATAATTCCGTCAAAACTGAAAGTAGGGTTATGGGTTTTTTTCTCTGCACATCGTCGGATAGCGTTTTATGTTTCTACAAACTTTCATGAAAAAATCTTAAACGGTTTGAGAGATACTGAGTGGACACAAAGTATATAAGAAATTACTGTATGAAAAATACAAAGGGACACAATTCCGCCAAAACTGAAAGTAGGGCAATGGTTCTTTTTCTCTGCACATCGTCTGATGATGCTTTATATTTGTACACACTTTCATGACAAAAATCTTAAACGGTTTTCGAGATATGGAGCGGACACGAAATGTTACCTTTTGACTTTCGACCTCTAAGTGTGACCTTGACCTTTGACGGACATTATTGAAATATGAATTCTGCACATTGTCTCGATCAGGCGAACATTTGACCCAAGTTTCAAAAAAATCTTTCAATGGGTTAAGGAGATATGGAGCGGACACGAAAAATTAACGGACGGACAGACAGAAGGACGGACGGATGGACGGAGGCCACGACATAATACGACCCGTCTTCGACGGGCGTATAAAAATGCTTTTCTTTCTTCTTCTTCAATATATCCAATGCTCAACAGCAAACAGCTACACAGATTTTTTGCATGCTACTTGTAAAAATGCTTTTCAAAATCTGTGAAAGTTGTTCTTGTTTCTATCCTAGGTGGCTCAGCGGAACATATCCATAGTTACACACACCTGTCACCGTGCGCCAGACCATAATCTTTGAGTTTGAAAACATTTTTAACCCAACACATAATTTAACACATTCGCACTATAAAGTAACTGCATTTTTCCATTTTACTAAGTGTTTTTTTTTTTTTTTTTTTTTTTTTTTTTTTACTTTTCTCTCAAAACTCAGGCTTATTACTATATCACACCGGGTAGGCGGCAATCGATTAACGTGGACCAAAAATCGTCATTGTCGCCAATTAGCAATCGAAATCGCTGTTTCTCATGGTTTTTATCCGCGTTCGTTGATTGCACGAGCGTTTTTGATTGCCGCCTACCCGGTGTGTATATGTATGCAGTGAAAATGCCACAAAAGTAACAGGTTTAGATACATAAGCTAATTAAAAAGTTAAAACTCTGAGAATTGATATTTTACTTAGAAAGGAAAATGACAGCAAAGCGTGCGTAATGTTTACGTTTGAGAATTCATGCTATAAAATGACGTATGAATACCCGTGGTTTAATATTTAGGTAAATATAGCATTAATAGGCACAGCAATTTATAATAAATTGCATGATCTGTCACAACCACCTGCTAATGCCGAAAAGCTGCTATTTCCTTCTTTACATTATATCCACAGAACTATTCTTGGCGTTTTCATAATCTGTCATAAAACTACATATTTTCTATTTAAATTGATATTGCTCCATAAGGAAAGTTGGCATTTATGTTGCAGTGAATATGAACCTATTTAGAAACTAATATGTCAGAAACACAAAGTTATAAATGGCAACACGTAAAAGGATGCTCCAGCTGTATGTGAACACCTTAAGTTTATGATTTTCCACCATCCTTAAAACGGGCAAAAAAATTCTGTGACTTTGTTTGTTGGACGGACACACGGCGCCAAGTGTGTGCAACTATGGTTACGTACCGTTGAGCCACTTGGGTAACGGCGATACGAGAATTGAACAGAACAGTGACTTTGTTTGCCTTCCTGGACGAAGAAGTTCTTCCAAAATCGGTTCTACCTTTAACAGAAATAATTTTCCTCCTAGAGTAGACCCTCATCGAGAAAGAAGACAAAAACGAACCTGGCAGAGTTGGTTTTGGTGCAAGTGTACCCATTCAGTTTAGCGTAATACTATAACCAGGCCCCGAGGTTTTAAAACTTTTTTCATGCTCAACTCAGTTCAGCATGAAAAATAAATAGCAAATTACCGATAGGTACATTTGTTTTCTTGCTCAGTTTAGCTGAGTTTAGCTGAGTACGAAATTTTCTCTGCTTATGAATATGAAAATGCCAACATTAGTTGGCATTTTCATACTTATCAGCAGAGAAAAATTCATGCTCTTCTGAGTTGAGCAGATAAAAGTTTAATGACCTCGGGGACAGACTGTGTATCCGTGAGTCTATATCTCCTAAGGATCCACCGTATTTCTCCGGTTATAATACGGAGGATTTTACCTTTCAAACCAATCCCAAAACTCTAGGTCCGTCTTTGGGCTTTTTTGGAAGGGAGAACCTCATCGTATATTATAAGAGAGATTTAGATTTTTTTATGTTATTCTGGAGAGGAGAAAATAATGTTTTATAGCCGAATAAAACAAGTTTTGTGCAAGCAACGAAGGCTCTAGCTAGACTGCGTAGATGCGTGATCTGTATGTCTGCGGTTTGTCTGAGACTTAACTGTTGGCATATGCGTCAAACACCATTACCGTGTCGCCAATCAGTAGAACTTTCTAATTCAAAATAAGTCGTGAGCGCATCATTTATACGTACGTCATACATTTTACTGCGGCTTATAGTACACTCCTATGTCAAGGTCAGCTAATCGGGGTTGTTTAATTATCGTATTTTAATGCTAAATATCAGCATTAGAAATATCTTATAGACAGAGAACACAGCCCGTAAACTGGGAGACTTTCCGAATAAGCACATTATTTCAATTAGTACCTGATTATATATATAATAGGATGTAAAAATCATTTTCACAGAGCGGCAAGGGTAGGTCGGGTGGCACGGTGGTGATGCGTCGATCTTCCAGTGCCGGGGCGTCCTACTGCTTTGGATAATAGTAGGGCAAGGGCCTACTGTGCTTGAAGTAGGTGCGGTTAGGGGTTGTTTGGGCATTTTTTCTCTCGTCTATCATTTCTCTCTTCTTTCTCCCTCTCTCTGGGAGGCGGCCCGATATAGACTGAAATACTGTCTCAAAGGGACATTAAACACAAAACAACCAAACAAACAACCACAAAGGGGCACAGAGTCTACTAACGAAATCATTTAGAGATTGGTCACAGCATGTATGTTGTAGCTGCGCTTACTATTATGAAATATCATTAATAATCCAAAACGAAAGTATATACGAATACATAAACTGATGGACGCACGGTAAATCGAATGAGCAGCAGGTGGTATTTCTGCTACCTTGACTAAAATACCAGTTACATAATAGGTGAACGAAATTATTGATATGTACAATAAGAGCAGGTGATAGTGAGGAGCTTCAACAGAAGTACCGCCTTGGAACGGTCAGTTACCAGTCATAGTGAAGAAACTGCGTACTTGTACTTCCACAGGTGTGAACCAATTTGATATACACGGGTAATATGGGGAAATGTCATTATCACTTAATAACTTTAATTATTCTTAATATATTTTTACATCACAAACGGTATCAGAGAGTAAAATTCTTCAGCTTTAATGTCGTGTTTTAATTTTGATTCTAGCACTAGTATAAAATGGTCTTTTTTGGGTGATTATATAGAGGTATATAATTTAATGAAACAAATAACAAAATCTACGCAAAACAACTAGGGAACAGGAATTCGACCGCTTATTTAGAATCAAATTGATACAAAATGTTATGCATCACAAATGGATCAGATTAGAAGAAAGAATATATTTTCATCTGATGTAATTTTTATTAGTCTAGCTAAATGATAACATGGTCTTTTTTCATTATTTGTTCAAATTTTAATTAATGATTTTTGTATGCCGGTCGTTTCCGTGCGTTCCCGTCAAAACTTCGGCGATACACGGCGCGGCTTTCAGGTAATAGCCTTGGGCGAAGATTATATGTATGAAGAGTATGATAGACAATTTATGATTGGATATTGTAGTAATGAATTTTCAAGTAGCTAAATTATGCAAATGTAGGTTCATGCTTGAAACTAAATGTTGAAAGAATATTTTTATTTTATTTTCTGGTCCAGAGCTGCCCTATAATGTAGCCCAAAGTTTTCTGATCTAAGAATGAAATTGAAGCCGCGCGTCTGAAAAATAATTGATGCAAACATAATCAAATTTCAGTCTTTGATCCGGTCTAATTAGCTTTACAAGAAGACGAAAAGTCGATCGGCAAACTTCTTTTAACTTGTGAAATAATTTATATCACTGGTGCCGAATTGAAAGACAATTATGTTATGATTGTATAATGCCAATTAGTAAATTAATGTCAGTGTGTTTCGAAATTTAGCTTTTGCTCAGTAGTTGCTCAGTAACGATTTTTTTGGAGGCAAAGAGCCACACTAAGTATCTCTCTCTCTCCGTCTCATTCCATCTCTCTCTCTCTCTCCATGTATCTGTAATAATTTGTCTGGATTCGCCTTAAAATCATAAGTATGTTAGCAAAACAGTTTTACTACTTCTGTTTATTATGAACTTTATGAAATTGTATTATCTAGTTGTCTTTAAATTAACAAGATAATGATTTATTTATTGTCATTTTTTCTTTTTTTATTTCTTATTTTTTATTTTTGTAATGTTATTTTTCAGTGTCTTTTTTATAATTTATTCTTTTGCTTATTTGTTGTTTGGGTTTGGAAATTATTCGGCGGGCTTTAGATGTAGTACGGTTTTGGTCATAAGAACCAGAAAACTGTATACTTTTGGAGCGTTAAGTTATTTTTGTTTGTTGGATTTTTTTTCACAGACGTTTTTGTTTTCTTATATGTTAAAAGTGAAAATACTTCAACAAGGCTCTGTACCGAAGTAATAAAAAGAAACAATGAAGTCTTTTAATAGTGATCGTATAGATTTTATTAAAGTTAATTTTTAACTTTTTGTCTTTAAAATTTTAATTTCTGAATTTGGCTTTTTGTTTCCGAAATATTTCCTAAAAGTTAAAGATGAGAGTCCAAAGGTTGAATATGTCGTTTCTAACGGACAGTATATCCGCGCGATAGCAAGCAAAACGCATATTACCAGTCCTTTTGAATTTCTATTCTTTTATACCCAGTTGGAATGATGCAATGGCATGAACAACGCAATAATCCTTTAGTCATCATCCCAACCAGGTCAACAAAAACGCCTTCAACCCTGAACCCTGCAGCCATTGGATGAAATTATATTGGTTAATCACCTGACCAACCAATATATCTCAATTCCATCGCAAAAGCTGTACTTTTAGTCATGTGACACACCAGGTGCAGTGTCACCCCGACAATGTATTTAAGTGCAATCATCAAAAATTGACAGATAGTATATAAAATCAATTGAAAATATGTTATCTCTATAAATATTTCCTAAAACTGTCTATAATAAGTCAACAATGAAGGGCTTATTTATGCATATGTCATTGGAAATACTAAATTTACCAATCACCTGACCAGTGCAGTGACCCTTCATTATTGCGTTATTATTTAGTATATTTAACAGTACATTTTAATAGTACATTTTAACAGTTTTCTACAAAATCTTAAATCCTAATGTTTTTAATAATAGAAGCATAATTCAACAAATTTAAATTATGAACTCATTAGATCAATCATTATAAAATCATTCAAAGCCCTGCTTTGCAACATACGCCCATTGCCAGTTGAAAAATTCATCTTCAAATGAAGTTTTCAAAAAGAATGAACGTTACTAAGAATGATTTTATTCGACATATAAACATGATTTTAATTTATAACTCTTCACTAATTCCTTCACGAACGAATTAAAATGATTAACACACACAATGAGTTTATATATATAAAGTCAACTGTTATTCATGATGTTTCGAATGTCGTTGTATCAATAGAACTATGCTGACTATTGTTGTACCAGGTGAACATGTAAGTAGTTATGTCACCCATCTGTTGTACCAGATGACATATGACTATGCCATCAGCTGACAATGACAATGTCACTAAAATAATAAACTGATAAAATGTTAATGTTCACTCAAACATCATAAAAGTTTCATGTTGACACGTATTCTTCAAACACTCTCTGTATTACATACAGTGTTCATACACTACACAGTAGTGTATTCTCCTACAAGTGACACACTTGTATAATAATGATGACGTTAGACCTTTCGCTGTAATAACTCGATAACAACACACGGACTCTAGATATATCACTATCTTCCTTAAATGGTTTGAGTCCAATACAGGACACCATGATCCTGACAACAGTTTACTTTTCTACGCTGCGCAGCACTTTTCCCTTTGTTTTCACAGCAGGTTTGGAAGTAACATCTTCCTTTCGGCGTACCATCGCTTTTCAGTTTCAAACTGACACCTGCCCCTTACAAGCGAAATCCAACATTCATCCACAGTATTCAGTCTGCCTTGCTTAGCCAACAATAACTTCCTAAGTTTCAATATTCAGGAAAATAAACTATAACCAGATTGTTTTCCATAAGTAACTCAACAAAGGCCAAACACAAGATGACATTATCAATTAAAAATCAGACTCAACTCAAATACCGTTTTAATCATAATTTCAAACGTAAGTTTCTTTTTTTTTTTTTTTTTGACATACAATTGGAAAAACCTAAAGTAATTGCGTGCAAATTATTATTTGTTTTGTACATTAAAATCGGTAATGCTTTTCTCAGTTTTATATTTAGCAATTAATTCTGGTTTTATTTCATTTATTAGAAAATGCTGGGGTTAAATGTCTTTTCAATCTTTAACTGGTCATTATTATCTAATAAAGGAAATAGCTGTAAGCAGAGACAGATAGAAACTCGCTTTATGCATTTTCTATTCGAAAACCACAAAGCATAGCATTAACAATGCTAAATTTTTCAACATTTACTTTCAAGACAACAAATACATATTCATGGTTGAGTCATTATTCCATAACTTTTATTTGTTTAACGACCCTCACAATAACTTTAAGACCAAAAAATTGATATATTACTTACGGTCTTTACGGTACTATTAAACTGATATAATTTTATTACCTAACAAGTCAAAATACAGAACAGAACAGAAGTTTTATTCAGACTTAAACTATACAGATACATTTTGTATCAACATCAAGTTTCCTGAAATTCCCTTAAAAGTGTCCCTATGTTTGCTTTTAACGCCTCTGACATATCTACATAAAATTCACTATTATATCATACATGTTAAAACATAACATTATTGTTATTCATTTCTTCTCCCTGAATTAAGAAATGTTTATTTTTTTTTAAATGTCACATGGTTTGTACAGTACTTTTTTAAAAGGTCATCAAATAATCAGACTAACAAAGCATTTAGCTATTATTACACACACTTTCAAATTTGATAATAATTATTGTTACTATTCAGACAGGATTAAATTGCTGACAATTTCTCTTCGAAAACAAATGGAATAATAAATACTACCTCAGTGTTCCTTAGTATTGAGACAGACGTGCTGATCTTAAAGTGTGGATGAGATCAGACTGTTCTCTCAAACCTTATGCTCAGAGACAGATAAGACACTAGTGATGCTCCGGGACGAAGAAGGAGGGAGTGATATGTGGAACCTCATACTAGACTAGCACACATTGCTAACAAGAAAAGAACAGCATTGTATGCTTGTGAAAAGAAAAGAATGCTATGTGGAGCTTCATACGAGGTCAGCCCATATTGCTGTTAAGACAGGTATAGTTTTGTATGCTTGTGAAAAGGGGACGGTTTGTGGATTATTTTCATGATCAAGGGCTGTAAGAAAATCTTCAGACTTAAGTCTCTAAAGTAAGTCAAGGTAGTTACATTTGTTATTATAACACATATCATTGTTTATTAACCCTAACCTTTATTAGATTACAATATCAAGCCAACAGCACAGAAATGCACCAAACTATTTATATTACCGTAATTCATTAAGTATTGGGACATAAAATGTTAGTGTAGACACGGACCAAACATATTACCATAGTGAATCTAAATATTGGTACAGTGCAGATTTATGCACATATCACTATATATTGAGACACCAGCATTACAGTGTAGAAATTGATCAGAATGGGACAGATATTCCTGAACAACACGTAAACTCGGACAAGACCAGCCCCTGTAGAATAATTTATATATATCAATTACGTTTCATTAACCCACACTCCGCTATCCTTTATTCTTAAGTAAACTTAACCTTGTTTTCGTCAAATGTTACTCAGAACATGCAGCCATTGTTTTTTTTTGTCACGTTAATATAGAATTTACCACACATTGAAAATGAACCTTACGTCAATATTTAAACCTAACAATTTATTTTTGAACTTCTTAAGCTGCTACTGTAATATACAATATCAAAATAAACACAGCAACCAACAAAACGAAAAGAATCAGTTAAACCAACACAGCCTACTTTATTTTTGAAGACCAAATTCTATTATTTAATTACTTATCTTTCTCTGTAATAATCAACAAATCTTAATACCGTAAAATTATAATAAACGCACATGCCTAAATAAACTATAATCTTCAAAACGCCCAGTTAAAATAGTTTATTACTGTTGCTTTATTTCTTTAATTCGTGCACTTATCACCTATAAATAATAAATTTATACACCACAATTTATTTAATAAAAATACCAGAAAGTACAATTTTTTTTTATTGCAAATCACAACTTGCTTATCAAAATCAATGCTTAAGCTTCTATGGGAATAAGACTGCAACCAGAAGATAGTTAAAACAGACACCAATTTCGACAACACAATGGATATAAAATCCACGACACAACAAAAATAAAGTTCACGACCGAATCCACGGTCTTCATGTTATTAACAAACATGATAGATATTAACCGAACCAACGGCATTTTCCTCTTTTTGTTAAACACATAAAACTAAGCCGTTAAGCATAAGATATGATTTGCATAATTATAACCTATTCATAAATTTTGTGATTTATAAAAATGACATTTACCTCAAAAATGCCTACAATATAAACACGGCTCTTCAAAAAACAGTCAAATGACCAATAAAATATCATGATTATTTTTTCAGTCATTTCTAAAACAAGAAACTTCTATATAACACCAACAATTATGCAAATACATATAAAACACTTTCACCTGAAATAGGCTCACCAAATTTTAATTTAAGCTTGAAATATGTGTAACCAGTACATTATCTACCAACTCTTTGTGACCTTATACACTGACATTTTGAAAACAACAAAAATGCCTAAGATCAAAGCTCTTCATATATCACACAAAATTCAACAATAAATTTTGACCCTTCAAAGAAGGTGTCAATTTAGCCAATAATGTTGCTCTATAACTCGGTCATGAAACTACTATATTATTCTAACAATAATGTAAACACATATTTCAACAACACCTAAACTTTAAAAGGTTTGCCAATGCAAAGTCGATCAATCGTTCCGTATTAGTTCAGACTCAGCAACCTGAATTTTAGTACACAAACCAAATCACTGTTGCGAGTCTTTCCAAAAGGTACCTTAAACCAAATCTAGAGATCTTATCCCAAAAGTTTCAGCTCTGATATAATTACTAGCCAAGCCAAATTAAAATAATGACACAGCCTAAAACAAGAGGCCTTAGTGTATAAACCCATCTTAATTTGCTACTGTTGGTCAGCAATAGACACAAGCAGAACTCAATACAGTGAACAAACAAAAGAATTCACTTACTCAGTTTAGGCTCAGTCGTCTACTGTAAGCTTGGAGATCGTCAGTCTTGATCCTTTGATTGTCCCAAGGTTCTTTTTCTTTTGATAATCCGTCGAACGGCACCAAACAAGTACAGTTGTACCGAAGTAATAAAAAGAAACAATGAAGTCTTTTAATAGTGATCGTATAGATTTTATTAAAGTTAATTTTTAACTTTTTGTCTTTAAAATTTTAATTTCTGAATTTGGCTTTTTGTTTCCGAAATATTTCCTAAAAGTTAAAGATGAGAGTCCAAAGGTTGAATATGTCGTTTCTAACGGACAGTATATCCGCGCGATAGCAAGCAAAACGCATATTACCAGTCCTTTTGAATTTCTATTCTTTTATACCCAGTTGGAATGATGCAATGGCATGAACAACGCAATAATCCTTTAGTCATCATCCCAACCAGGTCAACAAAAACGCCTTCAACCCTGAACCCTGCAGCCATTGGATGAAATTATATTGGTTAATCACCTGACCAACCAATATATCTCAATTCCATCGCAAAAGCTGTACTTTTAGTCATGTGACACACCAGGTGCAGTGTCACCCCGACAATGTATTTAAGTGCAATCATCAAAAATTGACAGATAGTATATAAAATCAATTGAAAATATGTTATCTCTATAAATATTTCCTAAAACTGTCTATAATAAGTCAACAATGAAGGGCTTATTTATGCATATGTCATTGGAAATACTAAATTTACCAATCACCTGACCAGTGCAGTGACCCTTCATTATTGCGTTATTATTTAGTATATTTAACAGTACATTTTAATAGTACATTTTAACAGTTTTCTACAAAATCTTAAATCCTAATGTTTTTAATAATAGAAGCATAATTCAACAAATTTAAATTATGAACTCATTAGATCAATCATTATAAAATCATTCAAAGCCCTGCTTTGCAACAGCTCAAATTCGATTATTACTCTATTTCCATTTATGTAACTGGGGTATTCACGTTAAATAAACAATACAAATGACACGGCACGCGTCCACAGTACCGTATCGCAATAAATGAGCCACGAAATGACAAAACAAACAAAGTGACATGTGCGACCAGCGAAGACTCAGATCCGCCTGGACCTTCGCCCATTCTGATCAGAGTCTCCGCGATGCGCTCAAAAGGTAGCTTAGGGTCAAAGCTACCTACATGCCGACAGCGAAGACTCATCATACTTGGCGGATGCCCAGACTGTTCTGAGTCTTCGCTCAAATAACGCGTCTTATCTCGATAAATGGCGAGATTTTACAAACATGGGGTTAATGAAACGAATGATAATTTACCTTTTATTTTCTTATTATTACATTGAAATTAATATAGGGTGAATGGCTTGAGATTAATATATAATACCTAAAACTATATGTCAGAGCGGGTAGATAACTGATGATGGATGGATGATTTGTGATTTTACGTCCTGTTCAACAGTATTTCAGTCATATCAAGACGACGCAGAGTGATTATTAAAGGCTGTGTGCAATGGATCGCCTTTTACGGTAGAAAAAATTCTCGCCTCAAACGGGGCTCGAACCCGGGTCCGCTTGATCAGTAAGCCAGCGCCTAACCCACTGAGCAACCGGGACTCCTCTGAATAACTGTTTTAAGTTGAAATGAAGGAATTAAAATACAGCATTTTTATCTATTTACTTTGAAATTATGACATCAAATATATATAACGTTACCATTTATTTCATTGATTAACCCATTTTTGCCCAGTGGAATGTTCTATCCCTATCAAACGAAAGGGTCCATATGTCAATTAAGGGGTGTCTGGTTTAGTTTATTCTTATCGTTATACCCATTTGTGTAATGCAAACAGTGTAGAGCCTGTTAAGACGCCGTGTTTTCCTGCGTCTGATCTTGGTCTGCACTGTTTGCCTATGCTCTATATATGGGACGCCAGGCATTAATGTGTTACTTTATTTATCACCTGGTTACTTTCATATACTCTTAGATTTATTTATTTATTTATTTTTTTCACCGAAGTACAAACTTAAAGAAATTATATTGTTTGTTTGTTTGTTCGGTCGGTTTGAAATTTCACCTACGATACGAAATAAAGACTAAAAAAATGAACTAATCCTTTAATCACAGTATATAAGTTGTCTTCTATCGTATAATTTTAGAATTATCTCCAAAAAAAGAAAAAAAAAGAAGTTGAGTTGTAAGACTGACTCATGTATTATACCTACCCATTCTACCGAAATTAAATTTTTCATCAACTGACTCGTGAATGAAATTCAGTTAAAGCCATATTCATGACGGAGATAAGAGTATTTAGCCTTAGGGATTAATTTGACACCTGCGATTATCGCCTGTTGTTGTCTAGTTTCGGAGAACTGCCGAAGGATATCCGGAGATTCTACCTGTATAGCTGTGAGAAATCAATGGTCAGTGTCAAATGCGAATATTCTGCCAGATGTTTACTTATTCCAAGCTCTCATTCTTAGCTTCAGCAGTGGTTCAAAACATATACACCTCATCACTTTATATTTAACCGCTGTTTTTTTTATCTGGCTAACCTTCGAGTCTTTGTAATATTGTTTGAGATGTCTTTTTGGGTATGATACTAAGGAGTTTCTAATTTCATGCTTCTCACACACCACAGGATGAACTCCAAAATATTCGATTTTGAATTGACATTATGCTTATTTTGGACGTTTTGCCATTTATGTCAGCATGTCCAGTCGTCATCATCATATGCGAAAAGATTTCCATAAATAAATTCAGTCAAAATAGTTTTTATAGCCCTTTCTTTCTCAAAGAGCCATTAAACCCAAAAACAACCAACTAACCTAAATCAGTTTGAAACGCTCAATATTGTTGCTCGCAACCTTGGGAAATTCCGACTCTAGCTTTTGTTCTCTGATTGTCTGGTAAATATGATGTTGTCAACAGGGTTAAGATGAAGTTAACGTAAGGATTTGTCGAAATCTGGCATTGGCGCGCCAGCCATTCAAATATAACACGGAATCAAATGACTTGAGAATAATAATTTGTTTGACTTTCGGTTTGTAATATCACTGAGAATTTGGCTGGGCATGTCAAAAGCAGAATGCCTTGCAGACATACATGATGTCAAGGATCCATTTTAATAGCAACTAGGAATTCATGCTGATGTCAAAATGACGTCATTGAGACGTCATTCTGCAAAGGTACTAAGAACAACAGTAGGTAATCCCACAGTTGCTTTGGTAACGTAGTTATGACGACATTGATATCTGCTGTAGCAAACATCGTATGCTATACTCTGGCTGAATAACAAGTGAGACGCTACCTGAAATTCATTTAATGGATACCTGTGATTTTCCAAACCTGTTATGTATTCTCAAATAATTTAAATCTGCTAGTCATTGTTGTGTTTCTGTATTATTCCGCTGAGTCACGACACGGGTGTCCTTATTACCTGGTTGCGTCAATCTGATTGCTCATATACCTCATGGAGAGTTTTTTCCCCAGTTTCTTATCTACCATATTTTTCCTTAATATTGTGACACCTCGTCTCAGCAATCAGTGCAGAGCCAGATCAGGCCCCGAGGTTATAAAACTTGAGTACATTCTCGAACTCAAAATAAAGCACACTGATGGACTGCTTTCGCGCACATGCTCGGAAGCAGCCAATCAGTATGCCTTATTTTGAGTTTGAGATTATTCTCAAGTTTTATAACCTAGAACCCAGACTGCTCCTGGCAGTCTGATCAGGGTCTGCAATGTTTGTCAATTGTTTGGACAAATATATTTGTCCAAATGCTGAGGTGGAAGAGACTGCTATAGAAACTGTTGGTGTCCGACTTTTCAGAGTAAACACAGTGTTTCAAGACAAACAATGAAAAATACGATAAACAGCAACTCGCGGGTGAAGAGGTTTTGTTCCATATGCAATGAAAAATAAATTAATGACAATAGAAAAAGTGTAGCAAAATAAATGGAATAAATAAGCACTGAAGCCTGTGCGTCTGTGTACAGCAATAAACTACACATTTGTATGGCCATGTTGGTACATGTAAGAATGATAAGCTGATTTTTTTTTATTTCCATATATAGGCCCTAACAGGGCATTTTTCCACTGACGAAGAAACTGATTATATCCAAAGCGTCAATGGAACTTTGCAAGAGACCTCCTCGAAGAAATGATATCAATCATTAAACTTCCATGTAAAAGTAGGCATGATTTAAAACAGGGAATGGAATGAATTTGAATGAAATGGGGTGGCAGGGAAACTATTGTCTGATTTTTCATGAATTTAGGATGGCACACTTGCATGAAAGAATTTGGGAGCTAATTCTGCTTCCTATAAGGGAGCAAATGAGCAAATTCGTTCCTGTAGGGGTAGCAGCAAAGGCTCTGGGAGTAAACTGTAGCCAATGGAATGTTATCTCATCCATGCCATTCTAGGTTTTAATCTTTGCCGTAAAAGTACATCAGACAGAATAACCATATAAGGAAGCAGGTAAAGGACCGCTCTACTTAAATAAGACATACTGTAAATCATTTTACCTCAGTTGTGAAAGGTTTCGGGCTACCCCACAGCGAACTTTGTCTAATTACAAAGACCTAGTAAGAGGTAAACGTATAAAAAGGCACACAGCTACAACTATATAACTTTTCAAAACAGCAAACTTTTCCTTGGCCAACAAAACCTTCTGCAAGGCGGTATTCTTAAAGAAAATACAATTGCTTAGCTTGACAGCGATTGTTTTCTTTAAGAGTAGCATCAATAAAAAGGAAGACAACTAGTTTATTTTTTTAGAGTAATTTCCCTTTGAAGTGTATCTCCCCAACGTTCTCTTCTTGTAGGTTAGAAATACTTAGCAATACTTGGGAAGATCGATAGTAACTTGCACCTTTTTAGAGTCATCAGTGAGAATAGTAACTCAATCACAATAAGAAATGTTCACTTTATCTCAAGAAAAAATGGAAAAGGTAGACATTTTAAACTTAGTATTTACCAGAGATGGCAAAACTATCTCTTGTTCCCAGCAACTGTAAACATCAGGAGGATGAGCTTTTCTTTTTATTTATTTATTTATTTAATTTTTGCTTGACACTTTTCACCAGATATTGATAAAAAAAAAAAAGTTTACAAAGCTCGGTTTATCAGTCAGATCATTTTCTGACAATCCTTATAATCGGTCGGTTTACTTTCCAGATAACCGATTAATGCAAAATTATATCGGTTATCTGAATTCAGATGGTATGGAAAATTCAGTCGTCCAAGATGTTGCATTTTCTGTTGCATATCAGATATTATTTCATATGTTAAAGATTGATTTCTTTGTTTTTGTCATAAAAGTAGTTTATGAAATTAGTTAATTTAAAATACCAAAACGGTTCAAATAGCTATTTACTAAATCGTTTTGGGCGCCGTACTATTTTTCGAAATAACATTTTATTACGAACGCAAAAAATCGCTAACCGCGCTCGAAATTCGGAAATGCGTAAAATACTCTACCTTACAGTCAGGAAAAGTGTATATGATCAAGTCACGTTTAGAGTAAAATGCTTTATTATTTTTATTGGCCGTACTGAGTTGGTTTTTTGCATTTCAATCTCAA
The DNA here is from genome assembly GCA_963989385.1 of Ctena decussata. Lineage (NCBI taxonomy): Eukaryota > Metazoa > Mollusca > Bivalvia > Lucinida > Lucinidae > Ctena > Ctena decussata. Next base: position 57,425,013 of record OZ022503.1, read on the forward strand.
AATTATATTTGATTCAAATTTATGGAAATTCAGGTCTTTTCTTTTAAACGCGAATATTCAACAAATATTACAATGAAAATTATGTAGGTACACTAATGAATAATAGCCATAGCCACATGTCACTAACTCTGTAAAAAATCTAAAAACACTTGAACATCTCCACATCATACGAAGATAATCTGCATAGATCTAGTTCCAAATCAATCCAGAGAAAGATGCCGGAGGAGACGCAGACATGTGACAACCGCTTCAAAGGGAATAACTCTGCAAATGATAGACATAACATTACGAGGGAATATCAAAACATTTTGAGCCTAACAAAGAAGGAGCAAGCTTTTTGGGTTTACTGCTTCTTTTTAAACATAGACTGGTTGTTCCAACTCTATTCACTTGTTTTATCATGCACCTGCTGCAAACTTCCACTGATAACAAGGGTATGATAACACAATGTGATATCAGGTCACTGTAGAACTGCGCTTGCGCGAATGTTATCAGGTCATGCCTTAAGAAGCAATCTCTGAAGACGATTGGCTGCATACTGACGTTGGCTGTGATAACAGCTTTCGATTGGTTGAATGACGTCACCGACTTAAGTAATAGCGCATTCGCGACGTCAGCAAGTTCGAACAAAACTGTGTTTGCTTTTCATTTGTTTGAGTCTCTTTAAACCTTAAAACCTTCTAATGGTGCATGATAAATAGAAAACCATGTATGTGTCTTTTGATATCAAGTTTATAAGGCTCGACCAGAAACACGTCGGACTGGCTCGGCAAGCTTCGCCATTCCTACGCTGTTTCTGGTCTCGCCTGATAAACTTGATATCAAAAGACACTAACATGGTATTCTCTATTTATCTACAGAGAGCCTAAAGAACGTGCATATGCCATTTGTTCCTTAGTATTTTGAAAGTATTGTAGTGCATCAAGGGTAGAAAAATGCTGAAGCACAAACTGTAAACAGGCCACAGTATACCGTACGCACTACACATCAGACAGTTAAAGACCTGGATATTTGTCATTAGTAAGTTATGTAATCCTTATCTAATCCAATAAACAATCTTCTCTGGCTAGCCAGTCTTCTCTAGACCAGTGTCCCAGCATTCTCTTTGGGAGGCCCAAAATGGGGGAAATCAACAACAGAGATACCTTGATTTAATTACTTGCATAGTTAGATGTAGAAAAACATTTATGATACATATAATCTGGTAATGTTTACAAAATCTTAAGTTCACATCTTCTCCCTTTCACAATTAGAATTCATTTTAAGAGAAGCGAAAATAAAATTATTTACTCTGTGGAAAAAAAAATATTGATAATTATAAATCCATAATTGACAAATCACAGTCTATAACCAACAAAAACTACAGTGTCAGTTCTTGTTAAAACAAATGAACTTTTACCAATTCACTGTTGTCAAAAGGTGTCAAAAACATGTATAATGTCGCCAAACTGCTCAAAATAAAGGTTTTGCAATTTATTTAAACTGAAGTCTTTTGGGTGTCTGAAGTGATCCTTGAAACAAAATTTCATCTTCAAATCTCGCATATTTTCTTGTTCTTGAGATAATAATAATGGCTAATGCATTAAATTACTGAGCACTTGACTTCACAAAAAAAAATGGATAACTAGAGATTATATAAAAATAAGTGAATAAAATATAAGAAAGTAAAATTAAAAATAACATATCAAAAATATACAAAAAAATAAAGTAGTTAGTTAGTGATAATACATGAAAATATTTGTGAAAGTATTCAATTTTCAATTATTTTTTTTTCTTTCCTCAAGTCCTTTTTTTTTTAATTGTTTTTTTTTTTTTTTTGCCTTTTTTTTCTTTTTCTTTTCTTTCTTTCTTTTCTTTTTTTTTTCTTTGTAAATTAATATTTGAGTATTCTTTGACTGTTAATCAGCCAATTGTATTTTACAAATTATAGAAAATATTGTTCTGATCTCTTACATTTTGACTGATGCATGAACTTATCCCACTGGGGCCCCTCAGGCAGGCAGTGATTTCAGCACTGCATTGTTTTATGACCCATTATATTAAGGTGATTAGGAGGTGCCTTTGATTTTTATATCACTTGTTTATTGGAGGGGATTAGTTTGGGGGGGGGGGGGGTCAAAATGATAGAACAAAATCCGGGCCTTTAATCATCAGCTTAAATTCATGCATGTCATTGAGCATGTGCAAAGTCATGGTAACACTATACAGTAGCCGCTGTGCGCTATCCGAATAGTCACCATTTGTAAATGAAGAATCCTCGTCGCACATGAGAGCGCATCATAAAGAGTAGACAATTGGCAGTGGGCATTTACCAGCACAGAAAATAACACAGAAAAGACACTGCACAGTCAGTATGTGCACATACTTGGGTTCATGCGCAAAGTAATTGCCACAGTATATGTTATCCGGACCGCATAGTGCGGTCGGTAGCGCCTCTGACTCAAGAGCGAGAGATCCCGGGTTAGATAACCAGTCCGGCCACTTACTTTCTCCTTCAGCTGATTCATTTGGTTGGTTGGTTGATTTGATGCTTAACGTCCACGGTAAACAACTAAGGTCATGTCGGGACGGTCAGTTAACCTAACCACACTATTCCTGGGCAGGCTTAGACCTCCTAAGCGGTTAACCAGTACTAAGTGCACATACTTTCGCCAGTAGCTGACAACTGCCCTTCTTGAATCAGCGGAAGGAGAAACGAAAGTAGTAGGCCAGACCGGGATTCGAACCCAGGACCTCTGACTTGCGAGTCAGGTGCCCTACCGATTGCGCTACCCGGCCCGGCTTCAGCTGATTCAAGAGTATGTGCACTTAGTACTGGTTAACCGTTTAGGAGGCCTAAGCCTGCCCAGGAATAGTGTGGCTAGGTTAACTGACCGTCCCGACATCACCATAGCTGTTTATCGTGGACGTAAAGCCACAAAACAGCATCAACCGATGAAAGCAAAAGTCGTATGCTACACGATACATAAGAATCACCTTAAACGTTTGAAGTAGCGCCCCTTAATCGATCTGTGCTGCTTAGGATTAACAATGCTGTTTACAGACGACAGACAAGGAAGCAGAGTTACAATGTAAAGCTATCAGGAAGACTTTGAATGTTATAGGGTTGTGTTTACTCAAAAAATATACTGACTTACAGTAAAACGGATTGGACAAGTGATACACAAGGAAGTCAGTCCAGTTGGAGTTAAAATGTTAAAAAATGTCAGAAATTCTACTGAAAAGAAAATTGTATATTCGAAATTTGAGATTGTCACGAGAAAACCAATAAAGTGGTTGTGCGCCCAGCACAGACTCAGATCAGCCTGGACATCTTTTTCAGACTGTTCCTCTAGAGCAAATTTCATAGTTGTAGGGAATCTCCTTCAAAGAAATTCTGCCTTAGCAACAGCATAGCAACCACTTAAGTCGTTATATAAATACGGCCCCTGACGCATTATTGCGTAAATGTTTCTACTTAAATTACACTCCGGACTACCAATCCAGGGGTCGCAAGATCGATCCCCCGCTTCTCCGGTCTTTCGGATGAGACTTTAAACCGAGGTCCCGTCTCCAAATGACCTCGTTGTTGGTGGGACGTTAATCCGAGTTCACTCACTCACTCATTCTATTTAAATTGAGTTGCAAAAATGTCACCAGTTCATGGGAGGCAAAGCCGTTACGGCAATCATGATGGGGGCCACTCTAACAGCAGTATACTTATACAGAGATATTGGTATCTGTATCATCAAGTAGCTTATGAGAGTAATATGCTCTTGGTATCATGTATTCTTCAGGAACTGGTTGCAAAGCAAGCTAAACCATGCCCATTGCCCGGTTACAGACAGAGCCATGTTCTTGGTGTTAGAAACAATGTGTATTCTTACTGATGTAGGTATAATAAAAGGGTTTTCATTCTTTGGTATAAATGGGCTGACTATTTAAAGTCTCATTGCTATCTTTGAAATCTCATGTAAAAACGAACAAACAAAAACATTAAAACAAAATGCAAATCAGCCGCGACACGAGAAAACAAACAAAGTGGTTGTTCACTCAGCGCTGATTCAGATCAGCCTGGACATCCGTCTAGTCTGACCAGACTCTTTGCTTCAGTGCTTAAAGGGAAGCTAGGGGTCTAAGCTACCTCCATGCGAACAGCGAAGACTCTGATTAGACTGGGCGGATGCCCAGGCTGATCTGAGTCTGCGCTGGGCGCACAACCACTTTGTTGGTTTTGTCACGTCGCGGCGCAAATTACGTTAAATGACCATATCTGTTTCCTGAATTTGAAAGTAATTATATACAGCATGTGTGTGCATTTTTCTTTGACTGCACGGAACATCTCTTAGTTCCAAAATATTTTTGTCAACAGAAATCTTCTCCTGAGAGGTCAAAGACGCTGTTTTATAAATTCCATTCATAAACATATCTGTTTTCATGCGTCCTTGTTCACCTAGACTAGTGGGACCATGATCAATCGCAAACCTAGAACTTGTCATTGTATCTGTCAACGCCTACGCTCCAAACGTTCATAACAGTGAGCAAGTAACCCCCCTTCGGGTCTTCCAAAAACACTTATCTATTTCCAGAAATTTCTACACAGCCTATTTGCCTGCAATAATGTGATTTGAAGACATTGAGATAATGCGCTGTTGTATTGGAAATCCGGAAAAGCAATGGTGTTCACGCAATATCTAGCATGAAGTGTTATATTATTTCGTGACAAAGAATATTGTCACAAAATGCGTAGGTTTCTGATGCTGTCTGCACTTGGTTTGGAAACCTCTCTCAGCCTGGCCATGTGTGTCCCAGTATCAGCAAATGCATAAATGCCATCTGCTGTTGTCATCTCATCTGTACGATCGTAATCACTTGGTAGCCCCGTTTTGTAAAAAAAAAGTTAAAAAATGCATTATGAGTACTTGCATTTTTTCAATGCAAAAAAAAAAAAAGAAAAGAAAACTGCAAGCAGTGATTATACACTGTATTGGTCCCTAACCGGTGAGTGTTCAAGCCTTAGCCGCCTACATATGAGCAAGCCAAGTTCTTCTTGAAGAAGTTCAGATTTTTTTTTTTCCCCGGGAACTTCGGCTTTCGCCCACCTCTGCTTTACGATCGGCTCGACATGAATGAAGTATTCTTGAAAGAGCCACAAAACCTATATAAAGTAATAATCAATAAATAATAATAAATAAATAAATGAAAATAAATAAATGAATAAAAAAGGGAATGCTGAACTTTTAGAAATTTCAGACGCTGAGTCAAGGACTCCTTGGTTCGAGATTATAAAACTTGAGAATAGTCTCAAACTCAAAATAAAGCACACTGATTGTCTGCTTCCGAGCATGTGCTCGGAAGCAGCCAATCAGTGTGCTTTATTTTGAGTTTGAGAATACCCTGTTTATACGGCTATAAGACAGTGTTTTCCAGCTCTAAAATGACCCCAAATGTTAAAATCAGTCATTCATGAAATTCAGCTGTTCCGTGGGGTTTTCCCTTAACAATCCCAAATATCTACATCCATCTACATCCATCTTATAAGATGGATGGAAATCTTATCTACAATTTTTTTTTGGAATTGTTTTAGAAGGAAGGAAAAAAGAGGTCTTATAAGCGATGAAATACGGTATCCTTTTTGCTTGTACGTTGGGTGAAGCGTAGATGTGAAATCTTGAAGTGAGACAAGTGCCGACTGAGCTTGAAACAGACGCGACATTGTGGCCGAATCATTTTTTTTTTAATAATTTTTCTTTTTATCTTTTTTTTTTTTATTTAATTTCATTTTATTTTATTTTATCTCTCGCCTATCTACGAGACGGCTCAGGACATACTTAAATACCATTTCAAGGAGACGCTAAACCAACACTTTCGATCAAGTAATCCGCTATTCAACTATTGCACAACCCGCAGGTTTGCACTATAATCACTGTGTGAGTCCGTCCGTCCGTTATCAGTTAGCGAAAACCGTTATCAGTTAGCGAAAACGCTCATAACTCTTGAACCGCAAGGGGTATTTTGACAAAATTTTGCATACTTATACATGTCAACATGGTCTAACGACTCACATGCATAACAACCTTATTTGATGGACGAGGCTTTGCTGAGCACAAGTTGAAAATTTACGGCAAACTAATGAAAATGCTCATAACTCTTGAACACCATGGTAAATATGGTTCAAATTTTGTATGCTTGTGTATTTTAACATAGTCCAGCCACCGGCATGCAAAACAGTGACGAGGCTTCACCGAGCATCAATTTATCCGGTCGAGCTCTTTTATTAAAAATGCTCATAACTCTTGGACCGCTTGGTATATTTGCTTCAACTTGTATACTTATGTAATTTAACATTGCCCAGCCACTTGTATGCAAAACAGTGACAAGGCTTCACCGAGCATCAATTTTGCCGGTCGAGCTCTTTTATTGAAAATCCTCATTACTCTTGGACCGCTTGGTATATTTGCTTCAAATTTTGTATACTTATGTAATTTAACATTGCCCAGCTACTGGTATGCAATACAGTGACGAGGCTTTACCCAGCATCAATTTGGCCGGTTGAGCTCTTTCATTGAAAATGCTCATAACTCTTGGACCGCTAGGTATATTTGCTTCAAATTTTGTATACTTATGTAATTTAACATTGCCCAGCCACTGGTATGCAAAAGTACTTATTGCACAACCCGCAGGTTTGCACTATAATCACTGTGTGATACCATCCGTCCGTCCGTTATCAGTTAGTGAAAACATTTATAACTCTTGAACCGCATTCTATATTTTGATAAAATTTTGCATACTTATACATGTCAACATTATCTAACGACTCGCATGCATAACTGTCTTTTTTGATGGACGAGGCTTTGCTGAGCACAAGTTGAAAATTTACGGTCAAGTTGTGAAAATTCTCATAACTCTTGAACCCCATTGTTTTTATGGTTCAAATTTTGTATACTTATGTATTTTAACATTGTCCAACCACCGGCATGCAAAACGGTGACGAAAGTCTAAACAATATTGCATGACCCACAGTGTGTACTTTACTCGCTGTGCAAGTCCATCAGTCTGTTTGTCCTTCCGCTGTAGTCAGTGAGTGAAATTGCTCATAACTCTTAACCACATGGTGTAGTTTGATAAAAAAATATGCATCATTCTACAAGAAATGACCAATTTCATTTCCATACATTCCTTCTGGCACTAGCAACTGATTATTCTACATTCTTGATTCAATTTTTTGTCAAACATGCAGCTATTGTTTATATAATAAAACGAGAGAAAGACATGTGGGTACGGGGAGTAGATCGATAATATACATGTGAAACTGTTGAAAGACATTACCGACGTTGCTACACTGTCATCTTAGAGTGAGTCTTCATTTTTTTCTCCAAACCTAACTAGGAAGGATACGGTAAACAGGAAGCCATCAAAGAGTCGCTGGCGTCTTCTACTAAGAAACTCGATGATTACTTTGAGAGGGTTCCAGTTAAATATGGAAACATGAAGATCTATAAGAACTTAATAGCCTGGCCTAATAACCTCTTAAATGATTGAGCCGCGACACGAGAAAACAAACAAAGTGGTTGTGCGCCTAGCGCAGACTCAGATCAGCCTGGGCAGCCCCGAAGTCTGACCAGACTCTTCGCTAAGCGTTTAAACGGTAGCTAAGGGTCTAGGTTTTCTCTGTGCGGACAGCGAAGACTCTGTTCAGACTGGGCGGATGCCCAGGCTGATCTGAGTCTGCGCTGGGCGCACAACCACTTTTTAAGTTTTCTCGTGTCGGGGTTCATTATTGTTCACAACTTATGTACTTTATCATAGTTATCTGTACTGGCTAAAAGACAGTTATACGCACGTCATTGAAGATCAGTAGTTACACTTTTAGGGGGAAAAAATCTTACATTTTCAATTTTGCCTCCCGTTTAGGTGGGAGTCAATACATAAAGGAAATAATTCACTCTTCACGAGAAAATTCTTTTCCTTAATTCCAGATTCTATTTTTGAGGGGTCACGTTATCCAGGGAAGCAAACAGAAAGTCTTGAAAGTTGTTCCCCTTTGTAAAGATGACGAAGAATATGGCATTGTACCTATTCATCTTCAAAGAAATTATAATTCGACACACGATCTAAACGTTGGAGATACAAATGAAACTGAACTCTGAATGCCCTTTTCTGGTAACAAATATAATATGAGCCGCGACACGAAAAATAAAAAAAAAAACATGTTTGCCCAGCGCATATTAGGATCAACCTGGGCATCCGCCCTGTGTGATCAGAGTCTTCGCTTTGCGCTTAAAGGGTAGCTAAAGGTCTATGCTAGCTCCATGCAGACAGCGAAGACTCTGATCAGACTGGGCGGATGCCCAGGCTGCTCCGAGTCTTAGCTGGGTGCACATGCCACTTTATTGGTTTGTCGTGTCGCGGCTCATACAAGATTTGAGACAAGTACCTGCTGTACTTGCAACAGGTGAGGGATAGGCAGGTTGTGAGTGTTTGTGGCATTTTTACGTCAATGCTTTCAGAACTTGTTAATAGCTTTGATGCATCTCACGAAAAAAATAGTCGGTTTGTCATGACTATCTGGAGTGAAGATTAAGGCTTACTTAAAAGTTTGATTGACTGATCGGTTTTATTGGCTAAAGGGACCCTGTGAGACAATATTTCGGACTGTATTGAGCCGTTCGACAGAAAGGACAGATAGACGAGACTATTTAAAAATATTAAATAGAAATAGTAAAAGTATTAACGTCATATTACATGACAAACGCAAGACTAATCGGCGGAACAAACGTTTCAATTCATCCACAAACAATTTTTTTATAATAACTGAAGTAATAACAGTTATGTTAGTGACAGTGGGGACAAGAAAAAACGACTTTCAAGCTTGTTCAAAGAAATACACTTTAGGAACTTGAATGCAAACATACCACAACAACACCACATATGATTTGATGCAAACAGTTCATTCTTAGAACAATAGCCTACAAGCTCATCGTAGATCCGAGTAACTGCCCGGCATTGAGCGTGCAAAATAATTCTCCAAAAACAGGTGACGGCAAGGAACACAACACGGTATATATAGCCAGTCGGTATACACACGAATGTATAGGGTGAACTTGAAGATAGACAAAGTTTTAACTTTCAACACATACCATTTTATCATGTGAATTAAATGAAGCTGTCTACCGGAAATTATAGGTACAGTAAAGGGTCAAGTATTTCCACAATTTTTTTCCCATAGACTTGACTGCATTTACATGTTTTCAAGAAAATTAATTTTGGCCGTTATCTAAGGCCAAGCAAAAAGTAATTACTGTAGTTGAAAAGATAAATAAACAATGCAATATACAGATGCGTTGCATTAATTTTATACCTATGCAAATTTTTCTTAAGTCTTAGCATACCCTAACTTGAAGTCGAGCTTCGGCTGAAAGTCTTTGTTGTCAAAAAATCTTACGCTTATCATGGAGATAAATAAAAGGACACTGCTAAGGATTCCCCCAAAAAATTCGCTATATAGAATATTGCAGAGAAGCGATTTTACAACCTATCAAAGTTATCTTAACTAAATTGATAAGTGCCATAGACCATAGACAAACTGAAATAACAACATGTGGCATTGGGTATTGCAACAGAAGCGTCCCCTTGGAATGGTCGATAAAAGATTACTTTTATTTATTCTTTTATTTTATATATATATATTTTTTTTGGGGGGCGGGGGGGGGGGGGGGGGGGGGGGGGGGAGGGTGACGCGGGGATGGGGGAAGGCTTATATCTAGTTAGCTTTTGTCCGCATGAAAGTTTCCTAACTCATAAATGAACATCACAAAAAACAAACAAATCATGGATAAGACTGATGGTGAATCAAATATGAGGACCCGACACCTGGAAATCCCTGAGGTACATGTATCATTCAACACCACTATAATACCGGAGAAAAGAAACACCAGTTGAGCTACGAAGTACCAAGCAGCAGACATGCCAAGCTCCGGCCAAAATAAACTAGAATATATGTAAATAGCTTTATGTTAGGCCCATCATTGAGTCTGATGCCCGACCAACCGCCGTGCAGATGAAAAGGAAAGCGAGGTTATTATCCATGATTAAATCCTAAATCCATTTATGCAAGGGCATGCGAGCGCAAATAGTGCAGATAAAGATCAGGCGTAAATGCGGCGTCTGATCAGAGTCTTCGTGTAAGAAAAATGGTGACATATACTTCTCTTTATAAGAAAATAAAAATAATAAAGAAAACTACGCCAGACATGATTTATAGACTCATTGAATATTTATAGATAGAAGAGTCTTCTAGGCATACCGAGGGAAATGTTAAAGTTTCCTAAGTGAGTCCAGACATTCTCTTTTTCAACTGGCATTTATGAGAGAAATAGAGTGCTGGAAACCCCGTCGAAATATTAGAACCCAAACTGTAATTATTGAAAATTAAACTTGATGCAAATTAGATTCTAGGCACGCCTACTTTCTCCAGAGCTTTATTTGCATAATGTAATATTTATTCCAGTAATTATCACCAGACTCTGATGCAAAATATTGGATTGTTTTCATACACCCATGCAACTAGTCACTCTTAATCTGTTTCAGGAGAAGAACTTATGACATAATTAATATGTAGATTATATTTCATGTTTCAATAATATGGCCGGGCCGGGTAGCGCAATCGGTAGGGCACCTGACTCGTAAGTCAGAGGTCCTGGGTTCGAATCCCGGTCTGGCCACATACTTTCGTTTCTCCTTCCGCTGATTCAAGAAGGGCAGTAGTCAGTTACTGGCGAAAGTATGTGCACTTAGTACTGGTTAACCGCTTAGGTGGTCTAAGCCTGCCCAGGAATAGTGTGGTTAGGTTAACTGACCGTCCCGACATGACCTTAGTTGTTTACCGAGGACGTTAAGCATCAAATCAACCAACCAAAACTCAATAATATGAAATAGATGGATTTTTCTAAAAAAAACTTGCGTATTTTCAGCTAATTAAAATTTAGATTCCTTACAACTTTTTTAGCCTTTGATTTTTTTTCTTGGAATATTCGACATTCTTTTCGATAAAACAATACCAGAAATTACCACTGATCCCAGTGCATGTTGAAAAACACGTCACTCGCCCTACAAAATAATGTTAAACCCCAATTGAGTATCTTTGTTAAATGCTCTATTAGCCTATACCGCTGTCTTTAATGATAATATGACACATTGTTGCATGTCTTTGTCTCTTCACGTTTATTTCTTCGTGAAATGTCAAATTAAAGAAGCTTACTTTTACATATTTTTGCGTGGGCTGTCTCGTCATATGAGCCACGACACGAGAAAACCAACAATGTGGTTGTGCGCCCAGCGCAGACTCAGATCAGCCTGGGCATCCGTCCAGTCCGACCAGGCTCTTAGGTAAGCGCTTAAAGGGAAGCTAAGGGTCTAAGCTACCTCCATGCGGACAGCGAAGACTCTGATCAGACTGGGCGGATGCCCAGGCTGATCTGAGTCTGCGCTGGGCGCACAACCACATTGTTGGTTTTGTCGTGTCGCGGCTCATATTGTCTTAGTATTATTCTGGAGAATTCGGTGAAATACCGTTCTATGCCATTAAAAACATTGGGCAGAGGCAATACTTTAGTCAGGTACTTTCACCTTCGTTCGTATGCCGGTGACCTCTTTGTCCTTAGTTACAATCTTAGGACCCTAGGAAACTGGAACTGATAAAAAGCGAGCTGTCTGTGAGCGCAGGATGACTTTACTCTTTCCTGTTCTGTATGACGTGAGACCCATTTTCCTGAAAGCGCAGAATATTTAATGCTTTATCGAACGGAAAATAAATTTAAGCCTTTTCCACATTGAGCTTCGAGATCAGGTTCAAGTTTAATTATAAAGAACTTCATAAAACCTGATTAATTCACTAGCTGATTAGGTATTTTACTATGTTCAGCTCATACGTCAATCTCCAAATCATGCTCATGATAAGACAAGTAAATCACAATAAAATATAATTAAACGGCTAAAAATGGTTGAAGTAAAAATATACAAGAAAAATCTTTAAAAAAAAAAAAGATAATCGGCGCAGATTAAATAGAAGTATGTTTTGTTATATGTCTCTAGTTGACGATTTGACAACAACTTTCATGAATAAGTAAGCTATGCCGGTAGGCACCCACAACCGTAATTTTGACACTGGGTAGCAACAACGACCTATCTCAAAATTGAGCTGTCCAGTATGGAATTCCAAAATGGACCGCGGTCAATCTTGAAAGTTATCAACATGTTGCACTGTTTGTTTGTTTGTATGTATTAAACCGAAAGTAGAAATCGAAAGTAGATCTATGACGAAGAAAAAGAAAGTTTTGAATATCTGCGTCTGTTTTCGATAACATTTCTATTGTAGAATATAAGACAGATTACTAGTATTCACAGTGCAGTACGACGAGAAAAATCGAAGATAAGATATTCATTGACCTTTGATATTATTGGCTAAATTTTGACATACGCGTTATCTGACCAATGGAATCTTGTGAAATATGGAACAATATCGAAATTATACGAGGCTGCGCCTCGAAAAACTTATTTTAATCCTATATTTATCCTCATCACTATTCGCTATGTATATGAATTTATTACTTATATTATTTATGTTGTCGAGAATTACAACACGGGATTGTAGTTCTCGATCTTCCTAAACAAGAGCGTCAATGTCATCGGCAAACAGCAACTTGACAGTAGTTCTGCCGCCTAAAAGAACCTTTCCATCATGTTCATCTAGGCCTTAAATTCTTACAGAACAATATTCAGGGGGTGGGCGAGAGAAAGCATATTGCCTGACTCCAGCTGTTGTTCTAACCATTCTCCCATGCTGCTATTCTATCCCATCTCATAACCTTACAATGTTATTGGGACACCACAGATGACTTTGCAAAGGTCCCGTTTCACCGGGTCTTGTTTACAGCTGCCCTGGAGGAGCTGGTCACTCTTCCCATTGATTCTATATACCTCTTCTATTTTACAAAGCTAGAAAACCATGCAATTTGGCCAAAACGCTTTTGGTTTCCGTTGTCTCTCAGTCTGTAATAGCTGCTGGCATCCTCATTAGTTACGTGGTCTATGTTCGAAGTGTTCAGTAACTTTTGGAAGCACTTCGTCTCTTGAGGCTGTGCTCTTTCATCTTACTATTCTGTCTGTCAAGAGCCGCGATTCGAAGGCATACGAAATATAAATATGGTAAGGGAGCGAAAACGTTTGATCAAACAGATCATCATGATTTTTTGCGGAATTCTGACTGACAATGTTGAGTCTTTGCGAATGATAAAGTGCGAGCTAATTCGCGCTTCAACATTTGCATAAACTTACTCTTAAACCGCTGTCTTGACACCTTCGTCAGACCAAAAATAATGTCCATAGATATCTTTTCCCTTAGACCGGGAACAAAAAGTAATAATCAGTCGGTGTCAAATCAGACGAATATGAGGAAATGTGTTATTGTTTTTCAAAACTGAAACTTTGTATTGTAGACTCTTGCTTTGTCTGGCTGAAAAAGAATTTCTTTAAAGAATTTACCACGCCGTATCAACCAGTTGATCTGTGCACACCGGTCGTTTGTATTCCAATTTTGCAAGTATGTACAAATGAAACCGTCTTTGCAAGGCTTTCAGCCATATACATGTATTTACCAGAATATCCAGATAGCGAGGGAAACAGCCTTTAACAAAGACAAAGGGCGGGTGCCTATAAGGCCCTTTTTCTGCCCTAGAACAAAATTCATTTTCAGCTGATGATTAGCCTATAGTGTCCGCTATACTGAATCAATAGTGGTTGAGCTCCGTAAGCGCTACTTTTGGAATAATGGGGGTATTAAAGTGGGTGGGGTAAATTAGCATGAACCATAGGAGTCATACTATAAGCTTTATTTCTTCTTCAAATTTAATAGCATTCATGAATACCTTTCTTTATAAGTTGAAGTAATGTCTTTGGTGACATCGTTTCTCAAATTCTTTCCTTTAAAGTAAAATTTTATGTCTGCAGAATTTCTTTTAGAGACACTGTCAATTTTCATTAATTTTGGTACTTTGAATTCGATATATTCTTCCATATCTCTAGAACCAATACATTACTTCTCACCAAACTAACATGGATTCACCGTTGGGAGAGTGCAAACTGTCGATTTAAATTTTGGTGACCTTTACCTTTGTTTCAAGGTTACATAGGACTCATAACATCAATTTTATGTCACGTTTGGATCATTGTCTACATAACAGCTCCTGAACTGATATGAAATCATGACCAAAGTGGCCATGACACAGTCTACAAGGTCAAGGTCAAGTTTAGACTTGACAGAATTTAATCAAAGATCTCACACAGCTAGTAAGCAGAAATTTAACAAATATGTATGCTTCTATTTGTAAATCAATGCTTAATATGCATATAATGACCATTAGCTTGATCTGAAGGTCACCAATACATTCAGAAGCTCATTATTTACAACAGACTTCTATAACCTTTTAGTTTAACCCACTTTTGTTTCATTATGTTTGACTAAAATTGACCTTCAGACCAAGGTCAAGGTCATTCTGTGCACATTAAACATTGATTTTCAAATGAAAACACTAAGATTTGGTGCATTTCTGCTGACTGATTGTGTGAAATCTATGATTAAACTCTGTTTAGTCCAACCTTGACTTTGACCTTTAAGATGATGTCATGCTATGTTATCATGATGTCATGATCATTTAATTGTAGGTAGTGCTCCGACTCCTCGTAATGTTTGATTTAGGCCACTTTGGTCATGATTTCATATCAGTGAAGGAGCTGTTGTGTAGACAATGGTTAAAACTTTACTTAAAATTGACATTATAAGCCTTACTGTGACCTTGAAACAAAGGTCAAAGTCCCCAAAATTTAACCAACAGTTTGCACTCTACCAACGGTGAACCCATGTTAGTTTGGTAAGAAGTCATCCGTTGGTTCTAGAGATATGGTAGAATATCTTGAATTCAAAGAACCAAAATTAATGAAAATTGACAGTGTCTCTAAAAGAAATCCTGCAGACATAAGATTTTACTTTGAAAGGTAGAATTTGAGAGAGAATGTCACCAAAGACATAACTTCAACTTATAAAGGAAGGTATTTATGAATGCCATTAAATTTGAACGAGAAATATAGCTTATGATATGACTGACCTGGTTCATGCTGATTTACCCCACTCACTTTAATAACCCCATTATTCCAAAAGTAAAGCTTACGGAGCTTAACCACTATTGATTCAGTATAGCGGATACTATAGGTTAATCATCAACTGAAAATAAACATTTTGCTCTTGGGCAGAAAAAGGGCCGTATAGGCATCCCCCTTTCCACCAAACTTTCACAGATAAACCTTTGAGGCAGTCTTAAGATTGACCGTGATTTGATGACCTTGTTAGCCAATGTACAAATGATAAATTTTCACTAAAAATGAGATATTTCTTGAACCAATGGCTGGATATTCATTAAATATACATGGATATATTATTGTGACAGTTTTAAGACACTTTTAGTTGTTGGTGACCTTGAACCCTTTATTAAAGTGTAAGTCCTGTATGTTGAATATCTTTGGAACCAGTAGATTGATTCTCGTGAAACTTGCACGGACACATTACAGAGACAAATTGAAGAGCTGATTGCACTTTGATGACCTTGATCCCATTTTCTAGGTCATATTAGCACTTAATATTTTTCACTATTAATACACTGTATTTCTTTAACCGGTTGGTAGAAGGTAGTCAGACTTTTATCGATAAATAATTACGACAAGAGAAGAGATGATGAGATTTTCGTTTCGTTTTCAAGTCACAGAAGGACTTTAAATGCTCTTGACATCTTTAGACCAAACTTGATAGACTACAATAACATAGCAAAGATTTAAGATAGTGAAACAAGGGATGGGAATGCACTTATGGTGGATAAGAAGGGATGGGAAGGGGCTTGTGGTGGACGTCTGTTTTTCTCTGAAAAACAGTTCTCTTTAGTGTGTCGGCTAGTTGCTGTTATATTGATATTTCTTGTGGATTATGACTTGTTTATGGTTTCCCACGGCTGTTTCTGACTGTATGTCAGAATCATGATTATAGTATTTCAGCGTGATTCAGTGTGACAGATATATGTGTCAGGCAAATAACTATTTTGAGTTATAGTATAATACGTTATTCTTTACAAGTAACGGAAGCCTGGTCAAGAAAAATATACAAAACATTCAGTAATTACCTGACAAGAACAGTGTTCTTTGACGTCAGTTTCAAGTTAACAGTCTATTTAAAGATCATTGCAAATGGTCGTGTGATTTACTTTGAACACGTTTTGTAAACAGGAGCGACCAAAATCTTTCCGAGGAGGTTTTCAAAACAAAGTTAAATCAACATTAAATCAACGCGTATTCAATGTCATGACATTGAATTAACGTTGATTTTATGTTAATTTAGCGGCAAGTGCCAGTTGTATTTGTATAACTGAATAAAAATCATCAATGAGCTCCTTCAATCAATGAAAACATTCATAAGAAAGAAGATGGCTCAGACTACGTTGTTTCGGCTAATAAAGCCTCATCAATAACCCTGTAATGGCCTCGCAACGAAAGCTAGGGGAAACATACTGCAATCTTGTAAATTTTAAATATGCAGTTGAGTCAAAGACTAGCTACTAAATGGGTCCAAACAATTAAAAATGAGCCTAAACCGAGAGCAAATAAACCACACGAGCCGCGACAAGACAAACCCACCAAAGTGGTTGTGTGACTAGTGCAGACTCAGATCAGCCTGGGCATCAGCCCAGTCTGATCAGAGTCTTCGCTGTCCGCTAGGCTAGATTGAACCCTTAGCTACCCTTTGAGCGCCAGCCAGGACTCTGACCAGACTGGGCCGCTGCCCAAGTTGATATGAGTCTTCGCTGGGCGCACTTGCCACTTTGTTGGGTTTGTCGTGTCGCGGCTCATATTTGCTCCGATTTTCTGTTTGATAATGGTATGACATAGTATCGTATTTCTTCTGTTAGCAGACGTGGTTTTTCCCTTCCAAAACAATCCCAAAAATCTAGATCCATCTTATAAGACGGATCTAGGTATTTGGGAAAACGGATCTTGATATCAGGGATGCTTTGGCAGAGAAAATCCCATTTCATAGCTGAATAACGCAATACTGCTTTCCATATTTGCAGTAATTTTGAAAAAGTAAACTCCCGTCTTATAACCGAATAAATACGGTTATGTCTTACACTCGCTTTGTAACAAAAAGATATAATAGAAAGAACGTATTGTGTCATAATTTTTATTGCTTTATGAATAAACATGGAATATGTTGAACGTTAACATGGTGTTGATGAAAAAGTGATTGAATTTATATATGTACAGTTGAGCAAAATATCACTTTAACACAAAACATCTAAAGACAGCACGATAGGGTGACACAAAACAAAATTTTATGAATACATCTTCAGTCTTCAGATGAATGGGTACACATATTGGGGAAGCACCTCTGCCAAGTTTTGCTTTGTGTTCCCCTTTCTGATGGGGAGGGGGGGGGGCAGCTCTTAAAAAGTAATTTGCTCCTCTTTCCTTTCCACCTAGGCCTATAAATGACAAATGGACTCATTAAATGTTTAAGGACAGGAGAGTCCAAAAGGCATAAATGGGTAAAAATAGCAGTTACTTTCTAGATGAAGTGATTTCCCGTCCTTGCGTATCCATTCACCTTAAATTATAATATGAAATAAACACATTTAACAGTTTTCCTCACCGGAACAGAAAATAAGAAACATTAAAATCTATACCTTTCATGCGGAAGGTCAAATCAGAAGCTCTAATTTGTAGTATGTACAATCAATTAGTTAATACTTTGGTATTTCGGATGTGCGCTACCCAACAGGCACACAGCGTTGAATCAACATTAAATCAGTGTTGATTCAACGTCCTGACATTGATTCAACCCTGATTCAATGCTGATTAAACTGTTTGTGCACTTTGGGCTCGTAGGTAAAAATTAGCTTGAGCTAGCTTAATTTTCTTTAACGAGCCAATATAGATCCTAGTAAATCAGTATCCTTTGAATTCTAATGATTGGTTTGCTGAGTTGGAAACTGCTAATATAAAGCGAGCCTAAACGACAAGGGAAACCAAGATATAGCGAGGCGACGTGGTCGAATATAAAGAATCGCTCGGCTATGGTGTTGAATGACGCAGGGGTTCGAAACACAACTGGCTCAGTCAGTGACTAAAATATCTCCTTGTCAACCAAGCAGTAGATGGGTAACGTTTCTTTACCAGGGTAGGCTAGAGGCAGCAAAAGGAGAGAGACTGGCCCAATCTGTCATATACTGCAGGCCTCAACTCCTACTTCATTTATGGCCACAAGGCTACTAGGAATACCTTTGTAAGCCAAAACATACACGATTTTACAAAACAATCCAAATTAAATACATTAAATGTACATACCAAAATATGTATATACTATAAACATATTCAAACCAAGATGTACTGATTCATATATCTGTAATATTAACCCAGCAGGCACACAAGGTTGAATCAACCTTAAATTAAAATTGATTCAACGTCACGACGTTGAATCAAGGTTGATTCAACCTTGTGCTAAGTGGGAATGAATATGATCGTCTTTAGGCTCTGGCATTGCACAACTGCGAATATATTTACGATTTGCATAGGCTATCAAACTAGAAAATTAAAACATGTATGAAAATTCTCGAGTTCTCGACCTCTGTTTCAACGGCGGCTGAAGCTAAAAACTCTATCATTTAATGAGCCACAGCCTGTTCATTGTCGCGGTATAACAATTTCACTGTTTAATGAAAATGCTGTATTTGCGCAGATTAATTATAACGTAAAATAAAGTAATTAGATGCAAATGTGTAACATATATCTTCCTTTTCTATGCAACTACATTGTGGCATCTTTTAGAATCGTAACACAGAGGCCATTCTAATGGGATGCAACAAATGTTTAATTTAATGGAAAGGTGTAGAAAAGTTCTCAAATACTTATCAGATAGTCCTTTTATCTGAACCTCTGTTATGCTGTGCGTATGGAAATGCATCGAAAAACAAATATTGATGTTTTTTCACTGTATAGTGTGAATTTCCATCAGGCATTTGCGACTTTTCCTGTTTATCCTTCCCGTTTATGATTGTTTACTGTAAGTAATGTCATGCGCAGTAAAGAATTCATATATGAGCCGCGACTCGAGAAAACCAACAATGTGGTCGTACGCCCAGCGCAGACTCAGATCAGCCTAGGCAGCCACCCAGTTTGAACAGACTCTTCGTTAAGTGCTCAAAGGGTAGCTAAAGGCCTAAGCTACTTCTATGCGGACAGCGAAGACTCTGATCAGACTGGGCGGATGCCCAGGCTGATCTGAGTCTGCGCTGGCCGCACAACCACATTGTTGGTTTTGTCGTGTCGCGGCTCATATTTACTTACGCATGCACAAGTCCTCTGTAAAGTCTTTTTTTACGTCCCAGACACTGTATAACTAAACAGTTTACAGAAGACGGGAACTTTGGCGGCTACTGAAGTCTGGCCAAATTGGCTGTTAAGGCAAAGAATCCACCAATATTTACGAGCTACATTTCACGTACGCGCAGCATAACAGAGGCTCGGATAAAAAGTAGTACGCGATGAGTACTTGAGACATTTTCCATAGCGTTTCATTAAACTAAACTTTTTGGTATTCCCATACATAGTATGTGATGAGCTGATATTAGTTGATGCTACAATGTATAGTTTAATAGAAGAGTAAGAAAAATGTGCTTTATTATCTGAAGCCATGGTTTATTATAAACGCAAACCATGCAAACGGACATGTGCAAATATGTCATTTTCTCATTAAACCGCGAAATTTAGATACCGCAGACATTAAGTGTTTTATATTACATGACCGAGCAGGCACACAAGGTTGTATCAACCTTGAATCAACATTGATTCAACGTCATACATTGAATCAACCTTGATTCAACGTCAAGGTTGATTCAACCTTGTTTGCCCAGTGGGTGGAATTCCATAGTGCACATGATGAACAACAGTAAAGTTTGATAATAAACAAAACTTTAGATCTGACATTTCTAATCTTTGGCATTTAAGTCTTACAGATCTTGGAAAACATCAACATTTAAGAGGATTCTTGTCCTATATATCAAATGACAAGTCCTGAGTTAATGGCATCGTTATCGAGAAGAAAACTGTTTAAGCACTGTTTAACGTCTGCAAGCCGACACTTTGTCCAGCTGAACAGCAATTTGTTATCATTATCCATTACTTGTCGTGAGAATTATCTGACGTGACCTTTTCTTTGTTTTCCTGTCTGAAGAATAAAGAGTTTTGAGGAACATATGAACAGATTTGGGGCTTAAACACAGGCGATTAACGTTAACTAATAGATTTTGTTTCCCATATTTCAGCCAAGATAACTGTTGATATGGTTCTTTGAAACAGTTTTTGCTCACTACAGCCGAATTATTGTTTACGGTCTTTGTATGACTTTGCTTATTGTTCAAGGGCTAAATCGCTGAGAATCTATCTAACGAATATCAGTTGTTCTGATTCTATTTTTAGCGTGCCACGTATCTATGATTCATTCAGTTCAACTCATTTTTCAATCAGTATCATTTTATTTGCCTATCGTATTAGCCTTCGGACAATTCTGTACAGATCTCATCTCAGATTCATTTTCAGTTCGCCCAATTCATGTGACTTCCAACAATGTGGCAATTTTGGCATGTGATATTCAAATCATCCTTCCCATTTATACAGGATAATCAGAGACCTCACTGTAGTCTTTTTGGCTTGGGCCAATTCCATAGATGGTTGATGTGATAAGAAAATGCTCTGATCAGACTGCACTTATGTGCAGTCTGAGTATGGCCTTTGCTTATCACCAACATCACATTGTTGGAAATAACATGATGTGGCTAATTTTCAGTTCGCCCAAATCATGCGCTTATCTATGTGTTTGTTTAATTTGCCCTACTCAGAGTAAAGCCGATCGAAGCTTATCTTCGCAATATCGACAATGAATGCTGTAGCTTGACAACGCACACACACTTTATCAACGCTGGTGACAATCTGAAGTACACATCTTCCTTATATGGCTTTATTCAGCATCTTAGGTGTGAGTTCAGTCAACTTAAAGCTCATACAAGTTATCACAGGAGAACGACTTCTGTTTTTGAAACAGTTTGTTTAAAATTGTTTTAGCTGCTTTTAAAGAGCCTTTTCTTTCCTTGAGCTTTTTCAGTTCCATTTTGGTAACGTGCTCTACAAGTTTCTCCGGATTGAGCTTTATCTTGATTTGGCTAACTATCCCGACTAATAACTCGTCTACTTTATGATTGAGAGTAGCTGATGTCTCGATGTATTTACAGTCATAATTGGAAGCCGTATGACGAGCATCTGCAAAGATAAAGAAATAAATAGTCAAGTCTCGATTTTCAAAGACAAAGTCCATGTCAAATTACTGATATCTCAAAGTAAATTTTCTTAGACTAGAAAAGCGGAATTGTAGGAAAACAATCGACTCTCGATATCTGAAAGTCGAAGTTCATCTCAAACTACTGATATCTCAAAGTATTTTTCTGATCCCATTAAATATACTTTGAGAAATTAGTAGTTTAAAATGACTGACTCGAACTATAAAGAAAATAGTATTTTGAGATATCATAGTTTAAGAATAACAAGAGTCAACTAAATCTCAATACTAAACTGCGGAGTTATGAACAGGAACTGATAGTCGAACTGCATATCCTACTCACACTATTGAACTCTCCATAATCATACTAGTCGTAAAGGCACCAAAAACAAAAAAACATTATGAAAAGGGGTTCAATTGTCACCTTTGGCAATAAAATGTGTGTTGATATGCATATAGTGAGCCATATAACTGACAAAATGATAAGGAAACTGTTTTAAAAAATGAAGAATTTCTCCACATAATAGATTTACTTTTTTAGTGCTCATTCCATCAACGCACAATAAGCAAAATGGGGCCCATCCCTGCTCATTGTTTTTACCATTTAAAGTTTTTATATCGAAATTTCATTTTATTTGCCCACTTAAATGACCCAAAGACTTTTTAAAGCCCTTTAATACGACCTCAGGGATGTTTTGTTTGTGTTTAAAGCAATGGAGCCTGTCAGTGAGAAAAGAACCGAAATGGCACATATTAACACTAAATAATTATTATAAGACCGGGCATGTCGGTGGAAAACTAAGTGAGATAGTGGACATCAAGTGTATGGATGTCCAAACCACACGGAAATTCTTAATATAACTAATTCGTAAAACATAAGAAATGATGAAGTTAACATAAGTCAGGGCTGCGAGGATAAATTCCATCGGGGATTTGCAAACTGGATATGGCTACAAGATTCTTCATTTGTGCAAACTGCATGTTCCCTGACCAAACTACATATCCAAATGACCAGTCTGTCCTGAGCAAATATTGTTCTTACGACGCCAGCCCTGTTGGTACTCTAAATTTGTCAGCGGACACAACATCGATATGACGTCGTATTGATGTCGATACAAAGTCATTTCGACATCACGTTGCACCGACGTAAATACGACGTCATTTTGACGTCAGTTGCCTGCTGGGAAGGAACATCAGCTACTTACGATCTCGTGTTACTGTTCTGTTGCGAACGAGGTCTGTTTTGTTTGCTACCAGGATTATAGTTCTGTCTGAGCCCAGAGTGTTACGTAAGTGTTTGATAACGTTGATAGCGTACACATACGTTGATTTGTCCATGATTGAGAAAATAACAACGTAAGCATCGACGTTAATGTCCTCTTCAGGCATCTAGAATGAAACATAAGTGCATTTGGTTAGATGTCACCTAGAGAATACTGTTTAGGGGTATATTAGATGTCAGAGTTTACAGATTAATTTCCCGTGTGGTTTCAATTCTTTCACAAAATATAAGAAACAATGAATATGTGATATATTTACAACTTGTAATTCCTGTAACTTGCGATCATTTTACCTGCCATATTGGCCTTTTATTTATGTTCCTTTCTTTCTATTTTAGGATGTCGCCCGCAAAGGTACTTGTGCGAAATCACTGCCTTACGAATGGTTTAAATCTGTAAAAGGGTGTGCTTAGTGGTTTAGGCGACTGAATAAGAATCATGATAACGTCTCTCCAATTCTTACAACCTTAAGTGACACCATTTAATTTTCTTTCCCTCGCATTTCAACATGCACTAGAGCTCAACCGAATTAAAGATACAAAAAGGAAAATTGTAAATAGAAGCTTACCTGGTCATCGGGGAAGTTGCTAAATTCCAGTAGTGATTCTTCGTCATCTAATACAACAGATACAGTTTGGTCCCAGCCTGAAATGAAAATGACACACATGTGAGCCGCGACACGAGAAAACCAACAATGTGGTTGTGCGCCCAACGCAGACTCAGATCAGCCTGGGCATCCACCCAGTCTGATCAGACTCTTGGCTTAACGCTTAAAGGGTAGCTAAGAGTCTAAGGTACCTCCATGCGGACAGCGAAGACTCTGATCAGACTGGGCGGATGCCCAAGCTGATCGGAGCCTGCGCTGGGCGCACAACCACATTGTTGGTTTTCTCGCGTCGCGGCTCATGTACATGTATTCAGTCTTCTGTTTTTTATCCTAATGCATTGAAACCATACAATTCTGATACTGATAACTTTAATGTGTTCCTTAATTAGAAAGAGATGGTGTCTTTTTCGAATCGATAAGAGAAAAAGTTAATTTGAAAAGCGAAAATGAAACGATAATAATAATAAATAAAAATGAAATAATAATAATAAAAATAATACACAGTCAAGCTCGTATTTATGTAATGACTTTCTCCTCGCAATAGAAGTCAGTTATCGTTGTCAGTAAATTGAATTTTTTATGCGAAACTATAATAATAGCACGCAATACCAACAAGCAGGTAAAAGAAAGAGGCGTTGTGTAAGAACACATATGAAGGAGTTAAAAAAACATAAATCCTCCATGAATATGAACACATAGAACAGTGAAAACAGTGGATTCAGTGTAGATCAAGTGGATAGACCTAAAGCATAGTCAGAAAATTCGAAACATTAATCACAGTCTAGTTGAGGTGAACATGTATTCTATTCAGATAATTAAGTATGTAGTAGCAATTGGAATGAGGATACAGGCAAAACAAAAATATGCCGTTATATTCAGATCGTACCCAACTTTTTTCTGCAAAACGTTCAAAGGACATTAATGCCAGCAGTTTCCTTTTATAGAACATTTGAAACTGGATCGCAATAAACAATGATATAATTTCTTGACCGTGTTAGATTCCATATATAGGTAAACAGACCTCCACCATGGTATCAAATTCTTGGTTCCCCTTTTAGACTCATTCATCAAAGTATGTGATAAGAGTACAGTCGATTTCCAATATATTTGGACTACTTAACAAACCATTGAAGTAATTCTATTGTTAAAAAAGTTAATGTTTCTTTGCGAACTTACTTATTTGCAAACAGTATAGATCCAACTCAGACCGCTCCTGAGGAGCAGTCTGAGTTGGATCTAGACTATTTGCCTATGCCCACAATCCTAATAATAAGGGTGAGTAGGATAGTCTTATACATTTCCTTATATGGTATGCATCCCGCAATCAATCCTTGTTTGAAGACTAAGATCAATACTCTTCCAATTAGAATTCTGAAATTACGCTGCGTTGGTCGCCAATGGAAATGTCAAGCATTCTTAGTTCATCAATTTGAGATATTTGTCAACTAAGATTGTGCTTTATTAGACGTTGAATCAATTATCAGCACCACAAGTGTGAATTGGAGCATGGTTCGGGGCGTCTGTTCGGAGAGATAAGCCGCAAGCTGTAGGCTTAGCGTGCAAATAACCAACAATACAGTGAAAAAAGAAGAAGAAAAATACGACTAGTACACGCAACACTACAAAGTTGGGGGCGTAAAATTAGAAGTCATCACTGCGTATTAACGGTGACTCACGTAGTAACGGAAAGAGATGGCGAGGCTCGAGCAACAGTTGAAAATTAATCAAGAGTGATGCTTTGCAGCAAGCGAGTGAATAAATGTCTCGTTTGTTCTTTGTACACAAACGGTTTGCTATAAAATTCTTAACAATTTGGACTGAATTGCGACATTGGGATTCGCCCTATAATTTGTTTTATACAGAATGCGGTTTTCTAATTCGAGCTCAACAAATCCACGTTTAACCTTTATAACATGGTCTCTACGATAAATCTTATTTTGTAAATATATAAATAAAAAAAAAATTCGAAGTTTATATAACTAGAAATAATACATAACAGATGCATTGAAGAATGAAAAATGAAAGCTATGCTTATTTTCATGAATTAACCGTTTTATATATTCAGAGGCAAATAAAAAAGTAAACACCTTTTAAATTCCCATATTAATTATTTGTCCCCTTCTCATAGTAAAATTACGAAAATTACTGAGTAAACGCTGAAACATGGGTTACAAACCTATATATGTAAAAGTATATATTTTTCTTTTTGCATGTTTGTCGATTATGTCGGTTTTTACAAGTTTCCCAAGTGCAGTAAACTGACGATACAATTCTGCTGTTAATTCGTATTTAAATTTTCCGGGTGTTTTTTTACACTGATTACAACCTTTGCATTTCATTTAGATGATGAAAAGGCTCTCTATGGCGGACATATACTCAGAGGCGAAATTAACAATACGTTTCCGATGCCCAGATTTAGTTTATAAATTGTACACCGCTCAGGTCTGGAATTCTGTAAGAGAAGTTTTACCAAGGTATAATAATGTGGTACATGTACAATAAAAAATACTAAATGACTATTGACAGCATTCAGACTTCATGCGTTTCCCTTTTCTGCTCGAGCAACATAAATTAGAAATAAATTATGATTTTGCTGTAAATGAGTATTGGAGTCTTAGATTATAAACGGTTTATTTAAGGTTTTTTTTGTTTTTTTTTTTAGTTATCTTTGGTATGTCAATCGGCAATATTATTGGGACTTTATTCTCTTGAAGCAAGTTCTGTCTTTTAAGAGTAGAACCAATTTCGAAAGTGCTAAGTCACATAGAACTAATGATAATTTAAAAAGGGATTTTACAATTAAGTCCTCTTTTCGGGTCATTTTTGGCTATTTTTAGGGGGTAAAATCGCTATAAAAACGGTGTTCTTTTTCAACTAATAAAAACCCCTAGGCAAATTGCCCTGAAAAATGACTTTCACAAGAGTGGTACATGTACCACTTTTGTCGATTTTTTAACCTGCTGTGTGCTCAAATTCTCCATTCATGAGCATAGTGGTACATGTACCACACCTCAGTCATCTTCATATTCATCAAAAATAATGTTTGCAACAACGCCGCCGAGTCGGTCATTAGGGATGGAGCAAGGGGTGGTACATGTACCACTTTTTCATAAAACTAAATACTTTCTCGTAAATTGCGTCTGTCGTCAGAGTGGTACATGTACCACTCCTACAAACAGGGGAGTCTTAATTTTCTACAGATTTGGTCAAAGTGGTACATGTACCACCCCTCAAATCAAAGGTGATTTCTAAATCGAATCTGAACAGAAGAATTCCGAAATGAGCAAGAGTGGTACATGTACCACCCCTCAAATCAAATTTCTTGCCTTTAGCGTTTTTGAAACTGGTCCGAGTGGTGCATGTACCACCCCTATAATCGAGAATACTTGCTACATCTAATCTGAATAGATAAATTTGATAATGAGTCAAGAGTGGTACATGTGCCACTCCTGATGTTTTTATTATAGAATTGAATTTTCATTTTATGTACGGCTTTGGTCAAAGTGGTACATGTACCACCCCTCAAATCAAAGTGTTTGATACAATGCAACTGAAAGACAGACATGGAAATATGCAAAATTGGTACATGTACCACCCCTCAAATCGAAGGTGTCTGCTACAGCGCATCTGAAAGACTGACTAGGAAATGTGCAAAAGTGGTACATGTACCACCTCTCAAATCAAATTTCTTGCCTATAACGTTTTTGAAACTGGTCAGAGTGGTACATGTACCACCCCTATAATCAAGGATACTTGCTACATCTAATCTGAATAGATGAATTTGTAAACGAGCAATGAAAGTTTTTTAGAATTTATCTATAAGAGAATTTATCTTTTTTATACGGCTTTGGTCAAAGTGGTACATGTACCACCCCTAAAATCAAAGGGTCTGCTACAATGCATAATTATGAACAGCCAATTCCGAAATGGGCAAGGGCGGTAAATATACTACCCCGCAAATTAAATGTGTTTGCTGCAACGCATGGGAATAGAATAATTCGGAAATGAGCAAGAGTAGTACATGTACCACCCCTTAAATCAAAGTGTTTGCTGCAACGCAACTGAAAGACAGACTCAGGAATAAGCAAGAGTGGTACATGTACCACCCCTAAAATCAAAGGTGTCTGCTACAATGCACCTGAAAGACAAACTCGGAAATAAGCAAGAGTGGTACATGTACCACCCCTCAAATAAAGGTGTCTGCAACAAGGCATCTGAAAGACAAACTCGGAAATGTGCAAGAGTGGTACATGTACCACCCCAAACATAAAAGCGTTTGCTAGAACGCAACTGAAAGACAAACTCGGAAATAAGCAAGTGGTACATGTACCGCCCCTCAAATCAATGGTGTCTGCTACAACGCATCTGAAAGGCAACTCGGAAATTTGCAAAAATTGGTACATGTACCACCCCTCAAGTCTAAGGTGTCTGCAACAAGGCATCTGAAAGAAAAATCGGAAATTAGTAAAAGTGGTACATGTACCACCCCTAAAATCAAATTTCCTGCCTATAACGTTTTTGAAACTGGTCAGAGTGGTACATGTACCACCCCTATAATCAAGGATACTTGCTACATCTAATCTGAATAGATAAATTTGAAAACGAGCAATTAAAGTTTTTTTTTTTAGAATTTATTTAAAAAATAACCTCAGGAGTGGTACCCTGATGTTTGTTTTAGAAATAAATTCTCATTTTTATACGGCTTTGGTCAAAGTGGTACATGTACCACCCCTAAAATCAAAGGGTCTGCTACAATGCATAATTATGAACAGCCAATTCCAAAATGAGCAAGGGCGGTAAATATACTACCCTGCAAATCAAATGTGTTTGCTGTAACGCATGGGAATAGAATAATTCGGAAATGAGCAAGAGTGGTACATGTACCACACCTTACATCAACGTGTTTGCTGCAAGGCAACTGAAAGACGAACTCGGGAAAAAGCAAGAGTGGTACATGTACCACCCCTAAAATCAAAGTGTTTGCTGCAACGCAACTGAAAGACAACTCGGGAATAAGCAAGAGTGGTACTTTTACTACCCCTAAAATCAAAGGTGTCTGCTACAACACATCTGAAAGACAAACGCGGAAATAAGCAAGAGTGGTACATAGGTGTCTGCAACAAGGCATCTGAAAGACAAACTCGGAAATGTACATGTACAGTACAGACAAGATTAAAGCTTCCCATAATGCCATTCACCGATCAGGGCGGTCCCGATCAGAAATCGTTCCCACGCCATTACCGCGGCATTACCATTGCACGCCATTCCACCATTCCACACCATTCCATTCCACGCCATTCCATCATTCCATATTGTTTTGGGAGCGCCATTCCGATTAATTCCATTTTTCGTTTCGTCCAAAAGAAAAATCCGGTTTTGAAGTAAAGACTCGCCCTGTTAGCAGTCTCGTCAGGGTCTTCAAATTACCGTAAAATGCAAAAAAAAAAAAATGGAACGACATACATGAGCAATCTGTATAGATTTGAGGAACAGTCTGACAATGTCTTTCAATATTACCACACATTTTTTAATTTTGTTTACACAACACCCTAAAGACCAATTATTGGAATTTTCAGATTTGAGATAAGAATCAACATCTTATATACAGGTATATGCGACACTGAACACATTTTTCGACATGGCACACTCTTAAAGACCTGGATTTTTATCATTAGTAAGTTATGTAATCCTTATCTAATCCAATAAACAGTCTCCTCTGGCTAGCCTGTCTTCTCTAGACCAGTGTCCCAGCAGTCTCTTTCGGAGGTCCAAATTGGGGGAAATCAATAACAGAGATACCTTGACTGAATTACTGGCATTAGTATTCATTAAAGTTTGATGTAGAAAAACATTTTAGATATATATATTCTGGTAATGTTTACAAATTCTTAAGTTCACATCTTTCCCTTTTCACAATGATCAAAATTTATTATTAGAGAAGCCAAAATAGAATAATATACTCTGTGGAAAAAATATTGATAATGATAAAATTAAATTCATAATTAACAAATCACAGTCTAAAACCAACAAAGACTACAGTGTCAGTTCTTGTAAAAACAAATGAACTTTGACCAATTCACAGTTTTCAAAAGGTGCAAAAACAAGTTTAATGTCACCAAACTGCTGAGAACACAGGTTTCAAACAAATAAATAAATAAAAAATGGAAATAAATAAATAACTAGAAATTATAAAAATAAAATTTAAGAAAGTAAAATTTAAAATAACATATTAGAGAAATAAAAAAAAGTTATAGTAGTTAGTGATTATACAAGAAAATATTTGTAAAATATATTCAGTTATTATTTTACTTTCTTCCTTTAGGTTTTTTTAAATTCATTTTTCCCTTTTTTTCTCTTTTTTTTCTTTTTAATTCATATTTGAGTATTCTTTGACTGCTAATCAGCAAATTATATTTTACAAATTATAGAATATATTGTTCTGATCTCTTACATTTTGACTGATGCATGAATTTATCCCACTGGAGCCCCACAGGCAGGCAGTGGTTTCAGCTCTGCATTGTTTTATGGCCCCTAATAATTAGGTGATTAGGAGGTGCCTTTGATTTTCTTATCACTTGTTTATTGGAGGGGATTAGATTGGGGGGGATCAAAATGATAGAACAAAATCCGGGCCTTTAATCACTGCGATGAGGATAGTCAAGCGTAGCTTATGCCTGCTCTAACACAATAGACCTAAAGAAGCGGTCTGATTATGGCTTCAAAAGTACGATTAAGACAGTTATATCGGAACAAACCATATAGATTAAATTATTTAGAGCTAAGCTGTATGTACGCACAGGGTCTACTTGATCAGGATTTCCAAACATGCCGGAAAACCCCGAGCATTAGGACTGACGTGCCTTCTTAAAGAGAACAGACGTACAGGAACAGTTTGATTATGGTGGTCCATAATGATATAAAGCTTCCGAAACGTTAGCCTTTAATGCATAGAATAAGAGAAGCAGTCAAATTTGATGGATCTAAAGCTTCGTTAAAAGTATTGTGACAACAGAACAAACATCGAGCAAAACTTTGACATTTTTTGTACCGTAAACTTCTACACACAGCGACAGACAGGAGAGATTCGGCAGAGCTGTCTGATCGTGGTGTTTAAAAATACCATAAAACCTGGGACGGACATGTCTGATCAAGAAGTATAAACCCAATGAAGAACTGTCTCGGCTTCAAAGGTACAAGAAAACTAGATACTGTATTTGGTTTATAATATTCATTTGACACTAAATTGGCAGACTGCATCTATGCCCAATTTTGTTTTGTTTTGGAGGAGGGAGGGGGTCTGGGGCGGTGGTGAGGGTTGGGTGGGGGGGGGGGAACAGGCTGGTCTGTGAGTATTTATGTCATATTAATTTCCCTGTGTTGTTGTTTCTTCGATTTATCGTCACGGATAATCCATCAAGGCTAATAGCCACGAGAGGATCATATCCGCCCTGGGGAAAATTTCCCAGTGTTCTTTCCTCTTCTGTTCAATTCTCGTAATGGCTCAGAGGTACGTAACCATAGTTACACACACCTGGCGCCGAGTGTTCCCAGCGCGGAAGCGCGCAATCAGAGTTTATATCTGCGCCGTATCGAGGAAAGTCGGTCTACCGGTAAACACGAACACGGCATGTTAAGTTTAGCTCTGCATATGCGCAGTCTGCTCAGAGTCTTTATGACAGCAATAAAAAAATGTTAACAAAAACACTAAATGAGCCGCGACGTGAGAACACCAACAGTGTGGGCATCCGCCCAGTCTGATCAGAGTCTTCGCTGTCCGCATATAGGTAGCTTTAGACTCTAAGCTACCCTTTAAGCGCTTAGCTAAGAGTCTAATCAGACTGGGCGGATGCCCAGGCTGACCTGAGTCTGCGCTGGGCGCACAACCACATTGTTGGTTTTCTCGTGTCGCGGCTCAAATGGCTTTGTTTTACATAAGGAGGAGAGGCTACGGAGTGGATCCGTTAGTGCCTAGTGTACTCTTCTACCTCAAAGACAAACATAGCACAAACAGGCACATGACGTCCTAATGGTGTCGCACTGATATTGATGCGACGTCACCATGTCGTATCACGTCAATATTACGTCATTTCGACGTCATGTTGCTGCCGGGAAGATGCTTATCATAAACGTATTACTGAGTTCCATGTAGCCTTGCCCAAGGCTTAGAAATATGAATTTTCTTCAATAAACATTTTTCTTCTTTGTGCTAGTCAATAGGCATGGGGCTGATTTATCTCAGACAAACCCACAAGACATGAAGAGAAAAATTCATTTCTAGACTAGCAAACATCGCGCATGAAAAAGAAGAAAAATATATATGTGACAAATAATTTAATATATCCGACAGGAGCAAGTCTAAGTTCCATGTTAAAATAGAGTCATCTCCCATCGTCCATACAGTCATTGTTGCAAACAGTCGCAACTTTTGGCACCGAAATGTTCACCACAGGAGTGCTTAATTTGACATTTACTCTCTCAAGATGCTCTCCGTAGAATGCAAAATGTGTGCGCCCTGATGCGACGCTAAGATCAGAGACATCTGCTCAGAGACGTCTTCATTGCTTGCGCTCTTTTGTGTGTTATGGGACGCTAGGCATCAACGACTTAAATTTTAAATCAAAAAGCTGGGAAGGTAGTGAAGATGTATGTGGAATATTTAGGGTCATTATAACTCCTGTATTGTATTTACATCCAAATTTCCAAATCACAATTACTATCCGAACAAGGATATCACAATTGAATCCTCCATCGATAAACTTTAAAATAAAATTGTCTGTAGGTTAATGTCATTAAACAGACAACTGCGTTTTCGCCCCACTCCTATCCCATTTGCTTAGGGTGAAGGTGTTAAGGTGTTCCAATATCTTACACTATCGCTATTGGTACACACTTATGAAAACAATGCAATAGTGACTGTTTATTGGCCTCTTGTGTCACCTGTAGTGAATTTTACTCTAAGTATTGGGACCTTAAATCGAGAAAACAGTTGGTGTTGTTTTATAGTGTTTTGCCAATGGAATGTAATAAATGGTTTTGTTTGTCTTTCTTGGATAGGGGAAGCGGGGTTGGGGATACCTCGTTTTGGGACCCTGGGTGCGGTATTTCCAGAAGTTGCGATATTTTATTTTTGTTATTTTTATGTCTTTTCTTTTCGTACAGCATTCAACAATAATAACGGGTGCTGTTATCAATAGCATCTCTAAATATTGGCAAACTTTAAACCGCATAGAGCAAAGATACGGGTATGAAACTTTGTAAGGAAAATAACAAACTTTGCAGGCCTGGATCAGACCATGCCGTTTGGATCAGGTTCGTCACCGTAAACTGTGCACACCAAGATCAGGCTGCCAAAGTGTGATGTCTTCAGTGATTCCCCTAAACTGATCCTGAAGACACATGGCATTGTCGACATGCTGGCCTAGACTTGCGTAGTTCGCATATCGCTCATCTCTCTTACACACTTCCTACTTGTCATGCAGCGACCGAGTGGTTAGCTCTCCGGGCCACGGGGTTGCGTATTCGAGTCCCGCCGGAGGCAACATTCTGTCCGGGCCTACAAGGTGTTTTAGTGCACGGAGCCCTTCCGAGTTTTGGGGTGATGTGATATGGTGATGTGTGTACCTTCTAGTGCCGGGGGCGACCTGCTGGTTTGGTACATACATGTAGTAGGGCAAGGGCCTGGGCTACTGTGCTTGCAGTAGGTGCGGGTGGGGGGTTGTTTGGACATTTTTTCTCATCTATCATTTCTCTCTCTCTCTCTCTCTCTCTCTCTCTCTCTCTGGAAGACGGCCCGATATAGACTGAATTTCTGTCTCTCACCCAAAACAGTCAATCAATCAATTCATATTCACCATCATATGTCTCCCAGTGCGCAGGCGCAAACGTGTTTCAGCTGTTTACATTATTGTCGAGTCACGAAAAAAAAATGGTCTTCAGGCCTTGCATACTCATCATCCGCATCATAAAAATAAAACTTAGATAATGCATCCAACTGGGCACACAACATTGAATCAACGTCATAACGTTTATGCAACCACGTTGATTCAATGTTGATTCAATATGGTGTGCACGCTGGACGGCTGACTGATCACATTCCTGTCATTTGTATTTATCAGGCCAATAGGGCAAAGGACAGGCCGCGTAGCGCGGTCGGTAGCGCGTCTGACTCAAGAGCTAGAGGTACCGAGTTCAGTACCCGGTCGGGCCACATACTTCGACGGCACGACGTTGAACCAACGTTGGTTCAATGGGTTGTGCGTGCTGGATGGCTGACTGATCACAGTCCTTACATTTGTATTTGTCTGGCCAATGGGGCATAGGGCAAGCCGCGTAGCGCAGTCAGTAGCGCGTCTGACTCAAGAGCCAGAGGTCCTTGGTTCGATACACAGTCGGGCCACTTACTCTTTTTTCTCCTTCCACTGATTCAAGACTGGCAATGGCCCATTGCCAGTTACTGGCGAACGTATGTGCACTTAGTACTGGTTAACCGCTTAAGAGGTCTAAGCCTGCCCAGGAATAGTGTGGCTAGGTTAACTGACCGTCCCGATATGACCATAGCTGTTTACCGTGGACGCAAAGCAACAAAACAACAACAACTCAAGTAAATAAACAAATAGATACATAGATAAATGTATCCATTAACCGTTGCTTGTTAAGTCGTGCTTGTTTAAGGAGACAACAGTATCAGGTACAATACTTCACGTATGTTGCATTATACTTGAACTTGAACAGCTTTGTCGGTTTGATAAGGCTGACCCCACAGACGACTATGGGTAACTGCAATCACCTATCATCAACCTGCTGCCACTATGAGGTGATGTATTCGGGCGATGGTGGTGGATAACTCTCAGCGCCGGAGCGTCCTACTTATTTGGATGATAGTAAGCAATTAAGGGCCTACTGAGCTTGCAGTAGGTGCGGGTGGGGGCTGTTTGGCTAGTATTTCTCTTATCTATCAAGTCTCTTTTCGTTTTTTTTTTTTCTCATTTCTTCTTTATCGATACGGCTCGTTATATACTGAAGTGCTGTCTCAAAGAGCAATTAAACCCATACCAAGAAAGTCACCAACTTATCCAAGACATATACACAGTTCCCCAAAGAGAACCCCAATGCATAACGGACACAATTCCCCGAATGGTGCCCCATTGTGTAAATGACAATTATTTTCAGTCATCCGCGATACGAGAAAGTGACGTGTTCGCCAAGGGTAACTCAGCTCAGCCTAAGCATCAGCCCCGTCTGATCAGAGATGTCACTGTGATTTTTAACGGTAGCGAAGGGCCGACGCTATCTCAATACTGACAGTGAAGACTCTGATCAGACTGGACGGATTCCCAGGTGATCTGAGTCTGCGCTGGGCGCATATGCCACTGAGTTTGTGTGATAGCGCGGCTCATTTCTGTCAAAATTGAGGGATTATCTAGAATCAATACTGTAAATATTAGGACATATTTACCCTGAAATCCAATGAGGGATGCATGACATGATTTAAGTTTTTTAACATCATTCGACTCATATCAGAACGATGAGAGGGTGATCATGAAAAGCTGTGTGCAAAGGAATCCGTTTACGGTTGGACAGAATTCCGCTTCCAGCCAGATTTGAACCCGGGACCGATAGATGACCAGGCCGTGTGATACCGGGCTTGTCCTAAAATTCGAGCAAATTGCAGATGCTTCGAGAAAAATATGCTTGGGGACTGACAAATATTGTAGACCCTGATCGTGCCCATGTTTCATAATCAATTTAACCTGGATCTTCACTGTGTTTTGTGCGGCAGGGTCCAGTCATGTTTTTGTATTAAATTGTCAAAATATTACTTAAAGGCACCAGCTTGAAATATTTTATCGTGAGGTATCGCTGCAAACTTCTCACTAAAATTTTGCCGTTGATTATTATCGTGATTGGCTGACTTTGAAAAATCAAAAAGTCCTTGAGTTTACCATAAAACAGATTTTAAAAAATATCTAGGTCATTTTAGTTGCCATCTAAAATGACCTTCTTTCGCTTTCAGGAGCCCCGGTAGCTCAGTGGGTTAAGCGCTGGCCTACTGATCTAGCGGTTGCGGGTTCGAGCCCCGCTGGAGGCGGAGTTCTTTCCATCGTAAACGGGGTTCCATTGCACACAGCCTTTCATTTATCACAAGCCCATCGTCCTGATATGACTGAAATACTGTTGAAAAGGACGTAAAATCGCAAGTCATCCATCCATCCATCTTTCGCTTTCACAAGCTTTATCTCACGGTAAAAAACGTAATGCTATAAGGTAGAGGCGTTTATTAGTTGATAAAAATACAATGTACAAAAATGTTAAGCAAGAATACCATTGATTTTTC
Organism: Ctena decussata; assembly: GCA_963989385.1. Lineage (NCBI taxonomy): Eukaryota > Metazoa > Mollusca > Bivalvia > Lucinida > Lucinidae > Ctena > Ctena decussata. The sequence continues at coordinate 57,460,637 of OZ022503.1, forward strand.
CGCGGTTGCATCATATTGCTTCGCGGGGAACCAGAGACGAAAATCGTACTTCTAGGTAGAGACATCATTTTTCCATAATACCTTGTTCCCTCTTTTTTGTCAGTTATATGACACAAAAAGCACAGCAACCGACACATTTTCATTTATTCTGAAAGGCTGTACAGGTTTCATAATGATTTGTAGCTGTTACTTCTTGTCTCCGACCCAGTCTATAAACTAACTTATATATGAAAATATTTTGGGACCTATGCCTCTGGACTAGGTCTATGTGTAGAACACTGATACAGGAATCTCAATTTACAGCCCTATATTGGAAAAAAAACGTTTCAAAATACAAGACATATTTGTGTGAGCGCGGCTCCATTCGAATCACTACTGCCTGCGCAAACAACATAGACTTAGATCAGCATGCATATCCACGCAGTCTCACACGGCCAGGCAGTCTGTGCTTCTGTGTAAACGTATCAGTGTTTTCAGTTGTCATTTATAAGATGTCGAAAGACGTTTCTGTGCGAGCATGTTTCTTTTTTTTTTTTTTTTTGCTTTTGTTTATTTGGAAGATTCTGAGAGGAAGCGTAGGCCACGCCAAGGTTGTTGCTTACTTATTTATTTTATTGTTGTTCACATGCCATAAAGCACATTTTACGCATTTTTCTTTGTAAAATCATTATTAGTTAAACCGGAGCGCCTGACCTTGTGGGCCCAGTGCTCGCTTTTAATGCAAGGAGTTGTGGATTCGACTCCTTATGGGCGTCACATGCCCGATCAGGTTCTTCAGTCCAGTAGATCCGTCGCTAAACAAGCAAGAAAAAAATCAGTATGTTCAATTTGCCATACTTTCTTTGCACAAAAGAACAGCGATGACTGATTTGCTTTCGAATTATATCGGCGCTATTTAAGTGGTCTCAACAGACTGTCGAAAATATGTTTTGTGGCTCTAAAATTAAAAAAACCTTCCCCGGTTAATGCAAGAATGTGGATAAGTCATAAAACAGTGGGCATAGTCATCTCCATGCTTTTATAAGTTTGACAAAAAATAATAAATAAATAAATACAAAATGTTATCTTTGGCAGTAAACGGCAACTAATGCATCCAAATTTTATGAAATTTCATTTTAAGAGCTGCTCGCACATGGAAACAAAATATTTGGTACCATTATTGTTAAAAAGCCAACCACTTATAAAATAGTTATGTTTTGGACATTTCTTAAGACCTCATTGTAAGAACAGTTCGCTTGTCACAAAAAAAAAAAAAAAAAAGAAAAAAAAAAAAGAAAACGAATAACAAAAACGGGGGTTTAAACAATTTAATGATATGAGCACCAAATTTCTTCGGACACATAAATTTTAAGAAGTTTTCCTTTCAGTAAGAATATAATAATAATAATAATAATAATAATAATAATAATAATAATAATAATATTGATAATAATAATAATAATGATAATTATAATAATAATAAAGGATTAATATTTATCGAAAAGAAAGAGAAAAAGTAGAAAACTGGTCAAGATAACAATTCTAATACCAATAATAATAATAATAATAATTGTTCGAAAGTATTAACAAATTTATGTTTGAATAATTGTATAAATGTATAAATATCGAAAATTTTATATTCATCCACTTACAATTATTTCCGTGCACACATGATTGACAACACTGTCCTGTTTACTAGGGCCTACAAATCCGTTGTTTATTCGATAAAATAGATTGCCGAAAACAGATGGCCACCTGTTACGTAATAACGGAAGTCTGGTGCGACTGATCAGGACACGGAAGCAGTAGCCATAGCTACCAGATAATTTATAATTGTGAGGTGATATTTGTCAAGGGATTTTTATGGGGTAAGGTTTCAAATGCAAAAAAAAAAAAAAAAATAAATAAATAAATAAATAAATAAAAAAATAAAACTATATCGACTAAGATTAAAGCATAGGATGTAAACTCCGGATTCAGATTTTCCAACTTTTTAAACAGAATGAATGACTTACGACTTTACGTCCTTTTCAACAGTGTTACTGTCATATCAGGACGATGGGAAGGTGATAATGAAGGGCTGTGTGCAATGGAACCACGTTTATGGTAGAAAATAGCGAACCCGGGTCCTCTAGATCAGTAGAGTAGGCTAGCGCTTCACCTACTGAGCATCCGGTGCTTCTCTTTCTATGAAGGATTTATTTTTTGTATGATAAAATATGGGGCGAAAACGAAAGTATTAAGTTTTAAACAACTTCATGACGATCTTGAGGCTTAAATTTGCCATAAATGTTGAGGAGCAATAAACCTCGAAAGATCCAGCGTTGTGTTTCTCAAAATGCCGAGCAGAGCAAAATCATTCGCGCAGTCTGATCGATGTCTTTCCAGTTCACTTAAACTATATGGTTATAGCATCGTCAAATGGCTGGGCTTGCAAAATGCGCATGTACATACCAAACTGCGCTTCAGCACATGCTGGAATATAATGTGAAGATTTCATAATGCCCCGAAAATACTCATACTTCCAATGATCGTTAAAGCAGTGCGTAAATGATTCAGAGCGGGTCTGGGATGGCTTGAAGGCTTACGGTTTTACGTCCTGTTCAACAGTATTTCAGTCATATTTGGGCAATGGGAGGATGATAGTGAAGGCTTTGCGCAATGGAGCCCTGTTTACGGTTGGAAAGATTTTTTTTTTTCGTTTTGAGTCGAACACGGGACCACTAGATTAGCTGGCAAGCACTTAACCTACTACGCTCCCGAGACTTCTGCCGGTCAGGAACATTCTGACATTTTTTTTGTATTCATCGGCATAGTATAAAACATACAGTGAGTCTTGGAGCCTAGTCATAGAATGAGTCTAAATGTTAGGACAGACATGCCTGGGCAAATGGTGTAGACAGACACATATCAAGAGCAGTCTGTCCAGGCCACACTCTTTGCTAGCACCCTAATAATTACAAAATTTATGGATATAGGCATGATCACTGGTTCTCAAACTACCATAAGATTTCTAAACATTGGGACAGATAGGTCTGAGCAAATAGTGCAGACCCAGCTCAGGCCGAAGGAGTCGTCTGGTCAGTGTCTACACTGTTTGCAATTCCAGCTTCAGCTCTGAGATTTATTTCAGCATTGGAGAAAAAAATTGTGTTCAATTTGAGGACTGTTACGGTTAATATTTAACATGTTTAAGGTGTTTTCCAATTCTTAGAACTCAAGATTCCACTCCATAACTCCACTCTTTGTTTCACACTATGCCGTATTCGTCACCATTATGCCGCACGAACGGCGAATTATCAGACTGACCTTATACACCTTCCCAAACCGGCCAGGCTGCAGACTTTTGGAGTGATGAGAGCAGAGTATGGTTGAACTGGTACACCTCTTCGATGTTCATGTATCTGATAAGATGCGTTTTCTTGTGTCGAGGCTCATACACGGGCGAGTTTTTCCTTGTTGTATTAGAATATGTTCATTTTCCTGATAAGTCAGGTCCGCCTGCACATAAACGCCAACTGTTTAAAGCCCTTTTTCTACTCTCTAAATTGAATGGAAGCCTCAAACCAGACTGCACAGATGTCCAGGCTGATTTGAGTAGTCCCTGTTTACAAAGTTTGTCATTAACCTTTTCACAGGCGCTAATTACCTCTTTTCTTTAACCCCACATTTTTTCAGCCCCCAAAATAAGGACTTTTTAATATAATGGTTGCATCGTTAATACATGTACTTTCAGTTGTTTTGTTGTTTTACGTCCACGGTAACAGCTATGGTCATATCGGGACTGTCATTTAACCTAACCACACCATTCCTGGGCAGGCTTCGACCTCCTAAACGGTTAACCAGTATTTAGTGTACATACTTTCGCCAGTAAATGACAACAGCACTGCCTGAAATAGCGGAAGGAGAAACGAAAATAAGTGGCCGGACCGGATATCGACCCCGATACCTCTGGCTCTTGAGTCAGACGCGCTACCGACTGCGCTATTTCGATACAATAATTATGAAAACAGTTTACCATACTGGGTATGTGTGTGCGGGGGGGGGGGGGGGGGGGGGGGAGCAAAAGGGTCAAACGAATGGTGAGCAAAATTGGCACACCAACTCTACAGCTTTCGCAAACTTCTATTGTGCTTTATATAATTGTAAATTTCCTAAACATTGAGACACCTATAATAATTGCTGTAACTATCCTAAAAAGAACAGTTTGCTTTTTCAATGCACTAATGTCTCTATAACTCTAGATGAAGTGGAAGACAATGTAAGCCCTGATCAGACTGCTCCAGAGCAGTCTGATGGTTCCGTCTGGAGCAGCCTGATCAGGACCTGCACTGTTTGCTTCAACCTGTCTTAATATTTAGGACTTTACGGTACTTTTGACCTTGTATATATCAGTTATTACAGATTACACATACATTGTGTTTGCTCCAAATTTAGTGTTGCATTGGGTTTGTTCACATGTTCGTTTAAATTAATCATTTTATTACACCTTTCGTTTAATGGTACGATCAATATTACTTCGTTTTAAAATGAACAATGTTTTAAACACTCCATGCCAGTCCGATGTAAGAACTGACATGGAGATGTAAACGACAGCCCGAGGCTTTAACTGTGCGAAGATAAGATTTTCGGTCCTAGTAATAGTACGATCAATATTACGTTCTTATTTAATGAAAACTCTTTCACACACACGAGGCGAATTTGCGCGTCGCGATGCTTTGAACGTGATTTTTCACAAAAAATACGCTTTAAAGCCATGTTAGGATAATATTTATTTATATATTCACTTAATATCTATTTTGACAGATGATTTACCTGGCCCCAGGAGTCAGAATCCCTAGGGATACATTATCTTAACTGCCTAGCTGTCCAGTAGATGGTCATTTGGATGTTATGCTGTCCAAACTGTAAAATGGGATGGAATTAATTTTGTTGTGTTCTTCAAGAAAAGGATACTTCAGAGACAGTGCTAAAAGTGGAGGGTAATATTTGTTGATATGGAGAAATAAGAAAGCATCATCCAGAATTTCTGCAGATTCCAAGATCAGCCTGCGCAACTAGCACCCTTCATAAAGTAGGGTTTTGATTTTAATGTAAGTCGTAACAATGTGAAACCTGTTCAGTTCAGCTCAGTTCAATTCTCTTATCGACGTTGCCCAAAGTGAAACTATACAAAAGAGATTATATACACTCTGCAAAACTTCTAATTGGTCAGTTTTCTACTTTGCAGAAATACAACTTTTATACAATATTTTTAAAAATTGTTATAATCAATATATTGGGCTATTATCGGCCTACTAAAATTGAATGTTGTAATCAAATCTTTATTGTAATATCAGAGTTATAGTCCTTTCTTTGAAAAACATGATATGTTTAGAAACCGCATTAAAACCGCATCGAGCTGCCACAAGATCAAGGCATTTCAGAAGTAAATAAAGTTTCCTATCATAAAAACACAAAATTTGTATTCAGTAATCATGAAACGTTATCTGTATTAATTTTAATATTTGATTATTCAAATTACTTCCCTTTGAATGTTTGTGTAAATATTAATAGGAGCCTCAAATTGTAGTGAATCCTTTTACAAATGCATAAATGATTGTGCCTTTCGTTTAATACAGGTAAATATGTGCATTTATTCTTCCCAATTTGTAGTCGGGATTATCTTAAGTTCCATAAGGCTTAATTCTGTTGAAAAAGTGACCAGTTATAAATTTGGCTCTGTGTACACATGTAAATGGTGTATTCATCCGCCCTTTCAAGTCCACCGAACCAGATCAACCAGTTACCGAATAAACAGTTGAAATGAATATACGCGAACAATCAGTTGATTTCCATGGGGCGTAATCCACATCGTAATGACCGGCGAGGTGTCTAGTCCGGACTGATACTGGTTGCAGTTTTTGAAAACACTACCGGATAAAATAGATTACCGTACGTGTGGAAAAAGTTTTGAAACTGGAATTTTCAGTTACAGGATACCTAATGGAAAACGATTCTGGATTATTCAACTACGGCAGGAAAAGTCGTGAAAAGCACCACTCTCTCCCCCTCTCTCTGTCTCTCTCTTTCTCTCTCTCTCTCTCTCTCTCTCTCTCTCTCATTGATTTCATTAGAGGAAAAAAGAAGACGAAGAATCAAATCATTTAAAGCACGAAACAGTAAGTTAGTTAAAAACGTGATTGATCAGGGGTAACAGTCTATGCCATAGCGCTGGTGTCAGAACAATTGAGTCGTGAAAAGCCTCCCACCCTCTCTCTCTCTCTCTCATTAATTTTCATCAGAGGAAAGAAAGAAGATGAAGAAAAAGATCCTTTAAAACAGGAACCAGTAAGTTAGTTAGTTAGAAGGTGTAACAGTCTATGTCATAGCGCAGGTGTCAGAACAAATCATTCGGCGGCCATTTTGATCATACTCAGACAGCTTTCCGTTGATAAAAATGAATGACAAAACTATAACACACAAGAAAAGGCAAACGGGGCTATGCAGTGTCTACATATACATATGGTCGATATATATATATAGGACACGATGATTCTAAAAATGAGAAACACTACAGTTTCTGATGTGGACAGCTGAGATAAACATTGAGCAGAGTCGATACAAATCACTGTAATGAAGTGTTTGCAGATTTAGCAAGTATTTTGTTGTTGACTCTCGTAATATCGAGTACACAACATTTTCCGGTACCACATAGTCTTGATATTTGGTTGTGTTTCATATTGATGTTTCGCCTAGTCTCACGACCCGTGACTTGGCGAGATTGTTCGTTACTTCACACGCGCGGGCCAAACATTAGATACACAGCAACGGCCGCACAGCAACACATACTAAAGGCTTTTTTGGATAATAATCGAATAACATATAAATAAAATAGTTTAAACGGAGATTTGATATTATATGATGATTAACAAGACCTGCCACAGGGACAGGATAGCTCGCCTGACAGCGCCTTGCCCATCACATAAAAAACGTTAACGTAAAACTTTAACATTTTGCTAACGCCAACGCCGCCGCTGACGCCGGGGGTAGTGCAATAGCTCTTCCTGAACTTCGTTCAGGCGAGCTAAAATTGTCATGAGGATTACAAATTGATTTAAGCTAACAATAACAACCGCATTGAAAATATTTAAAATGCAGTTAAAATCCATCTTGCATTTGCGTGTCGAACGGCATTTGTAATCATTTAACATCGATAATTTATTATGTCTAACTTTCTTTTCTTTTTTTTCTTTCTTCTTTTCTCGTGAACGTAAAGACCGTAAACCCAATGGTCAGATTTCCTGCTTTTAAAAGTCATGATTTATTCTATTTTATTAATCTGTGATTATCTTATGTTGCATATCAGTGAAATTATGAATAATATATGTTTAAACTAAAACTGAGCCGCAACACGAGAAAACTAACAAAGTGGTTGTGCGCCAAGCGCAAAATCAGATCAGCCTGGGCATTTGCTAGTCTGATCAGAGTCTTCGCTAAGCGCTTATGGGGTAGCTAAGGGTCTAAGCTACCTCCATGCGGACAGCGAAGACTGATCAGACTGGGCGGATGCCCAGGCTGATCTGAGTCTCCGCTGTGCGCACCTCTTTATTGGTTTTCTCATGTCGCGGCTTAAAATTATTTACCATCCTAGATGGAATCTGCCGCTTGTGCTACCCCTCATAGATCGTAAAGAGTGGACTCAGCCGTGTTAAAAGTTTTTATACCAGTACATATGTAGAAAGGGAAGGGAGAGGAGGAGTTTTTTTCTGGTTCAGTTTCAGACGCCCTCTCTCCAATACGGAAACTGTCTCTCATATGCAATTAGTTTTATAAATATTTTTCATGTTGATGAAACATAGGAACAGAAGAGACCATGAAAAAAATCAACAGAAGACTTGAATGAAAGGTTATTAAACTCCGTTTTTGCCATGTTTGACATTCCTTTGTGAAAATAATGTTGACTAGAGGAGAATGCCGTGACATAACGTCCTTGGCGACTCACCTAATTAATTGTAACAGGCATATCTGCTTTTTGCGAGCCTGCTTTTGTGACTTCTTGCCTGCTTACTGATTGCCTGCTTACCTGATTGCCGAAGCCTTTCCCAAAAGCATCTGCACTTGGTAGGGGCTGGGTGTGTGTTTTGGGGGGGGGGGGGGAGAGAGTTAGTCCGGAGGGGGACAGATTCTTCCTTAACAAGCTGATTAGATGAAAAAGTCTAAATGACCTGGAAGTCTACCCTTTCACCTTCAATTTTACTTCTACTTCACTGGTTTATATTTGTGTCTTTAGTTTTGATATGATCTGTCATTTGGATTTCTTGTCATGATTACAATTAGATACCTTATTGTCATATCTTTCGTGTGATAAAATGTCTTGTAAAATACGCGTTCTCGCACTCTACCACTCTTGCTCATTTCTGAGTTCGTCTGTTCAGATGCGATTTAGCAAACACCTTTGTTTTAGGGGTAGTGTATGTACCACTTTGACCAAAGCCGTTGAAAACGAGAATTCTATTCTTAAAAAAAAAAAAAAAAACATTAAGAGTGGTACACGTACCACTCTTGCTAATTTCAAATTTATCTATTCCGATGCGCTGTGGCGAGAGGCCTGGAATACAGGGGTGGTACATGTACCACTTTGACCAATTTCATAAACTTTTTAGACAACATGGTTGATTTTAGGCGTGGTACATGTACCACTCTTGCTCATTTCCGAATATGCATATTCAGATGCATTATAGCAAACCTTTGGATTTTAGGGGTGGTACATTTACCATTTTGACCAAATTATGTTGTAATAAAATGAGTATTTAGATTTTGAAAAGTGATTAGGTGTGGTACATGTACCACTCTTGCCCTAAACCAAGTTTCTTGCTTAGATGCATTTTTTTGCAACCCCTTTCGCAAGTAGTAGTAATGTAGTCTTGATTAATGTTATAGATTTGAGGGGTGGTACATGTACCATTCCTTCTCATTTCCCAGTTTGGCCGTTCAGATGCAGTGTAGCAGACACCTTTGACTTGAGGGGTGGTACATGTACCACTCTTGCTCATTTCCGCGTTTGTCTTTCAGAGGCCTTGTAGCAGACACCTTTGATTTTAGGGGTGGTTCATGTACCACTTTTACTCATTTCCGATTTTTCTTTCAGATCCTTGTTGCAGACACCTTAGACTTTCCGAGTTGACTTTCAGATGCATTGTAGCAGACACCTTTGATTTGAGGGGTGGTACATGTACCACTCTTGCTTATTTCCGAGTTTGTCTTTCAGGTGCGTTGTAGCAGACACCTTTGATTTTAGGGGTGGTACATGTACCACTCTTGCTCATTTCCGCGTTTGTCTTTCAGAGGCCTTGTAGCAGACACCTTTGATTTTAGGGGTGGTACATGTACCACTTTTACTCATTTCCGATTTTTCTTTCAGATCCTTGTTGCAGACACCTTAGACTTTCCGAGTTGACTTTCAGATGCATTGTAGCAGACACCTTTGATTTTAGGGGTGGTACATGTACCACTCTTGGTCATTTCCGCGTTTGTCTTTCAGAGGCCTTGTAGCAGACACCTTTGATTTTAGGGGTGGTACATGTACCACTTTTACTCATTTCCGATTTTTCTTTCAGATCCTTGTTGCGGACACCTTAGACTTTCCGAGTTGACTTTCAGATGCATTGTAGCAGACACCTTTGATTTTAGGGGTGGTACATGTACCACTCTTGCTTATTCCCGAGTTTGTCTTTCAGTTGCGTCCTAGCAAACACTTTGAATTTTGGGGTGGTACATGCACCACTCTTCAGATGCCTTGTTGCAGAAACCTTTTATTTGAGGGCTGGTACATGTACCACTCTTGCTTATTTCCGAGATTGTCTTTCAGGTGCGTTGTAGCAGACACCTTTGATTTTAGGTGTGGTACATGTACCACTCTTGCTTATTCCTGAGTTTGTCTTTCAGTTGCGTTGCAGCAAACACGTTGATTTAAGGGGTGGTACATGTACCACTCTTGCTCATTTCCGAATTATTCTATTCCCATGCGTTGCAGCAAACACATTTGATTTGCGGGGTAGTATATTTACCGCCCTTGCCCATTTCGGAATTGGCTGTTCATATGCATTGTAGCAGACCCTTTGATTTTAGGGGTGGTACATGTACCACTTTGACCAAAGCCGTATAAAAAATGAGAATTTATTTAAAAAAAAACAAACATCAGGAGTGGTACATGTACCACTCCTGATGTTTTTTTAGAGATAAATTCTTAAAAAACATGAATTGCTCGTTTTCAAATTTATCTATTCAGATTAGATGTAGCAAGTATCCTTGATTATGGGGGTGGTACATGTACCACTCTGACCAGTTTCAAAAACGTTATAGGCAAGAAATTTGATTTGAGGGGTGGTACATGTACCACTTTTGCACATTTCCTAGTGTGTCTTTCAGATGCGCTGTAGCAGACACCTTTGATTTGAGGGGTGGTACATGTACCATTTTTGCATATTTCCATTTCCGTGTCTGTCTTTCAGTTGCATTGTATCAAACACTTTGATTTGAGGGGTGGTACATGTACCACTTTGACCAAAGCCGTACATAAAATGGAAATTCAATTCTGAAAAAAAAAAAAACATCAGGAGTGGTACATGTACCACTCTTGCTCATTTTCAAATTTATCTATTCAGATTAGATGTAGCAAGTATCCTTGATTATAGGGGTGGTACATGCACCACTCTGACCAGTTTCCAAAAGGCTATAGGCAAGAAATTTGATTTGAGGGGTGGTACATGTACCACTCTTGCTCATTTCGGAATTCTTCTGTTCAGATTCGATTTAGAAAACACCTTTGATTTGAGGGGTGGTGCATGTACCACTTTGACAAAATCTGTAGAAAATTAAGACTCCCCTGTTTATAGGAGTGGTACATGTACCACTCTGACGACAGACGCAATTTACGAGAAAGTATTTAGTTTTATGAAAAAGTGGTACATGTACCACCCCTCGCTCCATCCCTAATGACCGACTCGGCGGCGTTGTTGCAAACATTATTTTTGATGAATATGAAGATGACTGAGGTGTGGAACATGTACCACTATGCTCATAAATGCAGAATTTGAGCACACAGCAGGTGAAAAAATCGGCAAAAGTGGTACATGTACCACTCTTGTGAAAGTCATTTTTCAGGGCAATTTGCCTAGGGGTTTTTATTAGTTGAAAAAGAACACCGTTTTTATAGCGTTTTTGCCCCCTAAAAATAGCCAAAAATGACCCGAAAAGAGGACTTAATTGTAAAATCCCTTTTTAAATTATCATTAGTTATAGGGAAATGGAGATAAATCGAATTTATAAACAGAAAAATGGGCAGAAAAAAAACAAAACAAAAAACAAACAAACAAAAAACAAATCACACACACATAGAAATGATTTCATGCACCTAAAATGTCTTCAAACAAAGAAACTTAAAAGTTGTTTTTTAGTTTTTAGTGTCTAACTTTCTGATCATTATACGTGTTTTCTTTCCGCTTTGTGAAATCGCACTTTTCTAAATAATCCTTTGCATAATTCAAGGGCACTGACAAACTACACAGACTTCTATCAAGATATGTTTGGGTTTTTCCGCGAAAAAAATAGCAAATCCAAGGTTTCGCAAAACGGAACTTTCGCAAGATTCCCACTGTATTACAGTATGTCGCTAAAGATGCAATAACTTAATATTGTCGTCCTCGACTAATGTCACGGGACGTACGTAAAATGTATTATGTATTTAAACATCCCTTTAGATTTTTCCTTGAAATCTTTTACTGCAATTCGTAATCCTAATACTTAGCGACGGCATTTGAGATTGACCGGCATCTGGTGCCGTAACATCATTTTGCCATGTCACATCCGTAAGCAAAGCCAAACTCTTTTACCAGAAAGCGGATAAAATGCTCGTAAAAAAGTCATCTCTCAAAGTTAACTTTTTGATCCCAGAAAATTAACTTTGAAATATCATTAATTTGAGAAAACGGAATATGAAATTAAAAGAAAAATAAGAAAAGTGTTCAAATTATATTCTTTGATATTAGAGGGCACTTTGAGGTAACAGTGTTTGAGATAAAGAAAGACATCTGGGGCCGTATTTATAAAATGACCGAAGTGGTTGCAATGCTGTTGCTAAGGCTGAATTTCTATAAAGGAGATTCCATATAACTATGAAAGGACATCTACGATTAAGGCGAGGATTTTCCCCATTAGGCCTGCGCGACAGGTCTGAATTTTCAAAAGTACAAAGTGTGCAATTTTTTCTTAGCAGAGCTTCAACAAATATGTAAGCCGTATGAAATCAGATTATTTGTGATTCAGAACCAAAGACATGGGGAGATAATCCAGTCTGACCATACCTACCCTAAATTCAAGGTTTTCGCATACTTCATTCTTTGAGGTAATAAAATATTCAAATTAGTCATTCATTCCATAAATTTTTCTCATAAATGCATGCTAAATACATGCATATAACAATACAAAACAATGATTTTTTTCTTGTTACGCCTGATTGGCATTTAAACATGCAAAACCGTAGTTCTGCTTCCGGTCAAAACGGCCAAAAGAGAACGCTTCACTATAATTAAAATACAAGTACTTCCCCCCCCCCCCCGTGACCCAGCATTTCCTTCATGCAGCAGACTTATGCGATGCAAGTACGCAATATATATGAGTGGGAAGCTGGGTCACGGGGGGGGGGGCGATACTCAGGAAGCCAACGAAGAAGAATGGTCAACAGTAGCAGTGTGATCTTCAAGGATTATATTGTGTACTATGACCTTGAAATGAGGTCAAGGTCACATACATATAGTCGAAACTATCCAGTGTTGTCTGTTCTGTAAGTATTGTGAAAAGGGGTAAAATGTATACAATAAGTCATTATTTCAACGATTAATTTGAGGATAGTTTACAATTTATCTCAGCATTGACGTCAACGTCAACGTATGTTTAACGTATTTTACATAGACAAAAACATTCGAAAATTCATTTGTCATGCAAGTTACATTTCATAGTCATAAATGCAAAGCAGAAGTCAGTGATCCGTATAATTTTTTAATCATGGGGAAAATTCACGCCTTAAGCATAGAAGTCCTTTGCTCTAGAGGAACAGTCTGAAAAAGACTGTTCCTCTAGAGCAAATTTCATAGAAAAAGACTGTTCCTCTAGAGCAAATTTCATAGAAAAAGACTGTTCCTCTAGAGCAAATTTCATAGTTGTAGAGAATCCCCTTCATAGAAATTTAGCCTTAGCAACAGCATAGCAACGACCTAAGTTGTTTAATAAATACGGCCCCTGTACTACTTCAAAGGTTTTCTTATCACATCCGCAATAATCTGAGGTGTAGAAATCCCAAACGTACTCCAATGCCCTCAATAATGAACGACTGTGTTTAAAGTTACATTTTGTAACGATTTGAGCATTAAAGAGAACTATTCGCTACATACCTCTTTGCTCAAAAGGTTGGTCGGCAGATTTTAGTTTAACGGCTCTTTGAGACAGTATTTCAGTTCTGCCAGAGAGGAGGAGAAAGAAAAAGGAAGACAGGATGGATGAGAATAAATAAATCCAAACAACCTCCTTCTGTACCTGCTTCAAGCACATGCGCCCCACTGGCCTACTATTATCCTAAGTTATAAGATGCCTCGGCCCTGAAAGGTACCCAGCACCATCGCTCGAACTGACCACTCGAACATGGGAGCGTATTTAGCAAAGCTTTCAACAGCGTAACTAAAATATGAAAACTACCCCATAGGTATAATCGATTCCGCCAATTTTCGCTTCCTGCAGAGACTGTACATCATATTTGGCTTCCACCGAGACTGTCCGAGAACTCTTGCTTCCTGCCGAGACTTCTGTACATGATAAATGGCTTCCTGCAGAGACTGTCCGCGTGATTCTGCTTCCTGCCGAGGCTCTCGGCAGGAAGCAGAGTCACGCGGACAGTCTCGGCAGGAAGCCAATCTTCGAGGACAGTAGTCTCTGCAGGAAGCAAGAGTTCGCGGACAGTCTCGGCGGAAGCCAAATATGACGGACAGTCTCTGCAGGAAGCAAAAATTGGCGGAATCGATTATACCCTGTGTACCAACTACTTTTGATATAATCAACTGAAAAATCGTGTGCATCAGTACTTACCGGAATGTTCATTATTAACGCCGGTGTTTTCTGAAGACATGAACTGATTTGTAAGCGAAGACTTCCCCACACCCGAGGCGCCCAGAACAAGTATTCGGAAGTAGGACGGAGCGCAAGAGGACGTTAAACTATGTCCAGCACCGCTGTCCTCCGACGTCGTACTTGGCGCTCTCTCACGTTTCCGTACCGGGGAAACTGGCATATCTTGGCAACCTAGCGTAACGGTACATCCAGAAAACATGATTGTCTCTGAGCCACGTTTTCTTAAAAAGTCTCCACTATTTACCAAACCTTTTGACGTAGTTTTAAATGAACGCACTCGGCGAATAATATCCCCTTTCTCGTCATCTCTTCTAATGTCATTAGATGACAGAGATAATCTGAAAGGACTCGGCATGCTATGTCTCCGGACCACTGGTTCCTGTTCTATCTGAAGAGTGTTGGAATATCTCTTTGACACAGAATCCGATCTTCGACACACCCGGGCATCGTTTATGACACTTGATATAAATATTTCGGTTTGGCAATCCATCATGTTGCTTGGTAATTTCATCTAGATATGTGTGTTGATGTTCGCTTCTTTTTAGTCACAAGTCCAATCGTATTTTCAGCAGGTCATCCCTGATATGGAAAAGGCACTAAGAAACGCACAAGTTGTAACTGTAAATTTTCTGAATGTGTCCACGGAAAAATATCGAGCATTATACAAAATATATTTTAAAAGATGAGAATTAAAGTTTGTGTTATACTTTTTCGAAAACTGACATATACATGCAAATATTAAATTGGAACCTGCTTCAGTTAAACTTTTCCTTACATGAAATTTTCAAACTTGTGTTTATTTGGTTGCATACTATCGTTGACAAGCTTGTTGAATACAATCAGAACTTTTCAGTGCGAGCGCTGTTTTAAGAGAACGTATATTGATTTTCTTAACGACCACGTCATCTTGAACAGCTGTTGGTTCATGCTGTTTTGCAAAATAACATTATGCCATGTGTGCCAGCAAAGATTCCGATCAGCCCGCGCTACTTAATCGGGATGTTATATATGCCTAGACATCCAAAACTGATTCATCGCGAGAAATTACTGTCATGGTCTGATAAAGCTGATTTGTAAGTTGCAATGGGTGTTCGATGACGGCAAAGACCCATAAGCCCCTTTTTCTGAATGACAGTTCCATATTCTTCTTAGTTTGATAGCCAATAATAGACAGCAAATAACAAGCAATACTATGAGACAGAAATAGAGTGACATTTAGCAGCTAGATGACTTTTGAGTGACGTAAGTTACAAGTCAAGATGATGTGACAAGAAATATGTCTTATGACTAAATATACATGTAGAAAAATCCTTAATACTATTACATGGTTTTTTTAAAAGACTATCAGCCAGCTGATTTACAAATTACAACGGTTCTAAAATAGAAACGTAATCATCCAGTAACTTTTGTTTGAAACATTGGTCATGACACTGAAGGGGTACTATAGCGTTCTTAATGTAACTATAGGTCGTTTGCAAGAAAGTGTAGGGCAAACAAATTGTTTTAATTTCATTATTACTAAATATATTTTCATGAAACTTTGCCTACCTTAATTTGTTGCCTATACGAACTCATGCAAGGTAATTCAGAATTTTTGGACATTTAAATAAAAAGTTTCTCTATTAATTAGTACCATTTTCTTCTCTTTTTATGTCATTCTTACATAGGAGGTAACCATATAGATACAACAGCCATTGTTCCTTCTATAGTCACTATACTAATACTACAATTCATTCACAAATTACCATGTGGTCTGAAATGTATTCACTCATTACTTTGTAAACAAGAGGCTTAAGCAATAATGGACCAGACATTTCAAAATGATTTTCTTGTATTTTTCTCCTTAACAGGGAGTAAATGCCCATATAAAGGATGTATACTTCGTTTTGCTGTGTATAACTATATATCCGTGTGTTCATATATGTTCGGATGGTGAAATATGTAATGTATTATGTTAGATTTCACATAGCGCTTCTCATGAATTTGATTCTAAATTTGCACCTCTCCCGAGGATGTAAAAATTTACTAATTATCTTATTTGCTATCCTGCATAACATGTATGTTGTTATATGTATATGTGCTCATGGGCCTTATGGCTTATTGCATTAATAAATTACTTACTTACTTACTTACTATATTAATAGTATGCACAACAGTGGCTGTTCTAAAAACTGCACCAATCCAGCGTAAGCTCACAATGATAAGAGACTAATTTAAAGGTAGGTTCCTGGACTAGCGATAACAATTATGTTCACAAAATAATTTCGCCTTTTTCTGGGTAGTATTTAATTCTCTTATTTTTCTGAATATGTTGCTACTGAGAAAATCGTCAGATGTTGAAAAAAATAGTCGTTTTCCCTTTGGGTTTATTTTCCTTCGTTGGAATTCCAGTTCTAAAAATAGATGTGTTATATGTCTATAAGTGCGCGATTTCTGATGCCATTCTCCAAAGGTAAATTTTCTCTTGCCATGAGCTCTCCTAGAGGTCCTGGCATGGCAGATGGGTTAAAACTATCCCAAAATGCAATGCAGCATGACGTCAGCTAGCGTTATCTATTTTCGGCGCGAACTAAAAATAGCAGTAACTGGTGTGCGAAGCAGTGTTAGGAAATCCCTTGCAAAACAACTTTTCTAATAATATTTTGATTTACTCTTTTAAGTGAAGCTTATTCATTCCCTCTTTATAAGTGCTTTCTAACAACTTGGATGAAAGATGATCAAAATTATGATGCATTCCAAAGTACAGGAACCTACCTTTAACTTGTAGTTGATTTGACAATTTTTAATTTAATGATTACAAAATTCTGAATTTCCTTGCATGAGTTCGTATGGGTAATAGATTCAAGTATGCAAAGTTTCATGAAAATTTGTTCAGTAATAATGAAATTAAATCAATTTTTTGCCCTCTACTTTTTCTCAAACGACCTATAACTTGCTTTCTATTTTCATCTACGATTTTAAGCTTTTTTTGTCATGAAATTGATACTTAGCCTACTTTATATGAAAATAAAACGCAGTTATAACGTTAACGTCATTTTGGAATTACAACGGACAAGCAAAAACGTTCCGATACAGGTGACACATTTTTTTCTTAAATCCAATATCCAAATCAGGATTTCCAAATGCATAATTTTTATAAAGCGTTTACAAATCATAAAACTATTTATGGTTCTGATAATTGATTGTTAAGTTACGTCTTCGCAAATACAGTTTTAATTGTGTCATTATTTTCTTTCATGCTTGCAATGATGTGCGATGTTGGAGTGTTTCTGTGTTCATATGTATGCATATTTGTGTGTGTGAGCATTTTGCATGCATACATGTATTGACACATATTCCATTAGTGAAACTCTTTTCTGAACATGATCCAGGATCCGCCTTCAGATCTCAAATGGCTAGAACATATGAAGTCTTCACCATATCGTGAGTTGTCGCTGCAAGTTTCTAACCAAAGTTTCGCCATTGCAGCTGACCGTGATAAGACACCTTTAAACTAACATAACATCCCTATGTTTCACATAGAAAAGGATTGAAAACTTATTTGAATCATTTTAGTTGTCAACTAGAACGACAAACTGTCGACTTTATTAGCGTGAATAAAATGTAAAAAATACAATGCTCAAGCCTCGAACCCCATTCCAGGTGTTACATTGTATATATGTTTATATTGCATTGCTGGACGAGAAACCAGGAACAGAGATTTTGTAAAATGACGTTCCATCTACCTTTACTTGACACAGTTAATGTAAATACACCCACACTTTGACATCATACGTGAAGGTTGAACCATATATTGTGTTTATGCTATTTTACCACTGAGAGGGCTATGAAGACTTTAAAGTCATGTTGCTTATAGCCCTGTCAGTCATACAATATGTGTGTGCGAACTTCCTGCAACTTTAAGTTTGGCCAGTTATAACCTTTTTATGAAAAGATTGGCCCCCTTTATGAAGAAAAGTAGAGGCTATTTAGCATTTCGTCTATCACATTTAAATTGTGGAGAACTAAATTGTGGAGAACACACTTCTGCTACAGTATAATCAGTTTTTTTTGTTCTTTTTTTGTTTTGTTTTTTGTTCAGGTTTCAGACAACACTATCTTTCGTTGCCTTTTTTACGTTAGGTTGATGTTAACGGATTTAAGACCAAAACCATATTTTTATCAAACATATGAGTCCATTTCTCAATTGAGGGGTGTCTGATTTAGTTATTTTTTATCTTTTTATTTTATTTTAAGAGAATTACACATTTGTCTCGTGCAAATTGTGTAGACCCTGATCAGACGCCGCGTTTGTCCGGTTTGCTTCTGCACTATTTGCCTATTTCTTCTTAAAATGCATTAATAGGGAAAACTATTCTGCTGTCGCTGCCAGAAGTCACTTACCAGTGCCAGTATTGCTGCCATTCTAATGGACTTGACCAAGGCCTTTCACTGCTCTGCTTGCTGAAGTGAAACTATATGAATTGTCCCCTTAAGAAGCGCCAGCGCTGATTTGTAGCTGTCTTGGTGACTGTTACAATAGCGATGGATTTAACAGGCAACCAGTACCAGGTTTTCAACGGTGCGTCCTTCGAGGATCCTTTTCGGGCAAAAGTAAGTTTGAAAATGATCTGTTTCTACTTACTGGTAAACATTTAATTTTATGAATTACAAATACTGAAAAAGTTCGTAAACTTCAAAGCATTCACTTGGCTATTTTCAATTTTTGTATGAAACAGATACTGTCATCATATGTGGTTGATGTTTGCTTGAAGCGTAACTATAATATATCCAAACTTTGCAAAAACAGTTTACAGTTAAAAGTGATAAACATGACGAAGACATATGAAGGAAAGATCACTGTTTATAGCACATTGACATTGTGTCAAACTTTAACAATTGACCTTTTGCTTTGAATTTATACTGACATGCAAGTATGCTGTGACAAAAAAAAGGGAAAACAGAAAAAGTACAAGAGAGTGCTCTACCTAGCAGGCACACAGCATTGAATCAACGTTGATTCAACGCCATAGCAGCGTGGTTTCAATGTTGATTCAACGTTGTTGGCAGAGAATGTAGATATTAAAATTAATGATTTTACTTTACTTCTCCGCGTGCTTTTGAAAGATGATTTAATATGCTACTGCAGACATGTAATAGCAATATGAAGTTAATGGCAAGATTTCAAACTAATGATTTGCCATCACATCTCCGCGTGCTTCTGAAAGATAATGATACTTAACCACTGCTTATTACATGTGACGGTATGAAGCCAATGTTGATCTTAAGATAATTCAGGTATATGATAATATCATTCCCTGTATAGGACATGATTAACTTTAATATGACATTGAAGTCTCCAAATATGATTTCAGGTGCAAGAATCAAGTAAACCGGTCAAGATCTACGTTGATCAATAATTTTCCCACTGTTTAGGAGACTTGCACAACTGGGTTGTACATGCCTCTCTTGTTCAACCTAGCTTTGTTTATATTCGTGTACTCCTTTTATTCCTGTGATCTGTTTCTAAAAGTCTTTGTTGTTATTTATGTTGTTTTGACGACAGTCCGCTCGTGATTTTTTAATGTCGAAGTTCACCTGAAACTACAGATAACCCTCGTTTTAGAGTGTCTGGTGTAATAAGTTTTGCTAATTTCTGTAGAAACTGCTGTGAATTTCATGCATGCCAACATGTAGACCCTTATCAAAAGCTGCGTTCTTATCTGGGTCAGCAATGTTTGTCTATTATTTTATCATATGACGTCGCTGCTATTCGGTGGATAACGTCGTGTCATAAAGATCGTATGACCACACGTGTAATAACACTTTGGCGCGTAAATGTAACGTCATTGACAACGTCCGTGTCAACAATGCGTTTTCTTATTGAAATAACATTCACGTTGAAGGGGATTAAATCCCACTTTACAGGTTCGATTAACAGAATCTTACACGCGTGGTCGTTTCATATGAAATTTATAAAGCTCGTTTCATAAATTGCATATGAAATGACCACTCGTGTAAGAGTTTGAAAGCAGGTGCTGCATGTGTGGGTGCTTATAGTCTTAGCCAGTTGTATTGCTACGCTGGTGGACAGTTGCATCGTATCGGTCTCTCACACTCTGCAGATAAACAGTGATGTATAGAAATTATTATAGGGAATATTTCACCAGCCCCGTCACAACCAGAAACTCCCATATCAGCCCAAGACTCACATCAACCCTCGAACTGAAGAACGAAGGCCCTCGGGCTAATATGGGAGTCGATGTCAGACAATGATACGGCAAATATCACACTCCGTACCAACCATGGACTCTCATCTC
Organism: Ctena decussata; assembly: GCA_963989385.1. NCBI lineage: Eukaryota > Metazoa > Mollusca > Bivalvia > Lucinida > Lucinidae > Ctena > Ctena decussata. The sequence continues at coordinate 57,481,075 of OZ022503.1, forward strand.
AATGATAGTCTTATCTATTATGATACGGCAAACATCACACTCCGTACCATCTATTATGATACGGCAAATATTATACTCCGAATAAACCCTGAACTGTCATTGAGATGACTATCCTGGGTTGGTACGGAGTGTATATTTGCCATATCATTATCTATTTTTCATCTATTTTCATTGTGAACCAATTTGTGTGTTTACCAAATCTAAATCTAAGTTTTGATTGCTTTGCCCGTAAAGACAACTGAATGTATCAGACCCAGACGTTATAAAACTTAAGTACATTCTCAAACGCAAAATAAAGCACACTGATTGGCTGCTTCTGAACATGTGCTCGGAAGCAGCCAATCGGTGTGCTTTATTGTGAGTTTGAGATTATTCTCAAGTTATATAACCTGGAGCCCAGATTTAATCCATATATGCCTAGTGTCCCATAAATAATACACAGGCAAACAGTGCAGACCTAAAACGTGGCGCCTGATCAGGATCTGCAATATTTGCATAAGACAAATCGGTATTTCGCCTTGAAAAAAATGATAAAAATAATAAAAAAAAAAACAGATACCCTTTAATTGACAAATAGACTCTTCCATTTGATAAAGATAGAATAGTCCATTTGGCTTAATTGAGTTGACATCTGTTACATGTAGCAGGACTGATATTCTATGAGTGAAGGGAAATAATTCTTGGTAAGGAAGTAAGATTGAAACGGCATATATATCTCTAAGGTAAAGAGATAGGCAATGATCAGGAATCCAACTTTCCGCTCTCAAAACCAATAGGGAAAGATCGAAGCACATACACGCTGAAAGTGACACAAGTTTACGAAAGACACACACAGTAAACCGAATGAGCAGCTCTTTCCCAAACAGATGGTCATTCAGCTATTCCAATAACAGCATTCACATCTAATTTTACTTATTTTTTATTTTAAAGAAGACGGAAATATAGGATGTCAACACCTAAGAGAACAGTACACATCATACAGCGTAATGCTTTCATACAAAAACAAAATACTCATCGTAAAGCAGCAGATAACACACAATTGTAATCTTTTAATATGTATGCATACAAGTGCATGTAGACGCATTCTGATTGCTGACGTATGGGAGTCTTCAGAAATCTACAGCTGTTTCAGTTCCTTTGGTCAGAAATAAACATGACATACTGTCATACGTCGGTAATGGAAATAATATACGCTATAAATAACAGGAAAACGTATATAGAAATGTCAGCTAACATCAACAATGTTATAAAAAGATACATTCCCGGTCGGAAATGTAACATGTGGAAAAAATTCTATTTATGGAACAAATAGTAAATCCGGAGGTTTTAGGTTTTAATTAATAACATGTGTCAGATGGTGTTTCTAAGCAAGGGCGTTATTATCTGAATATACAATATTTAAAAACAAAACGATACATGTGGTTTTATGACGTAGGCTATGTTGGATATCGTACTCCTACGGAAGCCATCTGATCAGGGTCTTCACTGTATGCTATTCTACCCACAACTGCTCGATACAAAATTAAATGATCTTGTTTGATTTATAGGATCTATGCTTAAGGTGTAAATTTTCCCCATAATTAAACATGTTAAAAAGGTGTACGAGTCACTGACTTTTGCTTTGCATTTATGACCATGATGACTATGACATATAACTTGCATGACAAATAAAATTTTGAAGTGTTTGTGTCTAAGTTAATACGTTAAACATACACGTACGTTTGCGTTGACGTCATTGTTGAGATTAATCGTGAATTATCCTCAAACTGATCGTTAAAATAATGATTTATTGTATAAATTTCACACATTTTTACTTATATTACTTATATAACAGACAACACAGTATAGGTTTGACTATATGTATGTGATCTTGACCGCATTTCAAGGTCATTGTACACAATTTACTCCTTTGAGAGCACAGTGCTACTTTTGACCATTCTTCTTCTTTGGGTTACTGAGTATCGTTCCCCCCGTGACCCAGCTTCCCACTCATATATATTGCGTACTTGACATGCATAAGTCTGCTGCATAAAGAAAATGCTGGGTCACGGGGGGGGGGGGGGGGAGTACTTGTATTTTAATTATAGTGAAGCGTTCCTTTTTGGTCGTTTTGACCGGAAATATAACTATGGTTTTGCACGTCTAAACGCCAAACAGGCGTAACAAGAAGAAAATCATTGCTTTGTATTGTGATATTCATGTATTTAGCGTGCATTTATGACAAGAATTTATGGAATGAATGACTGAATTCAATATTTATTACCTCAAAAATGAGGTATGCAAAAACCTTGAAATTAGGGTAGGCTGGGTCAGCCTGGATTATGTCCCCATGTCTTCGGGTCTGAATCACGAATGAACTGATTTCATACGGTTTACATATTTGTGGAAGCTTTGCTAAGAAAAATATGCACACTTTGTACTTAAGAAAATTCGAACCTGCCGTGCCAGTCTAATAGGGAAAATCCTCGCCATAAGCATAGAAGTCCTTTCAACGACTGTCAAAGACTGTAATTATGACTTTAGCCGTGACATAACAAAACCAACAAAAATTGGCATGTACGTCCAGCAAAACTCAGATCAACCTGGATATCCGCCCAGCCTTATCAGTGTCTTTGCTGTGCGCTAAAGGTGTACCTTAGAGGCTAAGCTACCTTCATGCCGACAACAAGGCTAGGCGGATGCCCAGGCTGATCTGAGTCTTCAATGGGCGGACACGCCACTTGGTTTGTTTTGTCTTGTCGCGGCTCGTATGTTGTCTATACATGTATGGCCACATATATAGCACATTAACAACCTGAAAGATCATGGTTTAAAGCATGGATTGATGGATAAGGTAGGAATGGAAGTGAATTGAATGGACTGACAGGAACTCCATTTCATTCCTCTGATTTATTCGTAGTTACAAAGAAAGTATCTTAACATGCTTGATAAATCAGATATAAAAAGAAAAACAAACTGACAGACTTATTACTGACCGTTCCAAAGAGGCACTTCTGTTGTGGTTCTTAATTGTTGTTCTTGTGTCTTAGTTAATTTGTTTGTGGTCTGCTAGCATTGTGGCCACCTGGTAATTCCGCAGCTGCCCGCTTTGTTTCCTGTTTTGTTTTGTAATAGAAGATAGAAAATAGGTAAAAATAATTGTTAAATGTTTTTCGTCTAGTTTGTTCAGTCTGTTGTGTGGAATAAGTGTTTTGTTGGATTGCGGAAACTAAGGGCGAGGTTTGGGTCCGGTAAAACTAGTTAAAGCCCCCAGTAATCTTTTGCTGACCGTTCCAAGGCGGTACTTCTGTTGCGGTTTCTTCCTTGATTTTATATTGTACTGTGTCCGCTTGTCTATAATCTCTCACGCCTGGTAAACTATCACAGGTACCTCCGCGGAGGTACCGATAAAATGTTGTGACAGGCATCCGGAGCTACCTGACGGACCAAAAATAAACAAAAAACGGTAGGTATTCGTCTTTTTTGATAAAATACATTATAACCAGGGAGTTTATTGAAAATCAAAGAATGCTGTTCGACCCTTCTATACATTAAGTTTTGTCACACAGTATATCCCCGGGAACTTTACATATATACAGAAGATATGACTTTTGAAGTGGCTTTAAGGTCAGTCAGAAGTACCAAAAAAAGAATAAATCGGTTGTTTTATGTCCTAAATGCACTTTTCTTGCATAAGAAACGCCCGGCAATGGAGCAGAAGGTCGTTATTTCGAATCCCGGCTTGGGTCAAATCGCAACTGGAAAAGTCTCTCTCTTAACCCAGCAGTATAAACGAGTACTTTTTTCGAATCAGGGAAGGATAAGGCAGCGAAAGGAAAGGGATGGGCTCTGCCTTTCATCTGATGTGCCAAAGACACAGTAGGCCTCTAACTGCCACTACCTCTACGGCCACTAGGCTATGGAAAACTTTAACTTTTCTTCAACAATTCTGAAATTTCTTGTATGAGTTCGTGTGGGTCATAGGTTAAGACTATGCTAAGGGCTGTTACGAAACAAAAAAGAACTGTTTCAAAACGGTTATTTACCCCCTTTTCAATGACTGGTCCATTATTGCTAAAGCGTCTTACATTTGTGTTTACCAGGTATTGCGTAAACACATTTCAGAAGACATAGTAATTCGCGATTGAATTATACTATTGGTATAATTGAGCCGCGACACGAGAAATCAAACAGTGTGGTTGTGTGCCCAGCGCAGACTCAGATCAGCCTGGGCATCCGCCCAGTCTGATCAGAGTCTTCGCTGTCCGCATGGAGGTAGCTTAGACCCTTAGCTACCTTTTAAGCGCTTAGCAAAGAGTCTGACCGGAATGAGTGGATGCCCAGTCTGATCTGAGTCTGCGCTGGTTGCACTACCACATTGTTGGTTTTCTCGTGTCGCGGCTCATATAATAAACGTAGAAGTGAAGATGGCTGTTGTATCTATGGTATAGGCTGTTTGCTGTCTATAAAACATGACATTTTGCAAAGTCTATCTAAAACTTCCACACATGTCACTATAAAGTAAAGTGAACCTTTAATGTCTATATATCACAAAACTAATCTATAATTTTCTTGGAAAATGTATTTTGAAACAAAAAAGTTCCTTTTGAAAAAAGACCATTTCTAATTATTATTTTGACTGTATTTTACAAGGGAGTAAATAAATCACTTTAGAATAATCAACATTTACCTATGTTTGTTGTTAGGTAATTTGCATACAAACAAAAGCATAATTGCATTTAGAGACACCCGTATAACTGTTTATCTTCTTGATTGTGATGCATAAATGGGCATGAACTCCCCTTTACTTAAGCTGAAAACTTTGTTGCAGATTGAGTAGACAAAAACAAGAAAATGACAAGATAAAATTCTGAAAGTCAATTCACAGTTATGTATTAGTTAGAAAAAACCAGTGGAAAAAGAAAATAAATCATTTTATCCCCAGTAATAAAAAATCTAAAAAATGCCTTGATTTATAGACAGCAAATAGCCTATAATCTTCTATTGAAAATGAGAGGCGCCATGTTCGAGTGGTTGGAGCGACTCGGTTATGATGCAGAAAGTCGCCGGAAAGTCGTGAGTTTGAACACGGGCTTGGCCATCCAACGACTAGAAAATTTCTCTCTGTCAACCCAGCAGTTAATGGGTATCTGTTTGAATCAGGGAAGAATATGGCAGCGAAAATGAAAGTGATGGGCTCCGCCTTTCATAGGCTGTGCCCAAGATAGAGAGGGCCCATAACCGCAAATGCCCCTAGGGCTACTAGGCTATGAGAAACATTTACCTATGTAACAATGGAATAAAAGACAGAAGGAAAATGGTAGAAAAGAATTGTTTAAAAGCAAAACAATTCTGAGAGGCGCCATGATCGAGTGGTTAGAAACGCCCGGTAATGGGGCAGAAGGTCGTGATTTCGAATCCCGGCTTGGATCAAATTGCGACTGGAAAAGTCACTCTGTCAACCCAGCAGCAAATGAGTACCTTTTTCGAATCAAGGAAGGACAAGGCAGCGAAAGAAAAGGGATTGGCTCTGCCTTTGATCTGATGTGCCAAAGACACAGTAGGCCTCTAACTGCCACTACCTCTACGGCCACTAGGCTATGGAAAACTTTACCTTTTCCTTATAGATTGTCTCCCTCGTTTATTTCATGTTTTCAGAAACAAATATTTAAAAAAAAAATCGTTAGACAATATGTAATAGTCTCATAATTAGCCGTTTAAGTTTTGAGAAAATTCATGTTTATTCGATAAATGTGGAATGAAAAATAATCTTCAAGTTAAAATGCAAATTACCTTCTTCCTCACAGCCTGTAAGAATATCGATTTTGACCACATGTGTCATGTGATCATGTAGAGGTATTTTTCTTATTCGTGCACGTGATTGTGACGTATGAATAAATTATTTTTGTCCAATAATGCGATTTCAACCGCGGTCCGCGACTGTATAAAAAATTATCTTATTTTTTGTTTAAAGTCATTTTTATCAAATATTATTGTCTAAACTCTAATTCAAATGTATAGTTAGACCATGTCGGAGGTATTGCATGAAATATTTCATCAAATCATTTTTGTTATTATTATAAAGGGAGTAAATCTTTAAACAATTCTGAAATTTCTTGTATGAGTTCGTGTGGGTTATAGGTTAAGATTATGCTAAGGCTGTTACGAAAGAAAAAGAGCTGTTACAAAACGAAAAAGAGTCATAGTTACCAAACGACCTGATGACCAGGTCGTTTGGTAACTATGACTATTTCGTTTCGTAACAGCTCTTTTTCGTTTCGTAAGATCCTTGAAAACGTTGTAAGCTATGTGTGGTTACACCGTGCATAGCAATGGCGACGGTCCTATACCTCACAGCATAATTGATTCACAGGTGAACTAATCTCACGCTGTGCACAAGCGCAGCGAAAAATGATGCTGCAGTACTAAGTGGCCAGCAATGCTGGTCTGCAAATAGAAAACATGTCAAAGGGTGAATAATTTCCAATATCCCAATAGCCTGCTTCCTTTAGGTCCACTTTAATATGCCCTTTCTTTGATTAAGCTGCACAAGTAGCCGTAGTGTCGTTAATAGGATTATCAGTGTGTTATTTTGTAACCCACATTATTACTCATTACCTTAAAATGGTATGCTATGCAATGCTTCGTCGCATTTGCCATTAGGTCACTGATGTGATAACGTCATTGTTTCCATCTTGTTATTTGTACTTTTAAAACATGTCATAATGTATTTCAGGTATGTTAAATGCATGATACTTTTCATAATATTAGGACCTTTGTGCTTAGTAACACTTTGCTGTAGTTTAGTTTTATGAGGTCAAAGACAGCGGTCTGTTATAATGAAAAAAATTACTGCAAGGCGGAATAATTAGGAAGTCAAATTCAAAGAGTTTGGATCTATTCACCATGATTATCCTTCTGTTATTCTCAATGTTTCCAGACATTTGCCATTAGTTAATATGTGACAACAAAGTCATTGTTTTCATCTTGTTATTGGTACTTGTACCATCTTTTAAAGACATTTCATAATGTATTTTCGGCTCCATCTTTAATTTAGAACCCATGGGCGAGGACGGACGGTCTGTCATAAGTTAGTCCCATACCCCAGCCGGACAATGATGGTCAGCATGTGTTGACGGCTACGGCCGTGAGCATCAAAAAGTGCATGTCTCGTTGGTACCTCCATTATACCGAGCATATTCGGGGACGAATCTAATTAAACAGGGGGAAATGTCAAAGGTCGACCAAGTGGCTTCGTAGCTCAGTCGGCAGAGTGCTAGCACGGTAAGCGAGAGGCCCTGGGTTTGAGTCCCGTACGGGCCACACTTTTTTCTTCCCCTGTGACATCTGATGGCCAGTGGGGGGTGTGAAACTACTGTGTCGTGGTGAGAGCAAATGCGCTGGAAGAATCATATGCAAAATACTGAGCATTGACAGCTGCCATTATGTTTGTGTTATAATGCGAGTATACATCCATGTAACACTTAATAAGATGGTTATATATTAAAGATATGTCGGGACGGCATTTTTGTCATAGGGTGAATAAAATCCAATATCCCAATAGCCTGTTTTTCATAAGTCCACCATAAGATGTCCTTCCTTTGGTTTAGTTGTACAAGTAGCCGTAGTTTAGTTAGTAGGATGACCTGTGTTTTTTTTTTTTTTTTGTAACGTCATTATTGCTCACTACCTTAACAATGGGCCGGGCCGGGTAGCGCAATCGGTAGGGCACCTGACTCGTAAGTCAGAGGTCCTGGGTTCGAATCCCGGTCTGGCCACATACTTTCGTTTCTCCTTCCGCTGATTCAAGAAGGGCAGTTGTCAGTTACTGGCGAAAGTATGTGCACTTAGTACTGGTTAACCGCTTAGGAGGTCTAAGCCTGCCCAGGAATAGTGTGGTTAGGTTAACTGGCCGTCCCGACATGGCCTTAGTTGTTTACCGTGGACGTTAAGCATCAAATCAACCAACCAACCTAAACAATGGTATGCTAATGCAATGCTTCGTCGCATTGGCAATTAGTTCACTGATTTGACAACGTAGTCATTGTTTCCATCTTGTTATTTGTTCTTGTACCATCTTTTAAATGCATTTCATAATGCATTTCATGTCAGTAAAATGCATGATACTTTTCATAATATCAGGACCTTCGTTCATACTTACTAATATTGTGTTTTAGCTTAATTTTATGAGTTCAAAGACAGCTGTGGCTCATCACACAGAATTCTACTGCAAGGTGAAATAATAAGTTAGTCAAATTCAAAGAGTTTTGTTCCATCCACCATGTTTATCCCACCCTTATTTTAACATGTTTTCAGATATTTGCCATTAGATCACTGATGTGACAACATAGTCATTGTTTCCCTCTTGTTATTTGTATTTGTACCATCTTTTAAACACATTCCATAACGTATTGCATGCTTCACCTTTATTTAGAACCCACGGGCGAGGACATTCGGTCTGTAATAAATAAGTCCCAAAACCCATCCGTGACAAAAAGAACGCGGAAAGTAGTTACCAAGCTTCCATATGTAAAGTATTATTTAATAATGTTAGTCGCATGCCTAGAGGGATTGAGAGTGGAGATAGTCTTGTCTGTTCTCCACCCCCCCCCCCCCCTCCCACACACACACTACCACCACCTCACACTTTGAATCAGTTATTTCACTAGCACACTTTTATGAATTTAATGCCAAATTGCTATATATGAAAGTGGTCAAAGTACCAAAGTCCGAAGTCATAAGTCATTTGAACATTCACAGTTCCGGAACTTTCTAGATACACAGACATGAACCCCAAAATTAGTAGCTATCTTCATGGTATATTTAGGGCTGAACCCTTAAATGTTGACCATTAACGAAGAGTTTAATGGGATGAAAATGAACACCATTAATTTTTGCTTCGAAAATTAATGAATGCCTCAAATGGTTTTAGTGATTTAATGAGCTTTTCATGGCAATTTAATGGGATTTAATGGCTTTTATCTGCAGTAAATGGGCATATATCAAAACGCAAAACCAACATAGATATTTGCAACAGTATCAGAATGCTCTCTTCCCCAAATGAGGTTACATCTGCACATTAAACACAGTTCATAGACCTGGACTGGTAAATTCTGTAATAAGAGCGTTTTCGAAATAGTAAATTTTCTCTCGACAGAGAGCGCGTTCCAGTTTCCAGTTGATTCAGCCCGATATTCGAACTGGCGACCTTCTGCACCATAACCAAGTCGCTCTAAACACTCGACTTTGTCGCCAAAGGAAAGAGATAATGCATCGAAAGGAAAGGAATGGGCTCTGCCTTTCAAATGGTGCTTTACAGTAGTCCTCTTACCTTACTGCCCTAGCCTACGGCTTTAGGAAACCTTTTAGAATTTTTTTCTTTACTGACCCTTAGGATCGATGGATGTCTTGCGTTGTGGCGACCTTTTCAACAATATTTCAGTTTAATCAGGATGATGATAGGGTGCTAATGAAAGGCTGTGTGCAATGGAACCCCTTTACGATTGAAAAGATATCCGCCTTCTTAAATCGAATTCGGGACCGCTAGATCGGAAGGTCAGCGCCTATTGCACTGAGCTACCGGATCCCCCTGGGCACAAAGTGTAGGCTGTAGGTAGACTGCACGGGAAGAGTTGATTGAGTCTACGCTGGGCTCAAATACGTTAACCATATTTAACGTGACGCACCATATGAGCTTGGAAAGGACAAAACCAACAAAGTGGCATGTGCGCCCTGCAAAGGCTCAGATCATTTTGGCCATCCACCCAGTCTGATCAGAGTCTGTTGTCCGCAAGGAGCTAGCTTCGACCCATATCTATCCATTAAGCACACAGCGAAGACTCTTATCAGACTAGGCGAAAGCCAGGCTGATCTGTCTTTTCACTAGGCGCACTTGCCACTTGGGTGTCGCGGCTCATATATGGTGGACAACGAACGTCAGGATCACATGCTAATAACGGTAAATAGTTTGTGTTTCGAAAGAAAATAACATCGATCCAAACAAGAAAATCAGCTAAATTTCAGCTTGTACAAGTCCAGCTTTTATGTCTTAAAACGCAGTTACGTACGTCACACTTACGTCCTTATATCATTTCATTTTATGAAATGAAGCCATCAGCAAGACACTTCGGAAAAAAAGTCAGTTTTTCGAGGCGTCCTGGTAAATGGCTTCATTTCATACATCGATGGCAGCTGCATCAGAAAAAATGATATTAGTGCAAGGTAACTACTTTCGACGGCCTTGAAATTGGTCTTGTAAGACTTGAGATATATCTGATTAAGTTATCCGGTCTGAGATTCTTTTGAAACATGATTTTTACCGTAACGACGGTCAGTGACACTGCAACCACAGACCGCCACCCTAACGCCACTTTTCCCAGCTCAGGGTACATGTATATGTACACTGAGTGCGTAGTTTACACTGAGTGCGTAGTTTCTGGTCTACTACGGGCTATTAGCAGGGGATCGTGGCGCACGTTGTCCACCTTGGTTATTTTGGCAATGGTTATCTGGAGAGAACTTCTTCTACTGCAGTTTTCCAAATGACAAGAAACAACACAACTATCAAAATAGATTAAACTGCTTTTTTTTATATATATATAGTTAGTATCTAGAGTTAAAACACCGAAGCAAAACATAAACTATAAACCTTGCCATGTTGACACATTTCTTAGAAGTGATATTCTGTTTTATGTTAAGCCTTGGTCTCAGAGAGCTTGCAACTGCCCTGCTACCGCTTTGAGACTGATTTCGTTTGCAACTGACTTGCGACATCTGCGACAATTGCAAGTACTTTTTTCCATACAGATATGGTATATAATTGCCGATCAGTCACCGATAAGTCGCCGTACAATTGGCGATAGTTTTTTTTATTTTTATTTGCATGCAGTGGGCGATCGATCGGCGACTTTTCTGCAACTGCCCGCAGCAGGATCGGCGACAGGCTTGCAACTAATCAGCGACCAATTGGCGACTCTTCGGCGCTTGGTTGAGACAGAACGGCGACTGGTCGGAGACTGGTTGGCGACCATTCTGCGACCAAAAAAGTATTAATAAAATCTATCCGAACACGCTTGAAGCCTCCTTGCAACCTGTCGGCGATCCTTCGCCGATCAGTCGCCGATCAGTCGTCGTCTCATCACTGGTCAGCCGCCGAATATTCACCGATAGGTGGAAGGCAAGATTGCAAAATTTCCGAGCCAAAGTATTGATGAAACCGATCGCAGACTAGTCGGCGACTAAAATAAAAGGATCGGCGACTTCCAGAATATAAGTATCTCTCATGGGTGTGAGGTGAAAAATCTGTCACGAGGATCACTGTTCAGCATCATGAGGCTTGCCGAGTGATGCCGGACAGAGATCCCGAGTGACGGATTTTTCTATCCGCACCTCACATCTACGATAGTTAGATTCTTATTCTTGCACACCACGTTTTGTTTAACTTTAGAACTTGTTAAAATTCGTAATTTTAGTGGTTGAAATGTTTCTACATGTATCTGATTTTGAAAGAAAGCGCCGCTTTCGACGATCGCCATTCGGTTCTTTACGTCAACGACTGGCGTGCCTAAATTGACGTCAAATTTGCCGTCTTCGTGACGTTATCATTTAAAAAGACAACGTCACTTGACGACACACAAACTTGACCTCCAATACAACCAATGTAATGAATGCTCGTGATTTTTATCCGGTCCTTGGTGAGATTACATGGGTGAGATAAATAGAATCTATCATTGGTCTCCGATGCGGACAGGGAAATCCCAACCCGAGGGCATACGGGGTGTGTCGGAAACTCGGCATGGTCTCCGATGCGGACAGGGAAATCCCAACCCGAGGGCATACGGGGTGTGTCGGAAACGAGGCTTGCCGAGTTTCCGACACACCCCGTGTGCCCGAGGGTTGGGATTTCCCTGTCCGCATCGGAGACCAATGATTGATTATTTTTCTTACCTACGATAATATTTACTTAAAATTGAATGGGGAACTGATAGGCCTATTTCATGCGAACGTGTACAAGTGTAAGTAGTACAACCGTGTCACCCTCATGGCTGCTGTAGTGAACAGACAAGTAAAAAAATAGGTCCTTGACAAATCTACATTTTTAGATTTTCTGATTGAAAGTTTTAGATTTTCTAATTGAAATTTATATTAAAGAACAAAATTTGTATTGAGACGACTACAGAAAGCGCGTGTATGACGTTAATTGTGACGTAACGTCAACGTCATTTCAAACGTCAGTTGGTAACGTCTTCAAAATGGCGGCCTCCTCGACAGTCTTTGTCACGGTGAAACATTGATTATTTTGGATCTTTTTCCGACTTTAAGACCTTGAAACAGGCTATAATGGATTTTATTGATGTGGCAATTCATTCCTATGAAAGAATAATGCATATAGTATGGAATCGCCAAGCCGGGCGCACCGTATTTCAAGGAGCGCGTAGTGGTACACAGAATTCAAGCTCGTGTGAGCTGTCCCAGCCCATGGGCAAGACTATAAGTATCTTTCATGGGTGTGAGGTGTGGATAGAAGAATCCGTCACGAGGGTCACTGTTCGGCATCACGAGGCTTGCCGAGTGATGCCGAACAGTGATCCCGAGTGCCGGATTTTTCTATCCGCACCTCACACCCATGATAGATACTTTTTCTTGCACACGACGTTTTATATTATCTTTAGAACTTGTTAAAATGCGTAATTTTAGTGCCTCAGAGGTTTCTATTCGATTTAAAAGAAGGCGCCGCTTTCAACGACCGCCATTCGGTTCTTTACGTCAACGTCTGGCATGCATAAACTGACGTCATTTTGGCCGTCTTCGTGACGTAATCATCTAAAACGCCGACGTCACTTGACGACGCGGTTACGTGACCTCCATTACAACCAGTGCATCGAATGCTCGTGATTTTTATCCGGTCCTGGGTGAGATAACCTGGGTGAGATAAGATTTGTAGGCACAGGGGAAGCACGCGGATATCCTTATCTGGTGTGCAAGAAAGAATTTTCCAGCACCGCTAAAAATAGAAGAAACTCTGTCTCGAAGGTAAGAAAAGATTTGTAGGTACAGGGAAAACATCCGGTGTGAAAGAAAACCTTTGGAACCAGTCTGCAATCAGAATCATTCGAGTCTATTCTTTTGTGCACGCTCAAAAGACTGGCTGCGACTAATTTTGAGCGGCGACCGCTTGGCGACCTTGTGGCGACCATATAAAACTTCACCGCCGTTTCTGCAACCTCTTTGAGAGTGTCAATTATTTTTCCGTCGCGGAGAGGTCGCGTCGCGGTCGCAAGCTCTGTGGGGCCAGGGCTTTATGTAATTTGTTTATTAGTACACTTATATTTATAGTATAACAGTTCTACTTTGCTTCTGTCTGTTAATTAGGAAGATAGAGATATATCTAACAAGCGTCTGCTGTGGAAGTCGTCTGGTGTTTGATGCTGTCTTCTGTTACCTGCACGTGCAGCATTGCCTGACATTCATAATATCAGGGTTACCACTTATGGCCCCTCCCAGTGCAGACAGAATTTGACTTGATGTGCATCCCCCGCTGAATAGAGAAAAGAAACATAAGGAACTATTTCCGTCATAAGAACGAAAACCAAATAAAAATTTCACCGTAAGAACCCAACCGAAGCAAGTAGTTTAAAGTCATAGGAAAATATTCTAACATATTTTATAAGAACCTTTGGACTCAGATGCTTCAAATTTGATACGTAGCATTACCTACTGGTACTGAACGAAGATTATTTAAAAAGTGACCACAGGGTTCAAGATGACCCTGCTGCTGAGTTTTAACTATAGAAATACATAGGAAAGTAAGGGACCGACCATTTGATATTCTGGGGGTGGGGGGGGGGGGGGGGGGCTGGTATTCTTGATGGAGACACGACATTTTATTTCACTGGCCTCTGGAAACAATTTCTTTCTTTTTTCACCATGTGGGAGCTAATTTATTTTTTTACAAACTAACTCAAACAGGTTATTTTTTTTTTCAATCTTATAGCTGAACTATCAGATCTTTGTTTACTTGACCTTAATATCCTTTTATTTTACCCACATCAGTATTTTTTTACCTTTTTTTCTCACAAAAAGAACATGGTGCTGTCTTTAACCAGGACAAGGGCATGGCTTATTTAGCTTGCTTTTGCAAACCATTGCCTGGAGCATGTTACTCTTTTCATCTAAGGTACAGATACAAACATCCCTGTATGAGTTTGGCAAAAAATTAGGCCTTAAATTAGGGATATTTTGGCCAAAATTTAGGGCTATTTTGGCAAAGTTTTAGGGCTAACATTAGGAATTTAAGTTTTTTTTCTATCCCAATATATGCCTAACCATGCTTTATTCGTACTTTAGAAAGTTTGATAAATACTTACATGATAGAGTCACATTACTCACATGATAGAGTCACATTATACATGAATGGCAATTAATAAAATGGCTGAAAGTTATGTGCTAAGAAGTTAACAAAGGGGGGTCTGTGGGGCTGTGCCCCCCAGAAGCTACAGCAATTTCCCAATTTCAGTGGCAATTTTAAGACTGGAGACAATAGAGAAAAACTAGGAATGATTATAAAAATAGGGTTTTTTATATTAGGACTTTTGCCTTTTAGAGTGTTTATTGTGCCATAATGGTTTTGTCTCCCATAAGCTAGTGACTCTTTTGCAATTTAGTTTTAGTGGAAACATTTACTTAGTAATGTGGCAGATCAATAATACATGTATGTGAATGTTGTATAGGATGTTTTTGTAAATGTATGCACATGCGGGCCCGCTGGTGTAAACCAATTGTAGATAATATTAAAATATTACTATAAATATGGGGACATTATAAAAACACTATTCCAATGGAATTGTCTGCAGACAATATTTTTTTTTTAAATTTTGAGTGGAGACAGGTTATTTTTTTTTCTTACTTTTGAGGCCAGATTATTTTTTTGAACCCCCTTATGAGCCAGGATATTTTTTTCTTGCATATACAAAGACAGGGATTTTTTTTGATAAATATACCAGCCCCCCCCCCCCCCCCCCCCCCCCCCCAGAATATCAAATGGTCGGCCCCTAATATCTTCTATTTCAGAACCGCCAGGCTCAGATGCTTGCAATTTTGTATGTAGTATTTCGTAGTGGTCATTCACCAAGTTTGTTCAAATTGTGGTCTCAGGGTTCTAAATGGTTTCACCCTAGGAGGCTCTGTGACGGGGTGTCTTGGGTTTGCAAACAGAATATATCTAAAAATCTTCTTCTCCAGAACTACCAGGTTCAGAAGCTTAAAATTTGGTATGTATGTTTACTTAATGGTCGTCTACAAAGTTTGACCAAATGGTGGCCCCGGTGCGATACAGGTCAATATGGGGCTCTTGTTTATTTTTTTTCTCAGAATACAATAATTTGAAACAAACAGTGCAGGCCCTGTTCATACGCCGCCTTTGCGAAATCTAATCAAGGTTACACTGTGTGCATGGATCATATTCTGGGACGCCAGGTAGTAATGAATTTAACAAGTTCATTGTAAACAATATGTCAGACTTGCAATAATTGCGAAAGCGAGCACACAACATTGAATCAACCGCGATGCAACGCTGAGAAACGTTGTTTCGACGTTGTATGTTCAATGGATGATTCAGCTTACCGGCAACGACATGACGAGTTAATACAGCGATCCACAAATGCAAGCCATCTTGGCAAGCACGCGTCACCTCTGGAAGGCTTTGACACACATCTTCTTTGATAGCAATATTCTGTACTTGCACATCCGGAAAATATAGTGCAAGCGTCGCTAGCAGAAACTAGGAACACAGCCACAATGATTATCGATATATTTATCTTCATCATTGTTTTCACAGCGCTGAAATAGAAGAAAAGAAATAAGAATCATAAACATCGTTTAACCCCAGTAATGCCTAGCGCCTCATGAATGAAACTAGGCAAACATTGCAGACACAGACCAGACGCGCGAGCGGCGTCTGATCAAGGTCTACACTATTTGCATAAGACAAATGGGTATTTCTCCTTAAAATAAAATAATAAAGATAAACTAAACTAGACACCCCATAAAATGAAGAACTCACTCAACCAATTTATAAGGGTTAAAGAGTTTATTGGACATGAATGGGTTAATAACCCTAAAATTAGTCTATAAATATCGGTGTCACGTGTTATTAACAGGCATGTTTTAACGACAAAAAAAAATGGTATTAAAAGTCGATTCACGCGTTGAAAAGGACAGATTTTGCGGCTTTACGTATGCAAGTTTGATGGCAATACTACATCAATACAGAAGCAAGCGGGTAGTTTGCTGTTGCAGGTACTGACAATAGAATTGTATGCAAGGGTTATTCAGATTCAAATATATTAAAATTTGAAAAGCAGGCGACATGCAATTGAAAAATTTAGTTAACATGATTTTTACTAGTGAACTACTGCTAAAGATTTCAAACTGACAAAAATAATTGTCTACGACCATGGGCGTAGACAGTCTACCTTTCCCAGATCTAATTTAAAATGATTATAGAATAATTCAAATTCTTTCTCAGCCAATTTGTAGCACTTAAAAGCTTTATTTTAAACGACATTTAGTACAGAAACCTCAAACAATTGACCCACTTCATAGACTATTGAGTAATGCTGACGCTAATAAACAAACAAACAAAAAGAAAGCAAAATTGCTCGAAATTATCGTTAGTAAGAAGACTGACATATGAGCCGCGACACGAGAAAATCAACAAAGTGGTTGTATGCCCAGCGCAGACTCAGATCAGCCTGGGCATCGGCCAAGTCTGATCAGACTCTTCGCTAAGCGCTGAAAGGGTAGCTAAGGGTCAAAGCTACCTCCATGCTGACAGCGAAGATTTTGATCAGACTGGGCGGAAGCCCGGGCTGATCTGAGTCTGCGTTGGGCGCACATGCTTCAATGCTGTTTTGTCGTGTCGCGGCTCATACATGAAAAGTAAATAACCAGCAAATGGAGCCGATAGACACAGGTACTTAATAAGATCCTGTTGATACCTAAAACGTCTGCAACGATAACTTACCTTTGAATCCTTTTTGTAAGATGTATATAGTTACTTTTTGAATTTTCACCATTTTTAGACGTTACTGATTCAAATGCATCAAACACGAACAAATAAAAGAAACTCTTCTTTCCGAACTGGTTAGGGGATGGTCAGACAGACACGGTGTCAGGAGTGTGCAACCGGGCCATGGATTAGTTCCTTCAGGAAAACATAGTTATTATTTGGACAAAAAAAACATCAAACATATTTTAAAACTATGCAGCTATGCAAGAGTATACCTTGTTTTGGAAAACATACAAGATTTGTTCCTCCTTAAAACTTTTGAAAAGGTTTGAAAAGTTGTCTGTATTTGTGGAAATATTAAAATTTGTCCAGAATGAAAGCAACCAATCTATGACCTTCGTGTAAACTGAATATTACCGGAATGAAGGGGTGGACGGTAGGGTCCTCCCCTGCCTTGAATTAGCTGCTATTTCAACAGAATCAACATACGAGCCATGACACGAGAAAACCTACAAAGTGGTTATGCACCCAGCGCAGACTCAGATCAGCCTGGGAATCCGCTCAGTCTGATCTGAGTCTTCGCTGTCCGCTTGAATGTAGCTTAGACCCTTAGCTACCCTTTAAGCGCTGAGCGAAGAGCCTGCTCAGACTGGGCAGCTGCCCAGGCTGATCTGAATCTGCGCTGGGCGCACAACCACTTTGTTGGTTTTCCCGTGTCGCGGCTAATATACTTATAATAAATAAAATTGCTCTGATCTGATGAGGGACTCATGCAGAGAGAGAGAGAGAGAATGAAACAAAACTGATCTTATTTGATGAGATACTTACAGAGAGAGAGAGAGAGAGAGAGAGAGAGAGAGAGAGAATGAAACAAAACTGATCTTATTTGATGAGATACTTACAGAGAGAGAGAGAGAGAGAGAGAGAGAGAGAGAGAGAGAAAGAGAGAGAGAGAGAATGAAACAAAACTGATCTTATTTGATGAGATACGTACAGAGAGAGAGAGAGAGAGAGAGAGAGAGAGAGAGAGAGAGAGTGAATGAAACAAAACTGATTATATTTGATGAGATACTTACAGAGAGAGAGAGAGAGAGAGAGAGAGAGAGAGAGAATGAAACAAACCTGATCTTATTTGATGAAATACTTACAGAGAGAGAGAGAGAGAGAGAGAGAGAGAGAGAGAGAAAGAGAGAGAGAGAGGAGAGAATGAAAACAAAACTGATTTTATTTGATGGGATACTTACAGAGAGAGAGAGAGAGAGAGAGAGAGAGAGAGAGGGAGAGAGAATGAAACAAACCTGATCTTATTTGATGAGATACTTACAGAGAGAGAGAGAGAGAGAGAGAGAGAGAGAGAGAGAGAGAGAGATTTGAACATACCTTTGAAAAGTGTTCAACTCCAGCTAAGGACTGAACTGTTATTTTCGAGCCATCCTGCTTGGCATTATACAACCTTTAGACCGTGCCATTTCTTAGGAAAAATACCTTGTCACAGTAAGCAAGGAATACTCAGTATTCAGATCAGCCTGTGCATCAGCACAGACTGATCGAAACCCCTTGCTTCATCAAGCATCAAGATTCGTAGACTCTTGACACTATCAGGGAAGAATATTATCAGACTGCAATTATACGTGTGCTGAGTATTCTCTGTTTGCTTCGTTCATACTATATGTATAAGGTAATCTGTCTCCTGCCTACTAATTTTTTGTTACCAAATACATTTGAGCCGCGACACGACAAAACCAACAAAGTGGTTGTGCGCCCAGCGCAGACTCAGATCAGCCTGGGCATCCGATCAGTCTGATCAGAGTCTTCGCTGTCCGCATGGAGATAGCTTAGATCCTTAGCTACCCTTTAAGCGCTTAGCGAAGATTCTGTTCAGACTGGGCGGATCCCAGGCTGATCGGAGTCTGCGCTGGGCGCACAATCACTTTGTTGATTTTCTCGTGTCGCGGCTCATTTCTAAGTCTGTCGGAATTTTCAAAAAAATAAGTATCAACATCCTGATTCAACATCCTGGTTCAGATTGGGTCGACACGGCAGCCAATAAACCTTCAAGACAGTATTTCGCGGATTCTGGTAGGCCCTGCTATGAAACAAATCGAAAAGAAAAAAGGAAACAGAAAAATAACGGAGGCGGGGCTGCGATAATTTTGAATTAGTCACAGTGGAATGAGCGAGTTGAAGTCGTGTTTCGCATAAAACTGAGGCCGGAGGGAAGTGGCTTTCGACCGAGATTACAATTGTAAGCACTACCAATAACTGTAAATGGTACTATTGTTAATGGCTGTCGACCGAGCTGATACTGCTGTCGATTGTCTCGCTCGACAGCCACTTTTACATGTATGGTAATCGACTGACTCGGTCGAAAGCACAGGTATGCAAATTGGTATTATCACCGTGTTAAAGCCCATCGTATCTTGGGCACGCATTATGAAAGACGGAGCTCATTCCTCTCCTTTCGAATTATAGTTCGACTGTATGTTCGGGCTGGTGTGGTCGGGCGATGGTACTGGGTACCATTCAGTGCCAAGGCGTCCAACTAATTTGGATAATAGTATGTTGCAGTATGTGCGGGTGGGGGTTGTTTGGATATTTTTTATCTTTCGCTGAAGAAGAGACTGAGTTCAGAGCCGGAAGAAGCACCGCAGATCAGATCTTCAACAATTTTGTACCATGTTTTCACTGCTTTTGAAAAAAGCCTTTGACAGCCTTATTGGCCACCATGCGGAAGTACGATATCAGTGCAAATCTAGTTCGCACCATTGAGCAGTTATACAACAATGCTCAAGGGGTGGTGGGATGGTGCTGCGTATAATTTTAGTGCCAGGGCGTCCTACTGATTTGGATAATAGTAGGGCAAGGGCCTACTGTGCTTGCAGTAGGTGCGGGTGGGGTTGTTATGGACTTTTTTTCTCTCGTCTGTCATTTCTCTCTTCTTTCTCCCTATCTGGGAGGCGGCCCGATATAGACTGAAATACTGTCTCAGAGAGCCGTTTAACCCAAAACAACCAACTAACCAAACCAACGACAAGGCTACAAGTGCAGTCCTGATGAATGACAGCACAGATGAATGCTTCAGAACAACTGTTGGATTAAGGCAAGGATGTCTTCTGTCGCCCACCCTCTTCAACCTTTTTTCTCGAACGGACCATGTCTGATTCTCTGAAAACACATGACAGAAAGGCTAGCAGCTGCGCACTACAAAAAAAAATCCGTATATTTTTACCGTAGAATACCTGGCGACCAGCAGCCAGTCCATTTTTCGTTATTTTTATAGGCGCCCGTAAACATTGGCATGAATCATCACGCAGAGTTAGGTAGAAAAAGACAAGTATTATTTTGTTCGTATAGCCCTTCAACACTATAAAGCTATTTTCGGGTGCGGTCAATTAACATGACTCTACCATATCGTGATTTCAAAAAATCATGGTTCTGCAGGCAGACGCCCGTAAAAATAACGGGAAATGCACTGGCAGCTGGTTGCCAAGTCTTCACCATAGAATCTACGGAAATATTTTTATAATATGGTTTGCCGATTACATAGACGCTCTAGCTGAGGTAGAGCAGGAACTAGAAGCCTAAGTTGAAAGTCTCGACAAAACCTGCACAAGGTATAAGATGGAGATCAGTCGCGGCTGAGAAGAACAAACTGATTATCAAAAGCTCAAATCGCATCCAGAGGGAAAACAAAGGGCAGAAGCTGGGTACCGAACAACCTTCAAATACCTAGGAGCAGTTGTCTCAGATGATGGCTCAAAACATGAGGCAGGAGATGATTTAAATAAGCTTCAGCTTTCTATCAGATCCTGTACCATATAATATTATGTACAATTGTATAGCAACTTATTTGAATAAAATATTGTTTAAACCAACATGAGGTTCTCAGATTGCACAAGCCACTTCAGCTCTTACAAAACTGAAACCAATTTGGAGACATAGCAACATATCTCTTGGATCAAAGGTGAAACTCATGCGTTCCCCTGTCTATTCCATATTTCTGTATGCCTGTGAATCGTGGACCTTGACGGCTGATTAAGAGAAAAGAACACAGGCCTTTGCGAAGAGATGCTACCGAAGGTTACTGAACATTTCGTACAAAGATCATATAACCAATGAAGAGCTTTGCAGAAAGAGCCAAGCAGCCATTGGAAAATCTAATGCACTCCTGACCCTGGTCAAGAAACGGTAAGTAAGTTGGTTCGGCCACGCCTCAATGTCTTCTGGTTTAGCAAAGACAATTATTCAGGGCACTGTGATAGGAGCAAGAAGAAGAGGTAGACAGAAGAAGAGGTGGGAAGACAATATTAAAGAGTGGACAGGAATGGACTTTGCCAGCTCAACAAGGGCAGCTGAAAACAGCACAAGGTGAAAAGGGATTGTTTCCAAGTCATCTATGGTGCCCTACGACCTTGTAAGGTTATGGTATAGACTAGAATAGAATAGAAGTAGGAGAAGAAAATACATTTGTCTTCGAAATATGAAAACGTTTGTATTTAAGAACTGGTTACCTTATATGAAAATGACAACGCATGCTTCTTTTCGATGTCAAGATCAATCATATTCAGTTGACTGTGTCACAAGCAAAGCTGCCTCTTTTGGAGCTGTACCAGATATGCTTATAAAAGTAACTGTCACCCCAAGTGCCGTATTTATTTGGTTATGAAATGGACGTTTTTCCCTGCGAAAACAATCCCAGAAATCTAGATTCGTCTTGAAAGACGAATCTAGATTTTTGGGATTCTTGAAAGACGAATCTAGATTTTTGGGATTGTTTTGGTAGAGAAAAGTCTATCTGATAGCCAAATTATACAAAACAGATTTACATATTTGGGGTAATTTTGGAGAGCGAAAGCCCGTCTTATAGCCGATTAAATATGGCATTTTTTCTACTGACCATTCCGAGGCGGCTCTTCTATTGTTGTTCCTTTTTATTGAAATGTGTGTCTGCATCGCAAGTGCCTAGTTCCGTTTCGTTTCTGCCTCTCTGTTCTTCTTTTTTTCTGTGTCTAAGGTGGGTTGAGATTTGTTGTTTTGGCATCGTTTTGGGGATCTTATATCTTAGCTTTGTGCCACACAAACAGTCTGGTCACAGATCTCTCCGGGCAGTGGGAGTGAGTGAACTCGGGTTTAACGTCCCACCAACAACGAGGTCATATGTAGACGGGACCTCGATTTAAAGTCTTATCCGAAAGACCGGAAGAGCCGGAGATCGATCTTGCGACCCCTGAATTGGCAGTGTTATCCACTACACTACAGCCGCTCCTCCGGGCAAGAATGGTCTAATAAATATATGTACCTTATATATTCGGCTATATAAAACGTTTTTGTTCATCTATCTAGAATGACTCCAAATACATGTTACAGTAGCTAAATTAGTTTTATGAAATTCTGCCATGGGATGATGTTTTATTTCCCTCCTCAAACAATCCCCTAAAATCTAGATCCGTCTTAAAAAACTGATCTAGATTTTTGGGAGTGTAACACGTCTTATAACCGAATATGAACCGAACCGTAGTGAATTTAAAACAAACAAAAGAGACAAGGAAAAAAACGTAGCTGATGGAGACAAGTTCAACAGCACTCAGTTCGTATGAATACCGTAAAAACTAAAAAAGGAAAAAAAATGGGCACCTAAGAAAAAACATAGTTGTCTTAAAAATCGAATAGTTTGGTTGTTCAGCGCAGTATTGCGTCTATCAAAGTAGTAGATAGAATGATAAACAGTGTAGACCGTGATCAGACTAATTCTTCAAGAACAGTTTGATCTGGATCTGCACTTTCTGCTCAGTTCTGTCCGTTCCAATATTCAGAATTATTACATTAGTGTTTTTTCTGACTACCTTAGGTAATTTTTCATAGGCTTTTTGATTAATTTTCCGGATGCACGATTATTTTTTCAGTCTAGTTAATATCTGGTTACATCCTGATTCTGCAGCAGAATACAGGATATTAATGCTTATGGTTACTTCTTTAACAATATAACAGTGCAAATGAGCCGCGACACGAGAAAACCAACAATGTGGTTGTGCGCCCAGCGCACACTCAGATCAGCCTGAGCATCCGCCCAGTCTGATCAGAATCTTCGCTGTCCGCATAGCGGTAGCTTAAACCCTTAGCTACCCTTTAAGCGCTTAGCGAAGAGTCTGATCAGACTGTGTGGATGCCCAGGCTGATCTGAGTCTGTGCTGGTTGCACAACCACTTTGTTGGTTTTCTCGTGTCGCGGCTCAAATGTAAACACTTGCACTTGACTCTTCATGTTATTAAGGTTCTGCAGTACACTTCGGCCATTTTGGACCATATTTCTGCATAAAATCACAGCTAATCACAGCCCAAATAAAGCAAAGTTTTGAAATAAAAGTGGTTCTTTCTCCTAGGTATAATGAAACTGTATCTCTAAATGTACAGAATGCTATTGTAAAAGGTACCTTTGAAGAGTTCTCATTTTTTTCGTTTTTCTCTCACATGGTCAAAATTTGTCTAAGTCCATTTTATACAAGAAAGTGTTGACATATACCCTGCTTAGGCTTACATTAAAAAGTTGCATGTTTCAGGCAAGTCAGTGATGTCTAGAGTTTTTCCACTGCAACACCAACATGTTTGGAAAGATTTCTTGGGTATTCCCTTAGTCATCCATATTGGCTTCCTATTGTCTCAATATAGTTTTTTTTATATAAAACGACTCTGATATACCATCTATATTGGAAATCAAATGTTACTGAAAACACACGTATCATTTTATTGGCCTTATATTTAATACCTATTTCACCTGTGGAAGTTACCTGTGAAACTGTTGCCATATTTACAATCTTATAAAGTCCTATAGCAAACAGCATTGTTTCTTCTGACCACATATGTCAGTATGCATCATGTCTCTGTCAAAAATTTGGTGTGTGGGTGGGTATGTGGATTTGGTTGTGTGTTTGTTTAGACATATGTTGTGGAATAACCCTGAAAAATATCTTTGATATGCAGGTTGAATATTCCACATTTAAAAGTGGGTAATACCAATTTTCCTACCAGCGCTGTGGACCGAAACATTCTTTAGCCATACATGCAAAAGTGGCTGTTGACAGAGATAATCAACAGCACTTTCAGCTCTGTCGACAGCCACTAACAATAGTATCGTTCATCGTTACTGGTCACAAATTTTTGCTACCGTGTTCTCGGTCAACGGCCACTTTGAATAGGTAGCTAAAATGGTATTACCATTGTTATAATGGCTGCATAATTTTGCCTGTTGCAGCCCTTCTCTGACTGTATAAATTTATACGTTGATGTGACATTGAATGAGTGATATCACTACTTTTTCAGCTTCAAGAATGGGGGAGGGAAGGGGGGTCGGGGGGGGGTTCTCTTCAAAAAACAGTCCACCAAAAAATCTATAACTGTCTTATCAAATGGATTAAGGTGCATGATACTAACATATTCTGTTTCAGCCACATGTTTGTGAAATTTATTTTTTAAACTCTGTATCTAAATTATAGCAAATCAAGTTTCTGACTCAATATCACAAATGCAAGGCTTAAATGTCTACAAGCAAGTATATGTATCACAGCATAGCTGTCAAACACTCCGGATATCCAGTTGTACACAGAACAATTGAAATAGGGGAGAATATATGAAAACATTCATTCAATGGACAGTTTTAATTTCATGTCACAAATATAGTATTAATTCTAACACTTGGAGATAAATGGGAGGGCGAAGATGCCAAGACAGCCTTTAGCACTGGGAGTACTGCTGGTACTGGCCAATGTTGGGACAAGGCTCTGCTGTTCTTGCAGTAGGTGCTTTATGGGGATTGTTTGTAGCTGACATTTTCATCCAATTCATTTTTTTTTCTATCCAATCTTTCTGGGCAGGGTATATGGGCAGTAAAGTTGCAAATTTAAATAACTGCACATGAACAGAGTCTGCTAATTTCATTCTTTGATTCCAGAAGCTCATTCATCAGATTTTTTTATTCTCGCTGCATTAGGTGATAAATGTTTGGTAGGGCCATAAAAACCCTCCTGCAGGTATGAGAGACTATACAATTTTATACGAAAAACAAACGTGCAAAGAACTTCCATAATTAGCTATCCATAATGGCACCTTACTGAGAAAGTACTGTATGTGTCTTAATAAATGCCAGGGGCAGTGCTAGTCCTAGGGTCGATATATGAAACTCTTTAGACAAAACTATGTCAATGAATAAAAAATGGTGGTCTGGAGCCAATCTCTTTGTTATTTTGTCAATCTTTACAGAAAAAGAAGAGAAGGAGTGTTTATTAGAGAGATTTATTGGAAGAAATACAATAGGCTTTAAATTTGCAAAATGCATGACAAGATTAAGCTTTTATATTGATTTAAGTAGTACATGTACATGTATGTGCCAGAGCTTTTCCAAGTATTTTGAGAATGTTGCCTTTTTCCCAACCCTTGGGTTTTTTAAACATTGTCAATTCTGCATGATTTTATCATTTTAATGATATTTCCATCGACAATAGGGCTCGGCATTTTCGGCCCCTGTGAATAGAAAGAAAATCCCTCCAGGGTTTTCAGTAGGATGTTGAAATAAGAGTCGCTTACAGAAGTTGGGAAAACGTAGATGTCCCATAATGCAGTTTTTACGATAATGCAATTTTTACGATATAGTTAAGTTAACTCTTGTTATCTCAAACACTGATATTTCAAAGTACCCTCTTAAATCAAAGAAAATGGTTTGGACATATTACATCTCCTGTTATTATAAACTACTGGTATCTCAAAATTATATTTTCCGGGATCAGAAAATTGACTTTGAGCTACCAGTAGTTTGAGATGAACTTTGACTTTCAGATATCAAGAGTGGACTATTCTCTGAAAAAAGGAGTGCCCAGCCAAACACATGGAGTAAAGGGCTCCAAGTAAGGAGCAAATGAGAAGTCTAGGCTGTTTATCACTTGTTATAACATGATTTTAAAAGACAAGTAAATCACAGAGATGGACGTTTTAATCATTATATTGAATTGATGATACAGAACATTGTTATGAAAGACTGTTCAAAATAAGCACTTAACATTACAGAATAGAAAGAATGATTCATAACTGATATATGGCTTCACATTAGGCTCGAAGCCCCCACAGTTTCAAATACTTGCCCAGGCTTAGCTGCTGGAACTTGCTGCCTTCAACACTGATGGCAAGTTCCTAGCACTTCTGTAACAATGCACTTCAAAAAGTGCATTTTCCCCATAAACTTATATGTGCCTGTTTTGGCATGGGCACCAACTTGTTGCATCTGGGTGAACAGTGTGTTCAGGAGGACAAACTCAGTAATGCTTGAATAATATCATGTGACATCACAGGGATAATATCAACACTTTGTTGTATAAAATGGACTTAGACAAATTTTGACCATGTGAGAGAAAAACGAAAAAAATGAGAACTCTTCAAAGGTACCTTTTACAATAGCATTCTGTACATTTAGAGATACAGTTTCATTATACCTAGGAGAAAGAACCACTTTTATTTCAAAACTTTGCTTTATTTGGGCTGTGATTAGATGTGATTTTATGCAGAAATATGGTCCAAAATGGCTGAAGTGTACTGCGGAACCTTAATTTCATCGTTGGATAGATACTCATTTACTTATGAATATGTCCAAGATATTTTCAAATGTAACATTGAAAAATGGCAACTTTGACCTTGATCATCCCCAAAGATATTTTCATACCAAACATTTGGGAGAAGTTCTATCAAAACAGGTCTACAGGTGTGCGTGTGGGGGGGGGGGGGGGGGGGGGGTCGAGGAATAATGACAAAGTTTTTTTTCTAAAAATAGAAACTGTGACTCTGGTCTTGGCCTTGGAATGCTGAAACACAAACTTATCCAATATATTGTCATACTAAATATTTTGCTGTTGATATATGAAAATCGGTCTATAAATGAAGGGGCTAGAGCGATATTGTTTTCCCTAAAAATAACAACTAAGACCTTGACCTTGGCCCTAGAACACGGAAACCCAAACTTGTCTAAGATATTGTCGTACTAAAGACCTGTATGAAGTGTTATCAAAATAGGTCTCTCTGTGAAGGCGCTAGAGGGATGACAAACTTTTTTTTTCGCAAAAACAAGCAGTTGTGACCTTGATCTTGGCTCTAAAACGCTAAAATGCGAACTTCTCCAAGATAATGTCATATGAAACATTTGTATGAACTTAAATCAACATCGGTCAATAAATGAAGGCGCTTTAAAAGCGATCAATTTTTACCCTTTTTTTTCACTATTGTGCTCTTTACCTTGACCTTATAATTCTGAAAGTATCTGTTATCTGTTTTGCTACGAATATTACAAAACTGGAGTAGTATTGTCATTGTTTCACTCAGAGCGTAGCTTTTTCCCCTAGTAGTCACCCCCCCCCCCCCCCCCCCCCCCCCACCCCTATCGGGAACACTCACAATGATTTTTTTCCATAGTAGAATTTCCCAACGGGAAAATGGCTATATAGTCTAATTAATAGTCTAATTACCACACACACACACACACACAACACACACATACATACCCCTCCCTTCCCCCCACCCCATCACCCCCCCTTTCGCCGGAAATATGACTATCTAGCCAATTTTTCTCGGCAAAATCTACTGTACGTGTTTTTGCATAGCCGTTTCTCCTCTCTTTAGTGGATTTTCCCTTGATAATACAATTACAAGAAAAAGAAAAACACGGCACATTATGGAATTTGCTTCCTCCTCAATCATAATAGTGAGATTCAGGAATTAAAACAGAAGTGCAAGTATCTGTCCGAAAAATACCGCCGGACAACAGATGCTCAAACCGCATGCATATGTCCATCAGTCCGTCTTATTTTTGTTTTGAAGAAAACAGGTAAAGCGGAGTACCTGGACTAGTGTTCGCCTTTCATGCAAGACTCGTGGGCTCGACTCACATCGGGACACAAGTCCGACTTTTATATTCAATTTGATAAACCCCCGCTAAATGAAACACGACTGGAAAAAGCACCCGTTCATCGGCGCGATTGTGCAGATTCCTGTAAGCTTGCCTGCTTGTACGTGTATGAATATCTGCGATGGGAAGAAACCACTCTTGTTGATTATGTTTCTATTCTCATAACACCGTTCTGTTCTGCATCAATTCTCGCAACGACATTCCCCAATTGGCTCAGCGGTACGCAGCCATAGTTGCACACACCTTACCTGGCGCCGAGTGTCCGTCCAATTCTCATAACAATTTACTCGTTTTAGATTTAGTAATTATTGATTTTTATAATAAATTAGGTTGCTAAATTTGCATATTATTTTACGGAATGAAGCGCATTTATTATCTCTCTTTAAAAAAATGATACATTTCTAATGCGATTAATTCCGTTAAATGTCTCTGCTCCATGCCGTTCCGTTTCGTTCCGTTCCGCAAAATACCAATAGTCATACCAAATTCTTTAATAGCCCATTTTCAGGTAGGGGAAAACGACTTTGGGGGGAAGTGGCTATATCAGGAACGGACAATCCACTATATAGTCGTCCTTCCTAGCCATTTTTTCTCAGGGGAAAGGGGGGAAACTACTCCCTGACACTTTCAATAGGACGAGTCTTATACTTGCACTATAGTAGAAAGATGTACATTTTTCAAAAGGAAACAGTAAATATACTGAGAAGGGAAGAACAGCAAAAAAGTATCAATATTTTAGAACACTATTTACAGCGTGTTTGGCAATGCTTTGTTTAAAAGGGTACATGTACCAAGCCGACAAGCAAGGGGTCCAATCCCCGGGAATTAAGAAAAAGATTTCATATATAGCACAAATTGTTGTTCACGCGGAGAAGTTATCTATTTGCAATCCTTTGAAAAAATGGGCCTAATTCGGATGTCAGTATCCGAGTGGCTGGAAGTCCAGACTATGGACTATGGAATTTGAGACCACAAAGACGCGTTTTATCGCCAAAAAAAAAAAAAAAAAAAAAGCGCTGTTCCAAACTCTCTCTCTCTCTCTCTCTCTCTCATATTTGCATGAATAATAGTGACTCTTCAGGTTTTATTTCAGTTTTTGTTCAGTAAACTTCCCTGTCAAAGTCTGCGCTACACAACTGTTCCACCCTATATTCGCTACTTGACTTGTATCTGCTTCACCCATCAAAACTGTGCCGCGTCAAGAGAAAACCAACAAAGTGGTTGTGCGCCCAGCGCAGACGCTGATCAGCCTGGGCATGCACCCAGTCTGAGCAGAGTCTTTGCTGTTCGCATGCAGATAGCTTAGACCCTTAGCTATCCTTTAAGCGCTTAGCAAAGAGTCCGATCGGGGAAAAAGCAACAAGATTTGTATGTCAATAACTTGGTTGTGACACAAAGGCTAATCCCAGAGACCTCTACAGGTACATTAATAGTCAGAAGAAAGATACTCAAGGTCTCCCACCCCTAAAGAATAGAAATGGTGATGGTGTTAAGAATCAGATTTGGAACAGGCTGATGAATTTAACGGTCAGTTTTCGGATGTGTTTTACAAAAGTGAGCACACCCAAGTCCCCCTTCCTAATCGTTCGGCTCCTTTCATGGAGGACATTCATGTTTCGGCAGAAGGTGTAACGAAACTTCTTAAGGGCTTGAACCCATCGAAAGCTTTAGGACTTGATGAAATGCATCCTAGAGTCTTAAAAGAACTAGCATCTGAATTAGACCCAATGTTTGCTCATCTCTTCCAACAATCTATTGACACGGGTGAAATCCCCAAGGAATGGTCTCTTGCAAATATATGCCCACTCTTCAAAAAGGAGATAGGTCTTTGGCTTGCAATTACCGACCGACTTCTCTATTTTGTGTACCATGCAAGTTATTCGAACACATTGTCTGCTCTAATATTATGGCACATTTGGATGAACATAAACTTTTGTCAGACTGACAACATGCTTTCCGGAAGAAACATAGTTGTGAAACTCAATTGATCACGGTCATAAATGACTGGGCTAAAATCTTGCATAAGGGCGGTCGGGTTGACACCTTTATCTCGGACTTCGAGAAAGCTTTTGACAATCCCCCTAATGATTTACTTAAATGTAAGCTATATGGCTATGGTATTGGTGAGAAGACTCTGAAATGGATAGATTCTTTTCTCTGTTACAGGCAGCAGCGTGTGGTGGTAAATGGAGTTAAGTCGGATTGGGCCCCGGTTTTGTGGGTGTCCCCGAGGGCACCGTGCTTGGACCATTGTTGTTCTCGTTGTACTCTAACGATATAACAGAAAATATTGACTCGGAATTAAGACTTTTTGCTGACGACTGTGCTTGCTATCGTGAAATCAGAGATATTGAAGACACAGTGAAACTTCAGGAGGATATAGATCATTTAGGTTGTTGGACAAGTAGTTGGGGCATGAGATTTCAACCTGTTAATTGCAATATAATGCAAATTACTAGGAAACGGATAAAAAAGATCAATGCTTCCTATACCTTAGAGGGAACGGTCCTCAGTAATGTAGAAACTATCAAGTATCTCGCATAACCATTTCCAATGATTTGAAATGGAACACACATGTCAGCAATATTTGCACAAAGGCTAATAGGACCCTCGGCTCCCTCAGACGTAACTTAGCAGCATGTCCACAAGATGTTAAAGAGTCAGCATACAAGGGACTGGTGCGTCCAGTCCTGGAGTATGGCAGTTTAGTTTGGGACCCTCAAAGTATATCTCTTCAAGATGAACTTGAAAAGGTGAAGAAAAGGGCAGCTAGATTTGTAACGGGAAATTACACATATGAAACAGGGAGTATGACTGGCATTCTGGAGAAACTTAAGTGGGAATCCCTGAAAAAGAGAAGGAAAGATAGTAGACTCATAATGCTTTACAAAGATCTGAGGGGTGCAGCCAGTATACCCATAAATGACCTTGTTCCCCCAAGTAGGCGTACCAGGAATCATCATTCCCTGACATTTCGAACCCCATTGGTTGGGACTGACATTTACAAATCCAGTTTCTTCCCCCAGACTATTAGAGATTGGAATTCCCTGGAAGATTCACTTATTTCTGCTGCTGAGGGTGCAGAGGATCCATCCATCTATTCTTATCCTATCGGACCTTATCCTACCAGACATATACTAGACAAACACTTACACTACCTTCTTCATACCTACGCAGCCATACTTTTCCTTACCAACCCGATCCTCTTAATCATATACCACCCATGTAGCCCTAAGTTCTTTTACATATCCGAATCTTCCCTATCCTGACATGCATCGTCTGATATCCTTTAAGTAACAATACCGCTCTCATACAGTACCTTAGTCTAGCCTATGATCTACCTATCATACTATGGCGTGCCCAAATATTTACTTCCCTATCATGCCCTCTTCTTCCCGACTTTGTCCTTCTTCCTTCAACCCAAAGCTACAAGTACAATAAACTAATATACACTACGCTGCTACTACCAAACCCTTATCATCAAAACAAAACTTTACCCTACCCTACCCCACTGTACCATACATTACCGCATCCAATAGCCTACCCTACCCAACCTTACAACTCTACTCAACCGTCCACCCAATCCAGAAAGACAGCGTAGCCCTAAAAAGTGAAACCAAAACTGACTGATCAGGCTACTTCACACTGGTCTGGCATTCAACACAGATAACGAAGACAACGTACAGGAATCTTGCTTGTTCCGCTTATCAGGATAAGTTTGTCTCAGAAGTATAGTCTCACGGACCATCCGATCCCCGGCTCTTGGAATAGGAATCAAAAGTTTTATTGAATTCATATGCATATTCAAGAAATGCTTGAAAACAATTTTTGGACTACAACGTCTATGCAACGAATCGGTAAAGAAACTTATTCAAGCACTGCATATATACTAGACGGAATTTCTTCATAAATCCGGTCTGATTAAGAGGTATAACAAACTGCCGGGTCCGTAAGAATAATAGTTTGAAATTAATCTAAGAGATATGCGAAAAAATCAAGTTTTATAGTACGTTGCCTTCGTTGCCTGTGATGAATGCCAGACCAGTGTGCTACTTGTACGCTATAAAAATTTCAATTGTATGTGACATACAACATTTTTTTCCACAGCATTTCGCAATTATACCTTTTGTCGTTGATCCCCTTAGCGAAAATTAAACTTTTTTTTACTTGGTCGATTTCCAACTTTAGCGCCTGACAGACCCTTTGTCAGATAGCCAATAACACATATATTACTCTACTTATGTACTTGGCCAATCGATTCTTTGAATTGTCTAAAGTGGGGCTACTGTTGCAATAGAAAGGAGGTTTATGATATACCAAGTTATTTCTCTTTTGCTCGTTGGTCCAGCAACTTGCAACAGTTGCATGAATTCGTCTGCTCAGAGAAGAACAATGATAATAGCATGTGAATCAATACAAGAGCCGCGACACGAGCAAACCAACAATGTGGTTGTGCGCCCAATGTAGACAAAGATCAGCCTGGGTATCCGCCCAGTTTACTCAGACTCTTCGTTAAGAACTCAAAGGTTAGCTAAGGGTCTAAGCTACCTGCATGCGGACAGCGAAGACTCTGATCAGCCTGGGCGCATGCCCAGGCTGATCTGAGTCTGCGCTGGGCGCACAACCACATTGTTGGTTTTGTCGTGTCGCGTCTCAGTCAACATTTTTTCATTAGAATGCCAAAATCATCAGTTTTCGATCTTAGCATTGAAGAAGAAACTGTAAATAAGGACACTAAATGGTTGTCATAGTTATTTACATATTCTTCTATCTGAGCATGGAGCTTAATTATTGCAACAGAAGTGTTTTCGTTAATACAATTTGTGTATTGTATATTTTTAACTCCGCTGCAGAGGCAGTGGTCCGGCATCCGTCGTAGATATTTTCAGCATCTCCTCTGAAATTGTAAGGCCCCTTCTCAGTTCAATCAAATTTAATTTCAAGATA
The DNA here is from genome assembly GCA_963989385.1 of Ctena decussata. Classification (NCBI taxonomy): domain Eukaryota; kingdom Metazoa; phylum Mollusca; class Bivalvia; order Lucinida; family Lucinidae; genus Ctena; species Ctena decussata. The sequence continues at coordinate 57,513,947 of OZ022503.1, forward strand.
TTCAATGGGGTTAGGCAGGAAATTCTTACAAGTTCTTACGGCCTTTTCTCTACAATTTAACAACAAGTATTCAAACATCACATGGTACCGATCAACTTGGCAGGTAAAGAACAGTTTACAATTACATTTACACCCAAACTGAAAACAATACTCCTTACCAGTTATGATACCCTAATTATCCCATACACCATGACATATTTCTCAATTTCTTTAACTAACAACCTATAAAAAAAAATTATTTTAATATCAAGCAAGTTTCCAGAAAATAATAGCAGAATGACAAGCAATATGTACCCAGACCGGATGGCCAGTAGCGAACAGTCTGTTCTGAGTCTATACTGCTTACTCCGAAAGTATTGTGTATAGTCCGTTTGGTCCCAAGTACAAATGGGGTTTTGTTTATTTTCTCGAAAACGATGAAGTTCCATTAAATGTTCTAATGAATTGAATTGAATTGAATTGAATACTTTTTATTTCCAATCGCGGACCCTTGCGGGCATTACACAAATTATATATGATATATTCGATTACATAAAATATGCAAAAAAACAAACCACCATGTACACCATCAAACATAAGAACATCACAAGAACTGGACAGCATACATACAACAGATATCACACGGTGAATTATGAACATGAGAATATATGACAATTGATGACTGAATGTCCTAATAACTCCTGTAACCATACATAACAGAATATGAAAAATCCGATTTTTTTATGCTTTTGTAAAATGTTTTCCATTAACAGTAGTGTAGAAATTAAGCAATTTCAATGAAGGGCGTCGTATGTTTGTTGGAACAGCCAAATTATTGTTGACAGGCAATAGCATAAACTCGTTGTTTACTACAATTGTGGGAGTATATGAATGAAATAGTAAAATGTATTCACGTGTACGCACGCGTAACCCATTGAGTTGTTGGTCAGGTGATACTTTGTTGTAAATAGATATTACATAGTTTTGCGAGTAAAATGTGTATGCTTCAAAATTCGATAATCTATGGGTGAAACAAAAAGTAGGAAAAATGGATTAAGAATAAAGTTCAATTAATTATGCAAATTTTGTTCTAGGGATGGCATATATTGGTCTCACGCTGCAATACGTAGGCCTAAACGGGAATTCCAACAGCCAAAGTTTACTCCCTGGTAATTCAGAGGCGAAAATGGCATGTCGTAGGTCCTATTTTGTGAAGAAACATTTTTATACAAAGCCCCATATTTCTAAAAAAAAATAGGATTTGGTTATGTATAGGATGAAAATTAAGAATGAGCTATTTGAAAATCGTCTACCTTTCACCAATTTTAAGAAAATATTGGGGATGCCGTTTGCATTTGGGAACAAACGGACCATAAGCATTTACTGTCATTTAGGCAGATAATGATATATAAAAATATATCATTTAGTGCATCAGGGATGTTTATTGATTATCTTTTAACAACACAACAACCAACCGGAAAAATAATAAGACTGAGAGTAAAGGTAAGAGGGAGCTCAGTTTTATGACTAAAATAAAGAAACTAAGAGTAACTGCAATTAAAGTAGAGAGAAAATTAGAAAGTAGTATGCCTTCAACAACTCGCCATAAAAGATATAAAGGAATTTAAGTAAACAGAACAAGGTATTAAAGTAATAATAAGAATAACATACTATATGATAATAGAAAAATGCTTCGTCAAGATTTTTAGTCAAAACAAGCATCAACAGAATCGTACACGTTCAGGTAAGTGATAGGTGGAAACTGAGATAGTGTAACGGAATCAGGTATTGGTAAATCGAGGATTTTATGCAAGTTCAGTGGGTGAAAAATATTATGGAATGAAGCTAGCCCTCGAAATTAGGTCATCTCAAAAAGATGTGGTCAGCATCTTCCCTCACTTCAGCAAAATCACAGTTTGGACAAATACTCAAATAATTATAACACAAATGGGCCGCGTCACGAGAATACCAACAAAGTGATTTTGCGCCCAGCACAGACTCAGGTCAGCCTGGGCATGCGCCCAGTCTGATCAGAGTCTTCGCTGTCCGCATGGAGATAGCTTAGACCCTTAGCTATCCTTTAAGCGCTTAGAAAAGAGTCTGATCGGACTGGGTGGATGCCCAGGCTAATCTGAGTCTGCAATGGGCGCATAACCACTTTGTTGGTTTTCTCGTGTCGCGGCTCAAATCATGTATGATCAATGAAATCTTCTATTCTCATCAAATGGATGAATCCCGTTGTCAGTTCGGGGGTGTCTGGTTTAGTTGGTGTGTATCAATTTTACTTAATCTTAAGGAGAAATATCCATTTGTCTTTTGCAAACCTTGTGTAAACCTTGATCAGCGGCGTCTGATCTTGGTCTGCACTATTTGCCTTTGTCCCTTTTTTGGGACGCTAGGCATTAATGGGTTAAGTCAACTACCTGACACGTTATACAGACAGGTATCTACCACCGCTAGTGTAGGTTTATGGAATTTTGAAATTAGTTCTTAGGTTTTTAAGCAAATTATTTAATGGTGTCACGCTGCAGCTCGTCTCGCGCAAGTTTTCGACAAGGGAACTGCATAAAGATATTGAAAAGAGAATTCATAACTTGTGTGAGATTTCGATACGAATAAAAGGAACAGTAGCATTCATTATTTCCCAAAGGATAATTAATTGTTTCTGGTTAGAGGTGGCTAATTCGAATCAAGTGCACCCAGTTCCATACGAATATACTTGGGTATAAAATATATCTTTTTGCTTGATTTTCTTCATTTTTTCCATATTTTCTTATTGTGTCAGAATGTGTAATTCAGGTTTTCTTTTGATAGATATGTTTAATAATTTAATGTTCCGGCACAATATCTAGATTCTATGGGTAACTAAAAAGTGCCCTACCCTTTCAGTTGCTTCAATTCGACAACAAGGCTGTCGTTCTTTAGTATCTTTTGTTTTCAAATACCTCGTAAAATAGTGACCAAAATGATTATCACCATAGGCCTAGCTCGCTTGCCATATTTGATTAAGCATAGGCAGCAGCATAAATCAAGGGCACTATTTAAACTTCAAATAATTAAATATATACATATATGACCTCTTGAATTCTTAAAAAATGATATAAGGGTAGACTAGTTATTTTCATTACGCCTCAATTATGTATAAAGAAGACAATACCATTAATAACTTGATAAGTAAAAACATTCTTCTCTCCATTAAAGCGACCCAACCACAATCTCGATATAGATTAGAAAGGGATACTGACATTGCTAGAATGGTCACAATTCTTTCTGCTTCATTTTTTCTAATGTTTGGGATTCTTGTACTGTATAGCCATCCCAAACAACAGACGAATAAAATAGGCAAAACATATGAAATATCATGTTTTAAGGCGTGTCTGTTAAAAATGTACTTGTCATGTACGCCTGATGTCTACAACTATGCACTCATATTGATATTTTATGTGTGTTTATGCCGGCGCCCATTATGCAAACCTTGGCGTTTATCAACTGCCATGACATTTTTGAAGAATTATCCATTATAATCTTAGAAAAAAGTAAAAAGTACTGCTTCTGTTTTTCAGAGGATTGCATGCTATCAAGCATTGTCTTGTCCAAGAAGATATAACATATAAATCATGCTTGATAATACATTCTATATCAGTAATTGTTAAAGCTGCATAAAATAGTGGACTGTTATCTGCGAAGAGTATTGTCAAACTAAACAAGAGGTCTAAATGGGCCTGATATCGCTTACCTAGCTATTTTGCCACATGACCATTATGGCACAAATTAATACAAATCCATTGAGAATTTCTCATTTTCACATTTTGTTGTTTTTAGTAGCAGAGGCCAACTTGACTGGTCTGTTTGTATTAATCTTTGAAGCATGTCAATGCAAGAGTCATTCTGACACAATTTCTTCAAAATACATTCAGGGGTTGCTGAAATGTTGTCATTTTCATGTTTTGTGTTATTTATAGTGACGGCATACAGCGGCCATCTTGGAATGCCAAATTGCAAAAGATCAGAATGGATTCAAGCAAGGACTATTCTGATACAAAATTAAACCAATGCCGTCGAGATTTTTACATTTTAAAACTTGCTTTTTCCAGTAACAGAGGCCAGCTTGACTGATTTTTGAAACAACTTAATGCTAGAATCATTCTGACACAAAGTTCGTCAAACACTTTTCAGCGTTAAATGAGATATTGTCATTTTCATATTTTGTGTTATTTTAAGTAACGGCAGATGGTGACCATCTTTAAATGCCAAATTGCAGAAAATCGAAAAGACTTCATGCAAGGACCATTATGACACAAAACTGGTCTAATTCCTTTGAGATCTTTTCGTTTTCACATTTTACTTTTTTCAAAGGCCAAACTATCTGGTCCATTTTTATTTATTTTTGAAACATCTCAATGCAAGTCTCATTCTGACACAAATTTCATCAAAATCCATTCAGCGGCTACTGAGATATTGTCCTTTTCTTGTTTGTGCTATTTTTGGTAACGGCAGATGGCGGCCATCCTGGAATGCCAAAATGCAAAAAATCAGTATGGCTTCATGAAAGGACTGTTCTGACACAAAATTGGACTAATTCCATTTCGATTTTCACGTTTTAACATTTTGTTTCTTTTTGTAACAAAGGGCAGACTTCATTTGTCTACCTTTATAAATTTTTGAAACAAATCAAAGCAAGAATCATTCTGACACAAATTTCGGCATTATCCATTCAGCAGTTACTGAAATATTGTTATATTGTCATTTTCATGTTTTGAGCTAATTTTAGTAACGGCAGATGATGGCCATCTTGGAATGGCAAAATGCAAAAAATCATAATCGCTTAATGCATGGTTCATTCTATAACAAAACTGGTCCAACTCCATTGAGATTTTCTCATTTTCACATTTTGCTTTTATAAGTTGCAGAGGCCGACTCGACTGGTCTATTTTTATCAATTTTTGAGACGCCTCAATGCAAGAATCATTCTGGCACAAAGGACCTCGTATTGTAAGGCTAATATTTGGCCCCAAGAAAACTTAATTTCATCAGCCCTATTTTGATTACAAAAATGTATGCGTTGGAAAGTTCATCCTTGAATGTAACAGCAAACACAAAATTAACAAGTTCTTGCATAATGTATTTGTGTTTTTATCATGAACATACCCATACCCCAACGGATTTCGACGAAAATGACGAATTGTCGGCTTTTAAAACATATGAGCAATATGAGCCCAGCCTCCAGCACATTTTATAGTTTGTATACAGACAAAATGTGATACATTTACATGCCATGAAAATATGAAATGTGTTGGAGACCGGGCTCTATGTTCATTTTAACTTTTGTTACCAACCTGGCAGCGTTTGGACATTTTTCCTGTTTTCTCTACATAAAAAACGCCAGTATCTCCGCTCATAGACAAAATAAACATATATTGTAGGTACTCATTTTCTTAGTTAGAGCACAATGAATAATATGGTACACATTCCATTTTGATCTGTTTGAAATTTTTGGTTAGCGTCTCTGGACTTGCAAACTCGAGTGGGTGGGGTACCTAAAGAGGCCTTGTACACTGCGCAGGTAATTAGCAGTGCTATCTAACGTATAAGCATTTTAGCAAAAAACCATTATTAAGAGTTTTCAAAAGCTATTGAAAATGACTTATTTCTTTCAAGTCTCCATAGTCTTACCAGTGGTAAAATCGTCAAAACACAAATCATTATGAAATCTGTACAGCCTTCAGAATTAATGAAAATATTTCGGTTGATGTGTTTTTTTTTATCATATAACTGGCAAAAAGAAGGAACAATGTATTTTGGAAACAATGATGTCTCTCCATAAATACGGTTTTCGTCTCTGGTTCCCCGTTAAGCAATGAAATAATGCAACCGCGGCTCAATCAATGGGATCCTTGCTTAACGTTTTGTACATTGTATTTTTATCAACTGTTAAACGCCTGTACCTTGTACTTTTATTTCCTGTACCTTGTTTTTTAACATGAAATAAAACTTGTGAAATGGAAAGTAGGTCAATTTAGTTGGCAACTAAAATGACCTAGTTATTTGTTCAAATCTATTTTATGGTTAATTCAAGGACGTTTTGATTTTTCAAAGCCGGCCAATCACGATAATAATCAACGGCGAAACTGTAGTGAGAAGTTTGCTGCAATACCGCACGATAAAATATTTCATGCTGATAGAGCTATGGGGCCTTTAAAGCAAAATGTATTAAACTGATATTTTCTTGCAATTTTCCTTCATATAATTGATACAACATAGACTTGTCAGAAATCATGTTTTTGAGAATAAGCAAAATTGAAACATATTATTTCTGTTTGTTCCTATGCGCACAAATGATAAGCAGTAGAAACCATGCAATTTTAAGAGAATTTAAATTGGGACCGTAAACGGCTTTTCTCATACCAGGTCCTTTCGTCAAAATCCTTTCAGCGGTTACTGAGATATTGTCATTTTGAACGTTTTGGTTTGATAGTTTTCCCAGAGCTATGGCCCTTTGATGAATTCTGCCTTTATAAAAGTTTGATGAATTCTGCCTTTATAAAAGTTTGACTGCCAACCTTTTACAGCAGGGGTATTGGTACCATAAACTTCGGAAAGCTTTTTCTAAATTTTATCGTAGACACTATGAATTAGTTTCTAAATATAATACAGGGTTAATGTCACTTTTGCAACAAGGTCTATCGGAGCCTGAATTTCATTGTGACTTAGTATATTAATTACGCAAAATCGTAGGGAAAACAGAATTTCCTGATCAATTTAAGAAAATTAGCATGCGATTTAAACGTATTGGCTATAACATAGATGTAATGCGACAGTCTGCATGCTTAGTGGTTAAGGTGGTGATTTGTGGTATATACAAAAATCTCGATAAAACCATGAAAAATTATCGTATCTCCCTGAAAATAGCAGACTTCTTATTTTTGTTGATCTCTACAGTTAAGAATACAAAATAGAGGGACATGCTGTTTAAAAAAGTGTTTTATATGAAAAGATCAAAGGGTAATTTTCTTCGCAGAAATCTGTAAAATAAAATCCGTTGTTGAAAATGTATTTAGCTCTGAAGATACTTTGATCCATTAAAAAGAGCGCCCTAGCAATTATTTGTTCCAACTCTTTATCAAATTGAAAGGTAGACCAGATAGAAACAGCAGCTTTTTCTCAAATGTCTGACCATGTATATAAGTGCATGTATAGTGGTTGCATTCATTAGTACAGGTAGGTCAGTAATACCTATATCATACTCACAGTATAGATATTACATTACAATGACCAAGACGGGCGTGTCATTGAAATTATTCAACCTTGAAAATAGACTCTACTGTGTATTTTAAGACAAATTTTTGACACAGGCCACATCTTTTTTTATCTGCGCAGCCTGAAAACGTGCATCGAAAATGGAAAAAATAATTGCTAGGACGCTCTTCGTAATACATTTATTTATTTATTTTTTTTATTTATTACAAATTTCTGACAAAATACATACATTTGTGAAAACAAACATATATATAAATGTCTAAGGATTGTTTTCACAAATGTATGTATTTTGTCAGAAATTTGTAATTTGTAATACATTTATTTATGTTCAGACCTAGTTACATTTTCAATAATGATGGTCATTTTTTAGATTTATGCGCACAAAATAACCCTTTGATCTTTTCTTATATACATCCCTTTTAACATCAAAAAGTCCTGCATTTTGGGATTCTGAATTGTGAGAAACAACATAAAGAAGGCATCTGCTAAGTTGTGGGAAGATCTGTTGTTCTTTTAGCATTTTATGCAGATTTTTGTCTTTATCCCAAATCATTGATAATCACCACTTTAACCCAATCACGGTTGACAAGTTTGCTGTCCTCTGTAATCGCACGCCGGTGGGTCGGGACTCAGACTCCGATAGCCCCTACATAAAGCTATATATTAGTTGGTTGGGGCCGGATGTTTGTCTGTTTCTTGGGCCACAATGGTTCAACTGGTGGTCTTCTTTTGCTCCAGTGTTCCAGTGGTGTTGCTGACGCCCCAGGGATCTCCAGGTGTCTTAACACGTTTTGGCTGTCGAGTCCTCATCCTTGCTTCATCACAGTCTTTTTCTGATTTTAATTGTTGCCCATGATGACTCTCTGATGAATTAGAGGACCTCCATATGAACCGAACTACCAACTACTTGTGTGTACCGCGGCGGAGGGTGAGGGTGAAGGTTTGGGCCCAGTAAAACCGGTTTAAACCCCCAGTATTTATTACTGACCGTCCCAAGGCGGTACTTTCGTTGCGGTTGCATTTGTTTTATGTTCGGTGCTGTTTAATTTATTGTGTTTTCATTTTAACCCTTCTATAATAAAAATTGAAAATAGGTAAAAATAGTTGTTAAATGTTTTTCGTATAATTTGCTTAGTGTGTTGTAACCCTTCTGTTGGTCTAATTATTTAGTTCAGTAATGGTAGCTGAGTTGCCACCTATTTGGGAAAGAGCTACTGACTCGGCTTATCACTTGTAATTTATTGTTTGTTGGGATGTCTTTGTCAATCTTTCCCTTTGATGTTGGGGATAGGATTTGGGATCTGATTCAGTCAGTTCCTGAAGTGTAATTACTCTTTTAATTTGATGTATAGCACATACTTCGTGTCCACAGGTGAGATAATTTTGCATTCCTTAAATACACAGTTATTGTCACAGTTATCGTTACTTACTGATTTTACACTGTGTTTACTCCATAACTCTTTATCCAGTAAGAATATTTTAACGAAATTTAATAGTAATAACGAGCACTGCGAGATGGCTGCGAAGCAGCCATCGAGCAGAGCTCGTATCTAGGTATCGCAAATACCATCAAGTATAAGTCTATGGAATCGAATTTGCGACGACCACCTTGCTGGGTTCTGAGTTTTGCAGTCGTGCAATTGAAATTAGTGCAAAAAATGGGGAACCAGTGTCTTGATTTAACGACTGGTTTACATTTTAACAACTGGGATATGCTTTTAGCTGGCAATAACTCGCGATGCAGTCTGTCGTTTGCGGACGCTGAATGTCACATGATTGATACAGCCAATCAGAGCCCTCTCAAGAAGTCGCTGGCGTGAATTGTAAACAAGGCGGCAGAAAGTTTTATTTTGAAACCAACTAACAAACCGCCTCGGAATCAAGGTATAAACGTGTATGCCCACGTTCAAGACTTTAAACGGCCACCAAATCGACCAATATCATGACACAACTAGGCCAGTTCAGTGGTTTATTTAGCGTCTGGAAACCTCAAAGCTTCACAACATCATGGGATTTCGCGCACAAGCGGTCCGTGTCATGGCTCATGACAACAACAACAACAACCATATTGTAGCTCTCCGTCTCACATTGGTCACAACCTGGCTATAGAGCAAGGTACAACAAAATAGACGATGAAAAATGAAGCGCAATGCATTGGTCTCTCGAAAAGAAACCAAAGTTTTGTTAAAATTAGCAGTGGCAACTCACTAGCGCTTGAGTTTTAAAGTGTGCATCACTGTCATTACATTCATAACGTGGTACTACCCCTGCTCGTTCCAAGCAAATCGTCTCCGGTTACCCTAAATAGCGAAATGGACTTTTATTTGCGAAATGGACGAAATGGAGATTTTTTACGAAATGGAGCTACAAAATTCGATTTTATTAGTTATCTGGAAAAATTGTTTATTTAAATATCAAGGTTAGTGACACATAACATGCACATGAACTATTTAAAGTATTTCAAACATTTTTGTTTCCATTTTTAAGAAATTTGTGGCTGTTTTTCTATACGAAATGGGGTTTCAGTTTACGAAATGTAGTCAAATATATGCTTTCCCTAGAACCTAGTTTACTGTTTTACTATTTCAAAGTTAGACACAAATAAAACTTAAATAAACTGTTTTAAGAATACTTTGCAGATTTTTCCATGTTAAAGGAAATAATGGAATTATTTTCCTCACGAAATGAGGTTTCATTTTAAATCTCTTTTCTTCTGACATATAGGTTACTATTTCCTATTTGTTATAATATCAAATTTAGACACAAATCAAACTTATATTAAGATTACTTTATATTTATTTTTATTTATTTATTTATTTCATATTCAGAGTAATCACGGGATTCTTTTCTTTACGAAATGGAGTTTCATTTTTACGAAATGGAGTCATAATATCTATTTGTTTCACTTTTACTTTACTGTTTTATGTTAATATGGCAAAGTTAGACAAAAAAAACTTATTCAAACTATTTTAAGATTCTTTTAAGATTAAAGATTTTTTGCATGTTCACGGGATTATTATCTTTACGAAACTGAATTTCATTTTACAAAATGGAGTCATAATTATCTGTTTTTCTGACATTTATTTTACTTTGTTACTGTTATGTTGGTTTAAACATATTTATTCAAGAAAATAACATGCATGTTACAAGATATACATAATTCGAAATTGAGGATCTGAACGGAAGCTTAGAGCTTATAAAGTCCATCTCCTCCAAAGCAACAATATATGTACAATAATTTTTACAACATGGCTAGAATTTTACGAACTAAATACATGTTATATTCAACCGGTTATTTGTAGTAGAGAAGAAAAATCTAAGAAGAAAGAATAGCTGAATATATATATGCTGCAGCAAGTAGAAAGTATACATGTGCCGCCTGTAGAGGTGCCTTGGGACATGCGACACCAAAGAAGACCCAGATCAGACTGCACTCCGGCGCAGTCCGGTCAGGGTCTTCCCTGCTAAAGTCACAACTAGCAAAGTGCAGCCAGTGAAGCCTAGAATCAACAGTGATGAAAACTCCCAAGGCTCCTCATTAAGCGGCACCGCTTATATATAGATATAGAATGTCAGTTGTGGTGAAGAGTAGAAAAGGAAAATAATAGTGTACTAACATAAGTCAGTAAACTGGTCTTAGGCCGCCCCGTCCCCCCGCCTGTTCCCCTAAACATCTGGAATGATGTTGAGACTACATCGTGTCGTTAAGTTTGCTAACTGCACAGTCTATATAATACAGCCAAACTTGTTATAACCCAGCAGAACATAGCGCCGCAAAAGAGTCGTATAGACGTCCAGGCGTCGTTATGACGTCGCGGCGACTGTTATGTTAAAGTTAGACCTAAAGTTAATTCATTCAAACTGTTCAAGAATACTCAGTATTTTCCCCTTGTTTAAGGGATTCTTTTCTTTAGGGATTTATTTCTAATATTTAGCGGATTGCTATAGCCTATATTGAAGTATGAAAGCTAGCCACGCATATGCGTTAGCGTAAGCGTCCCACTTTAAAATTTTAGGACTAAAAGTTTTTTGTGATGCGGACAAGGCGCTGTTAGGCGAAGCATTCTGTACAAGGACAGGTCCTTTTTTGTATGTTTTTTGAAGAAATGGAGTTGCGTTTAATCGTGAGGTCTCCCTGCAAGCTCCTCACCATACTGTCTTCATTGTATATGACCGTATTAGCAAAAGCATTACCTGAGTTTCACATGAAAATGTTTGATAAATGATAAGGGTCATGTTAGCTGACAACTAAAATGACCTTCTTCCAGACTTCCAATAGCATAAACCTAAATAAAGTGATAAAAATACAATTTATAGGCGTGTGGGCCCTATTTAGTTTAAATTTCATCGCTGGAAGGGAAATCAGGAAAGAAAATGTTTTGGAGCGATCTGTCGCATTCAAAAACAACCCCCTGCAGTTTCCCAGTTGTATGACTCTAATATAAGCAGCTTGTTCCCAAAAGGTGGCCACTCAGCAACCCAAACCGAACCAAAAATAATAATAACATACATAAGGTAAAACATCACAGAAACTCTGACACCAAAAACAGGCAACAAAGAACCACAACAGAACTACCGCCTTGGAACGGTCAGTAATGAATTACTGGGGTAATGTGAAGATTGTCTTATTCCTAAATTCAAGGAAAGAATATGCATATTTGTGCCCCACCCTCCCCCCATTCTGCCTCATATTTCCTAACCCCTCCCCCCCCCCCACCCCGCACACACAATATTAATCCCTATACATCCACTACAAGGAAACTTTTTGAAATGCAGTGACGGAATTTCTATTCGATAAGAGTAAAGTTTGTGAGCGAAATGCAAGAGTTTTTTTTAAAGATTTTAAAACACGCGAGTTAATTTCTGGGATAAAAAAAAAATAACAACGGTTGAATATAAGAATGAGGAATGAGAAATGATTAAACGGGGCGATGCAACATCCATGCCTGTTCTAACGCTTTCATAGAGAGAGAGAGAGAGAGAGAGAGAGAGAGAGAGAGAGAGAGAGAGATGTTTTTCCGATATATAGAGTGGGTAAGCATAGTAGAATTTCTTATAGGGATGCCTAAAATACGAGGAATATGTATTTTACAAACAAATACAGTGCTATAAAATAGAATATATATCTGTTTAAAAACGAGGTCTGAAAAGAGGTTTGTCATATCAGCTGACTGGGAGCGCGTGCTCGTTTTATCTTTTATTTATTGGATCATCATTGACCTTTAATTGGATAAATCCGTTAAAAGAAAGTTGTGAGAATCAAATAATATAAATGGATTATCACACCTAACCGATTACCTAAGTGACAAAGATTAACGCCTTTTTACATGGAAGCGTGTCCATCAAATCTTCAAAGATCTTTTACCGACTTTAAAAATCTTCAACGGAAAAATTAGTAGTTCGAGTAATGACGTTATTATTTTTTTAAGCATGTAGATGTAGCTATAAAATAATTAACTTTCAATGGACATACCCCTCCCCACTCACCACGCCAAGCCCCGCGCCCCCGCAGGCAAACGTTGATTCAACATTAAATCAACATTTCTCCGACGTCATAACATTGAATCAAGATATCACGTTGAATTAATGTTGATTCAATGTTGATTTAACGTTGTGTACCCAGTGGGCCCGTACTGGGAGATGCAAATTATGGTTTACTTCCTTTTAGCCTGATGGGGAATATCGTTGCGAGAATAACATCAAAACATAATTTACTTTCGCTGAGCGCCTAGTCTAGTGGATATGGTGTTCACCTTTCACGCATGGTATCGCGGGTTCGACTCCTACGGGCGGCACATGTCCGATCGATTATTCCAGTCCAGACAATAATTTTAGCTTCATAATTTTGTTGGTTGTTTTGGTTTCAACGCCCCCTTTGAGAAAGTATTTCTGTCCATATCGGGCCGTCTCCCAGAGTGAGAGAGAAACAAAAGAGAATGATAGATGAGAGAATAACATCCGAACAAACCCCAGCCGCACCTACTGCAAGCAGAGTAGGCCCTTGCTCCTCTGTTATCCAGATTAGTAGGACGCCTTAGCACTGAAACTTACCCAGCACCATCGTCCGACCCGGACATCCCCTTAGAACTGCTCTTAAAACCACCTTAAAGCCTTAATTAGGTCGTTCTAATGAGTCACAACATATTTTTTTTAGAAAGGCTTATTCTTATGTTGAAATCATCTGGATGCTGCTAAACTATGATCAAGGTCTCAGATGTAGAAATTTGTGTAATTTTGCATTGGTCACTGACTTCAAAAATCAATGTTGCACTGAAGCTACATTTTAAGTTTGTTTTCAGAATGATGCTATACACGTTGTGACTAACATATGATGCTATATCAATATATCTAAATACTTTTTAACTTTCTTTCTTCAAAGTATACTCCTAAATGCTTAGATACTATTTTATTCTGTCCAATGTCATATATCAAATAGAGAAACGAACATCTGCCGGATTTACAAATGTTGATTCTGTGACTGTGAATCCATTTCGTAGAAACAAAAAGCTCCATTTCGTTAGAGAAGCTGTAGGTAAAATGTTCATATTCAACCAAATATGGGCATAAAAATCTTTAAAACGCCTCAAGGTCCCATCCCTGCCTTCTATGTTTAGTTTAGAAAACTGAACTTTTTATCCGAAAACTCTTTATTCAACTCCTTTTTGATATAAAATAGCATTTTCTTTTCTTAATTTCTATTCTAATCATTGTTTTACTGAAAATTGAAGTTATAATTTATAAATTTTGCTTCTGTTAGTCCATTTTGTAAAAACAAAACTCCATTTCGCAAAAGAAAACTCCATTTTGTAAATAAAATATAATCATTCAGGTGCATTTACAAACAAAATACGCTTGCATTCGCTTCAGAAGTTGCATTTAGTATTGGTCATTGTCTGACTCTAGTAATAAAACAAGAAAATAAATTCTTAAATACCAAATTAGGATTTTGTGACTCCATTTCGTAAAAAAATCTCCATTTCGTCCATTTCGCAAAATTAGGTCCATTTCGCTAATTAGGGTAACCCAATAGTCTCTGGTAAAATTAAAATCACTAACCCGATAAACCGGGTATTGTCTGATATGCGGCGAACTGTTGTCGTCAAACTTGGAATTTGAAAAATCTCGAGATTGCTCACGGTCAATCTTGGAATTCTAAGTTTACTCGAGCAATCTTGAGATTTTTCATCGATTACGGCATGGACTTTAAGATATTATAATCGTGTTTATATTGTTTGAAATAGCTAAAGACTGCATCTATTAGTTATTAATATTAAGTTTATGGGAATTTATTAAAATTATATCCATATTTCCGTTAATTAAGACAATTTCAGGCAATAGCGGAGATGGCTCATTTCATCTGTAGATCAGACGGTTTTTGTTGTTGTTTTTTGACAAGGATGTTTCAGGATGTAATCAGGCAGATCGAGCTGGTAGCTTTTATAAGGTTCATTATCTTAGTACAAGTGTTGTTATTGTTATTAACAGAAAGTGCTGTTATTAACAGACAATTGGTTGATGTCCAAATATTTTGGTAAAAGAGAGATAGTTATTCGAGAATAGCATGACCATAGCAGAATTCTTATTGTGGGCTAGCGGTTGGAGAAAATATTTTTTTTTTGGTTATGGTAATGTAGTAAGAGTATTGAACCTTATTACGGTTTAGTTAGTTTTAGAGAAATTATTCTAGGTCTGTATTTAAGGTGGCCAGATACACATTGATTTTTCCCCCCTACTGTCAATAGAGAGAGGTATTATGACAAGACATAGGAAAAGTCTGGTTATAGTCTGACAGATGGAACTGGTGGTTTTTATTGGGCTCAGAATCTTAGCATGAATGTTATACTTAACAGAGATTTGATTCGTGTCCAAATATTTTGGGAGAAGAGGCATAGTTATGAGTATTTGAGAATGTTTGTTAGTGTTACTTTGTATGGAGAAGATATGGTGACAGAAAGCTTAGAAGGCTAAGATATAGATTTTGGAATATATGCTGTCCTACTGCTGGTGGTAAATATGGTAAATAGGGCTTTAAGTTGTTTTTGGGGAGTTGGGATGAATTGTTGAAGAGGAGACCCGGTAGCTAAGTAGGCTAAGTGCTGGCCTGCTGATCAAGCAGGTATGGTCATGTATGCCGTGGTTGTAGCTGCCTGCCTTTGCTGCATTATCTGCCATAATCTGCCATTTCATTACCATCAGTTCCTGCGTGGGCTGGGGTCCATTTCAAAGAAATATTGAAATTTACTGTAGCAGCTAGGCTGAGTAAAGTTTAGGATTCTGTTTACTTTATCCAGACTAGTTTTTGATTTGCCTGACTGCAAGGCCTGTATTGAGCTGAGGGAGTCAATAAGGATGACTGAGTTTTGGAATCTATTTTCAAGGATCTAAATTATAGCATGTTCAATAGAAATCAATTCAGTGGTGAAGACAGATAGAACAGGATTGGACAGGACCTGTAAAATTCATGTGTGGACTGCTAATTTATAGGTCCACCTACATTTTATTGGTCCACCGATACTTAGAATTTATCGGTTGACCAATAAAATTACATTGCATGGACAAAAATGCAGATGCAATTTTAATCTATAAAAATACTGTGCATCTATAAGATTTATTGATGGATGGATATTATCCCTGGTTGTATATATTTTATAAGAGCTGCGATAATAGCCCTCTGTATAGTTAGACCAGTCAGACATTAATATCAGCTGGAGTAGACAACTAATTGGCTGGTATATACAAGAGCTGTCACCTGACAACATAGCTTTCCTGAATTGGTACTTGCCTATCTCACAGGCATTTGTCACTATGGTTTGCACTAAAGAAACAAAAGCTTAAAGACAAAATTCTATATCAATGACCTTGACTTCAGGGTCACCTAGTGCTATGGGGTGGGGTAGTATTTTGTAAAAGCCAGTATCTAACATCAGTTCAAGTAAAGTGACTGTGACCTAATTTTTGACCCTATGCCCCACCCCAAGGCCTCACCCAGGGGTATGATGATACAGAATAGAAGGATATGCTGTGAGATGATTATATTCCAAATATAAAAGGGTTATGGCCAGTGGCTAATTGTTTAGATTTAAGATCACTGCCAAAAGGGGTCATGAAAAATTTATACCTGGATCAATAATTTTATCGTTGGACATGTAAAATTTACCAGTGGACCCATAGAATTTATCAGTGGAGCAATAAAATTTATCGGTCCACCCATACTTTTATGGGTGCACCTATAATTTATTGATCTGCACCTGTAAATTTTATCAGTCCACCTTCAAATGCCAAATATCGATGGATCGATAAAATATTGGTGGAGCTGTAATTTAGCAGCATTGTATGAAGTTTATCGGTCCATTGAATAAAATTAATTTTAGTGGTGCACCTATGTTTTTATACGTGGACTGGTCAGTTGATTAGAGCCACTTGATTATGGAGAAACAGGTTGTGGGTTTGAGTCAGGGGTGGGCCAGACTGGAAAACTCTGTTAACCAAGCAGAAAACAGGAATGTTTTTTTGGAATCAGGAAATGTTGTTGTTTTGTTGCTTTATGTCCACAGTAAACAGTTATGGTCATGTCGGGATGGTCATTTAACCTTACCACACTATTCCTGGGCAGGCTTAGACCTCCTAAGCAGTTAACGTGTACTTTTACCTTAAACGTTTTGCCCATTAAACTGACAACAGCCTTTCTTGAATCATGGGGAGGAGAAATGAAATTATGTGGCCAGACTAGGTATCGAACCTGGGACCTCAGGCTCTTGAGTCGGACGTGCTACCAACTGTGCTATGCCGTACGGCTAAACAGAGAAGGACTAGGCAGTGAAAGGAGGGGAATGGGCTTCACCTTGCATATGCTGTGCCCAAGATACATTGGACCTTTAATCCCCACTGTCCTACAGCCACTGCACTATGGGACCCCACTTAATTGTTTTGTATTGTAGCGTTAGTTGGGTTGTCCACCAAATCAAGCAACCGTTCACCCATCCAGGTACTAGCCGCGATCTCCGTTGCTTAACTTCTTGAAAGAGCCTTCCACTCTACCCATGTCGCCATAAAAGCGGGCTTCTACAGCAAGGCTGTAGAAGTGTTTATATACCTAAACCTGTTACATTTCTCCCCCTCTTCTCTTGACTTCATCCCCAAGTCGCCAACTGCTTACTTAGCAGACCCGAGGACGGAGCCTATGCAACGCAACCAGGGACACCTTTTCCTGCACACCTGGGTCCGGAGATGATGGTCCTGTCATCTCCCATCCCACCGCTGCCACAAAATGTAGCATTAGCCAGGTCGTCCACCAAGTCAAGCAACCAGTCACCCATCCAGGTACTAACCGCGATCGACGATGCTTAACTTCGTGAAAGAGCCTTCCACTCTACCCGCGTCGCCATAAAAGCTGGCTTCTACAGCAAGGCTGTAGAAGTGTTTATATACCTAAACCTGTTACATTATTACTCTATCTCTCAACTTGAATGAAAATAGTGGTGTAATAAAGCTGCCAATTAACTAATTAAAAAGATAAAGGTTTCCCATCTAACTTATTTAGCAGCATATTAAAACATCGGTGTCATAACTGTGTCAAAGAACAATAACAAAAACTGTTTATTTTGCCATTTAGTGCCATAACTAACCACAGATCAAGTATACCAGCTCTGCTATTACATGAAAATGATTTAAGTAACGGAAATATATGGGCATAATATTAATATATTCCCATATGCTTAATATATGCAGTCTATAGCTATTTGAAACAATACAAACACGATTGTATTATGTTATCTACGCCAGCGGACAATCTCGAGATTACTCGATCAATTTTGGGATACCTCGATATTCCAAGTTTGCTCGTTATCCCAAAAAAGTTCACATCAGAACCTTGAAAAGAGGCTGCAACTAGTCCTGTAACGATGACAGTGCAAATAGAAACAGAAAAATGTTGACCTGAACACATGTTGCTGCAGAATAGTTTCTATCCGTATCAGCCTTCGATGTTGGGCCTTCCAGTGCACAGAACCACAAAGAAAGGTAAAAACCCAGCTATTCTACTAGCGCCCTGTGACAAAACAACGCCAAACTTGAAAATCAGGGAAATTTGCCATTGTAATTTGCCATTGTCACTAGTTTTCACGACCTGCAAAGTTTGGGTTCCCTAGTCCCTTGAAATCAATGTCGAGGTATTATTATTATTGGCTGGCACATCGCCCTCTCTTTGCTAAAAGGAGCGGCTGTAGTGTAGTGGATAACACGCCAGACTACCAATCTAGTGGGCGACAAATCGATCCCCTGCTCCGGTCTTTCGGATGAGACTTTAAACCGAGGTCCAGTCTCCATATAACTTTGTTGGTGGGACGTTAAATCCGAGTTCACTCGCTCACTTTTCGCTAAAAATGGACTTGGTGTACCAAATGCCGACCGTGAATCCAAGCCGCTTAAACTTGGTTTTCCTGTGATGACCATGGAAATTCCTACACAGCATTTGAAAAGTCATACAAAAATGTGTTAACCACCATCATTTGACTGACAAAAAGTTCTATAAACCTTTCTAAATCTCACTTTTTTTATATTCGTTGGCAACAGCCCGTTGCAGGTAGTGTTCCGAATGAAATATTGGGAAACCAATTTGATGATGACACATACCAGGTGAATGTAAAATATGGATTTATTTTTGCAAATAGGCCCTATGTATTCTGGGCTAGGCGTTATACTATAACAATGAAAAAGAAGTGTGTGTAGATGTGCGTCTGTGTGTCATTTTCTTTTCTCATCTATTCCCGCAACCTCTGTCTATCTATGCACACGACATCAAATTCAAAACAATGTCATATATTTGACGTTGACGCACCGCCCTACTGTTGCATCAAAATCAGTCTGGAGGCTTGTTTCTTCATTCCTTTTTTCTGGACCCACCCTCCCCCCTCCACTCCTGCTCAATCATACAATCATTGGGCTGCGTCACATGAAAACGTGCCTATTGACCAATGCAACCAGTAAAGCTTCAGTCTCGCCTGCACCTGCATGCAGTCTCTTTGCCCCATATTCGAGGAAATCATGCTGATTAGACTTGATGAATGTGCAGGCTGATCTGAGTCTTCAGTAAATTTTATGCATATGTCTGACAGGACATTTTCTTATGACACGGCAGTTTTGAAAAATGAAAGTAAATAATTTTCTCAAGAGAATCTCTTTTTCATTTCATGAACTATTAAAGGAAATATGTATCGTTCAGATACAGCGAAAGTCCAAAAATATCAAGAAAATTTTCATTGAAAGTATGATTGAGCTGTCAAAAAAGATAGAAAAAAGAAGAAAGGCAATAATAACTAAATATGTTTGACTAATCAACGGTTACAATGAGGATTGACTAATCAACGGTTACGATGGGGATTGCTTATACCTTACCCTACAATCCAACGCTCATGTGCTCAAGTGCTTTCGAGATCAACAAGATGGCAGTATTGAAACTTCCGGATGAGTTCTTTGTTTTTACTGACTATACAGATGTGAACGGAACAATATAAATAGAATGCTGGTAATAATTGCTGAATCGCAGCGGTAAGCATAACAGTGTAATGATTTGCTATGTAATTGATTTGCTATGCTCAATATTTTGGCATCGGTAGAACATAATATAGCCAACTAAAAAGAAAAAAGATGTCCAATAACAACAAAAAATACGAATAGGGCCATTTATGTTCTTCATTGAAGTACTATGGGTTTCATTGATAGAGACCGATCCCTTCCGCTTATTGATGTCAGAAGTCTGCAGGAATTGGACTGTGATATTAAGGTGCATTACAGAGCAGGACATAGTGTAAATGTGTGTTGGTACAGTGATTTATTCACTATTTTGGGAATGGTGCCAGTTGCCACAAAATTGGAGAAAAGTGCATCATATTCTCCTACAAATTGGAATTTTGGAAATATGGCAAGCCATTTTACTATTTATTATGGAACATAGATATCAGATATCTAATATGCCAATTAAGATATCTAATATAACATAGAAGATATCTAATATAACCTATAAGATATCTTATATCCTATATAAGATATATAGGATGTGAGATATCTTATTTAATTTTTCATATATATTATATGTTATATGACATATGTTATATTAGATATCTTAATTGGCATATTAGATATCTAATATAACATATAAGATATCTAATATATTATATAAGAAATCTAGTATGTAAAATTAAATAAGATACATGTATCTTATTTCCTACAGAAGATATCTAGTATAGGCATATTAGATAGCTTATTTGACTTTTCCATAAGACACAACACAATATATAAGATATCTAATATAGCATATAAGATATCTTATATGACATCTTATATAAGATATCTTATTTAGTAAATCAGATATCTTATGTCGCATATAAGTTATCTTATATAGGATATGAGATATCTTATTTAATTTTACATATAAGATATCTAATATAATATATTAGATAATTTATATAGTATATTAGATATCTAATATGCCAATTAAGATATCTAATATAAAATATAAGATATCTAATATAATATATAAGATATCTTATATGAAAAAATAAATAAGATATCTCATATCCTATATAAGATATCTTATATCCTATGTAAGATATCTTACATGCTATATCAGATAACTTATATAGGATATAAGATATCTTATATGTCATATAAGATATCTTAATTGGCATATTAGATATCTCATATACTATATAAGATTATCTACTATGCATAATAAATAGTAAAATGGGTTGCCATATGGAAACCCTTTATTAAGTCTCAAGTGGTGGGATAGGGGACATGATACTGAATATATAGTAAATTTACAGTCAATTATTGCTATATATCTGCTATTTTTCTAAGCAAGCAAGTAAATGTATGCTTGTAAGATGGTCCCTAGAAAAAATTCTTTCTGCAATTGGGAATTTGTCCACTTGCAGTTGGGGAAAAAAGATACATTTTGAATTGGGACTGGTGCTTTATATGGGCATCACTTATGTAGAGAAAAAAATCACTGTGGTATATATTTTCAAATTTTACAGCCTAGCTGTAGAAGTGGCACCATCTTTTAGCCAAGGGTATAGGTGAGCCCTTGCTCACTTGCTCTAGTTGGTATTGCACAGTCTCATTTTGACCACTTAGAAAAAGTGTGCAAATCTTGAACTCTGGGCTTTGGAGATGAATAGAAAATCAAAACTTTGTGACTAAAAACCATGATGTTTCACAAGTTCAACCTAAATCAATGATATATGATATGAAGCTGGCCACCAGGTGACCATTATTGTGTATTATGGGTGCTCTAAGCAGCTGTCATCTCACTGCTGTAGGTTTGAGCCAAGAAGCCAAGCTCTCTTTGCAGATGATCATGTAGTTTTCTAGGGGATCATACATTTTGGCAACAAATTTGTACAACTGATTTAGTTGAAAATGACTGAAATAATCTTGACTGGCTGTACAATCCATGTGAAAAACAAGCCTATCAGTTGATTGTCGAATTTCTGACAAAAGAAAGCTAAACAGACAATTTCCATCTTTAAATGATATCAAGTATACATTTACAACAGTACATTCATATACTTCGAGGATTTGGTGTCACTTAGAAGGCAATGCCTTAATTTCATATTAAGTCAGAAAAACATACATACTAATATTTTTTGCCCAGTTCACGCTCAGTAAAGTTGCAACATGATGATTCACGATCAATCTCAATGAAAAATGCAGTTTAAGTCTGATTAAGTTGCCCAGTGTTCATACAACATGTAGTCAAATCTGTCTTAAGGGGTCATTAAGGGGCCTCACAAAAACTGGCTGCAGAGTATTGGCAGACAGGTGTACACTTAATAGAGGTTCATTGTCCTCTGAGGCCCCATAAGATAGGTGACCCTTAACAGAGTTACCCTTGAGACAGGTTAGACAGCATTATTTTTTTTATACAATTTCATTATAACAGCAGATATTAACACTTACTTAAAAAATTTCGAGAGGTAGGCACTGATTAAATTTGATATTCACATTTGATAATCAGACAATCAGTCACTGTCTAGAGTTTGTGTCAGTCTTATGTAACAGTCCTGCAGTTGGTGCTGTCTGTTTTTAAGATACTAGGTTCAAGTCCTAGAGGACTGCATGTTAGTACTGGCACATATAACACTAGACAGCAATATCCAAATTACAGAATGCATTCTAAGATAAGAATGAAATAGGTTTAAAATGTTCCAATCTTTAGCCATATGGTAAGATGTCTCATAGGAAAGAACGAGAAGTAAATACTTATGGGCCGTAAGGGAAATCACTTTTGATTTTGTACTAACAGTGTATCCCACTTGAAGATATTACATAAATCTTTTTTTTCTTCACTTTCGTGTTTTCAAAATGGCGAAAATTGCAAGACCGCTAACATTTCTGCACTATCTGAATCGACATACCTGTACATGTAATTGCTTATATGTTAGTGATGAGAAAAAGTTGCCAACAGTGCTCGTTTTATAGGTAGCGCCTATTTATTTCATATTATGTATCTCATAGTGGTAATCTGTTGCGGACAAGGATAACAACTTTGGATAAATCACTTTTTGAATTATCTCCCTTGCATAAATTTAGCACTCACTCTATAACTCTTTAACCATTTGGAATATTCTCAGTAACTACTGTTTAGATTTCAACGAAACTCCATGAGCACTATTATTTTCAAGGATAGAAAGGGCATGTCACCTACATATTTTGGTTTGATGATTTTTCCCATTGTTATATAGTCACCGCTTTGTTTGTCTATCTGTTCGTCCTTTCGTCCTGTTCTTGGTTTCAGTATTTTGCTTGTCTGGAGCCCATCTCAGAAAGTATAAAAAACACTGAATAAAATTTCACACCCTGATAGAGGGCAATGAGTGAAAGTGCAGAACACAAGAACCATAACCCTGTCAGATGTAATACAGAGTTACCTCCCTTCCTAATTTTTTTTTGCTTTATTTTGCTCGTCCGGAGCATATCTTTGGACTCAAAGTCAAAAGGGAAAGAATTGTACACATACACTGACATACTATCAAGAAAGACACGCACGGCAACTCGAATGCACAGCTATTTCCCAAACAAGTGGTCATTCAGTTACCCAAGTTTAAAACAACAGTAATACCTTATATATGGAGCCACAACAGAAATAGCGCCTTGGAACGGCCAGTAATAGATTATTGGAGTTTAAACTAGTTTTAATGCATTTCAACCCTCGCTCGTCACCTTTTCAGTGGTTCGAAACAGTTATCTGTTTGGTCCGCATGAAGTGTTCCTAACCCAACAATGGATCATCAAAGGGAAAAAAAATATGGCGGATAAGATCTTTGGTGAATCAAGTAAGTTGCTTTGTGATCACTTATGGATGATGGAGTTTCTGTAATATCAGAGTTAAAACATATCACCAAGAAAAATGACTTGGATCAAACAATGCATGCTGTCTAGATTTTTCAGATTCTGATAATTTAAGTTAAAGAATCTTCATTTAAGTCCACAACAATTTTTTTACATATAGTTTCGGTACTTTAATCACATCTTTTAACATAAATGTTCCATTAATAATCCTCAATCAGTCAAATGTTTTTTCTGCCAACTACTAAATTTGCTTGGTTGCCATATCAACTGAAATCCTCAAAATGGCACAACATCAAGAAATCACTTCTCTTAGCAAGCGCGTGACTGGTAAAGCAGAAACTGAGTAAAATGTTATTGTTACAAATGTCTGCAAGAGGATTTTTTCGTGCTTATCAGTCCAGAACGTAGGATGCGATGGGAACTTTTATTCCACATGGAATTAGTGAAAAACAGTGCAGATGTTTTGCGATTGATGATTCACAAACACAAAAGCTTAACATTATAACTCAGTCTCTCTATTTTAAATTTGAACTGGAATCCTTGCTTTTTTTCCTCGCTTTCAAATATGTTTTTCGACCCAGTTTTAGATTATTTATATAAGAAAATCTATTAGAATCATTTGCGCCTGAAGTTGACTGTCTGACATGCTTGAAAGCAGACTTTGTATAAATTATAAGATACATTAACATCTCTCTCTCTCTCTCTCTCTCTCTCTCTCTCTCTCTCTCTCAATCATCCGAACGTCAGCGCCGTGTTATCTTTAGGACCTACCCCAGCACCCGCCCTATTGTTAAAAAAATCTAAAGACTTCTATGCCTTAGGTGTGAATGTTTCCCATAATTAGAAATTTATACCGATCACTGACTTTTGCTTTGCATTTATGAATATGACATGTAACTTGCATGAAAAAAAATACAAGGGTTTGTGTCTCTGTTAGTACGATAAACATACGTTGACGTTAACGTCATTGTTGAGTTTAATTCTAAAATATCCTCAAACTGATGGTTGAAATAATGATTTATTGTATACATTTTACACTTTTTTCACTTACAATACTAACATAACAGACAACACTGGATCGTTTTGACTATATGTATGTGACCTTGACCCCATTTCAAGGTCATGGTGCACAATTTAATCCTTCAAGAGCACAATTTTACTTTTGACAATTTTCTTCTTTGGCTTACTGGGTAACGTTCCCCCGCGTGACCCAGCTTCCCACTCATATATATTGCGTACTTACCATGCATAAGGGAATGCTTGGTCACGGGGAGGGGGGGGGGGGAAGTACTTGTATTTTAATTATAGTGTATCGTTCCCTTTTAGCCGTTTTAACCGGAAGTTTAACTATGGCTTGCAAGTTTAAATGCTAATCAGGCGTACCAAGAAGAAAAGCATTGCTTTGTTTTCTGATATGCATACATTTAGCATGCATTTTTGACAAAAAATTATGGAATGAATAACTGATTTCAATATTTTTATTCCGTCATAAAATTAGGTATACGAAAACCTTAAATTTAGGGTAGACACGTTCAACCTCGATTATCTCCCCATTATTGTTTATTGTCTTCGGGTCTGAATCACATATGATCTGATTTCATACGGTTTACATATTTGTGGAAGCTCTACTAAGAAAAATATGTAGACTTTATACTTTTCAAATTTCGAACCTGTCGTGCCGGTCTAATGGGGGAAAATCCTCGCCTTAAACATAGAAGTCCTTAAAATCTTAAATAGTTCCTTCAAGAGCAGAGAATACATTCCGAAGAAGGAACCTAGGCCAGACTATGAATTTTCGGCTAATTAAGCCTCATCAGTGACCCTGACAATATGTGGTGACGAAACCAGAGAAAAACATACTGAAATTTCTTAATTTAAATTGGGCATTTCTTAAAGTTTAACAATGGAACTCAGTCTCCTCCAACTCCCCTCCCCTAATAAATTCACATGTGCAGCACACTGTATTAAGAAGTTTTACTGCAAGCATGCGTCAGTTCTATATCGCTCGAAACGACATCATTGCAAACGCACCGAACTGTCGCATTTCTCGTGTGAGCAGCTGGGGAATGATACGTAATCTATACACATTCTTCAGGTAATATTTCATCTAGGAAAAAATGTTTGGAATTAGATATTTTGACAGTGTTACTGGCTCATTTGTGTATCGTACGTGTGTGTTAGAACTCTGTGTTGCTATAAGATTATATTAGATGCTCAGACAATTATAATTCAGAGCCAAGTTCGCAATGACTTTTCCTGTTTCGGAATAAAACGTCTGTTGTAAACCTCATTTACTATCATCTTGGCAACAAGGTTTTTATCACATCTGGATTTTATACCAGAGAAGTTATATCACAAATATTCTCCAATGCCAACCTTGATCTGCGGATGCAAATGGCAAATGATAAATTTTATTTCACGAACACACAATAAATGGTTATAGATGCATGACTTCGTATTAGTTATACTACTCAGGGTTTGGACCCTCCTGGTTCAACACACATAATTATATTTCCGAGGTGTATAAAAAAGGTAAGAATATTTGTTATTTGTTTACTGGAGACATCAGCATGAGATTAAATAAAACAAAATATAATCTCTGCTGTCGGGAAAGCAGCGCTTTATCTACTATACCAAGTTTTGAACGTACAGGAAAATAGATAGCGTTTTCTAATTAGGGTTAGCTTTTTAGGGTTTAACGGCTCTTTGAGGCAGTATTACAACCTATATTGAGCCGCCTCCCAGGGAGAGGGAGAAAGAAAAAGAAAAATTATAGTTGAGAGAAAAAATATCTAAACAACCCCCACGCGCATCAGTTGCAAGCACAGTAGGCTCTCACCCTAGTATTATCCTATTATCAGGACGCTCCGGCACTGAAAGTTACCAAACACCACCACATGACCGCGACCCCCCCCCCCCCCCCCCCCCCTTCCCGAATTAGGGATGAATAAGGCAGCAAAAGGAAACGGATGGGTTCACCTTTCATATGCCGTTAATTACCACCCCGCGAATTAGGGTTGGAAAAGGCAGCGAAAGGAGAGGGGTGGGCTCCGCCTTTCATATGCTGTTCCCAAGATATGGTTGGCCTCAAGCACCCACTGCCCCTATTGCCACTAGGGGTAGGAGGCCACCGTAGCTTGCGCACAGCATATAAAAGTGAAACCCATTCTTCTGCTTTTGCTGCTTTAACATTCCTTGAATCGAAAAAGGTATCCATTAACTGCTTTTCTGCACCATCAGTTGACAAGACACGCATCGAAACATGGTGGACATTCTCAACTTTTCAATATTCTACAGCGAAAGATTCTGATGAAATTATAGTGTATTATATATTGAATTTCGTTGGAAATTTCCTAACCCAATTTGAAATGGTTAGAGTCAGACAGCCTACAAGTCGCTGGTAAATTCTCTCTCTCTCTCTCTCTCTCTCTGTTTCTCTCTGGGTGCGTGGGCGGGTGAGTGGATAGGTCTAGGAGGGGGTGGCTGGGTGGCCGGCGTTTGACTTTCGGGGGTGGGTGAGTTTCCCAATTGAATCTGAAATGTTTTGAGTCAGACAGCCTAAAATATAGAATTCCAACTCTCTGGTAAAGTCTCTCGCTCTGTCTGCATGACCTGGTGGATAGATGTGGGACAGAGTGACTGGGTGGCTGGTTGTTTCATGATAACAAGAAATCAACATATAAATCTGAGGTCAATATAGAACCGCATTTCCCGAAAGTATCAAACTTCATTAGCGACATCAGAGGGGTTCTATGGCGGTTCGAGTCACATTCAGAGGCGATATATAGGCCCTGTTTTGAACTATCGGCTATTCTCTATGATTTCTGTTTTGTTTCCGCTTTCTTGTTTATCCTATCACTGACCATGTTGGACCGTTTATTTTTTTTGTTTAGTCTACAGCCCCCTGTAAGATCCCCTGGCATTTACATCGTCTGCGATCTATAAATGGTTTCTGACAGGTAATACCTAACTAATTCATGTTACCTGGAAAAGGAACCGTACTGGCATGTCGTAGACTAGTGCTGACTACCATTATATTAGGTATTTTGCTGTGCTCACTGGAACGAATTTACATATCACATGTAACTTCTTATAACGGCAAGCATGGGCATATGGGGTCTGAATAGAACAGGGCAGAATAAAACTAATCAATTAGGGGTTTCTGCTCATGACTCTCATATTGAGTTTTCAGGTGAAAGGGTGCACTTTTAGGGGAAGCAACTTTCGCATTTCCATTTGTGCCCAGCCCCTCCCCCTCTTCTAAATGGGAGTAACCCCTGAACGGGAAGACTTTACCCCTTCACCCGAACAACTTGTTTCCTTTAAAGACTTTATTTGGAAAGGTCTCCATCCTCTGGAAAAAAACAAATATGAAGTAACAAAAGTTCTCCCTTCTTGTAATATATGGTGATAAAACATGCAGGTGTATCCTTACACCTTACGTTTATCTCAACGTAGATCTAAAACAATCTCAGGTAAACTAGGTATAACAGAGACACCCAACATCTCTCGTCAGTGAGGAAAATGATTTGGAAAAAAATACCTAGAAGACTCCATAAGTAATTAATATATATACTATAGATAACTAGGTATCTATGTTGAACCCTTGCCTGAGCGGAATTACCCACTCAGGATTCATCTTATACGTATTAGAAAAAACATTTAAGTATATGTCACAAATACTGCTGTCCGGTTCAGCTTACAGTTGGATTCGTTTACATGTAACCTGAACCCACTGTTTCGCCGGTTTCGATTCTACTTCTTATATATGATATACATTCAAAATAATTTGCTGTCTCATTGACCCTATCACAGACAGCGCAGAAGGAGAAAAATCGGACAGCAAGATAAGTAAAAGGTATTTCGTGATTTTAGGAAATGAAATCCCTATGAAACCAATGTGAGAGACAGAGAGAGACATAGGAATAACAAAACAAAATATTGGTAGAAATCAGGGCTTTTACCAGTCAGGTACATAACCTTTAAAAGTTAAAAAATATATAACTTGAAGCAGTTATAATTTTTTGTGACTATAGCAAAAGTAACCTGTTTAAGTTAAAGTGTCTTTTTTCACCTTCATATTCTGGAGTTACAGCAATTTTTATGGACAGTTGGATAATTTTCCCTGAAAGATCTCTTACATAACTTTATGATTAAGCAATAGAATTCTGTACGCATCGTCTAGAAATTGGTACGCAAGACCCTTGAAGATCAGGAAATTAGCTCCTTTTAACTTACAACAGTTATTTATTTGGAGATTGCAAATCTGACCTTGGCCTAAATAATTTCAGACATCACCTAAATAAGTTATTTTCTATAGCTTCACTTTGAAATTAGTGGTAAATAGGATAATTTTTAACTGCTTCAAGTTATATTTTTATTAACTTTTTAAGGTTATGTACCTGACTGTTTACATTCCTAAATGTATACTCCTGGGGAGTAAATTCTTTCTTTTGAGAGTTGATACCTATTGGGAAGGGATGCAAAAAGAAAATGGTAGAGTTAACTCCCCTGAAAGTGTACCCATTCATCTTAAAACAAACAGAACCTTATTTGGAAATTTAACTAACAGCCAGCTAATTTCAACGCGGCCAACGTGCGTCATAGTCATGTTGTATTTATTGAAATGTTCAGCCCCCATATTTGGTAAAACCTTTAGTTCGATGTAAGATTTCAATACAAACAAGAAATATCTCCAGAAAAGATAATCGGCTTAGATTAAAATAGAAATGTGTATTGTAATATGTATGAGTCAGTTACCTGTGAGATATCAAATGTGCTGATCAGATTGTACGGATGCGCATGTTGATATGCATATTTGTTGTTGGTGTTGGGGTTTCGATTTCAGAAATGCTGTTGAATTTTGATTGGGTCTGTCTGTGTTGCACATAACAATGAAGATTGGTTGGCTGACCGCCCACATATAACCTTAAAAGTGTCGCGGTTCAAACCCAACATCAACAACTAAGCCGGCAACAATTACTTATTTCGTCTTCGATTTCTGTGTCTAGTTATCTTGTTGGTTTTATATTTTACATGAGCGACATAACAGGCGAAATGCTCTACGGCAAATAGCGATTTGGACCGAAATATCTAGATTCATCACGACAAAGGTTATAAGCCAACGCTCAAATGCAACTGAAAGTAGAAAGAGCTATAGCATCAAAATCCCGGGTGTATTTATATTGGCCATTGAAATACTTAAAATGTAGGTCAATACTAAGGTTGAACGGCTACCACGGAAAAAAAGAATATGTTTTGCATATTATTGGAATTTAAGCAGTCTGCCATTTAAGTGTAAGTGAATGTTCTAATCTCTGTAGTAAACATTTTAAATACATTCCAGATTTTTAGCTCACCTGAGCCAGCGGCTCCGGGGGAGCTTATAGGATGGTAAGGCTCCGTCGTCCGTCGTACGTCGTCCGTCGTCCGTCCGTCCGTCGTCCGTCCGTCCGTCCACAATTTCAAACGACTTCTTCTCTGAAACCGCTGGGCAGATTGTAACCAAATTTCATATACAGCCTCCTGGGACCTTAGGAACGAAAAATTGTTCAAACGGCCCTGGTCACATGACCAACATGGCCGCCATGCCCATATATGGTAAAAACCTAAAAAATCTTCTTCTCCAGAACCAATAGGCCGATGGCCTTGAAACTTGGTATGTAGCATCAAGTACTCAAGTACTTTCAAGATTGTTCAAATTAAGACCTTGGGTTGACCTTGACCTGTTTTAGGGTAAGGTCAAATTTGCTTCCTTATGCTTTTATATGGCAAAATGCTACAACATAAGATATCTTGGAAACTGTTGAAGATTTTGGGCTAAAAATTGGTATCTACAGTCATCTTAATGAGTACATGAAGACTTATGAGTACAAGAGGTCAAGGTTATTCTTTGACCTTTGACCCTGAACTCTCATATTTTGACAAGTTCTAACAATCTTCTCAAAAGCCACTGGGCCAATTGAAACCAAATTTCATATAGAGCCTCCAGGGGTTGAGGGAACAAAAATTTAGTCATACGGTCCAGGTCACATGACCAACATGGCCACCACGCCCATATATGGTAAAAACCTTTAAAAATCTTCTTCTCCAGAACCAGTTGACCGATGGCCTTGAAACTCGGTATGTAGCATTGGGTACTCAAGTACTATCAAGATTGTTCAAATTATGACCCTGGGTTGACCTTGACCTTTTTACGGCAAGGTCAAATATTGGAAAATGCTAGAACATGAGATTTCATGGAAAGTTTTGAAGAATTTGGCCCAAAAATTATTATATACAGTCATCTTAATGAGTACATGAAGATGTGTGAGTTCAAGAGGTCAAGGTCATTCTTTGACCTTTGACCCAGAACTCTCATATTTTGACAATTTCAAACAGTCTCCTCAAAAACCACTGGGCCAATAGTGATCAAATTTCATGTAGAGCCTCCAGGGGTTGAGGGAATTAAAAAAAATTCAAACAGTCCTGGTCACATGACCAACATGGCCGCCACACTCATATATGGTAAAAACCTTTAAAATCTTCTACTCCAGAACCAATTAACTGATGGCCTTGAGACTTGGTATGTAGCATTGGGTACTTGAGTACTATCAAGAGTGTTCAAATTATGACCTTGGGTTGACCTGGACCTTTTTTACGGCAAGGTCAAATATGGGAAAATGCTAGAACATAAGATTTCATGGAATGCTTTCAAGATTTTGGCCTAAAAATTGGTATATTCAGTTGTCTTAATGAGGTCATGAAGAATTATGAGTACAAGAGGTCAAGGTCATTTCTTGACTATTGATCCAGCTCTCTCATATTTTGACGTTTTCAAACATTTTCTCAAAAGCCAAAGGGCCAGTTGTAAACACATTTCACATAGAGCCTCCAGGGGTTGTTTGAATAAAAATTTGTTCAAACGGTCCAGGTCACATGACCAACATGGCCGCCATTACCACTTACGGTATAAATCTTTAATATTTTTCTTCCCCAGAACCAATACACCTACGGCCTTGAAACTTGGTAAGTAGCATGGAGAACTAGAATACCACCAAGACTGTTCAAATGATGACCTTGAGTTTACCTTGACCATTTTTGCAGCATGGTCAAATATGAGAAAAAGCTGGAACATAAGATTTCATGGAAAGTTTTGAAGATTTTGTCCTAAAAATGGTATATATGGTTTTCTTAATGAGTACATGAAGATTTATGAGTACAAGTGGTCATGGTCATTCTTTGACTTTTGACCCAAGACTCATATTTTGACAATTTCAGACATGATAAGAAAAAGTCACCTTGCCAATTGGTCAGGTGAGCGATTCAGGGCCTCATGGCCCTCTTATTTTATGGGAAAATAATGATACTTATGCCTAAGTCATCCTTGTTACCCCTTCTTATTTAGAGCCAGAGCTAATTAGAGGCACAATAAATGGCAAAGAAGAAGATTGCATGCCTATCACCAAAACACCCAATACAATATAATTTCTTAATGTCTGGGTGCTTCTGATAGAACTATAGATGTATTACTGTACTTCAGTCCAAGCTTATGCTGCAGTTTAAATGTATTTTAAATGTACTGTGATTGTTTTACACAGTATGTATTTTGCATATGAGAATTGTTTATATGTGAATATTATCAGAGTTTCTTCCAGCTAAGGTTGAGTTTTTTGTTAATTGCTAATCTAATGTTATTCATTTCCCATATGAACATATGGTGTGGTCTTTTCTTTTGACCAACTGCATACATGTATGGGGAAAAATACTATGCTTAAACCCACATATCTTGAGCACTGCGAATAAGGGCATTATCGCAGTGAGTGAACTCTGGTTTAAAATTCCACCAACAGCTAGGTCATATGGAAATGGGACCTCGGTTTAAAGTTTAAGCTGAAAGACTGGAGAAGCGGGGGCCTTTGTGACCCCTGGATTGGTAGTCCAGTGTGTTATCCACTGCACTACCGCTCCTCCTACGGGCATTATGAAATAGTGGTCCACCACAGTAACTGTTGATGTTACATTTCCAGAACTTACTTTTTACTTGCTCTGTTTTGTGACAGTGTGCACAATGTGTTGATAGTCAAGTTACAACATTTTGCAAAATTCTTGTCGCTTTAGTTTGAAGTTTCAAATTCTAGGTAGTATTCACATACATGTATAGTATACATTACAGCATTTACCCTAAATATTCGGGTGCATAGTCTGACACCCCGGCCATTTTTATAATGAACTTGTCTGTATTTAAATTTGAAAAAATCCTGTTTCGTTAGTATTGCCTTGCCTGAACTAGCTTAAGTGAGTCGTGTTTTATTTTTTCGTAAGGGTTAAAATCAGCACTAATCCCTTGGTCCAGGACCAGTGGAGTTTGTGCTGGACCAGTTGAGTTAATATGTAGCTGGTCCTCAAAATCAGTTGATTTTTCTGTGTTGTGAAAGAGTAATACTGGTGACCACGAGTCGAGCTTGCAGGACCAACTTGGCCCAATTTTGACTTGTCCTGCAGACCAGCTCTGATTCAGATAATTTGTGACAATATTTTCCTATGTCTGCATAAAAAGATGGTTTGAGCCTTCAGTAGAACCAGAACCGTCTCACTGAGACGGTTCTAAAGAGAGGTCACAACACATGGAGAAATAAGGAAAAATAAAAGATTTATCCTGAAAGTCCCGCCTTATCTGGAGCTCTGAAGTCTACACAAAAACTATCGGATCAGACAGTTTTCTCGGCATATTTAGGGTAAATGGCATATGTATTATTTACAAAAGTTGTTCTAATAAACAGCCAGGGAAAGTTTTTAAAAACTGAAAGTTTGTACATTGTATTAGCAAATATAATTTTGAAATACTAGCTTACAAACTCACTTTCAAGAAATAAAATCTAATTTAAAACATGTGCGCCGCGACACAAGAAAACCATCAATGTGGTTGTGCGCCCAGCGCAGACGCAGATCAGCCTGGGCATCCGCCCAGTCTGATCAGAGTCTTCGCTGTCCGCATGGAGGTAGCTTAGACCCTTAGCTACCCTTTGAGCACATAAAGCGTCTGATTAAACTTGGCGGATGCCCAGACTGGTCGGAGTCTGCGGTGGGCGCACAATCACATTGTTGGTTTTTTCGTGTCGCGGCTCATATATAATTTTTTTTCTGTACTTCCATTCAGAAATTTGCAAAAAATATTTATGTACTGTTTATTAGAGTAAATTTGACAACTTAAACCTTTAAGCGCCAAAAAGCAGACGACAAAATTTACATCTGCAAATTTTCAAAACATGTTTCATCCAAAGTACATGTACATCAAATTGAGAATTCAAAGACTAGAGGGTAAACAGTTTAGATCTAGATGAAGCGGCTCATCATGAGCCGCCTCATCAAGATCTACGCTGTTTGCAAATTCTGCTATTTTCGTCACTGGTGCTTAAAGAGTTAAGACTTTTGTGTATTTGTTTGCACTGTACTGGACAAAAAATTATATTCGCTGGAAATTATAGTTTCTTACAAATGAGATTGCATCCCTTATTTTGGAAGCAATTCACTACGCAAAGTGTTTTATCTTTGAGTAGTAGAAATTGCTTTGTTGCATATTTGAGCCAACTATTATGGTTTTACGGCTGTCATCAGTACAGTGCAAACAAACAAGTTTGACTATATTTGACAAAAATTGAAATGCACCAATTTAGTTCCGATATTTTCAGCAGGCACTCACAATAATGTGAGAATGTAGAGCTGGAGAATAGGAGATACTGGTGATAACTCTAGCAGAGCTGTAGATAAGTGGGGTATTTGATGATAATTAAGGGATAATTTTCTTTATTTCTCGTTGAAACCATATGTTGTGACCCCTCATCTGAACCGTCTCGACCAGACGGTTCAGATGAGGGGTCACAACATACTTTTTTATCCAGAATAAACAAAAATTATCCCTAATAATCATCAAGTACTCCCTCTAATCTAGGGCCCTGTCTAGATAATACGGACAAAAATATTTCTTTTCTGATGTCTTTTGTGGTGGCAGAGTAACCTTTGTATCAAGTTATCTGATTAACCTGTTTCATCAGGCGAGGCACTGCATTCTGTGAAATTCTTGTTTGAGCAAGTTCTTGAATGTGAAATCATCTACTTGTAAGTTAACGTTCAACTGGTCAAAATTGGTGAGATTTTTTTAGTTCACAAGTAGATTTGCCAGTATTTATAAAGTAAACTCATGCTTATATCGAAATGTTGCATTTCTTTTTTTGACAAGTATACATTGTATGAACTGAAGAGGGAAGAAGGTGGAAAATATGTGTAACAAATGAGTGCCAGTATCGTATTTGAGTTCTTGAGCGTTTTTGCTCAGGAATTAAAAACAAAAAGGTGAAAAAAAAATGATAAAATATAAAAGTGACGTTTATTTAGATCTCGGATATAACTTATTATTGAATTATTTTTGTATTTTATTTTATACATGGCGAGGATTTTCTCGTAAATTGTTGTTCTTAAAGCACAATTATTTGTTGAGCATTTAACCACCATGTCTTTCCTTTTTCATTCATCATTATTCATGTTATTGCCATGATCTTTATTATTTTCTAATGGTTCCTGATCGGTGTTAATCGATTGTTAAGAGCAATTTCGGTTGCCGCCTACCCGGTGTGATTTTGCATGTTATCATTTTGCTCATGTTCGTGCATATGCATTGCCAATTTGTGAGTATGACTGAGATGCTTGGATTTACAGAGATGTTTAGACTGTGAATATTTCCATCTTTGAATTCAGAAGAGTCCATATGTCCTAACCTGTGTCAAAGCAGAGTAGATCATGGTTAGATGGCTCATTTGGAGCCTGCTAAACTCTGCAGTGTTCCAATTAAGAAGGGGTAACAAGGACAGTTTAGAGATAATTTTCAGGTTTTTTTTTTTGAAAAATCAAATTTTTTATCTCTGAATTACCCTCATACCCCACTGGAGCTCTGCTGAACAGTATTTGTGATGACAGTAAGGCACTATTTTTAGTACCTGTACGATGAACAGGTTCTAAAAATAGCACCTTACTGTCATATCTATAAAAAATCAAGATGGGTTCCTTGAGAAAATCTACTAAAATTGGGACACATGTAATAATTACTGTTTTTAGCTCACCTGAGCCAAAGGCTCCGGGGGAGCTTTTAATATGGACAGGCTTCGTTCTATTCTATTCAATTGTCTGTTGTCGTCCGTCCACAATTTCAAACGACTTCTCCTCTGAAACCACTGGGACGATTGTAACCAAATTTCATATAGAGCCTCCTGGGACCTTAGGAACGAACAATTAGACAAACGGTCTTGGTCACATGACCAACATGGCCGCCATGCCCATATATGGTAAAAACCTAAAAAAATCTTCTTCTCCAGAACCAATAAGCCGATGGCCTTGAAACTTGGTATGTAGCATTGGGTACGCCAGTACTACCAAGATTGTTCAAATTTTGACCTTGGGTTGACCTTGACCTTTTCTATGGTTAGGTCAAATTTGCTTCCTTATGCTTTTATATGGCAAAATGCTACAACATAAGATATCTTGAAAACTGTTGAAGATTTTGGGCTAAAAATTGGTATATAGAGTCAGCTTGATGAGTACATGAAGATTTATGAGTACAAGAGGTCAAGGTCATTGTTTGACCTTTGACCCAGAACTCTCATATTTTGACATTTTCAAACATTTTCTCAAAACCCAAAGGGCCAATTGTAAACACATTTCATACGAGGGTTGTTCGGAAAATTCGTAGAATTTTGCTATAATTATGTGAAGCTTCATTAGATTGATTTGAAATTTGGTACGAAGGATGTTAATTTGTTTTTAAAAGAATTTTAAAGTGAGGAATCAAACAATTCATTTTTTACGAAGAGGTCGGTTACCGTAGCAACGCAGTAACGTTGATCCGGAGCAGCTCGAAAATTGTTAATTTTTTATTATCAGTCTGTCGTAACAATCGCGATTTATCTTAATACCGTTGACGCTAGAAAGGCGCAAAAACGTCAGATTGTAAACCGACGTCGTGACGTCATTTGTTCCAAATATCACAACATTAACATTGTTTGAACTTAAAATACAGCGTTTAGTGTACAGAAATTGCGACCTGAATAGAAATGGCGTCGACCAGCGACGTCGAGTTGCGTAGTGTTGTGAAAGTTTGTGTTGCACTAGATAAATCGCCTACTGAAACTCTCAAAATGATTAAATCGACAGGAAAATATGACAAGTGCAGTTCGTGTATAAGTGGCATTCGTGCTTCAGGAATGGAAGAGAATCAAAGTGTTCCCGGAAATTAAGGCGAGCTTGAGAGGAATCTGGTTCGAATCAGCACAAGAACTGACTAGAGAGACACAGAGGATTGTTGCATCGTTCAGTCAAGAGTGGTATTCCGACACATACGCAAAGTGGGTTAGGAGACATCAGAAATGTGTTGCAATCGCTGGGGACTATGTGGAGAAAGTCCGTCGGTCTCTTATGAAAACGTTCAAACACGAGCGACGCCATGTCAACGCTGACGTGCTCCGGGTACGTTTAATGTATATATTTGTAACACACCTAGACAAACTGTTTTTGAGTGTATCATAATGATTTTCACACTATTTGTAGTAGAAATCTTATATTGAATGGAAATGTAATTTTTAACAAGCAACTCCGACTACACGTAATGTTATAACAAAATTCTACAAACTTTCCGAACAACCCTCGTATAGCGGCTCCAGGGGTTGACTGAATAAAAATAACAATCTCCTCAAAAGCTACTGGGCCAATTGAAACCAAATTTCATATAGAGCCTTCACGGGTTGGGGGAACGAAAATTTATTCATGCGGTCCAGGTCACATGACCAACATGGCCACCACGCCCATATATGGTAAAAACCTTTAAAAATTTTCTTCTCCAGAATCAGTTGACCGATGGCCTTGAAACTGGGTATGTAGCATTGGGTATTCAAGTATAATCAAGATTGTTCAAATTATGACCCTGGGTTGACCTTGACTTTTACAGCAAGGTCAAATATGGCAAAATGCTACAACGTTAGATTTCATAGAAAGTTCTGAAGATTTTGGCCTAAAATTGGTAGATACAGTCATCTTAATGAGTACATGACGATTTATGAGTACAAGAGGTCAAGGTCATTCTTTGACCATTGACCCAGAACTCTCATATTCTGACAATTTCAAACAATCTCCTCAAAAACCACTTAGCCAATTTTGACCAAATTTCATATAGAGCCTCCAGGGGTTGAGGGAATGAAAAAAATCCTTAATGGTCCAGGTCACATGACCAACATGGCCGCCACGCCCATATATGGTAAAAACTTTTAAAAATCTTCTTCTCCAGAACCAATTCACTGATGGCCTTGAGACTTGGTATGTAGCATTGGCATTTGAGTACTATCAAGATTGTTTAAATTATGACCTTGGGTTGACCTTGACTTTTTTTTTCGGCTAGGTCAAATATGGGAAAATGCTTGAACATAAGATTTCATGGAAAGTTGTGAAGATTTTGGCCTAAAAATTGGTATATACAGTTGTCTTAATGAGGTCTTGAAACATTATGAGTACTAGAGTTCAAGGTCATTTCTTGACCTTTGATCCAGATCTCTCATATTTTGACATTTTCAAACATTTCCTCAAAACCCCAAGGGCCAATACTCCTATGGCCTTGAAACTTGGGAAGTAGCATGGAGTACTAGAGTACCACCAAGACTGTTCAAATGATGACCTTGGGTTTGCCTTGACCTTTTTTGCAGCATGGTCAAATATGGGAAAATGCTAGAACATAAGATTTCAAGGAATGTTTTGAAGATTTTGGCCTAAAAATGATATATATGGTTGTCTTAATGAGTACATGAAGATTTAGGAGTACATTTTAGTGGTCTTGGTCATTCTTTGACTTTTGACCCAAGACTCATATTTTGACAATTTCAGACGTGATAAGAAAAAGACAACTTCCCAGTTGCTCAGGTGAGCGATTCAGGGCCTCATGGCCCTCTTGTTTAATTTACCTTGACAGATTAATGCCAACAGAGGAGATAGGGTGCACTCGGTGGTCACGAAAATTATTATTTCTACAAAATGAAACTGCCTTATGCACTTGTAACATATTGGAAACGTATATACATTCACAAAATGAAACTACCTTATGCACTTGTTACACATTTATACGGTATATACGTTAAAACATTACAAAGTAAAACGATGGGCAATGATCAGGAATTAATACAATCAAATCCCACATTCCGCTCTCAAAACCAATAGGGAAAGAAGTACATACAGTCTACTAAATCGCTTGCTATTATTTCGGCAATGCCAATTTTGAAAATGACTGATCATGGGACAGTTTGAGTTTGATCATGGTTTGAGATTGATCATGGTTTGAGGGCTGGATTTGGATTTTGATTGTTTCAGTTACTGGTCTTTGCATACTTTTTACTTTTATTCGGATACGGACCATTCCGAATGCTAGACGTGAAGATACAGAACTTACGGAACAAATCTGTATACTTGTCCGTGTAGCGTAACGGGGAGTTTTGTTGTTGTTGTTGCTGCTGTTGTTAAAGTGATTTGCCCAAATTGAAACTGACATATTAAGTCTATTTGTTAGCTTCATCGTAGTGCAGATTTTCTTTTTATTACCTTTAGAATCATTGAGCCCATGCGATTCACTTTGAAAATCGGGTAGATCTCTAAGCCTGTACTTGGGGTCGTACAAACTGACATTGAAATTGTTGCTATAAGAAAAGTCACAAGTAAACCGCGACTCCGTTTTTTTAGCTCACTTGAGCCTTTAGGCTCATAGGTGAGCTTATAGTATAGCCAGGGATCCGTCGTCCGTCCGTCGTCCGGCATCAACATTTTCAAACATCTTCTCCTCTGAAACCTCTAGGCTGATTGAAGTCATATTTCATATGGAGCCTACCTAGGTCGGGGGAACGAAAGTCTGTTCGGGGTATCTGGGTCACATGAACAAGATGGCCGCCACGCCCATATATGGTAAAAACCCTTCAAAAATCTTCCTCTCCAGACCCGAAAGGCCTATGACTTTGAAACTTGGTATGTAGCATTAGGCGTTCAAGCCCATCATAATTTATACAAATTATGACCGACGGTTGACCTTGACCTAATTTACGACACGGTCAACTTTGGTATGATATGTTTTTATATGGGAAAATGCTTAATCAGTGGATTTCTCAGAAACTATTACAGTCTTAGGTATAATTTTTGGTGTATATGATTAACTAAATGACCACATGAAGACATTTTGTCGTGAAGGTCAAGGTCATTCTTTGACCTTAGTTAAAGGACACTGAAGTTCTGTCTCCTGTCAACATTTTCAAACATCTTCTCCTCTAAAACCAGTGAGCTGATTGAAGTCATATTTCATATGGAGCCAACCTAGGTCGGGGGAACGAAAGTTTGTTCGGACTATCTGGGTCACATGACCAAGATGGCCGCCAAGTCCATATATCGTAAAAACCCTTCAAAAATCTTCTTCTCCAGAACCGAAAGGCCTATGACCTTGAAACCTGGTATGTAGCATTGGACATTCAAGCCCGTTATAGTTTATACAAATGAAGACAGTAGGTTGACCGTGACCTAATTTACGACACGGTCAACTTTGGTAAGTTATGCTTTTATATGAGAAAATGCTTAACTAGTGATTTTCTCAGAAACTATGTAAGTCTAAGATATAATATTTGGTATATATGGTTCACTAAATGAGCAGATGAAGAAATTTTGTCGCTTAAGGTCAAGGTCATTGTTTGACCTTTATTCATGGACACTCAAATTTTGTCTCCTGTCAACATTTCAAACTCTTCTCGTCTGAAGCCACACGGGCCGATTGAAGCCAAATTTCACATGATGCTTCAGTGGGCCAAAGGAACTAAAGTTTGCTCAGATGGTCTTGGTCATATGACCAAGATGTCAC
This sequence comes from Ctena decussata, assembly GCA_963989385.1. Lineage (NCBI taxonomy): Eukaryota > Metazoa > Mollusca > Bivalvia > Lucinida > Lucinidae > Ctena > Ctena decussata. The sequence continues at coordinate 57,554,436 of OZ022503.1, forward strand.
ACCACCCATATATGGTAAAAACCCTTCAAAATCTTCTTCTCCAGAAGCAAAGGCCTAATGCCCTTGTGGCTTGGTCTGTAGCATTGAGGACTCGGATCCATCAAAGTTTGTAGAAATCATGATTGTACATTGACCTTGTCCTAAGTAATGGCTAGGTCAATTTTGTTATATTATGCTTTTATATGGGAAAATGCTTAAACGGTGGATTTCTCAGAAACTATTTAAGTCTTAGGTACAATATTTGGTTAAATTAATGAGCAAATTAAGATATTATGTTGCTAAAGGTCACGGTCATTCTTTGACCTTTGTTCAAAGTCACTGAGATTCTGTCACCCATCAGCATTTTTAAACATCTTCTCGTCTGAAGTTACTAGGCCGATTGAAGCTATATCATATATGGAGCTTCACTTGGTCAAAAAGACCAAAGGGTTTAGATGGTCTGTGTTACATGACTGAATTGGCCCTCATGCCCATATATGGTAAAAACCCTTCAAATATTTTCTTCTTTAGAACCGAAAGGCCTATGAACAGGAATCTTGATATGTACCATTGGGGAGTCATGTCTATCATAATTTATACAAACCATGACTGTGCATAGACTTTGAGCTAATTTATGGCAAGGTCAAGTTTGATGAGCTATGCTTTTATATGGGAAAATGCTTAACTGTGGCTTTCTCAGAAACTATGTAAGTCCTAAGTTTAATATTTGGTATATAGGGTTTAACTAAATGAGCAAATGAAGATATTGTGTTGCTAAAGGTCACGGTCATTCTCTGACCTTTGTTCAAGGTCACTGAGATTCTGTCACCCATCAGCATTTTCAAACATCTTCTCCTCTGAAGCCACTAGGCCGATTGAAGCTATATTTTATATGGAGCTTTACTTGGTCAAAGAAATCAAAGGGTTCAGATGGTCTTGGTCACATGGCTAAAATGTACCTAATGCCCAAATATGATGAAAATCCTTCAAATATTTTCTTCTTTAGAACCGAAAGGTCTATGACCTTGAAACTTGGTACGTAGCATTGGGGAGTCAGGCTTATCACGATTTTTACAAATCATGACTGTGCATTGACTTTGACCTAGTTATGGCAAGGTCAATTTTGATGTGCTATGCTTTTATATGGGAAAATGCTTAAACTGTGGATTTCTCAGGAACTATTTAAGTCTTATAGGTATAATATTTGGTATACATGGTTAACTATATGAGCAAATGAAGATATTATGTTGCTGAAGGTCAAGGTCATTCTTTGACCTTGTACAAGGTTACTGAGCAAGGGCTGACAGATCAAAATTTGATCAGTGTGTCCGGTATAGGCCGTTTGCTGTCTATAAAACAGGTCTTTTTGCAGATTTTCTCTTTTATTATTAATGATATAATTGATTTGTTTTCTCCACTGGTATTGTCAAACCAATACATAACTGGAAACTGACTTTTAGAATTTTATCTTGTCAATTTTTTGCTTTTGTCTATTCAACCCTGTACAAAAATTTACAAAAATTTCAGCTTAAGTACAGGGGAGTACAATAAGTTAATATAATAGCTATAAGCAATTCCCATATATGCACCACAAACAAGAAATGTTTCTATAGATAAATTAATCCTATTCATCACCAATCAATTCTCTTTGCAACCAATAAATAAGTGAACTTCATTTTTACTTAGATGAAAAGAATAACAGGTATACAGGTGCCATAGAGTAACTCAGTACAATTAACTAACAATTGACATAGGTAAAGATTGAGCATTCTAAGGCTGTTACATAAATAAACTTACTCCCATGTAAAATACAGTTAAAATATCTTCTAAAAATGGGCAGTTTTCAAAAGAAACCTTTTAGTTTCAAAATATAATATTGAGGAAAATTATAGATTTGTTATGTATAAGATAGACATTAAAGATGCGCTTTACTTCACAGTGATAATCGTGGTAGTTTTAGAGATATTTAGCAAAATGACCTGTTTTATAGACAGCAAATGGCCTATACACAGATTCTGCTATAAAAAGATGAAATCCCTAGGTTTTCCCTATATATCCTATACATTTTTCTGGGCAAGTAAGAAAATATTTTACTTGCCCAGCAAAAATTTAAACTTTTCCCGGGCAGCTGGACAATGGATTTGTCAAGCCCTGCCGAGATGCTGTCGCCTGTCAACATTTTCAAATATCTTCTCTGAAGCCACTGGGCCGTTTGAAGGAATATTTCATATAGAGCTTTGCTGAGTCAAAGGAACCAAAGTTTGTTCTGATGGTCATGGTCACATGAACAACATAGCCGCCATGCCCATTATGGTAAAAAAACGTTCAAAACTCTTCTTTTCCATAACCAAAGCCCAGTGACCTTTTGGCATGGTATGTAGCATTGGGGACTCGGGCCCGTCATAATTTATACAAATCATGACCGTGCATTGACCTTGACCTAATTTATGGCAAGGTCAACTTTGATGTGTTATGCTTTTATTGGAAAATGCTTAATCAGTTGATTCGATGGAAACTTTTTAAGCCTAGGTATTATAATTGGAAAATATGGTTAACTACACGAATACATGAAGACTTAAGGGCATCAAAGGTCAAGGTCCTTTTTCGAACTTTGCTCAAGGTCACTGAGAATTTGAAATTAAATGGTTTCAAATTCGCAACAAATGAGCGAAATGACAAATTGTGTCTGTTGACAGAAGGTGTCAGGTGAGCTACAGGACCATTGGTCCTCTGGTTATTCTTGTATATTTACTTTTCGGTGCATTTATGGAAAAGCCCTATGGTTAACCATGAGATGGTAATGTAGTTTATACTTCAGTAACTACATCGGTTCTCGCGACGTCACATGACGTTAAGTGACGTCAAAATAAACTATGGTTCTCTCCAATCTGATGGACGTAGGCAGCGTTATGACGTTTACGCTGTTCCGCTGCTAGTAGAAAAAGTGCGCATAAATAATTTTCTGCTCTAACTTTAGCCGCTCACGAAAATTTGTGGTCAAATAAAAGATTGAAAAGAATGGAAATATAAGCAAAGAACTTGATTTTTCTATTGTTTATCGAAGTATAAACTACTTTGGGTCGCCAGCAAAGTTTACATGAACCCCTTCGGAGTTCACTTTGCATGCGACCCAATGTAGTTTAAACTTCGATAAACACCAGAAAAATGAAATTCATTCCTTAAATGCGTTTTTTGTTTCCAAGGACAACACCTTGATACGGAGTAATCATTGTAATTTTCTACTGATTTACGGTGTGTGTAATATTACAGTCAAAGCACAACACATACATAAAATACACTGCTAAGTGAAAGTGTTCCTGTACCTGCATACTAAATACGTTTATCATATGACGTCGCATCTGAGAGTGTAATAAAGTCATGCATTAAAAATGACAATAAACCTGTGGACTAAATATGCAAATAACGTCGTATTGACGTCCATAAAAATGTTGCCTTTTCTTATGGCGAAATCGTGACGTTTTAGTGCAAAAGGACAAGGTGCGCTAAGGGCGGTTTTCGGCCTATCCTTAGTTTTTGGTAAAAAAATTATGAGGTGTTATATAGAGTTTAACAAGATGAAAAAACGAAAAAAATGAATGTATATCTTATTCCATCCTTCAGAGAGAGCGATTTAAATACGTCAGGGGTTCAAAGATTTTCGGTGACGTTTCTGTCGCTTAACGTGACGTCGCGCGAATCACAACTTTATTCCGTGTCTTGCTGTTCTTAGTACATGACATGTATTGTTTATATGGTTAAACTGTTAGAAATTGACATTGTCTTTATTCCTAACAGACACCATTGTCGCGCAATATTTCTCTAAAGAAATGTTTGCCATAACAGAAAACGTCAAACAGGCATATTTCAATAATTCGTATTGCAAATAGCTATAATACAAAAGGTAAGCAGTGCAGGCTTCTTGTGCTAACGCTACCGGGGCCCGGTAGAAACTTTCACATCGTAAACGAGTTACATTGCACAAGTATCGTACCACGGCCATCGTACGATACGATGTTTTTTAAACATAAAATTGAGCTGATCGTTAATCGAAGATGGGCGAAAAAATGGAGATCCCGAGGAAAATATCAAGTTCCCGAGAACTTGGTTTTCTCACTTGTGCACCGGCCAAGGCTCGAACTAACAGCGGTGTAACACCTGATGTTTAAAAGTAAGCGCTCTTATTCATTAGGCAACGGAGACCCGTGTATCGATATGACTGTAACTGTTGAGAGGGACGTTAGAAAGAAAAACGGTAAACGTAAAAAAGCAAGATGAGGGGAAAAAACAAGGCGACGGAAGGAAAAGTTAAAATGCTATAAAATGAAAAGAAAAAAATGATGAAAATAAAAAGAAAATTGTTTTGTTTTTCGCCTCAGTTCTATACTATTCTGAGGTCCGATATTTAAAAAAATAATAATAATAAAAAAAAAATCGCATTTTATCAGTTGTTTTCAGAGTGAACAACAGCTGGTCAGGATATAATTTTTGTCATGCCATAAAGGACTTATAATTCCGATGCACGCAAACTGCCATATGCAGCTCCTTCAATGGCGGCCGGTATTATTCTTTTGAAATCCGGCACCGAATTGATTAAAACTCAGTTTCATCAGACACAATGTGTTGCAATGTGTGATTCAGGTATCAAGACACCAGTTATTGTTGCTTCCAATTGAAAGAACTAGGTAGGTGATGACCAGACAGCTCGTTTCAAGTTCTATGTCGCCGCTAACATTACACAGCAGAAGACAAAATAGAAAACGTTTGCAAAAGCAATATATATACATTTTTCATTTTAATAAGGATAAACTTCATGAACAAATAATTCAGATACAAATGAGCCGCGTCGCTACGAGACATGCAGAGTACGCGTGTCTAGACCAGCCTGCTTACATGCATGTCCAGTCAGGGCATGCACTTTATTATTACATGTAAGCAAAGTTTGCAATTTTGAATTTTGAACAGTGAACAGCTTGCGCATGCGTGTCTGGGCATGCGAACGTAGCTATAACTTCTCGTATGTGCGACACGGCTTGAATACAACTGCATAGAATAACACACTTGCCCTGCGCAAAGGTAACATATGGAATTCGAATAATCACAACAGCAGCTTGATCAGGACCTCCAGTGTTTAACCAGATAATATTCAAACTTTACAGACTCGGATCAGATTGTTTGGCAAGAGAAGCTTCTTTAGGGTATGTATTGCAAATAAAGTACAATGAGTTATTGCATACACAAGTGTGGACAACATAACACAGCCAAAGCCTGGACAGTGTTAAACATCCGAGCAGAACTTTTGTCCTTAAGTACATGTATATGAACATCGAGTGCACCTGTGCTAATCTAATACGTTTATCCCCCTTAGAATAATCAGTGACCGGCGCCGAGTGAAAACGGATAGGCGATTTGCGACCAGTAAATTAGCATGTACTTACGTATCTGTTTGCACTTATCAAAGTTTAGTTTCCCGAGTATTCTTAGAAATATTGCAGATTCGCGACAGGTTGATCTGGTGATCTGAATCCATTCTGTTTGTGTGTTCTATCAGGTACCTTTTCACTCGACGCCAGTTGCATAGGGATTCAGACAAGCAACAACAACAACAGGAACAAAAAATATCAACGTCGCCGAACTTATTCTATAAATCCAGATAAATCCAGTCATCATTCAGCAGATGGATGAATTTTGTTTCGTAAACGTTTCAACAGTTTTGATTCCTATCAGGCCGATGGTTGAATGGGCGCATGATGACGGGGAGAGGTTACACGGCATGGGTCTGAATTCGTATCCACGACCGCTGGATTATACTTCAAACTAAACCATTGTTTTATTTGTCCGACGTTGGTCTGATTTAAACCCACGACCTCTGGATTATTATCTCAGAATCATACAAATGCCGCAGAAGGTAATGTCCAAGCTTGCGATTACTTATAATTATAAACCACATTGCATGTACAAAGTGGAAGGACTCTGATTAGCCTGCGCATCCGCGCATTTTGACCAGCACGTTCTTATTTGAATATACGGTCTAGGAATCTTGCGACAAGTAAAATTCTGACCAGTTTGCGCAAAAGTGCAGGCTGATTTCTGTGTATCCATCTTTTAAGGTCCATTTTCACGCGATGTCAATCAAATTCGCGAGGTTATTTTCAGCCTCAAAGATTCGCGTTGTGCATAGAACCTTTAAAGCCGATCTCCATAGATAGTGATAGCTGAATACTCTCTGTCTCTCTCGCTCCTCTCTTTCTCTCTTGCCAAACCCCGCCCCCAACACGCTCATCTTCTCAAAGGAGACCCGGTAGCTAAGTTAAGCGCTGGACTACTGATCTAGTGGTCCGGGGTTCGATCCCCGCTGGAGGCAGAAAATATTTCCAATCGTAAACGGGGTTCCATTGCACACAACCTTTCGCTATCACCCTACCATTGTCCTAATATGACTGAAATACCGTTGAAAGGGATGTAGATCGCAAGTCATCCACCCTTCCTCTCAAAACATACTACTCTCTTGTTGAGGCACTCCAGCAAGTGGTTTTTTGAAGTTTATGCTTAAAGGATAAAGAAACAGCACATTCCACTTACATGGTTCAATTTACTACCATTTCTCGTAATCAGATTTGTCCAGTAGAGTTTTTGAAATTCATTGGTATGCTCTCAAGCTTGAAAAGTTATCTCTTGCAATGTATTTTTTTCAGTTTCAAAATGGCCGCCTCAAGATAACCCATATTGCTGTAGGGTTGGCATGTTTCAAGCACATTCTTGAAAATTACCATTTCATATAAAATTAACATGAAATCAGTTCAGAAGAATTTATTCTTATATCTTATAGCAGTTATTTTCGTAAATAATATCTTTTTGGAAAACAAAAAGATGCATAAGTGAAGCTGACATTCCAAGCAACCTTTTGCTGAAATGATCATATTCCAAAACAGATCAGGTGATTAGTGATGACATCATTTCTGTTGTGATGTCATAATGGGTGGTTCCCAGCTTCATAAAAATTAAAATGAACCTCATCAAAGGCTGGAAACCAGAAGGAATATTTTTACTATTGGAAAACCCACCTCCAAACAAAAAATGATAAAAATAGACAAAAGAGGTCATGCAATATACTGCAAGTCAGTATTCAGCTACGAGAAATGGTTTTGGGTATGTTAAACCTAAAATTTTGATATTTAAGCATCTTTAAAGAAAAAAGTTCCACTAAAAACCACTCGCTGGAGTGCCTCAACAAGAGAGTAGTAATCAAATTAATGGTACATGCACGCACGCAGTATCACCGTTGTGTTCATTATGCAGTCCGGTCACGATATCTGCAAAGCTTTTACGAATACCGCTTTTGCTCCGTATATACACTCGGTAACATTTCTAGGAGGCAAATAAAGAATGTGAAATGATACTTGATGGATTGACTGGGCACGACATATAGACTTGATGAAGACACCGTGCTCTTTGCTCATATCTGTAGCCTACTGTTGTTGTTGTTTTCATTAAATTCTTCCGACATGATGATGCTCAAACAAGGAAACTGATGTTCAATATACATGTTTTTTATAGTTTTTGTGGCATTGTTTGGACAAGTTATTGATTAAAATATTAGAAACAAACGGTTAAACCTACAATTTTACAGCAGCTGCAGACAAAAAACGTAAAATTAAAAGATGATCGCATGCGTGTACCAAGTAGAGCTTTTGACAATCTGTCGGTTACTCTCTTTCGACCATATGTACAAAAAATCGAGTTGGTACAGCCATGCGGTCATATTTCAATTTTGCAAAACTTACCTGAATTTGTTCCTTTTCTTGCAAAAAAACGCAAACATAGCGTCTTTTACGTTGCACAATGACGTCACGTTACGTAATGACGTCATTTTTGTGTGCGCATGCGAAAGTCCTTATGTTGTTACGTTCGCCGACGGTGGTGGTAATTGGCTGTGTCGAGTTTCATTTTTTCCGAAATTTTAGGCCGCTGGCAATACACTAGCGCACCTTGTCCTTTACTAATAAATTGCGATTGTAGTGTCATTTGATAAAAAGAATTTTACATTCGTGCTCTTGAATGATTGAAATTTATTAAATTCAGTTGAAAAACCGGTAAGATGCTCGTATCTTATCTTTTTTCCCCAACTCATTCAATAGTTACAATAGCCGAGCATCTTATTGATTTTACAATGGGTTTAATAACTTCAACAATACATGAACATTGAGGATCTTACATGAGTGTTCATGTATTATTGAACTTATTAAACGAGTTGGGGAAAAAGATAAGATGCGAGGATATGCCGAGCATGTTATCGGTTTTCTCCGACGAGTTTAATAAATTCAATAATACAGGAGCACGAATGCAAGATTCTATTTATCATATGACACTAAAGTCACATTTTATTAGCAAATTTTGCACTAAAACGTCACGATTTGCCATCAGAAAACGCGACGTTTTATGGACGTCAACGCATAACGTTACGACGTAATTTGCATAATTAATCCACTAGTTGATTATCAATTTTAATGCATGCTTTATTACATTCTCAGATGCGACGTCATATGATAAACTCATGTAAGATCCTCTATTTATTTGCGGTTTAACCCGGTGTCAGGCCTAGGCGTAGATATCTATGTATGGTCAACATGTAAATCAAGTACACTGCCTCTGGTAAAGCTGACTTAAAATCATCTCTTCAGATATTCAGAAACACACACACATACACACACATACGCACGCACAGAGAGAGAGAGTGAGAAATTCTTTTCTAGTATACTTGATACGTTTATTCGCGGTTTTAACCAGTGCGTCCAACCCTCATCCAGTCCTGGGCCTAGATATGAACGTAGTCAATACATTGGTCGTATAAAGGATATCGGGATACTGCTTTGCCGGTGTCAATGTCATGAAGACAGCTAATGCGCTCAGCTGTCTGAGGCCATGGTCGATTGGAACAAAATCCATTTTCAAATCCTGGAATTTTCCAGTTGTTTGAACACCATTAAATACAGTATGACTGAAAATCATTGAGAATTTTTACAGATTTCAGCCAGCAGTTTTGTACTTTTATGGAATATGAATGAAACTGCTTTGATGTGTTCATGCTATATTCGCCAGTGAAGTACAATGTGGCGGCTTTGATAGTTGTCAGTCATCTTAATGATGTGGATTGTCTCCCCTTTAATTAACCAAGTACAAAATTAGTGCAAAATCACAAAATAAGATGAAATCTGAAACAAAATGTCTACCAGAAAATGCTAAGAAGTTGCATTATATTCAAAATTACTGTTTTCGATTCAGAAATAACACTGCTGTATGAGCAGTAACTATGTGCGATACCACCTTTATGTTATAAGAAAATGTTTGGTTCTGAAGAACTGCGAGGTTTTTAAAATTTCACCAAATTCTTAGAAAAATTGTCTATTTTCAGCAGGGCGGGCTACTAGATGTAGCCACCGACTGAAAAGGAATGATGACAAACAATCATAACTTATACAATTGCAAACACTAACGATTTATATGTAATATGATATCAGAAAATAATATCTCTCTCGTTCATTTTTCTATGCCTTGAATGTTGCTGACCACAAAATTGATGATAATTTAACATTAATGCGCCAACCTCAGATTTGAATAAAACACTTAGTAACCAACACCTAGACTAAATTACTTTATAACATATAACAACATTGATAAGCATAAACGATGTCAGAGTGTTCTGTATCTTCATCTGCAACACACGGAGTGTTCTTTATTTTTACCTATCATCTATTGCACTTAACTTGGTATAAAGTATTTGGATGGTCAGTTCGTCTGACAATTTATATACTCAAAAGCAAAAATAACGCATATTTTTCTTTTGGGTGTTTTTAACTCAAAATGAAAATCTTCTGAAATTGGGAAAACAGGGAAGATATTATCAATGCATGGAGTACACTTCGTCGCAAATTTGTTGAAATGTTATTTGTTTATTCATGCGTGACGAAAGCGTAAACAATCAAGGGGTCAATATCAAAATTCACAAATACTGATCAGTTAACTCAGTGTCTTGAACTGAGTTGTGCCTGTCTCCAAAATTGATGCCTTCTTTATCTAGGACGCTACAATGTCCCAAAAATATCATCAAAAATTTTCAGCACTGGTTACTCGTTACAAACACAGTTATGCCCCTTTATGCAAATTCCGTAAAGTAGGCAAGTTTTGCGATAGGAAAAGAAAAGTTGTGGATTTTTCAGCAAACCGAATTGGAAATGGATTCCAATTAAGGTTAAATAAAAGGGTAAGTGGTCACAATCAATTGGAGTATGTAACAAAGGGAAGTACCTCTGTACGTCCTTCCAATAATGCTACCACAGATTGAACTTTTGGGCGCTAGATCCTTGAAATCACTGGGCAAAATTGAATGAAAATCCTACAGCATCTTTATCATAAAGAGCAGTCTACGGTACATGAATCGGAAGACAAGTTTTTTTTCCAGGAAAACAGTTTTATCGGCTTTTAAATTTCGTAACTCAAACCGGAAGTGAGCAAAATACATGCTCTTTTCAAACCAAAATTTGTTTTAAACGGGTCGTTTACCCAAAGCCTTACTCATTTTGAATCACAAATTACCAGATTTTTCTTATAATTTGATGATTCAGACGAATTTCAAAAACTTCGAAAAAACTTCGAAAAATGCAGATTATTGCATGTGTTATTTAACTGTATAAGAACCAATTTTTAAAAAGTTTTATACCGTCTTCCGGTTGGTTACATCATGCTGAACTCACATGCAGCAAAATCGTATTGATAAGTTATTTTTTGCCATTGTGAGCCAGAATTTTGTGATTTTTGCCTTTTTGACAAAAATCTTCATATCTTTTTCGAAGAATTACAAAGTGACAAGAAAATGCTGCAGAACTTATGGCCACGTATAGGTAAATCCCAGTACTAATTTAAAAGTAAAAAATCATTACATTTAATGAGGCAAAACAAGACACTAAAAATATGCGTTTCTTTTGCTGTTGAGTATATATACATAATTACTATCTTCTCGTTAGCCAACACTACTGTTGCGCCGTGGTCGAGCTCGGTTAGGGTACAGGGTACAGACGGTTGCAAGTTCGAATCCGGAATGGACTCTGCCTTTCATACCATATGCCTCTATACTTCTACCCCACTGTCCCCACGGGAATCTTGTACCACGTTATGTTAAACATGAGGCAGAGGGTGAGGCGTAGTGTTAATCGACCTGACTATTACTTTTGTCAAATGCTCTCGGCTTGAGCACCAAATTAAAATCCAGTAACATAAATCTAAAACACGAAAGTGAATACATAAACCCGCCATGAGGCATAATTATACATGTCGATTAATACATATACTGACAACGTTGACACGGCATTGTTTGATTCGCATTTTTATGTTATCACATGGTTCGCACAATCAGGGGTGTGTATTTATTTTTGTAGTTTATGCTTTTAGAATTTAAATTCTAACACAGTGCTGCTATAGAAGCAATAGAAAGTTTCCGTGTTTTATTCTGCAACAATTCACTGTTGCGGAGCGCGTGAGTCTAATTGCTGACGTCACTGCCAATACTGACGTAATTTTGTGACGCTTGGACACGTAAGATGATGTAACGTCTCTTTTTCCTTCTAACATCGCCATAAAAACGCACATTTATCTTAGATACAGTTAAGAATATTAGCGGAAGCATGAACGCACTGGCAGGAAGGTTGGGAGAATTTGGATGAAAATATTTTTTTTCAGCGTTTTTGAGTGTTAGAATCGAAATAGTTCAGCTCTAGCATTAAATTGTTGAGAAATAATTCACTGCTTGTCGGTCAGTTGTATAGGTCGTTTGTGAAAAAGTGGAGGGCAAAAAACTGATTTAATTTCTTTATTACTGAATAAATTTTCATGAAACTTTGCATACCTTAATCTGTTACCCATACGAACTCAGGCAAGGAAATTCAGATTTTTTTTACATTTAAATAAAAAGTTACTCTATTAATCGTTACCATTTTTCTCCTCAATTTTATGCCATTCTTACATGGGAGGTAACCATAAAGGTACAACAGCCATTGTTGCTTCTGTTATTACTATACCAATACTATTATTCATTCACAAACTGCCATGTGGTCTGAGATGTGTTCACTCACTACTAGGTAAACAAGAGGCTTTAGCATTAATGGGCCAATCACTTGAAATGGATTTTCTAATGTGTCTCTTCTTAATAGGGAGTAAATGCCCATATAAGGGATGCATATTCATATTCTTTACAACACTGGCTGTTCCAAAAACTGCACCAATCAAGCGTACGATCTCAAAGATTGAGGGCTTTTTATAACATGTAGTTGATCTGACAATTTTTTATTTACTTGTCAGAAAATTCTGAATGTCCTTGCCTGAGCTCGTATGGGTAACAGATTAAGGTATACAAAGTTTCATGACAATTTATTCAGTAATAAAGAAATCAAATCAATTTTTTGCCCTCCACTTTTTCACAAACGACCTATAAGTAGATATATCAGTCGCGCGCCGCACTAGTGATATCTACTTACAACTGAACTCCAAACAGTGAATTATTACTCAACAATTCACTGCTAGAGCTGATCTATTTCTTAACATTAGTAGTTTAGATCTGACACAACTAGTAAACTGAAGCAACACTAGTAGAATTTTTATGGTATTTTTCTCCCCAAGCAAGGTGTCTTGTTTGCAATTTATCTTTTCTTGTTGGTACTTTACAGTGAAAACAGAACAAAAATATTGTCTGCAAAAAAAGAAAAGAAAAGAAGAACGCGATATATTGCTTATGTTTCGCAAAGTATACTGTTGTTTCCTGATTTATTACTACCCTTTATGTGATTGAAATGTGTACTTTCTGATAAGTACGCACTTGATATGAATTTCTTCATTTCCGAAAAGAATGACACTTAACCTCGAATTTAAAACTGTATCATGTATTCTGGCAATAAATTGCATTTGCACAGGGGAAGAATACGGATGATAAGGTATGAATTTTTAAGTGTTTATTCAAACTTTTTCAATGTTTATACTTTCAGTGAAAAACAATCGTTGTCTGATCGTTAACGATATAAATGGAATCAAAACTTGAGAATGATTGTATATTGACCATTTAAAAACCAAAATTGAAAATATATGTAGCTGAATTTGCAAACGATGTAAATTCAGATGAGGCAGCTCATCGTGAGCAACTTCTGCTGGGACTACACTATCTGACCTCTAGTCTTTGAATTTTCAGTAGCATACAGCTCGTATAATACAGCGCCATGTGACATACTGCTCAAAATAAGTAAGGGGTATTAAGACATTCAATAAAGCAAAACTAAGAAAAACAAGGCATCGCAGGCGATACAAATCCCCTCGCACAAGACTACTTGGTGTGGGCAAACACTAAACTGGGGAATTTCATGACATATAATAGTTATGTGAATGAAAAAACAATCAAGTTATTTTAAAATCCATGGAGAAATGTAGGCGCTAGAGCGATGACAAAGTTTTTTTTCTAAAAAAAGCTACAGTGACCTTGACCTTGGGCGCAGCACCCTGAAAGTCGAATTTGCTCGAGATATTGTCATGCCCTACATTTGCGTGAAGTTATTTCAAAATCCATTGAGAAATGTAGGCGCTAGAGCGCTGACAAAGTTTTTTTTAAAATAGCCACAGTGACATTGACCTTGGGCGAAGCAACCTGAAAGTCGAACTTGCTAGAGAGATATTGTCATGCCCTACATTGTGTGAAGTTATTTCGAATCCATTGAGAAATGTAGGCACTTGGGCGCTGACAAAGTTTTTCTAAAAATAGGCACATTGACCTTGACCTTGGGCGCAGTACCCTGAAAGTCAAACTTGCACGAGATATTGTCATGCCCTACATTTGTAAGAAGTTTTATCAAAATCCATTGAGAAATGTAGGCACTAGGGCGCTGACAAAGTTTTTCTAAAATAGCCACAGTGGCATTGACCTTGGGCGCTGCAACCTGAAAGTCGAACTTGCTGAAGATATTGTCATGCCCTACATTGTGTGAAGTTATTTCAAAATCCATTGAGAAATGTAGGCACTAGGGCGCTGACAAGGTTTTTCTAAAAATAGCCACAGTGACATTGACCTTATGCGCAGCTTCCTGAAAGTCGAACTTGCTCGAGATATTGTCATGCCCTACATTTGTGTGAAGTAAATTTAAAATCCACTGAGAAATGTAGGCGCTAGAGCGCTGACAAAGTTTTTTTTTCTAAAAATAGCCACAGTGACCTTGACCTTGCGCGCTGCATCCTGAAATTCAAATTTGCTCGAGATATTGTCATGCCCTACATTTGTGTGAAGTTATTTTAAAATCCATTGAGAAATGTAGGCGCTAGAGCGCTGACAAAATTTTCCTTAAAATAGCCACAGTGACATTGACCTTGGGCGCAGCACCCTGAAAGTCAAACTTATTCGAGATATTGTCATGCCCTACATTTATAAGAAGTTATTTTAAAATCCATTGAGAAATGTAGGCGCTAGAGCGCTGAGAAAGTTTTTCTAAAAATAGCCACAGTGACCTTGACCTTGGGCGCATCACCCTGAAAGTCAAACTTGTTCATGATCTTGTCATGCCCTACATTTGCATGAAGTTATTTTAAAAGCCATTGAGAAATGTATACGCTAGAGCGCTGACAAAGTTTTTCTAAAAATAGGCACAGTGACCTTGACCTTGTGCGCAGCACCCCGAAAGTCAAACTTGCTCGAGATATTGTCATGCCCTACATTTGTATGAAGTTATTTTAAAATCCGTTGAGAAATGTGCGCGCTAGAGCGCTGACAAAGTTTTTCTAAAAATAGCCACAGCGATCTTCACTTTCGGCGCAGCACCCTGAAAGTCGAACTTGCTCGAGATCATTTGTGTGAAGTTATTTCAAAATCCGTTGAGAAATGTAGGCGCTAGAGCGATGACAAAAGGTGAACATACGTACGTACGTAGGTACGTACGTACGTACGTACGTACTTACGTACGGGACAAAGCCTATATCCACTCGCCACTTCGTGGTGCTAGGGTATAATAAGTAATCGAATATTAAATCGTTTTAGTTCATAAAACAAATATTCATAGAGTTCTTTTATATGGATATTGGTACGTTAAAGCTTGTTACGTGACCTAGAGTAATTTGGAAGTAGACAAAAGGTCGACACCCAAAGTTCGCACAAATCCAGCACAGCAATGGCTTATCATTTTTATGCAAACTTTATAATGACAGATGCCTTATGCTTCAGTCAACACGATACAAATATTTTTTCATGCGGTTTAATCACAGGACAAAGTGGTTGGCGTAAACGATACTGTTGCATGGCGAATTGTCTCACCGATGGTGACATTTGCAAGGGCCTTACACCGTAAATGACACATTAAAGCCTATTATAGTGGGAATTTTCAGTTTGAAAAGTTATGCAGAATTTAAATCAATTACAGAATCTGAGGGTCCAAAAGAATTTTTTCGCCGGTGCAAAATTTAGGTGTGCTCCAGATCACGAGACCTGCGGTGACTGTTTCTGTTTTAGCTGAATATTGTGACTTGAATAGTGCTCTATCAATTTTTACAATAATAATCTAACCCAGCCATAATCATTTATTTCTGTACTCGCTTCTATGTCATAATATCCCCTACTTCTTGTGAGCAGTATATATTGAAATTTGCAGACGCCTCTCTCTCTGTCTCTCTCTCTCTTTGCGCTTTAAGGGACACTTCCAAGCAAGGTTATATTATACCCGGAGACATACTCAACGTTGATTTAACGTCATACCAGTGAATCGTCATTCATTGAGTGTTGATTCGACGTTGTGAGCCTGCTGGGTCGTTTCTTCAGTACTTTCTTTGTATTTATGTCCTTAGTCCTATATCTTTGTGTATGTCTAGGTTTCATCCTTGTTGTCTGACTTATTGGTTTGCAAAATTGGGTAAGCCATTCTTATGCCGTATTATTTTTCTCCAAAATAGGATAAATTGTTTGTTTTGTACATCACATACTACAGAGAAGCAGACTGGTCTGTTATGCTACATAAAGTGAGTATGCTCTTATGATGACGTAAGGCTTTCTAGTTTGACTTTTCTTCCCAGAGGCCTACTGTGCTTGCAGTATGTGTGGGTGGAGGTTGTTTGGACATTCCTCCCAACCCCCATCATATCTCTTTTCTTCCTTCCTCTCTTTGGGAGACGGCTCGATATAGACTGAAATGCTGTCTCAAAGAGCCGTTTAATCCAAATAAACAAACAAACTACCAATACCACCTAGAAATTCTGTTTTAAGACTATCTCGATAAAAGATTGAGGTAGATTGTAAGCACATTTATATGACATTTCCACATTTGTGATGGCAATCTTCAATCCAGTTATAATTCCGGGCTCCACATATGCCCTAGATCAGTTTCATTTAGTTGGTCCAATACTGGCGCTAGTATAAAGGCAGATATTGGTATTTTTCTCGGCGCAGCCGAGTTTAATTTCAGTTTTGTTCCATATTTCACAAGAGTTCATTGGTCAAACAACGCTTATGTAAAAACTTAGCCAATAATATCAAAGGTCAATGAATATTTAATCTTCGTTTTTTTTCCGTTGTACTGCACTGCGTAAATACTAGCACTCTGTCGGATGCTAATTCAATTTTTTTTCTCTTGTTTGTAAATTTACAAAGGAAATTTTATCGAAAACAGACGCAGATATTCAAAACTTTCTTTTTCAGTATAAATCTTCTTTTCATTTCTACTTTTGGTTTAATACACACAAACAAATATTGCATCATGTTGGTCACAGTTTTGGAATCAGGTCAATCTCAAGATTGACCGCGGTCCATTTGGGAATTCGAAATTGGACAGCTCAATCTTGAGATAGGTCATTGTCGCTATCCAGTGTCAAAATTACGGTTGCATATGCCTACCGACATAGCTCACTTGAGTCATATTCATGAAAGTTATGACCTTTAGAGGAAATGATGTTTGACCTCTTCACCTAGAGACATATTACAAAACACACTTCCATTTAATTTGCGCCGATTATCTTTTTTAAAGATCTTCCTTGTTTTATTTATTACAAGAGGCGAGCACTTACATGTGCACTGACAAAGAGAGGCGCAGATGTTCATATTTTCAGATGACGCTAAAGGAGGCTCCCAAATTTCAAGCAAATCGGTTCAAACTCCTTGGAAGAGATGTAATAGAGAGCCAGAGCTCGAGATTAGAGGTGTTTTTGAGGATCAGACTGGGATATTTTTTTTTTCTTATTTGTCTACATAAACATACGCTGTAACCCCTCAATACAACCATCTTGGCAAGACGGTTCTAATGAAGATCACAATATGTTGTTTTATATGCAGAAATAGACAAAATTTTCACTTAATTATCTGTTTCTCCCCCTGTAATCTGGAGCATTAAGACGGTTTCAAAATCTCGAAAGTGAACGAAAGTTTACAGATGATACTTAGACACATGGACGTCATCGTTGATTAAACATTATTAAATCAGCCAATTTCCTTTTTGCCTTCATATTAATAGGGATCATATCTTAAAGAAAAGAACTTCCTCCAGTAGAAGCTTCATTCTTTCTCTAAGTGTCGACCTCTTTTTGGAAGGACGTCGCAATAACGGCGACTCTGCCTTGATTCAACATTTTGTGCCTGCAGAATTGTTGCAACTGCGCAGATAGCTAAAAATGCCTACATGTTCCTTTAAGCGGACCTCAAAGAATTTTTGCGTTTGATAGTTTGGGGACAACAATGAAGCTTACACAAACCGGGTAGGCGGTAGTCGAAAACGCTCGTGCCATCAACGAACGCGGATCAAAAACCGTCAGAAACAGCGTTTTTGACTGCAAATTGGCGACAATTTGCAATCGAAAACGTTGTTTCTAAAGGTTTTCTAAAGGCTGATCTTTCGCTGGGCGCACATGCCACATCGTTGATTTGTCGTGTCGCGGCTCATTTGTCTTGAAACATAAATAAGGAAGAGTTTTAAATAGAGACATGTAGAAATTGGATACAGCGCTCCTTTCAATATTTTGAGTGGTATAGTTAATTTCAAACGAGAGCAATGGACGGCTGTAAAAACAAATTCAGCGCTAAATTTTGTACACATATCTACGACTGTCACAATAAAGACATAGTAAAAAAGATAGTAAAGATAGCGGTATTCGTAAAAAGGGAAGTAAAACAACACAAAAAATTAAGTGGGGTAAGGCTCAGCAAAGCGTATCAAAGGCGGTATGTCATTATGTCACTGTAAGGTCCATTTTCCTAATACGATCCTAGTTCACAAAAATAAAGGTTTTCCTTGAAACTTAAATTTGAGCTGAATGCACCTAGAAAAAGGGTATTATACGTAAAATGCTAACAGATTCGTCTCCGATGTTTATTATTCAACACCTCAGAACTTTCAGAATGAATTATAGAGGGATATAGTGTAGACAGTGATTTGAAGTCTTTTTTCAGTATGAGCTATTCATTCATTTAGTGATGGAGCTCATTTGTACATGCATGACTTTTTCCTCTGTTAACATATTTGTATCAGAAGGGATTTAGTCGTTTCCGGAAAAAATGATACTTTACATTATTTAGGATCATTTAAATCAGCTAACAAGGAGGCAGTCAAAACAAAGCGTTTTTTATAAAATTTTGCATTTTTGCAGATATCCACATCTTAGCAGTGGCTTGTTTTGTAATTGCTTCTTCTCATGTAAGTTGGTTAACGCAGCCACAAAGCGCGTCCCAATTGGTTAATCAGATCCAAACAGCTTTCAAGACAAGAAAGACTACCGTCTTCAGCAGGATTTGAGCCCAGACCGCTAGCTTCGCAGGCCTGCTCTTAAAACCTTTGCGCTACCGGGACTTTCAAAATTGCAAAAGGTTTAGCAAAACGTATCTGATGAATCGAGGCAGAACAAAGGGCGAGGGTTGGGCAAGCCAAAATATTAAGTTCCTGGCTATCAGGTCTAACCACAGCGTGGTACTGTTTTTTTTTTCATCGAAATGGGGCGTAAACGTCTACTCCCAAAATTTCCTCTTCCAAAAAATCCATTTAAAAATGTTCCACTCCCATTTCGTTTACTGTGCCGAAACTTTATCACCCGTTTGGTCTACTCACGAACCTCAGATCACAAGCTAAATTCATATTTCACCATGTAAGCCGTAATTTCTCTAAATGGCTCAATAACAATTTAGAAACAATGAATTATGGAACGGAAGTCAAATCAGCCAGCATTCCATCAGGCTCAAGTTCATATGTACTCTTGAGCTAGGAAACTTGGTAACATACCTCGAAGTTGTATTTTATCAACAATTATTTACACCACATTTTACAATGGCAAAATGATATTAGACAATAACCAATAAAAACTGACATTTTTGTTCATACAAATGCATATAACAGTTATAATGCAGATATGTCGGAAAAAAGTACGTAAAAGTAAGAAGAAAAATTCTCAGAAACTGACACTATTCAATCCCAGATCAAACCCAAGACATCATGTGGGAAAGAGACAACACAAAATTAGTCACTACAAAGACAACACCAGCGGCAGCCATGTGAACAGCCATATTTCCCATGTAGGTGGTCAACGGACTATCTGAATATCACAAACAATACATCAATAACAGACATAGCAACTAACAACGCATAAAACAACCAAATTGAACCAAGACAGAACTGCCGCCTTGGGACGACCAGTAATGAAATTACTTGGGGCCTTAACCGGTAAAATTTACTCGTCTATGAGCATTTTTTTTGGTGTAGCCAAGTTATGCGGGGGTCTCCTATTCCAGGGAAGCAAATAGAAAGTCATACAGGGCGTTTCCCTTTATTACAATGGTGAAACATATGGCAGTGCACAGATTAACCCTAAAATTTAGGGTTCGAAATTAACAGTCGCAAGTTGCAAATTTACCACCTAATAATCTCATTTTCTTCCTGAAGCAAAAGTGGGCAGCAAAACGTTGCTGCCTGAAAATTCTTTAGTAAAAGTTAATTTCTTGGAAGAACTAGCCGGTTTTCATTAAAATACTGCTTCTATGTGTAAGACTAAACACAATTCCATAAGGTCAAAGGCATTATCAATGCCTTGGACAGTATGAAGGTTTGTTTGGTCAAAAATCTAACAACTGTTGAGTGACTTGAGGACTTTTTTTGGCCTCCAGTTTTTGTTACCAGGTAAGTAAGTTTTGCTTCTAGCTTGTATACCACAGGTAGCAACAACTTGCTACCTGCAAAAATTGTTAATTTCTAATACTTCCCTAAATGCACTGCAGAATTGAAGACATTTTTGCGTCTATAGATCCTTCAGCCACGAGACTGTATCAGGGCAACTGATCACTCAAATTAATTACGCAAGAATCTCCTCAACAGAAACCAAAGTGATCCGTTTTATTGTAATTCAAATGCAAATTTCAAATTTCAGCATGTTCTATCGTACTATGCCAAATAAATTTACCATTCATTTTTATTTTTATTGTATTTATATATCTGTTTATTTATTTCAAGATGGTGGAGTGGAGGAGGGCGGGGGACAATAAGTAGTGGGTGGGGGAGACTGGCTGCTTTGGAAACTCTGGCGTTCTGGATTTTATGCATTAGAGGCAAGCGTCAGGCTCTTGAGAAATCATTTTTGATGTTTATTGTAAACAATAGCAATCTAAGCGGCTAGTGTAAAGAGACATTAGTTTCAGGTAAATAAACGTGACAAGTACTTTTACCCACGTGCGGTGACCAAACTCATATAGAATGTAAGATGCGTTACCATTATAAAGAAAAATAGAATTTATTTTGAAACTCGACAACGACACAGACTGAATATTAAAAATTCCGATTATTTGACCTTTCTATCTTACCTTCAACATTTTTGTATTGAAAAGGCATTGGCAGTCAGTATTTAAGGACTCATTTATTTTCGGGCAACTGTTTATTGCCTAGAAACTAGGTAGCATAAGCATTTTTGAAAAACAAAACTTTTTAGCAACAAAAACTGAACATAAAGACCCAGGCTAACTTCAACAGTTCCTCACAGACACGACTCATTGTGTTATTGAACACAGTGGCTCCATTCTTCGGAAATTGGTCTACTATCTCACCTACAGCTTTTACTCAATTTGAATGCCCCAAAGCGAGTATGTATTGCCCCCCGCATTTTCGAAGGCTTTCCGTGGTTCCGTACTTTCGTGGCTCCGTACTTCGGTAGAAGCGTAGTTCCCTCCCCCTTAACAGTAGGTACCTTGTGTGCGCAACTCCTTCTGCATTTTTAGCTCACCTGAGCACGAAGTTTGTCCGTCGTCCGTCGTCCGGCGTCAACTTTTGCTTTAAACGACTTCTTCTCCAAAACTGCTAAATGGATTTCGAAATAATTTCACAGAAATGTTCCTTGGGGGACTCTCTACCAAATTTGCTCAAATGGTTCCGCACCGCTGAACAATATGGCCGCCAGAGCTAAAAATAGAAAAACCTTTAAACGACTTCTCCTCCAAAACTGCTGGGCAGATTTTGAAATAATTTCACAGAAATGTTCCTTAGGAGACTCTCTAACAAAATTGCTCAAACGGTTCCGCTCCGCTGAACAATATTGCCGCCAGAGCTAAAAATAGAAAAACCTTTAGACGACTTCTCCTCCAAAACTGCTGGGACGATTTTAAAATAATTTCACAGAAATGTTCCTTAGGCGACCCTCTACCAAAATTGCTCAAACGGTTCTGCTCCGCTGAATAATATGGCCACCAGAGCTAAAAATAGAAAAAAAAGCTTTAAACATCATCGTCTCTGAAGCCAATGGCTCGATTTCAAAATAATTTCACAGAAATGTTTTACTCATGACCCTGAACAAAAATTGCTACAACGGTTCCACTCCGCTGAAAAAAAATGGCTGCCAGAGCTAAAAATAGAAATAAATCTTAGAATGACACAGAGGGCACAGTTATGATCCAATCATCATTAAACTTTGTCAGAATGTTTATCGAAATGAAATCTAGACCATCTTTGAAACTGGGTCATGTGGGGTCAAAAACTAGGTCACTGGGTCAGATCTTAGAAAAACCTTGTGCACACCCTAGAGGGCACAGTTATGATCCAATCTTCATGAGACTTTGTCAGAATGTTTATTTATATCAAATCTAGGCCAAATTTGAATCTGAGTCTTGTGGGGTCAAAAACTAGGTCACTAGGTCAAATCTTAAAAAAACGTTGTGTACACTCTAGAGGGCACATTTATGATCCAGTCTAAGTGAAACATTGTCAGAATGTTTATTTCCATGAAATCTATACCAGATATGAAACTGGGCCATGTCAGGTCAAAAACTAGGTCACTAGGTCAGTTCTTAGAAAAACAGTGTGAACGCTTTAGAAGCCACAGTTTTGTTCTAATCTTCATGAGACTTTGTCAGAATGTTTGTCTCCAACAAATCTGGACCAAGGGTGCAACTTGGTCATGTTGGGTCAAAAAATAGGTCACTAGGTTAAACCTTAGAAAAAAATGGTGTACACTCTAGAGGGCACAGTTTTGATAACTTTGTCAGATTGTTCTTATCCAAGAAATCTAGACCAGGTTTGAAACTGGGTCATGTGGGGTCAAAATCTAGGTCATTAGGTTAAATCTTATAAAAGCCTTAGGTACACAATAAAGGGTTTATTTTCCATTTAATCTTTGTGAAACTCTGTCTGTCATATGGATGTCTCTGAGGTTAAGTTCACAGGATACTCAGGTGAGCGATCCAGGGCCATCATGGCCCTCTTGTTTCATGAATCATTCTAAAAAAGTTTGCAGGCTTCTTTTTCATGGTGTGTAAATGTGCAAGTGCCTTAGGGGTTATCGTCAAATAAATTTTACCACTTTTTATACCCCGCCACACGTTAGGGGCGGGGTATTATGTTTTCACGTTGACCGTCCGTAGGTATGTCCATCCATCCATCGTACGTACCTCCGTCTGTCCGTCTGTCTGTCCGTCCGTCCGCACTTCGTTTCCGTTCGATAACTTAAGAATCTATAAATTAAGCATACGCATTTATACCAAGAATGTCTCGCTCGGAATTGTTAACGGGCGAATTTTTATAATTTCTGAGGTATGGCACTTGCCAATGTAAAAAAAGAAAAGGAATATGGGCCATACTTCGAAGTTTTGGCTTTTAAAGCCTCGTCAGTAACCCTGACAATTACTGGCGACGAAAGCCAGAGAAAAAGGACACTGTAATTACTTGATTTTAATAAGGCAGTCGATTCAAAGACTAATTAGTATCAAAAAGGGTCCAAATGATTACAAAGCGATGATGACTACAGGTCTAAATCAAGCAAAATATTCCGATTTCTCACAATATATCCTCCTTTTTCAAAGGACAAAAATAAAATATAATCTGCACTATGGATGATGTACGGGAAGACGTTTTACGGCCGCCACACGGCACAACACCAGCTGGAGTGAAGTCAAATTAAAATCTTAAAGAGTTCCTTCAAGAGCAGAGAAAAAATTCAAGGGAAGGAACATGGGCCATACTCGGGAACTATAACCACTCGGCCACGTGGGTGGTTCAACAACGTAACGCTCTTTGCCAAGATAGATTTGATGTCACTATTTTAAATCATATTCTTGATAATTGCTGTTTATTTTGTTCGACTTTTTTTATACTTTTCAGTCTTTGAATCGAATGCCTTATTCAAATTAAGAACTCAATTTGTTACCATATCATGTCAAGGTCACTCGTGAGGCTTGAGTAGCAATGACTTCGATGTATGGCCCATCTTCTTTTCATCTTTTAAATGCATCTATGCTCTGAAAGGAACTCCTGTAGATTTTAATTTGACTTAACTGCAGCTGGTGTTGGCCGTTTGGAGGCCGTAAAAGGTTTCCTCGTACATTATCCATAGTGCAAATTATATTTTTTGCCCTTTAAGATCATAGGATATCTTCTGAGAAATCATATGTTTTATTTATTTAAACTCATATTCTCGATCAGCTCTTTATTTAATTGTACTTTTTTGATACTCTTCAGGGTTTTTTTTAAAATTAAGACATTACAAAATGGTTTTTCTCTGGCCTTCGTCACCAGATCATGTCAGGGTCCCCGATGAGGCTTGAGAAGCAACAACTTTGAAGAAGCACACATCCCTTTTCTTTCTTTTGAATGTGTTGTGTTATTTACTTTTGAAGGAATCATTTTAGATTCTAATTAGAAAACGCAAATAAGACTGCACATATGCAAAGGCAAATATACTTTTTACTATCGTGCTTTTCAAGGGGCCTCTTACACAATGTATAGTGTAGAACACTTCATATTTACGGTATCAAAATTGCGCGGTTTCACGATATTGACATTTTGGCGCAGATTATTTTATTCGTTAAAGATACAACATGGCTGCTGATAAAAAAGAGGCCCACGGGCCACAAAGCTCACCAAATCTCTAGCTCAAAATCGCCATCACATTTGTACAGGCTCAAAATTGCTGTCACATTTGTACAGGCTCATACAAAATATACAACTACAAAGTCTCAGTCTGACAATCTGTTGAATTGATAACAAAATATATAACTATTTTCCACATTTTGATTGCAGTAAATGCCATTTTTAATTTTCCCAAATCCTATAGGGGGAAGTTGTAAGTTAGTGCAACTCTAATTTGTCATAGCAACCGAACTAATGAGCCAGTGTTCATAAAATAAACACAAACTTTCAATTCCCAAGCTCATTAGGATGCTACAGATGAAATCTGGCCCACTTGGCCCGATGGCTTCAGAGGAGATAATGTTTTAAGTATTTTGTTTAAGAAATAGATCAGCTCTAGCGGTGAATTGTTGAGTAATAATTCACTGTTTGGAGGTCAGTTGTTAAGTAGATCATATCACGAGCGCGGAGCGCGAGTGATATATCTACTTACAACTGACCGACAAACAGTGAATTATTACTCAACAATTCAATGCTAGAACTGAGCTATTTCGATTCTAACACTCAAAAACGCTGAAAAATTATCATTTTCATTCAAATTCTCCCAACCATCTTGCCAGTGCGTTCATGTTCCCGCTAATTTTCTAGACTGTATCTAATATAAATGTACATTTTTATGGCGCTTTTAGAAAGAAAAAGCGACGTTACACCGTCTAAAGTCTCAAAACGTCACAAAATTACGTCAGTATTGCCAGTGACGTCAGCAATTAGACTCACGCGCTCCTAAACAGTGAATTGTTGCAGAATAAAACACGGAAACTTCCCATTGCTTCTATAGGCGCACTGTGTTAGAATTTCCTTTTTTTTCTTGCATTCTGGTTTCCATGACAACCTATAAAAATAGCCATCAGAGGAGATGGCAAATCCCCGAACCAAAGGCCCCATGTGCCTTGGTAAACAAGGTGCACTTCAAAACACATCAGTACCGGTGATATAGTGTCATTCTTTTATGCTTCTGATTGACATTATCTATTCAACAGATGCATGATTATCTAACACTCAGATCAAAACAGTATGCTTGCCTGCTAAAAAGAAGTAAACTCTGAAACAGCCACCATGTACACAGATGTATAGCATATGAAACACTCAACATTTCAAAATGTGTGAGTAACTTCTAAAGTACAAGCCCTACAAACCTATTTTGAACTTGTTAATAAGTGAATTGGGACAAAGAATCCAAATCTGAAAAAAGCGCGGGGGGGGTGCAGGGATGCGGATGCATTAGGAGCACTGATAGGATATCATGGCATGATCATCAATATTCTAAAAGAAATAAATGTATTAAAATTGTGGAGCAGGCCAGGAAAATTGTGGAGCAGGCCAGGAAAAAATGTGGAGCAGGCTAGGAAAATTGTGGAGCAGGCCAGAACAATTGTGGAACAGACCAGGAAAATAACTCAGAAAATATGAATGCAAGAGTTGTCATTCATCTATGAGACAATTTATCATGACCTGTTTTGCATATCTCTGAAGTATCATGAAAACATTTCAAAGGGTATTCAAGTTATGGAACCATCAATGGTAAAACCATCAAGGGTAAATAACTCAAAAAGTGACAAAGCAGAGTTGTCATTCTTCTTCGTGACATGTCATCATGACGTATTCTACATATCTGTGAAGTATCATGAAAACATTTAAAAGGGTATTCAAGTTACAGAGCGGACACGAAATCTCACCTAAAACCATCAAGGGGGAATAACTCATAAACGAAAATATCAAGAGTTGTCATTCTTGTTTACGACATATCATCATGACCTGTTCTCTATATCTGTGAAGTATCATGAAAATATATCAAAAGGTATTCATGTTATAGAGCGGAGAGAAAATCACACCTAAAATCATCAAGGAAAAATAAGTCAAGAAGTAAGAGAGCAATGGTTGTCATTCTTATTTGCGGTACATCGTCATGATCTGATCTACATATCTGGAAAGTTATATGAAAATATTTTAAACGGTATTTTAGTTACAGAGCAGACAAGAATCCGCCCAAAAAATCAACAATGGGGAGGTAACTAAAATATACTCGAAAAAAATATTAAAGGGTCAAACTTTGACCCTACGAGTCAAACTTTGACCCTACGATTTCTGGAACATTCCAAACATTTGGTAAAATAAATCATTTCAACATTACACGTCATTCATTTTGCAAGTTTTATACACATGAAGTTTGAAGCTATAGCCTTTATGTTGACCAAATCCAGACTTCAATTCACGCTACCCTCAAAATTAAAGTTGTCAGAAGTCCATAAGGAGCAAATTCACCAAAATTTTCGATTTCGCCAATTCATGATCTGAATTTTTTGAAAAATTTCTCGATAGTCATCATATTTAATCATTGTTAAGGTCAGCAAGCTGTAACAAGTTTAAAACTCATAGCAGTTTTAGAAGTCATGCCTGACCAAACTGACACACTAACATTTCTCTATGGGGATTCAAACAACTTTCATTTTAGGGGTAGTTTGACTTAAAGCTTGGACTTGGTTAAGACAAACCCTATAGGTTCAAGTTTCATGTGTATATAACTTGCAAAATGAATAAAATGGAAGGTACAAATGATTTATTTTACCAAATGTTTGAAATGTTCCAGAAATCGCAGGGTAAAGGTTTGACCCTTTTATACTTTTTTCGAGTATAGTACAATAGCAAGAGTTACCATTCTTGTACGGGACACACCTCCATGACCTGTTCTACATAACTGTGAAATATCATGAAAATATTCCAAATGGTATTCAAGATATAGAGCAGACAAGAAAATGTTTATGGCGGGACAGATGGACAGACGGATACCAGGCTCATCGCTATATCCCCAAACCTTTCGGTCGAGGGATAAAACGTGCAGTGGACAAACAAATCATATAGCTGATTGAAGACTTCCCATCGAACATTTCTATCAAAGTTTTTGTCAAAATATCTGCAATGGGTTAGCAGTAAATACCATGTTTCAATTTTCCCCATAATATTTCAGTGCAACTCTAAGTTACCAAAGCAATCAAACTAAAGAGCCGATTTTCATTAAAAAAACATGAAGTTTCAATTCCACAGCTCAAGGATGCTACAGATGAAATCTGAGCCCAATTGGCCTAGTGGCTTCAGATCAGATAATTTTTTAAATGTTTTTTTTTCCCCATTTTTTTTTTCATTTTGGTTTCCATGGCAACCAAGAAGAAGAGCAGCTGGCCAAAAACATATAGCTGATAGAAGAATTCTCAAGGAACGTTACCATGAAAGTTTTGTCAAAATATCTGCAACGGCTTGGCAGTTAATGCCATTTTTTAATTTTCCCCATTAAAAGTCTATGGGAACTCTAAGTTGCCATAGAAACCAAATTAAAGAGCCGTTTTTCATTTAAAAAAACCCCACAAACTTTAAATCTCACAGCCCAAGGATTCTACAGATGAAATCTTGGCCCATTTGGCCTTGTGGCTTCAGAAGAGATATTTTTTAAGTATTTTTTTCCATTTTTCGCATTTTGGTTTCCATGGCAACAAATTAAAAGAGTAGTGAGCCAATAGAAGACTTCTTATTGAACAGTGCTATGAAAGTTTTGTCATAATATCTGCAACGGCTTGGCAGTAAATGCCATTTTTTAATTTTCCCCATTATTCTAAGTTGCCATTGCAACCTCAGTAAAGACCCGATTTTTATAAAAACACAAACTTTCAATTCCCCAGCCCAAGGATGCTATGGATGAAAATTGGGCCCAATCGGCCTAGTGGCTTCAGAGGAGATGTTGTTTGAAAGTGTTGACGGACGACCAACACGACGACGATGGACCACTGCCTAATCTATAAGCTCCCCCGGAGCCTTCGGCTCTGGTGAGCTTAAAAAAAATAAAATGGTCAATTTGTGAGAATTTTCTTACTTTTCTATGTAGCCATACGTTTTGAGATCTTTTAGAATCTAAGGGGATGCCATAATGCATAGTTTAACGGAACGGTATAGAAAATACCTTAAATACCCATCAGATACTTCTTCTTATCTGACCTTCGTTTCTGCTGTGCTTGTGGTTATTCACACGATATTAATGTCGTTCATTGAATTAAGTGTTAATTCGTAAAGCTTTGGACACTTACACAATGAAGTATACCCCAGATATTTCACCGCCTTCTTCCTCGGTTTCTAGCGCAAACAAACTGAACTGATCCTCCGTGTTTTTACCATCCCTTCACCACCGTTTTTTTCACGTGACCCATTCCAAATGTTGACTGGAGTACTCTAATGCACTTTCAAGGTGACAAGTTTTGGGAAACCCCCTAGGTTGTAACCTCTTCCAGAGACAAATAAAAATATGTGCATTTTCGTTATGTCCAAACATAACTGATTATTAGTCTGGAGTTCCAGTTCCACCTGAAACAAAGAAAACAATTATGTCTCTTATCATTCTAACATGGCATTCCTTCAAATCAGGATAATGTTATTTTCTGAAGAACTACTTTACACAGTACCAAAACAATATGATGTCAATGTAGGTGCGCCACCGTTTGCAAACGTATTAAAGATATTTGCGGGTATGTGTGCTAGAGTTCTTTGCCTTCATCGCAAATATCGCCTAAATTTAGTAACGGCAAAATATAACTATTTTTCTGTATGTGCTAATCATTTTTTCCTTTATTTCCATTTCAGTGAGAACTAGAAAACCAAAATGAGTCAAGAACCGGACGCAGACAAATCCTTTAACTTTTATACGATAGCCAGTCTTGTCATGGACTTGGGAGCTGACGTCTTTAGAAATTTGCTTCTCAAAGAAGTTCCCCCAAATATAATGTCTAGTCAACTTCAAAAGATTTTAAACAGCCAATTCTTGATGAAATTACTAACCAAGGACCAAATAAAATTGCTGCAAGAACCGATACCTGATCCTTCTAAATTTGATTTTTCCTTAGTTACAATTTTGATGAAAAATATTTGCCCAAATATAAAGCAGCCGACTAAGGGTTGGGGCGCTCCTCCAGATCCCATGGATAAAAGTATTGGAGCTGACATTAAGCGACTTCTAGATATAAGGAACAATAAACTGCTGTTGCATGCACCTTCAACATTAATGTCTAATAGCGAATTCGTGTTGTTGTGGAACGACAGTACAGTTGTCATTTTGAGACTTGCAGCTTTTGTCAGTCAAAAGTTGGTTGACGAGGCGAAAGCAAAAATACGTGAACTTCAACATAAACAGATAGACATGTCTACCGCCAATAAACTGAGGTTATCAACACTACTGGAAGATTGCATTGTAACCAGCTTACAACATTCTGAGGAACAACGGGATATCGCTTGTTCTCTGGAAAAGCTAAACAAGAAGGTATGAATACCCTATAAATTTAATATTGACTTAGTAGGCACTAGCATGTAAACTTTTCTAATTGTTTCCCATTTTCATTTCTGTTTGCCTAGTTAGATTGTTTTTTTTTTTTTTTTTTTTTTAGCTCACCTGAGCCGAAGGCTCACAGGTGAGCTTATAGTATAGGCAGGCATCCGTCGTCCGTCGTCCGTCCGTCGTCCGTCGTCCGTCCGTCGTCCGTCAATATTTTCAAACGACATCTCCTCTGAAACTACAAGGCCCATGGTTACCTAATTTCATATATAGCATCTATACGCAGGGGGAACCAATAATACTGTTTTTATCTAAATCGCTTCAGAACTTTGGTTGCTATGGCAACTTAAAGTTTCCATTGACTTGTATGGGAAAAATTGAAAATTTGCATTTATTGCTCTGTCACTTCAGATTTTTTGACAAAACTTTTACAGAAATGTTCCTTGAGTATTCCTCTATCAACCACATGAACTTTATGTTAATTGCACAATATGGCTGGTTGCCATGGCAACCGAATGGTTAAAAATAGAAAAAATATTCAAAAATCATCTCCTCAGAAACTATTGAACCAATAAAGCTCAAACTTCACAGAAAGGATCTTAGTACTAGCTTCTATAAAAGTACTGTTTTTTTGGCAATTGCTGTAGCAGTTTGGTTGCTATGGGAACTTAAAGTTGCCATTGACTTATAATGGCAAAATGGAAAACTTGCATTTATTGCTATGTCACTGCAGATATTTTGACAAAACTTTTATGGAAATGTTCCTTGAATAGTCCTCAAACAGCCTTATTAGATTTATGCAAATTGCACAATTTGGCTGGTTGCCATTGCAACCGAATAGTTAAAAATAGAAAAATATAAAAAAAAACATCTCCGCAGAAACTATGAAGCCAATAAAGCTCAAACTTTACTGAAAGGATCTAACTACTAGTCTCTATAGAATTACTGTTTTTCATGGCAATTACTCCAGCAGTTTGGTTGCAATGGCAACTAAGAGTTTCCATTGACTTATAATGGGAAAAATGGAAATTGGCAATTTTTGCTGTCTCACTGCATTTATTTAGATTTTCTTTCTACAGAAATGTTTCTTGAATATTCCTCTATGTTTCATATGAATTTTCTCCAAATAGCTGAATTTGATTGGTTGCCATGGCAAATTATAGGGTAAATTTTCGAAAAAAATGAAAAAATCTTCTGCTCAGAAGCCATATGGGGGATGAAGCTGATATTGTGCAAACATGTTGATGACAGAAGCCTCTACATGAATTTTGTTTTTTCTTCCAATCCCATAAGAACTTTGGTTGCTGTGGCAACTTATAGTTTCCATTGACTTATAATGGGAAAAGTGAAGCCATGAGGAGGATGAAGCTGATACTGTGCATACATATTAATAACATTAGCCTCTACCTAAAGTATGTTTCATATTATCATTGCCCATGTGAACTGGTTGCTATGGCAACTTAAAGTTTCCATAGACTTATAATGGGGAAAGTGGACATTTGCTATATATTTCTGTGTTACTGCAGATATTTTGACAAAAGCTGTACAGAAATGTTCCTAGAGTAGTCCTCTATCAGCCATATGAATTTGCCCGAAGACCTGAATTTGATTGGTTGCCATTGCAACTAAAAGGCCAAATTTTCAATTTTTCATTTTTTTTTTTTTTTTTTTTTTGCCAAAGATCTTCTCAGAAGCCATTAAGGGGGGATAAAGCTTATTTTTTGCATAAATGTTTGTGATATTATCCTCTACATAAATGGTGTGTTTTATTGCTGTTGTGCATGTTGTGTTGTTGCTGTGGCAATTAAATTTTCCAACATAACCTCAGTGCTCAGGTGAGCGATATAGGGCCATTGGCCCTCTGGTTTTTTTTTTAATTTTAATGTTACCTCCGTAAACATTTTCAAACGTCATTTCCTCTAAAGCTGTAAAGCTATGTGCAACAGAAAATCAGAGGAAATGATAGATGCTCCCAAAATGCGCGCAGTGGTGGAATGCGTATCCTAGTAAAGGAGTGATTTCTTTGTAAACACTTAATGCAGTTAAAAGTGGATAAAATAGAGGTGAAGTAATGGGAGGATACACATCTACTCAGTAACCCAGCTTTCTAATTATATGCAAATTATTGTAAACCATCACTCAGCATAAAAATAAATAACCATCAAGGTCTTTGTTAAATGGTAATCCGTACAATCCAATCTAAAAAATAAAGTACGAAGTAACCAAGAATCTCATTTGGGCCTGCATTGATATGTAAATTTATAGTCTCAACAATGATGACAAATCTTATCTAAAGTAAGTAACTTCATCATATGCTCTTAGCAAGGCGTACACAAGGTTAGTTGTTAGGCGTACAATAATAAGGAATTTTTTAAAACCATTTTGAGCTTTTTCTTACAGGCTTTTATAAAAAAATCTTTACAGAAAACAGAAGTTGTTATCAATCTACAGTTTGTTAGTTTTGGTAATAGGAAGATAGCTGGGTTTTGCACGACAAAATTTGGTGTTATATTATTAATAATAGTAGGCTGTTCGGAATAAAAATTCTGGAACGGCAATGAGGGTTTTCACTGTACAGGGCAATAAAGTAAAACACTTGCAAACAAATTACATTGTATATTACACTTACCTCTTTACATTTACCGAAACTGTATAACAAAAATGACGCAGCAGATTCCGCATAAAAAGTCAAAACAATGATTTCCGACTGCTGGTAATAAGCGAATGTTTGCATTCTCGATTACACTCCAGGATATATCCAATATGATAGTACAGAAAGTTCGGACACTGTGATTTCACTCTTCTTATTTGGGCGGATAAGGTGGGTCGTGGTTTGTCATTCTGGCCATCTCTGGGTTTCTTCGATTATTGTTCGATCCATTGACTAATAGGGATTTTCGGATAGATAAGGCGAACCATATGAAAACCTGAACTCAATAATAATAATAATGTCTTTTTGATATGGCCATAGGCTAACGGCCCTATTGAGAATATCTCACTTATGTCGAGCCGATCGTTAATGTAAGATGGGCGAAAACAGGAGGTCTAAAGAAACAAACGTGATCTTCTGGAAATAGAACTTTGCTGTCTTATTTGTGTGCCGTCACAGAAAGGATTGATCTTTTGTTTTTGATTCAGCGTACATATACACTAGCCTTAGGCGATGGAGGTAAGATACAAATGCCTCGAAAGAGCCTTCACGGTGTCAGAGCTGTGTAGCCTTCTTACAAATCATACACCATTTAAGTGTCAAGTAGTGTATTTCAGTGGAAATTTAGCCAGACTGACATAAATGCATAAACTGTGCACTTGCAAATGTTCCAAATACTGTGTGATAAATAATGTCTTGGCTGTCTGATGGTCTAAAAGTAACCTTTATAAAGTTTCAAAAGCCTTTATATTCAGTTTTGGTAATGTTTTTCTTTTTTTTCTGAAGATAATTAAGTATGAATTTTAACCAGTTTCCATGGTTTTACATAATTATGTTAAGTACTGAAATTTACAACACTCATAACACCTCAAAACTGACTGGCGTTCAACAACAAAGTATTTAAAAAAAACAAGTCTTAAGGTGATTGTAGAACCGATCAAATGCCATAATCATGGTAAGAACATTTTCGAAAATTTGTCCGGGCATTTTATGCAACGTAGTTAAAACAAACCTGTTACAAAAGTAAAGAGGAGAATTCTCAGGAACTGACACAATTCAATCCCAGATCCAACCCAAGACACCATGTTGGAAAGAGACAACACAAAATTAGTTATCACCAAAGACAACACCAGCGGCAGCCATGTGAACAGCCATTTCCCATGTAGGTGATCAACAGGCTAGCCTGAACATCACAAACAATATATAAATAACAGATATGGCAACTAGCAACACACGAAACAACCAAGAAGAACCAAAACAGAACTGTCGCCTTGGGATGGTCAGTAATGAAATTACTGGGGGAGGGGGGCTTAACCGACCACCCTCGCCCTTTGTTCAGCCTTGGTTCATAAGGTACTTAGTTGCTCAACCCAACAAAACCAACCACCACCCACACAACACACACAAAAAGCACCAACCCTGACAATAAGAACAAATAATTCGTAAATCATTAAACATCTTTTTTCCCCATTTTCAATTTTTCAATGTCAGGGCTAGCCTTAAGCTCACAAACCACATCAAAACAGTCAAATCGTTAACCAATACATGAAACAACTAAGAAGAACTAAAACAGAAGTACCGCCTTGGGACGGACAGTAATGAAATTACTGGGGGCTTTATCGGTGTGCTGTCGGACCCTTGGTCCTGCTTTGGTTCGCGCAAAACAAAACTATATTGGTATCATCTTTGTATCTTCCTCAATACCAGTCCCTGTGTTGCGGCACATCCAGTTCGGTTTTGTCGGACAGTACCTGTCCAAAGCTAATGGTTTAAGTGTTTATCTTTGTGGTATACCTACGAAAAATAAAATTCATTTTCTACATTCTGGTTGTTTGCAAAACAAGAGCAGTGACTCACGATATTTAACTCTCATGTTATCTTGACTTTATATTTCAGGTCGACAAACTGATAGACAAGGACCATTGCCATCAGTATGATTGTCTGTACGATGCCATATTTCTACAACGACACTTTCCTCATGACCCTGCTGGGCATAAAGTAGATATATATTACAGCTGACTTTCTTTATCTCAGACACTCATATTTCAGAGTACCTTCTCATATCAAAGAATACAGTTTTGATACATTAAATAATTCCCTTTTTTGTTTACGTTTCTACTCTTGTTGTCTCAAATTACTAGACACCAGGTTTGCTAAAAATGAATTTTCTGGGACAAGAAATTTTATTTTAAGGTATCATTAGTTTGAGGTGAACTTTGACTTAGAGATATCGAGAGCTGACTGTATTTACTTTAAAACTGTGTTCAAATAATGAGTAATTCAATATTTGGTTTGTTTAAACCTGTGTTAAAATAATGAGTAATTCAATATTTGGTTAGTTTCAAAACGGGACAAAAATGAAACATTATTCTGATCGCTCAGTCAGTTGTATAGCCTTTCCTTCCACAATACCAAAACACACAAAATTCAAGGTACACTAGTCAGATGGCAAAACTCTATGAGAATGAAAATGCTTAAGTAAGCGTACAACGAACCTTTATACATATGTAAAAGCATAGATTACTTCTAAGATGGTTGGATAACTTGCAGTTTTACGTCCTATTCAACAGTATTTAAGTCATATCAGGATGATGGCAGAGTGATAATGAAAGGCTGTGTGCAATGAAACCCCGTTTACGGTAGGAAAGATTCTCGCTTGAAGCGGGGTCTGTACCCGAGTCCGCTATTACAGTAGGCCAGCGCATCTAAGTAACGATTCGTATAAACTATAATGACCAAGGAAACAAATTATGTGTAGTGTAAATATTGTCGCCATGAAAAGGTGCGTTAAGATTCTCGTTTTACCTTTTCAAGTATTGTTTTGCATTTGAATAATTCTACTGCACGCAATAAAGACTGAGCCGCGACACGAGAAAACCAACAAAGTGGCATGTGCGTCCAGCGAAGACTTAGATCAGCCTGGGCATCCGCCCAATCTGATCAGTCTTCGCTGTGCGCTTTAAGGGTAGCTAAGGGTGTAAGCTACATCCATGCGGACAGCAAAGACACTGATCAGACTGTGGGAACGTGCAGGCTGATATGAGTCTTAAGTGGGCGCACATGTCACTTTGTTCGTTTTCTCGTGTCGCGGTTCAAGTATTTTTTCTTGAGTGTTTCCTTGTTAAATTTGATTAACATATGAATACATTGATAATATCTGAACAACTCAGTATGAACTTGATTACATGGTCTCTTGACTAATACATCATATGCTGACAATGCGTCGATTTAGATACCTTAATAGTTTGTACTATCATATAAGATACGATCTAATGAAATGCATATGTTTCTTTTTATATAAATTACGAGCCGCGTTCAAATTATTTTAAATAGATTTCCTTGGTTTTTTATTCTATTTTGACCAACTTCTTATGTACTTTCATTAAGTTTATTCTTTTCTAGATTCAGCTAAGTTGCCCTGAAGACGATCATGGTAGGTATTTAATTCATTACATTTGTTTGATTTTTTTTTTACTTTTATTTATGAATTTATTTATGTCTTCATTTATAAT
The DNA here is from genome assembly GCA_963989385.1 of Ctena decussata. Taxonomy (NCBI): domain Eukaryota; kingdom Metazoa; phylum Mollusca; class Bivalvia; order Lucinida; family Lucinidae; genus Ctena; species Ctena decussata. Next base: position 57,590,307 of record OZ022503.1, read on the forward strand.
GAAATACCTAGTTGAAAAAAATGCGTAGCATATTTGAGCTGGTCTCCACAATATGATCGGCCTCGATATTTGACATTGAGATATCGCTTATCTCTAAAATAGTTTACGAGTAAACATATTAATGCAACGTACAGACATGCAATCGAGTGGTATTACTTTTTTTAACAGAAAACGTATAAAAAACTATCCTTAAATAAGTACTCATAACCTAGAAAGCCAACAACGCATATCTGACAAGTGTAATATAGTCCATCCCAAAACCTTGCAAGGTTGTCGGGGCACAACAGGTAACTTTACAACAATCTTTTTCAACCTAGTTGTGTCTTCGGCTGCCCCAATTATGCTAGTAAAATCCATCCCTCGGCCTGTCAGCTCCTGAATATAGTCTTTTCGCCTCTTCTTATGTCTACATCTTCGTCTTCTTCTTCTTCTTTTTCTCAATGTACCCTGCAGATATGTCTATGCTATCAGAAGACCTAGCGGTGAAATATACTATTGCCACCCAAAGATAATTTTTCCCGCCATTATTATAAAGCAAACCCATTTGAAGATAACAGGCAAAGCAGAAAGGTAGAGATTTACGGGTTATCATCGACTAGTCACCAGAATTGTATTTCTTTTCTGCCTCGACCGTCCTATGCAGTAGCTAAAGAAGTTCCACTGACAAAAAGAAGACGCTGCCATAATAATTTTGTGGATTCGAGCCCACCGTATTATTTTTTATGCCCGCCATGAAGTGGTGGAAGGGCATATAGAGTTTACCCTGTCCGTGTGTGCGTTTGTGTGTTCCATAGTCATGTACGGTCCATACCTTTGTCCTTCATGGTGGGATTTGAAAAGTAGTTGGCACAAATGATCATCATGGAAAGACAGTGTGTCGCTTGTCAGAACTTTGTTGCTAGCTGAAAGATCAAGGTCACACTGCACACTTAAACTTTGTGAAAACATGGTCGTGTCCAACTCGTTACTTTGTCATGGATAGTGGGATTACTATAATTGGCATAAATGATCATTATGATAAGATAGTGGGTCGCGTGGAAGAACCATGTTACTAACCCGAAGGTCAAGGTCACATAGGGCACATAAGATGTGTGCATAGGCTTCAGCGAAAACTATTAATGCCACGCCCATAACTTTGTCCTGCATGGTGGGATTTCAACAATGTTTGGCATAAATGATTATCATGACAAGTCAACGTGTCATGTGCAATTGAAAAGGTAAAGGTCACAGTCTGCTCTTAAATTTTGTGCATAAGCTTCAGTTAAACATGTTCGTGTCCGGCCCACAACATTGTTTTGCATGATGGAATTTCAAAATTGTTTTGAAAAAAAAATGAGTATCATAACAAAACAATGTGTGGAGTGCAAGAGGCATATCGTTAGTTTGAAGGTCAAGGGCACACTGGGCACGTTAACTATGTGCAAAGGCTATAGTGAAACATGTTTGTGTCTAGCCAATAACTTTGTCCTGCACGGTGGAATTTCAAAAGTTTTTAGCATAAATAATTATCCTGACTTACCAATATGTAGCGGACAAAAACTATCTCGCTAGCTTTATGGTCTGGGGCACAGTCAACACTTTAACAGTGTGCATTGGCTTCAGTGAAACATGTTTTGTCCAGCACATAACTTTGTCCTACTTAGTGGGATCCCAAAATTATTCGGCAAGAAGATTTGTTGCGCGCAAGGAATATGCCAGTGGCTAAAAGGTCAAGGTCAAAATGCACCCTTACGCTATGTGAACAGACTATAATGAAAACATGTTCGTGTCATATTCGTTTCCTGGTTCGACTACAAAATAAACGTTCGTCACTTTGACTTATATTTCTTGGTCCCTTGATTTTCCCTTTTATATTATACAAGACTGCTTCTATCAACCTAGTTGTCATACAATTGCCAGTATTAACCAAGGTGTCATCTAACGCAAGGCACTAGGCGGGGACCTCCGTGTCCTATAGTCACATTTCTTATTTTTATTTGTAATTACTTTTTTCCGGGGAGTGGGGGGGGGGGTATTCCCTATTTTGTCGTACATAACTACAAAACTGGCTGACATCTGACCGAATATTCATACGTCATACTAAGCTTGCCCCTGACAATTGATTTTTCAGAGTTACAGAGATAGATCACCGAAAAATCTTCGCCAGTTTTCCGAAATTAAACAATATGGGAGAGGGAAAACAACAACAGGCCGCGCATGATTTTTAATTGCGCATGCGTCGGTCAGTTACTTTTAATAGACATTGGTAAATCCATTTTTAGTTATAAATAGCGTTCGAAAAAATCCAATAATAATTGTATAGCGCTGCACTTAAAACAATGGCTTATCTAGCATGTTAAAGCTCTCTGCAAACACTATTTTAGTAGATTTATTTATTTATCATTTATCTATTTTTATTTATTTATTTATTTATTTATTTATTTTTAATTCTTTCTTTTTCCCTAATTAGATTAAAAATGAGCAAAACTCACTGGGCACGACGATATAATGTTCTACTATCGTAAGGGTTTGCTGTAGGGGCGATGGAATTTAGAGACCCTTCGTATCAACAAAAATGTTGGTCAGTTTGATATATTTACCTGTAGATCTAATAAACAAACAACTGACATTGTTTAATATGTTTCATTGGCCCTTTTACTGTATGCAAGTACTAGGGACGAGTCATTTATTATCATGTCAGGGGCCGGGTACATTCAGGAGGGTATGTGTGTGTGTTTGTAGGAGTGGGATTTTATTGGTGATCTACTGGGAGTGTGTGGAGAGATAGGGGGGGGGGAGCCTTGCATAATTTCTAATTTAAATATGCCTCCCTATTACACCTTCACTTTCAAATTATTTCTATTCTTTCAAATTTGAGATTTAAAACGGTTACAAAGAAGAAAATACAAGGGTCGCTCTATTCCCCCCCCCCCCAAAAAAAAAAATCATTGATGTATAAGTAGGAATTTATACAATGAATGTGAATGGTCTTAAAACATGTCGATCAGAGGATATGTTCTCAAGTAAAGGACCTCTGACAGATGTAATGTAAATTTGCCTATAAAAGTGGTCAAAAATGAACTTTTGGTATACTTCAAAATTTCTACTGAAATGGATTTATCGGAACTCCCTTTAATTGGCATAGAAATAATTTTTCGGTTATTGAGCACACAGATTTTTGGTGTAAAAAGTAAGTTTTTGTAATTGAATGTATGGAAAATAGGAAAAGTCTTATAAAGATACTTCCCCCCCTCCCCCGTGCCTCAGCTAGCCACTTTGCATACATGTGTGTAATGTCAATATACAAATAATACGTGAGTGGCAAGCTGAGGCACGGGGAGGGGAGGGGAAAGATAGTCTACAGCTCAAAAACTGAAAAGTGGGTGGGGTAATTAGACCCTCTGTGTCTTAAAATAAGGCTGGCATACTTTTTATTTACACAAAATTGCATGCTATATGCAGTTGTAGTGTTTACTTTATTTTAAGCATATTTTACAAAATGAAATTCAGTAAATAACAAAAATCGAAAATTTGAAGCATTCTGGATGGCCGAAAATTCCCCATAACCCCCTTGAAATAGTCATTGAGAGTTAGTCTGCAGACGGGATATTTTTTTTCAAAATCAATATGAAACTTCTTTATAATGCATAAGTCTACATGTTAATGCTAAAACCATCAACATTGACTTCCCATGGAAGCTGTAGTATTTTGTCGAAAAGTAGGCAAATTTGCATTGAAACCGTCAGAGGTCCTTTAACGCCTGCGTTTGTGACGGTTCCTTGTCACCAGTAAATAACTGCTCCGGAATCTGGGGACTGGGCCCAACAACACCCTTAATGTTATTATCAGCTTTATAGAGCTTTCAGCATCAGTTTCTTGGTAGACATTTGCAGAAAAAAAATAACGAACTATTAATCGGAAAAAAATTAATCTGTAACAATGAGAGAATTTCTTTGTATTTTGTTCCATAAGTTTGATTGAGGTCTGTCTATTATAAGGGCTCTTGAGGTCTGTCTTACATTAGGGTACTGGGGGTTTGGAGGGGGAGGGGTGGATAGGTCATAAACTTTTTTGTCACTAATCTGGAGGGAGGGGTGTGGAAACCAAATATAATGAAACTGGTAGGTAGCATGACTTCCTATATGACAAATAGAGACCGTGATGCAGCTGTTGTTATAATTTCATGAATACAGCTGGGGCACGATCTCCTTTAGTCTACAAGAGCTACAGCTTGGTCTCTGTTAGTGTTAACTACAGCACAGCTGCAGCACGCTCTCTATTTGTCACATAGAAAACCATAACAACAGCTGGAGCATGGTCTCTGTTAAGTATTATAGGAAATCAAGCTCCACATGTTGTCATGAGAGTAAAACAACAGCTGGAGCATGGTCTCTGTTAAGTATATAGGAAATCATGCTCCACCTGTTGTCATGAGAGTATAACAACAGCTGGACTATGGTCTTTGTTATGAATATAGGAAATCATGCTCCACCTGTTGTCATGAGAGTATAACGACAGCTGGAGCATGGTCTCTGTTAAGTATATAGAAAATCCTGCTCCACCTGTTGTCATGAGTGTAACGCAACAGCTGGAGCATGGTCTCTCTAATGTATATAGGAAATCATGCTCCACCTGTTGTCATGAGAGTGTAACAACAGCTGGAGCATGGTCTCTGTTAAGTGAATAGGAAATCATGCGCCACCTGTTGTCATGCGAGTATAACAACATCTGGAGCATGGCCTCTGTTAAGTATAAAGGTAATAATGCTCCACCTGTTGTTATGGGAGTATGGTCTCTGTTAAGTATATAGAAAATCCTGCTCCACCTGTTGTCATGAGAGTATGCAACAGCTGGAGCATGGTCTCACTTATGTATAAAGGAAATCATGCTCCGCCTGTTGTCATGAGAGTATAACAACATCTGGAGCATGGCCTCTGTTAAGTATAAAGGTAATAATGCTCCACCTGTTGTTATGGGAGTATGGTCTCTGTTAAGTATATAGAAAATCCTGATCCACCTGTTGTCATGAGAGTATGCAACAGCTGGAGCATGGTCTCACTTATGTATAAAGGAAATCATGCTCCACCTGTTGTCATGAGAGTATAACAACATCTGGAGCATGGTCTCTGTTAAGTGACTAGGAAATCATGCGCCATTTGTTGCCATGAGAGTAAAACAACATCTGCAGCATGGTCTATGTTAAGTATATAGGTAATCATGCTCCATTTGTTGTTATGGGAGTATAACAACAGCTGGAGCATGGTCTCTGTTAAGTATATAGAAAAACATGCTCTACCTGTTGTCATGGGTGTATAACAACAGCTGGAGCATGGTCTTTGTTAAGTATATAGGCAGTCCTGCTCCTCCTGTTGTCATGAGAGTATAACCCTTTGTATCTGGGCACAGCAAATTAAAAGGAGAACTTATCTGGAACATCGTCTCTGCTATAAAAACAGCTGGAGCATGGTCTCTGTTAAGTATAGAGGAAATCATGCTCCACCTTTTGTCTTGAGAATATTACAACAGCAGGAGCATGGACTCTGCTTAGTATATGAGAATCCGGCTCCAACTGTTGTCAAGAGAGTATAGCAACAGCTGGAGCATGGTCCCTGTTAAGTATATAGGAAATCCTACTCTACCTGTTATCATGAGAGTATAACAACAGCTGGAGGTCTCTGTTAAGTATATAGAAAATCCTGCTCCACCTGTTGTCATGAGAGTATAGCAACGGCTGGAGCATGGTTTCTGTTATGTATATAGGAAATCCTGCTCCTCCTTTTGTCATGAGAGTATAACCCTTCGTATCTGGGCACAGCAAATTAAAAGGGGAACTCATCTGGAACATCGTCTCTGCTATGACTATAGGAAACCATGTTCTGCCTCTTGTCAGCAACAGGTGTAGCATGGTATATGCTAGTATTATATGAAACCATGCTCTACCTGTTGTCACGAAAGAAGAACGACAGCTGGACCATGGTCTCTGCTATAACTATGGGAAACCATGTTCTGCTAATTGTCACGAAATAATTACAACAGCTGGAGCATGGTATCTGATAGTATTATAGCAAACCATGCTTCACCTGTTGTCATGAAAGTAGAACAACAACTGGCACATGGTGGGTGCTATAACTATATTAAAACATGTTCCACCTGTTGCAGTTAGGAAATAACAGCAGCTGAAATGGTGTCTTCTAGTGTTATAGGAATCCATGCTCCACCTGTTGTCAGAAATGTTGAAGAAAGGCTCGAGCATCTTTTCTCCTAAAACTATAGTAAAACATGCTACGCATGCTGTCATGAGAAAACAACAACAGCTGGAGCATGGTATCTGTTTTCACTATCAGAAATCATGCTCCATATGTTGTCATGAAAGTAGAAATTCAGCCTGAGCATGGTCTCTGCTATAACTACAGGAAACCATATTCCGCCTGTTGTCACGAGAGAATAACAACCATTGGAGCATGATATCTGCTAGAACTATAGGAAACCCTGCTCCGCCAGTTGTCATGAAAGTAGAACAACAGCTGGAGCATTTTGTCTGCTAATACTTACGAAAACATGTTCCGCTTGTTGTCATGAAAGGAGAACAACAGCTGGAGCATGGTGGCCGCTCGTACTTTAGGTTACCATGCTCCACCTGTTGTCATGAAAGTAAAAAACAGCTGGAGCATGGTCTCTGCTGTAACTTTAGACAACACGCTCCGCCTGTTGTCGTGAGATAATAACAATAGCTGGCGCAAAGAATCTGCTATAAAAAGGGAATTTATGCTCCACCTTTTGTCATGAAAGTAGAACAACAAGCTGGGCCCCTGCTATTACTATAGGAAACCATGTTCTGCCTGTTCTAACGAGAGAATAACAACAGCTGGAGCATGATATCTGCTAGTACAATAGAAAATCATGCTCCACCTGTTGTCATGAAAGAAGAACAGCATTTGGAGCATGGTCTCTGCTATAACTATAGAAGACAGGCTCCACCTGTTGTCATGAGAGAATAACAACAGTTGGCGCAATGAATCTGCTATAACTATTAGAATTCATGCTCCACTTGTTGTCATGAAATTAGAACAAATGTTGGAATATGGTCTCTGCTAACAGGATAGGAAACCATGTTCTGCCTGTTGTCACGAGAGAATAACAACTTCTGGAGCATGGTATCTCCTAGTGCTATAGGAAATCATGCTCCACCTGTTGTCATGTAAGTAGACAATAGCTGGAACATGTTAAATAGAGTAACAAACGGAAAACAAGCTCCACTTGTTGTCACGAGAGAATAACAAGAGCTGGAACATGGTAACAAATGCTGGCGCAAGGAATCTGCTATTAAGATGGGAATTCATGCTCAACCTGTTGTCATGAAAGTAGAACAACAACTGAAGCATGGCCCCGGCTATAACTATAGGAAACCATGTCCTGCCTGTTGTTACGAGAGGATAACAACAGCTGGAGCATGATATCTGCTAGTACAATAGATAATCATTATCTACCTGTTGTCATGAAAGAAGAACAACAACTAAAGCATGGTCTCTGCTATAACTGTTGGACATCATGCTCCGCTTATAGTAACGAGAGAATAACAACAGCTGGAGCATGGTCTCCGCCATTACTGTAGCACATTGTCCTCCGCTTGTTTTAACGAGAGAATAACAACATCTTGAGCATGATATCTGCTAGTACAATAGAAAATCATGTTCCACCTGTTGTCATGAAAGTAGAACAACAACTGAAGCATGGTCTCTGCTATAACTTTTGGACATCATTGTCCGCTTGTTGTAACGAGAGAATAACAACAGCCGGAGCATGACCTTTGCTAGTTCTTTAAAAAAATCATGTTCACCTGTTGTCATGAAAGTAGAACAACGGCTGGAGCATGGTTTCTGCTATAACTTTAGAAGACAGGCTCCGCCTGTTCTCACTGGATAATTACAACAGCTGGCGCAATGAATCTGCTATATATATGCGAATTCATGCTCCACCTGTTGTCATGAAAGTAGAAAATAACTGCATGGTGTCTGTTAATAATATAGAAAACCATGTTCTGACTGTCGTCACGAGAGAATAACAACAGCTGGAGCATGATATCTACTAGTACTTTAGGAAATATGCTCCGACTGCTGTCATGAAAGTAGAACACCAGCTGGAGCATGGTATCTGCTATACATGTTGGACATAATGCTCTGCTTGTTGTAACGAGAGCATAACAACAGATGGATCATGGTCTCTGCTATAACTATAGGACATCATGCGCCTCTAGTTGTAACGAGAGAATAACAACATCTGGAGCATGGTCTCTGCTAGTGCTATGGAAAATCAAGCTCCACCTGTTGTCATGAAAGTAGAACAACAACTGAAACATGGTCCCTGTCATAACTATAGGAAACCATGTTCTGCCTGTTTTCACGAGAGAATAGCACCAGCTGGAGCATAGTCTCTCCTAGTACTATAGAAAATCATGCTCCACCTGTTCTCATGAAAGTAGAACAACAGCTGGTGCATGGTCTCTGCTATAACTATAGAAGACAGGCTTCGCCAGTGTCATAAGAAAATAACAACAGCTGGCGCAAGAAATCTGCTATTTATATGGGAATTCATGCTCCACCTGTTGTCATGAAAGTAGAACAGCAACTGAAGCATGGTCCCTGCTATAACTATAGGGAACCATGATCTGCCTGTTGTCACGAGAGAATAACAACAGCTGGAGCAAGGTATTTGCAAGTACTATAGGAAACAATGCTCCAACTGTTGTCATGAAAGTAGAACAACAGCCGGAGCATGGTCTCAGCTTCAACTACAGGAAAACATGCTCCGCCTGTCATGAAAGTAGAACTATAACTGGAGCATGTTCTCTTCTGTAACAAGCGGAGACCATGCTCCACCTGTTGTCACAAGAGAATAACAATAGCTGAAATATGGTATCTCCTAGTACCCTAGATCTCGTCAAATCTCGTAAAATCTACTCATGCAAAAAATGCTTCAAGGGGAGCAACTTCTTATCTTCAATGTTTTACCCCAATAACAGTGGCAGATTAGATTCCTCTGAACGTGTATCCATTTCTGTTAAGATTCAGATCCTTCTGAGAAAAGACATACATGTGTCTTGGCCATGGCCATGGAAGTTATGGGGATTCATATGAAAGACGGTATAGAAAAGAAAATAGATATAATCACTAGAATACAATATGGGCACTTTCATATCACATCATAGTAGAACTGAAGTTCTAGGTCAGAGGGTTAAGCGCTGGCTTGTTAAACTGGCTCTCGGGGTTCAAATCCCACTGAGGCGGCATTGTTTTTAATTGTAAACGGGATTCCATTGCACACAGCCATTCATATTATTACATTCCCGTCGGGTCGATATGACTGAGATAGTGTTGTTAGGTCCACCCATATCACATCCTGTACTCGTATATGCCTTGGACCAGTGATACTGGTGTTGGGCTGATGCTCTGTAGTAAGAAAATATATTGAGATTTTTCGTATAAGTAAAACGTCGATATGACGTCGGTGCAATGCTGATACGACGTTTTGTCTGGGTGGGTTTAAGGTGCATAGGTACACCGTAATGGTTTTCTGCCTTTTTCTAAAAAAGGGGAACAACTTTTGTGACTTCCAGTTTGCTGACCTGTGTGACTAAGCCCTTCCTAATAAGGTTTACCTTTCAGAAAATAACTTGCTCCTTAAGAAGCAAATTCTTTGCATGAAAAGTTGACTTCAAATGAGAAAGGGGGGGGGGGCATAAATAAACAATGGCAGAGTAGTTTCCCCTGGAAGTTTACACAGTCACATTAATGCGTATGGAGACACATTTATTTTTTTTGGCCATTTTTAAAGCTCAGACATGCTGACTTCTTTGACGTAAAACATTAAAAAGTGGATTTGACTGTAGTATCAAAAAGAAGAGACGTTCCTCATAATTTGTGATGAAATACCTCTTCAAACGCAGAAATCGGCAACTCAGTGTGAGGTATGCGAGTTTTGGCGACCCGATTCTATACCTGCAACCGTATGCTTCTCTGATAAACAAACCCATTGTATTGGCCACTTGAAGCGCTGGCATCATTTTAAAATGCGGACTGAGTCTGGCATCAGCGTGCATATCATTCCCTCCAAAAGACGCAATAGGTGCTGTTTTAAGTGGAAGAAAGCTTGTTGAAAACTATGTAAAATTCCAGGCTCGTTGCAGATACAAGAACAGACATGTAATAAGCCATCGCATCTTACACAGATAACACTTGATGTCTCCCTTGGAATCCAAATACAGGGAGAGAGAGAGAGAGAGAGACAGACAGACAGACAGACAGGCAGAGAGGCAGAGAGGAGAGGAGGTGGGGCCGATCGGGCTTCATTTTATATTTTTGTTTTGAATCGCAAAAAACTGCATCACAGATATAGTATACTGCAATGAAATGGAATTCGCATATAGGCCAATACGTAGAACAATGCCCGTGGGTGTTGATGAGATGCAATGGATTGAATGCAAAACAACCCGATTTAACTGCTACTATTGTTTATGTGTCTCAACAGCAGCAGTATCTGCATTATGGCCATCAACTATTAACAAACTTTTGTGGGGTAACCCTGAGCTGACATGCCAAACAAACAGAATTTTCCTAGCTGTTCAGAATTTTATAATGAAAACAAAACGCTTCGAAAAACAGTCAAGGTTAACTCCATTTCACATTACTTACAAGTAGAATAAAAAGTTTCTTCCTTTAATTGTATTAATATACAGTTGTTAAATGTGTAGAATCTTATTCCATTGAGCTGTTTATGTGAACGAACCTATGGCTTAAAAACACAGTTCCTCGACTGCTGTACACAAACATGTACCTTTATACATGTATTTCTAAAAAATGGTAATTGATAGCAAGCCTAAAATTCCACTCCCCGTGGAGCCCTCCTACCTATCACGTACCTGCTACTATGTTGTATATTTTTTGTATAACTTTACTGCCATCTCTCTAAAGCACCTTACTCGCTAAATACCTGATCATATGTTACATTACTATCCCAGACATCTTTGTTTAGAACTGATCTTATGTCAGTTTTAGCAAACCTCAAAGTTCAAATGACTATATACTTGTTATACGATCAATTGAAACATAGGATACAGCTTCATATAAGTCGCATGACTTTCTTCTGAATTCTATCTGTACTGATTTCATTTACATGTACTTATATCTGTATTTACTTTATGTATCTCAGTTTCAAACAAAATATTGTTTAAACCAACAGCAGCGGTGTGCCGATAAAATATTTGTCAGCGCATATACAGGTTTTACAGCTTTAAATCTTGTGCGCCCTAGACATCGAAAGGCCGAAAAGTTCCAAACACAACCTTCCCTTTACACTGTAAAAATCGCGCTTAGCTATAAAACACAAGTGGTTACATGTTTAGGTGTAAACATGTTTAGGAATATGTCATATAGCTAATTATGTATGCCTTTTTATTATTTTCCCGGCAAAGTTTGCTAAACACGTTTTATTCTGTTACGCGTTTCGAATGAATCCCTTCTCTCTTTTCCCCGTTGAAGAACGAAAAAAAGAGACGAAAATGTTGACAGAGGAAATTTTCAAAATAAAAGTTAGATATAACCAGTTTTTTACATGTTTAATTTCTAAACATAAACCTAAACATGTTGCAAATTGAACATGTTACGATTTAAACACATAAAAAATCGGACTGCATTTTTTGCATTGATTCTAAACACAGTTTTTACACTGTATATATTCCTAGATATCAGAACAATTATAAAATGCAAAGAAAGTAAAAAGTATGCAAAGACCAGGAACTGAAACAATCAAAATCCAAATCCAGCCCTCAAACCATAGTTGGAAACAACTAAGATTACAAATAATCAAGATACAGAGAACATTTGGCCAACCGAGTGAGCAGCTTGTTCCCAAAAGGTGGCCACTCAGCAACCCAAACCGAACCAAAAATAATAAGAACATACATAAGGTAAAACATCACAGAAACTCTGACACCAGAAACAGGCAACAGAGAACCACAACAGAACTACCGCCTTGGAACGGTCAGTAATGAATTACTGGGGGGCTTAAATCGATTTTACAGGCCCAACCTCACCCTCAGTTTCTGAAGTGGTACAAAACATTTAGTTGGTAGTTCGGTTCGCATGTTAACCCTCTAACTCGTCAATGAATCATCACGGTAAACACATAAATCAAATTTCAACACCATGAAGAAGCAAAGACGAGGACTCAACAGATACAACGGACCGTCTGACAGGTGGAGATCCCTGTCCTGCCAAACGACCCCACTGGAAATCTGAACAGCAAGTCTTGGAATTCATGAAGGTGCAAGCGAATGTACAGAAGCTAAAGGGTTTAAAACGCATTAGATTATTGAAAGAGTTATGCTTGTACGTGAAAATGGGGTGACAAAATCATTAGCAGAATTTTACCCTTCGGTGACAACTTAAACCTAACTAGCAATATCGTTTAGGCTAAAGGTTGTTTATGTTTTTATTAGTTCACTGGCAATAGCTACATTTGCTCTAGAACGCTGTTACCATTTAACTGGTAAAGGTAATTTTACGTGCAAATTGCTGTTAATAGTCAACTGACAATAGCAATTACATTCTTATATGGCTAACAGCAATTTTTGTCGCCCCGTTTACGATTGGAAGGATTCCCTCCTCCAGCGCGAATCGAACCCGGGACCGCTAGATCAGCAGGTCATCGCTTAACATGACCTATTGGGTCCCCTTTATACTACAGGCATCAGTGTAGGTCTTGTTCTTAAGAAAGTATTTCTTGCTAAAATGGGGGTATTTGGGGACTGTGATGTAAGATATTTTTATATTTAGAATAATAGTTTTCTGTTGAAATATCTCCCGCTTCATTTTGTTTTTTTTTTCCTTTCTTTTGTTTTCTAGAGTTTCATGACCTTTTAATTTTAAGCTCCAAAGAGTCATTTTGCATTCTGAATCTTATTTGTTAAATGCTGTGCATCAACTTTTCATTTGAAGTTTTGGCGATATGAAATAAATAAGAATTATCAAGTCCGGTTTGTTCTCCGAATTTCGGAATTCAGAATTCGGATTTCAGAATTCGGAACTCGGAAATAGTATGGAAGTGAAAAGTGAGCCCGATGATTTGGGCCATCGTAGTTCTGATAGAAATAGGTAAAGAAAGAAAAGCCATTTTTATAAACAAAACATTTTCTCGCCGTATCCTGCGCCGGTAAAGCAGATTGAGCGAGATTCAAAATATTTGTATTCTTCGGGGCAAGTCAAACCAAGAAAAAACGCATAGGGGATACAGGGATATGGCATGTTAAACGTTGCATTATTCGATATGTTTTATATTATTATTCCATCTTATCTATTTATATTTATAAATGTTATATTACTATTCTATCTTTGTTATTACTATTGTTTATTTCTATATTTGTATTCAATATCCTTTCATTTCTATTGTATATGTCCCATTCATATTCTATAATTTGTCATTTGTATTTATGAATTTTCCATTACATATTTGTTTCCAATCTCTGTTCATTTCTATTGTATATGTTCCTATTTTTATTGTGTACTCGATCATTTGATTTATAAATTTTACATTACTATTTTACCTTGTTTTATTTCTATTCTATATTGGTATGTTTCTATTCTATCTATATTCGACCGTTTGCATTCATTGAGATGACTATTTATATTCAATACGGTCTTACATTTGTATTCTACAAGTTTAGCTTTTGAAAAAGCTTGAGAGGTTATCCCTTAGCAAATGAATCTATAGGATGTAAGTGGTAAAGCAGAAAAATGGCAGCATTACAAGTTAATTTTATTGTATTCTTGGATTTGTTGAAGCTGTATGTAAGTGGCGAGTTTGACAGTTTTCTTTTCTTTTTGTCTAGTGATTGCTTGTAACAGGTGAGCTTCAGTGCGTTTAACTTTTGTTAGATGACCTGTAGTGTTTAGTAATGGCTCTTCGTAAGTGGACTGTACTCTCTGGTAAGTGCTTGTATTAGGTGAGATTCTTGTATTAGGCGAGATGAAGTCTTCAGGATAAGTTTTACAGCTCATGTCTTAGCAATGCTGGAAGGGACCCTGCAGCTGGGTGCGCCTAATTGTGGGAGCAAGTACCGGTAAATAGTGGAACCTGCATTTAGCGTTAATCAAGTAGAACTTGTTATTGATCTGCACTGTAAAGTGCTAACTGAACTTTCAGGTAACTGTTTATATAAGGTGACATAAGGGGTTTTAAGGTATAAGCTATAAAGATCATGCATTAGCGATGCTGGCGAAAACCCTGTAGCTGGGGGTGCCAAATGTAGAAGTACCGGGAGATAGTGGGACTTGTAGGAAACGGCGAAAGCAAAGCAAAAGGAAACGGCGTACAATCGAGTATAAATTCCTATCTTAATATGGTTATCCCCGAGGGGATAATCAATAATTTGTTTATTTACTTTGTTACATGGTATTTCATTGGCTAAGAAATATTTGGTATGTCTAGTTACCGAAACCTTTATCAGTCCAGCCTTTAAAGGCTAACCACCTACATACCAGACGGTTAGAGTAATAACAAAGACTTACACGTGACACCCAGCGATTTGTATTCTATTCTATCCCATAACTTTACAAGGTCAATTTGGGTCTTTGTCTGCTAATATATTGTTCAAAATTTTCGATACTAAAATACTGCCGATCCTTACATATGGAGCCGAAATATGGTTTGGACATGAAAGCAAAGATATCGAAAAAGTTCATCATGATTATTGTAAATATATTTTGAAAGTTTCGAGACATACACCAAATATATTTGTAAGAGGTGAGTTAGGTAGATACACTATATATAATGCTCGTTGTCTGAAGTTTATAAAATACTGGTTAAGAATTTTGCATATGTCGAATAACAGACTTCCAAAAATCTGCTATAAACTACAGTTTAAGTGGCTAGATGCAAACCTACGGACAAAATGTTGGGCAAGAGATATTAGGGACATATTGTTAGCAAACGGATTCGGATATGCTTGGTATGATCAAGGAGTTGGTAATGTAAGGGTGTTTCTACAAATGTTTGAACAGAAACTTAAAGATATTGATATCAGCATATGGTTCACTGAAGTAGCAGATATGAGTAGACTCAGAACATATAGAATTTTAAAAGATAGGTTTTGTTATGAAACATATTTAAACCATAATTTGATTACTGTATATAAACAAATTCTGGTGAAATTCAGGGGAGGATTATTAGATTTGAGGGCAAATACGGGTCGGTTTGAATCTATTCCTTTTAATGAAAGAATCTGTCAAGTATGTAATTCTGATATTGAAACAGAATTTCACTTTCTTTTAGTGTGTCCGTATTTTGACCATTTGAGGGAGGAATTTATCCCTTCCTACTTTTATATGTATCCCTCAGAAGTAAAATTTAGATTATTAATGAATAAGGATAATGTTGATTTAAAAGTAAAAAATTGTCAGTATATAATAATGGCTTTAAAGCTTAGGTATGAACTCCTACACAGATGAAGTTGAACTCTTATAAGAATGTTGATTCTCTAAACCATTGTTAAAAGTTGTAAATGTGAAAATTTAAACGTTTCACAACTAGGAATATGGTTATGATGTATTTGACACTAGCTGAGTTTAATATTATTACACATAATGTCCATTACCCTCACTTTTGTATTTGTATATATGTAATTGTAATTTGGGCCGGTGGCCTATATTACTGAATAAATAAATTACTTAAATAACTTAAAAATTACAAGGTCGTTGGGGCATCATAGATGATTTTGAAATAATCTCTTTCCACCTTGTACTGTTTTCAGCTGTCCTAGTTGAGCTGGCAAAGTAGACATTACTTACTCCATTACGAATGCCTTCTTGCACAGGCTGGTCTCAGTTTTCTTTGTTCTCGTGTCTTTATCATGACAGCTACAATCAAGCATATACCTTATAAAATATGCGAACATCGATGATTAAGATCAGCCTGCTCCTCGCGGAGTCTAAGAACGTACGATGTCACATCGACACGCTCTGGATCCTGAGGAGCTTGTATAGGGTAAACGCGTCTGAGCAGAAGTGCAGACTGATTTTAGTCTTTACTGTTCCCCTGAGCTATCAAGCTTATTTTCTCCTGACAGGGCTACAACATCCAGCTATTTGAAAATCTGCCTTAAGCCGAGACGAACACACTGCCATGTTTTCCGCCATTTTTGTAAAGGGAAACAACTTTTATGATATCCTGTTTTGTTTTCTGCAATATGTAGCCCTTCTAAACTGGAATCAGTGCTCACAGGAAAGTATTTGCTTCCAGGGGAGCAAATTCGGTCTTTGAAAGGCCACACACACACACACTCACACACACACACACACACAGACTTTAAATGTCTGAGAGAGAGAGAGAGAGAGAGAGAGAGAGAGAGAGAGTGAGAGAGAGAGACAGAGTGAGGCACACAGACAGAAAGAGACAAACAGACAGATACAGAGAGACTGACACAGACAGACAGACTGACATAGACAGACAGTCAGAGGGCCAGGGAGACGCTAGAGTTTCTTACCATGCTGCCCTTGAATAAAGTTGATTGACTTCATGAAAGTTTTTTAAGTATTGTTCAAACAAGTATGTAAACACCAGTCAATAAGATATCCTTAATGAATAACAGGTGTCAAGGTTTCGTCACCATAAACCCTATGACTCCCTCAGCAATAACTGCATGTCCCCTTTATTTCAGTACGTTTCGGTATCTTGGTGTAGCTAAATGCCGCAATTTATATCTATCTTTAGAACATCAATTATTTCCACAAAAAGTCGTTTATTTTATTAAATATTATAAATTTCCTATTATCGTCAAATAAAATTGGCAAGGTTTTAATAATAAAGTAGAAATAGTAACAATCAAGGAAACTTATCTCATTTAATAAAGCTATAAATGGAAATAACAGATAAAAATTGGCGAGTGGTGGGTTTCATACCCCCGAAATTGCAACAATTCGCTTTTTTGTCACCCGACGTAGGCGGAGGGGGACTATAGAAATGACCCTCGTCCGTCCGTGTGTGCGTCCGTCCGTCCTTCCGTCCGTCCGTCCGAAATCTTGTCCCCACAACTCCTCCTACGTCTTTCATCGGATTATTTTGAAATTCTACAGATTATATTCTTATCATATTAAGATGTGCATGTGGTTTTTGAATTTTGTTTCGGCCATTTTTGATGGAGTTACAGCCCTTGCTGACTCAGACCTTCCAAAATCTTGTCCCCGCAACTCCTCCTACATCTTTCAGCGGATTGATTTGAAATTTTACAGATAATATCCTTATGATATGAAGATGTGCATGTGATTTTTAATTTTTGTTTCGGCCATTTTAATGGAGTTACGGCCCTTGCTGACTCAGACCTTGTCCCCGCAACTCCTGCCACATCTTATATCAGATTGACTTGAAATTGTGCAGAATGTTTCATCATGGTCTGAAGATGTGCATGTGATTTTGGATTTTCAATTGTCCAATTTTTTACAAAGTTATGGCCCTTTGTCGTTTTTGGCATTTTTCCAACTTTTGAACCATTTGACAGAGAGAGCTGAAATTTGGTATGCTATTTGCATTTTGTAAATTGATTATTCTGATTATTGTTAGGATGTGCTAAATTATAAGTGACAGAGTTATTCCCCTTTCATAGATAATTGACATTGACTTAAAGGTAGGTTCCTGTACTAGCGATAACATTTATGTCCACAAAATAATTTCGTCTTTTTCTGAGCAGTATTGAATTCTCTTATTTTTCTGAATTTGTTGCTACTGAGAAGCTCGTCAGATGTTGAAGAAAATAGTCGTTTTCCCTTTTGGTTTATTTTCTTTCGTTGGAATTCCATTTCTAAAAATAACTATGTTTATTATGTCTATAAGTGCGCGATTTCTGATGCCATTCTCCAAAGGTCAATTTTCCCTTGTCATGAGCTCTCCTAGAGGTCCTGGCATGGTGGATGGGTTAAAACTACCCCAAAATGCAATGCAGCATGACCTCAGCTGCGTTATCTATTTTTGGCGCCAACTAAAAATAGCGCTAACTGGTGTGCGAAGCAGAGTTAGGAAATCCCTTGCAAAACAACTTTTCTAATATTTATTTGATTTATACTTTTTAGTGAAACTTATGCATTCCCTTTTATAAGTGCTTTCCAACAACTTGGATGAAAGATCATCAAAATTATGATGCATTCCAAAGTACAGGAACCTACCTTTAAAGGTAAAGGGATAACTCCAGAACTTTTCATATTAATGGGCTGAATTTTCCTAAATGCATTGTTCATTTTTCATCAGATTCATATAAGCAGGAGTATTGCCCTTGTTATTTGTTACTGGGTATACAGTCTTGATGTTTTGGGCATTTTGTGAGGGCCTCAGGTTTCAGTAACCAGTAATTGGGTATATGTCTTTGCTTATGTTCAGTTATTATTTCCTTACTAGGTTCTGTAATAAACATATTTTCTGTTTTTGGCCATACAGTTACTCTGAAACGGAATAAAGGGCTGCAGTTGTGGTACATTTCAAACGTCGAGTGACTCTTGGCCGATGGCCTTTTATTTGTCTTAAAACTAAATCTGTTTGAAAAGACTTTTGTACCAGAAATAGTTCATATAATGCCCAATATCTATAACCAGAAAAATCTAGAATAATACGTTTGCTTATATCTCAAATGTCGCCACTATAATTTCCTGTGGTGGGTTTTGAACACGGGTGCGGGTGGTGGATTTCATACCCGATCCCGGTAACTAGACATACCCAATCCCTTAGCAAATGAAATGCCACGTAACAAAGTAAATAAACAAATTATACAATACAAATGCAAGATTTTTATCGAATATAAATAGGCGTCTCAATGAATGTAAATGCGACAACATATACAATAGAAATCAACGAGTTAAGAATATAAAAAAAGCAATTTACAAATATAAACGAAAAACATCAAATAGAAACAATTGTTATCAAAATACAAATCTAGAAATATAGAATAAAATTAAAATTATGTAATAGAAATAAAACAATTTAGAATAAAAATCAATAAGATTGAAAGCAAATACGAAAGCATCAAATATAAATTACTAAGTATAGAATGTAAATATCGAAATATAGGATACAAATGAAGGAATATACAATAGAAATGAAATCATATTGGACAGAAATGAACAAAAGTTAAATACAAATATGAAAATATTAAATGCAAATCACAATTATACATTACAAATATAGTAATTTAGAATACAAATGAAAAAAAAAAAGTAGAATATAAACGAAAGTCAATGAATAGTAATGAAAAAATCTAGCATACAAACCATGCATTATTAAATAGAAATAATAGAATATAGAATATATACAAAACTTATACAATAGAAATGAACAGATATTGAATACAAATGATCGATTATGGAATTGAAACAAAAATATACAATAGAGATGAACAGGGATTGAATACAAATGAAAAAAAAATCAAATACAAATATCAAAATATCGAATAATGCAACGTTTGACATGCCATACAGCGAGCTATAACAATATATTTAGGGATCTAGTGAGTCCTGGTTGTGTGGTTGAAAAACAAGCACTTATCTTCTAGCTATTGAACTGAAAAACTCTCGACTACGGAATGAGTAAAAGAATACCTAAATGTTATACGGAAAGTTAAAATGCTGTGAAACTTGTAATATGTTGTGACCAAGACTCAATGGGTTTCTAACCGGTTAATGGGGTTAAGGGGATGGGGACTGATCACACAAGTTAATGAACTAGGAGAGATATACGCATTATTTTCTAAGAGCTGGGTATAGTATACTCACTCCGCCTCCGGCCCTCCGCCCCCCCCCCCCTCCCCTGTAGCCTAATAGCCGCAGGGGCAGTGGGCCTACTCTCCTTTCGCTGCCTTATCCTTCCCTGATTCGAAAAAGGAACCCATTTTCTGCTGGGTTGACCGAGACAGTTTTCGAGTTGTCGGATGGCCAAGCCCGGGTTCGAACTCACAATCGTCATGTCGCTCTGGCCACTCGACCACATAAGTTGCGCCGTACTATTAACATCAGACAGAGTAACCAATGATTATCAACGAGCTCGACGTGATGAAAATTTGGCAGACAACTGAAAAATGGCTTGACAGCGAAATGGCTAAATCGCTAAACCATAAAATATAGGCCACACCGACGCACAATTATTACGAATAACTCACAGTGTCAGCCAAAATTATTAATCAAAGTATGATGCGACGGATATTTGAGCTGAAAATCAGAACCCTACTTTAGACATTTGAGCGGATTTAAGATGGACAGTTTAGCGAAATCGATTTGGATTTCCACGTAAGTTTTGCAGGTGAACGGTATTCACATGCAAACCTTTCCCGTTTAAATGTTTAGTTAGTATGATTTTCAATCGCAATGAATATTTTACCTATGCACCCAGGGTTGTTGTTTTTTTGTAGGAGTTCGATGGATATTATTGTTGTAGATACAAATCGTGATCTGTGATTGATTGAGATACAGACTAGATACTTCCTTTAAAAGTGATTGAGATACAGATTAGATAGTTCCTTAAAAACTGGTTATCTTTCATGGCAGAAGATGTAAGCCTAAGACGTTCGATAGGCTTAGGTTAACTCGAAGGACATCAAAAGGACATTTTCTGACTGGCTAACGGAAGGGGCACAAGACAAAGCGTCAGAGTAATTCAGGTAATCCGCTCAAAAGGGTTATTTTCCGTTTTGCTCAAATATCCGCTTTTTTGCCGCTCAAACGTCCATTTTTTCCACTAAAATGCCCTGTCAATCCGCTCAAATGTTCTGCGCCGGTATGGTGCAAATCCGTAAAATAGTGTTAGAGATATTGACTAAAATAACTTGGCCATGAAATATAGACCCCACTAAAGCACATGAGTTTAATATGAGGTAACTCACAAAATCGGCCCAAACCATTAACCCTAGCTTAATGCAATCCATGAAATAGATTTTTTTTAGATGTTGGCTAAAATCACTGGCCCATGAAATATAGTTCACACTGACCTATAATTAGTATGAGGTAACTCATAGTGTCAGCCCAAACCATTAACCCAAGTGAAATGCAAATTCATATAATAGCGTTAAAATGTGAGATTCACTTGACTATGACCTACAATTAGTATAAGGTCACTCACAGTAGCCAAAACCATTTAATCAAGAAATAGTATTAGAAATATGAAGTAAACTCACTCGACCATGAAATATAGGTCACACTGACCTACATTTGATATGAGATCACTCACAGTGTCAACCCAAACCGTTTACCTCAAGTATGATGGAAATCGATAAAATAGTGATAGAAATATGAGGCAAACTTAGTGGACCATGAAATATAGGTCACACTTACCAACATATTGTATGAGGTCACTCACAGTGTTAAGCCCAAACCACTAGCCCAAGTATAAGGTAAATCCATGAAATAGTGTTAGAAATATGCGACCAACTCACTGGACCATAAATATAGGTCACTATGACATACCTTCATTCTGATGCCGACCATCGGGTCATACTGAGTGATTATTCAAAGCAATCATGTTCATACATAAACTTCATGATATAAGGCAAAATAACAGAGCCTTGAAAAATGGGTCACTATGGCCTACATTTTGTTTGTGGTCAAACAACGGATCATACTGACTTGTTACTCCCAGCATAAATGTTCATACATCAAACAGTTTCAATCACTGGGCCATGAAATAAGGTCACTGCTTTCAGCAGATCTTCCCAAGATGTTCATATATAGCAAGTATGAAAGTGAGCTTAACGCAAAAGTTTAACATTTTTCTATGTTCAATGAGTCTTGAAATATAGGTCATGGCCCGATATGCGTCACTGCATGCAGTAGATCTTCATCGGATCGACCTATGGAGCAAGTATGAGACTCTACCCCTTTTGGTTACTTAAAAACTGAGCTAAACGCAACAGGTGAATATTTTATTCTATGTTCAATGATCTGTAAAATATACTTCATGGCCCAATATGCATCACTGCATTCAGTAGATCTTCCCGAGAGGTACATATGGAGCAAGTTTAAAGACTCGGTCCCTTTTTATTACTTAGAAACTGAGCTAAACGCAACAAGTGAATATTTTGCCTCTTTTCAATGATCCGTGAATTATAGGTCATGGCTCAATATGCATCACTGCTTTTTGTAGATCTTCACCGGATGTATCTATTGAGCAAGTTTGAAGACTCTATCCCTTTTGATTACTTAGAAACTGAGCTAAACGCAAAGGTGAATATTTGTTCTATGTTCAGTGACTTATAGGTCATGACCTAATTTACATCATTGCATTCAGTAGATCTTCACCAGATGTATCTATGGAGCAAGTTTGAAGAAACTATCTCTTTTGGTTACATAGAAACTGGGCTAAACGCATCAGGTGAATATTTTTGTCAATGTTCGATGATCCGTAAAATATAGACCACAGACCAATATGCATCGCTGCTTTCAGTAGATCTTTCTTATATGTATATATGGAGCAAGTTTCGAAGACTCTGTGTTAAACTTAGAAACTAAGCTAAACGCAACAGGTGAATTTTTGCTAACGCGCATAAAGGCGCACGCGCACGCATACGCAGACGCACATGATAAGCGCTTCTTTTGCTTCGCAAAGTCGCACTAAAATCGACGAGAATTTGTGATACATATATATTACTCAAACAGTTTGGTCAATATGACAAAACATCAATTCCTATTAAAATTGTTCTGAGTTTTTCATATCACAAAAAAACTATAATGAGGTATCATTTTAAAATACCAACCTGTAGTGTCAGTAAACTTAGTAAATGAACACAACTTTGTGACAAGATTTAATGTATTTTGTAGAAAAATTCAGGACAAATAAGAGACTTATTAATATCACAACATCATCGCCACTATATTGCAGTTTTGCTGACAATCATCCAGTTTGTGATATCTCAGACTCTTCTGAGATATTATAAAATTCTGTTTAGAGATATAACAGAATGGAGCTTATGATATTACCTGATAAGAAATAAAGAACGTGAGAAGATCAATCTGGCCATTTTTACTCGGAAGCTGAAATTATTGTGTTTGCCGACATCACCTAGGGATCGGAGGGTCTCGTTTTAACTTAGAGAATAGGGTATTCTATGGACGTGTGTTCGAACAATAAGGAATATTTTAGTAATGTTTTTAAGGGACGAGTCATTTATTATCAGGTGGAGGTGGGGTGGGGGGGGGGGGGGGGGGGTGGGGTAAATTTTCATATGGTTCACCAAAATGTTTCCGACCCCCCACCCCAGTCCCACCAGTATTATTTTGCCGACCCCCCCCCCTCCCCCACAAATAGATGACAAACAATTTTATGATCCCCCACCCCAACACCCAGATACCCTTCACACACCTACACCATATTACCTATTTTATGTCAGACTGGCCTCATTCAAAACATGTATGAAACACAAAGAACATTTTCTTATTTTAACTGGTTAATTATTCATGGTCTGTGTAAACTTGTCTTCATTTTTTAAACTTTCTTCTGCTAATGGCCATCCAGCAATCTGTTGTCCACTGCTTAACAGCTTAATAATTATAACTGTTAAAGCTAATACTAGGGCGTCTGGGTCGCGGGGGTCTGGCGGCTGCGGCCCCAGAAGCCACAATAGTTCTGCTGATGAAAAGGCACCTGGAGAGCTGATATCACAAATGCAGGCATCAAATTTAATTGAGAACAAAATCATCTACTTGACATGATTTTATAGACACTTTCAAACTGTTGTTTTCTAGCAAATCAATGAAAAGAACTGTCTTTTTTATATGAAGCTGCCAAAGTTTAGTGTGTCATTTCTATATATGCCCTTAAGTTTGGAGTTTAAAAGAAAAAGAGTGAAATTTTAGGAGTAATGGGGGACCTGGAAGTCCCCCCCTCCCCAGAAGCCGAGAATTTTTAAAAATGAAGGTCGATGTAAGAATTCTGACAACCCCCCCCCCCCTCCATTATATAAAATATATGACCCCCCCCCCCCCCCCCTTGCTCCGAGGCTTATTGATTTCCACCCCCTCCCCAAGTAAATCACCACACCACCAAAAACAATTCCAATCCTAAATGTACCGCCTCCCCCCCTCCCACACACACACACTTGATATTAAATTACTCGTCCCAAATTTCAAGCAAAACAAAAATAAAAGTTACTTATAAGTGTTACAGTTGTCGGGATAGATTGTAACAGTCGACAGCCTGCGTTTGATCTTGTTCTGTTTGTTTGATATGAAAGATGTTTTGTGTAATTAGCCTTGTAAACAGCAGACTGCATGTAACATAAGAGCATTTTCGGTAACAAGCGGTTATCCAAAGAGTTGAAACAGTTCCGGTGAAACTTACAAATAGAGACTATGTTCCACCTATTGTTGTTTTCTCATGACAACAGGAGGAATATGGATTCTTATATTACTAAAAGAGACAGAGCTCCAGCTGTTGTTACATCATGTATCATGTCATGACTACAGGAGGAGCATGGTTTCCTATAGTACGTACAGAGACCATGCACCATCTGTTGTTATAATCTGACGACAGCAGGTGGAGCATAGTTACCTATGTACTAACAGAGGCCATGCTCAAGCTGTTGTTATAATCTGAGGACAACAGGAGGATCATGGTTTCCTATAGTACTATCAAAGACCATGCTACAGCTATTGTTAGAATCTGATGACAATAGGAGGAGCATGGTTTCATATAGTACTAACAGAGACCGTGATTCAGCTTTTGTTATCATCTGATGACTTCAGGCATTGTACTTATAGAGACCACGCTCCAGCCGTGGTAATAATCTGATGATAACGGAAGGAGAATGGCTTCCTGAAGTACTAACATAGACCATGCTCCAGCTGCTGTTATAATATGAGGAGCATCGTTTCCTTTAGTACTATCAGAGCTGCTTCGGTTAACTGTCCATGTCTTTGGTAAACTTGTGACAATCTGTGTGTATGTGCTTCTTTCCCTATTGGTTTTGAAAGCGGAATGTGGGATTTGATTGTATTAATTCCTGATCATTGCCTATATTTTTACTTTAATATAGTACTAACAAAGACCTTATTCAGCTGTGGTTTTAATATGATGACAACAGGAGGAGCATCGTGTCCTATGGTACTAACGGACGTGACATTACTTGTTTTTCAAATACAGTCTGGTTTCTGAAGAAGACGAAAGTCAAAACGTGAAAACCTGTGTTTTGTCTTATTTCTGAATTTTATGGTTCTAAAAGAGAGCACGCTCCAGCTATTGTTATAATCTGATGAAAACAGAAAGAGCATTGTTTCCTATAATACTTACAGACTGTTGTAATAATCTGATGACAACAGGAGAAGCATGGTTTCTTAAAGTACTTACAGAGACCATGCTACAGCTGATGGTATCATCTGATGACAACAGAAGGAGCATGGTATCCTATAGTACTTTCAGAGACCATGCTCCAGCTGTTATTATAATCTGATGACAACAGGAGAAGCATGGTTTTCTGTAGTGCTAACAGAGACCATGCTCCACTTATTGTTATAATCTGATGACAACAGGTGGAGCACGGATACCTACAGTATTTGCAGAGATCATGCTCCAGCTGTTGTTATAATCTGATGACAACAGAAGGAGCATAGTTTCCAACAGAACCAACAGAGACCATGCTCCTGCTGTTGTAATATCCTGATGACAACAGGAGAAATGTGGTTAATTCTAGATTTATTAGAGACCATGCTCCAGCTATTGTTATAATCTGATGACATCGTGGGAGAATTGTTTCCTACAGTACTAACAGAGACCATGCTGCAGATGTTGTTATAATCTGATGGCAACAGGAGGAGCATGGTTTCCTATTGTACATACACAGACCACGCTTCAGCTGTTGTTATAATCTGATGACAACAGAACGAGCATGGCTTCCTATAACACGTACACAGACCATGCTGCATATGTTGTTATAATCTGATGATAACCAGAGAACCATAGTTTCTTAAAGTACTCACAGAGTGCTACAGCTGATGGTATCATCTGATGACAAGAGGAGGAGCATGCTTTCCCTATAGTTCTAACAGAGACCACGCTGCAGCTGTTGTTCTATTGTTATGACAACAGGAGGAGCATGATTTCTTATATTACTATCCGAGACAATGCTACAGCTGTTATTATAATCTGATGACAATTGGAAAAGCATGGTTTTCCATGGTACCAACAGAGACCATGCTCCATTTGTTGTTACAATCTGATAACAAGAGGTGGAGCATGGTTTCCTATATACTTAACAGAGACAATGCTCCAGCTGTTGTTATATTCTCATGGCAACAGGTGGAGCATGATTTCCTTTAAACTGAACAGAGACCATGCTCCAACTGTTGTTATACTCTGATGGCAACAGGTGGAGCAGGATTTCCTATATACTTAACAGAGACCATGCTCCAGGTGCTGTTATACTCTCATGACAACAAGTGGAGCAAACTTTGCTATATACTAAACAGAGGCCATGCTCCAGCTGTTGTTATATTCTCATGGCAACAGGTGGAGCATGGTTTCCTATATATTTAACAGAGACCATGCTCCAGCTGTTGGTATACTCACATGACAACAGGAGGAGCATGACTGCGTATTTACTTAACAGCGACCATGCTCCAGCTGTTGGTATACACACATGATTACAGGTGGAGCAGGATTTCCTATATACTTAACAGAAACCATGCTCCAGCTATTGTTAATCTGTCATGACAACAGGTGGAGCATGATTTCCTTTATACTGAACAGAGACCATGCTCCAACTGTTGTTATACTCTGATGACAACAGGTGGAGCAGGATTTCCTATATACTTAACAGAGACCATGCTCCAGGTGTTGTTATACTCTCATGATAACAGGTGGAGCATGATTTCCTATATACTTAACAGAGACCATGCTCCAGCTGTTGTTATGGTTTCTTGCTCGAGCTGTTGTTATATTTACATGACAACAGGTGCCGCATGATTTTCTATGCACTTATCAGAGACCATGCGCAAGTTGTTATACTCTCATTACAACAGGTGGAGCACAATTTGCTATATTTTGTGACAGTGACCATGCTCCAGCTGTTGGTATACTCTGATGACAACAGGTATAGCAGTATTTTTTCATATACTTAACAGAGAAACTACTCTAGCTGTTGTTATAATTTCGTGTCAACAGGAGGAGCATGATTTCCTATACACTTAACAGAGACCATGCTCCAGCTGCTGTTATATTCTAATGGAAACAAGTGGCGCATGATTTCCTATATACTGAACAGAGTCCATGCTCCAGCTGATGATATACTCTGATGACAACAGATGTAGCAGGATTTCCTATATACTGAACAGAGTCCATACTCTCATGACAACAGGTGGCGCATGATTTCCTATTCACTTATCGGAGACCATGCTTCAGTTGTTATACTCCCATAACAACAGGTGGATCATATTTACCTATATACGTAACAGAGACCATGCTCCAGATGTTGTTATACTCTCATGACAACAGGTGTCGCATGATTTCCTATTCACTTCACAGAGACCATGCTCCAGCTGTTGTTATACTCTAATTACAACAGGTGGAGCATAATTTCCAATATACATAATAGAGACCTTGCTCCAACTGTTGCTATACTCTCATGACAACAGATGGAGCATGATTTCCTAAATAATTAAAAGAGACCATGCTCCAGATTATTTATACTCTCATGGCAGCAGGTGCCGCATGATTTCCTATTCACTTAACAAAGACCATGCTCCAGCTGTTGTTATACTCTCATGACAACAGGTAGAGCAGGATTTCTTATATACATAAGAGAGGCCATGCTCCAGCTGTTGTTATACTCTCATGACAACAGGTGGCCCATGATTTCCTTTTAACTTAACAGAGACCATGCTCCAGCTGTTGTTATACTCTCATGACAACAGTTGGAGTATGATTTCCTATATTCTTAACAAAGACCATGCTCCAGCTGTTTTTATACTCTCATGCCGGCAGGTGACGCATGATTTCCTATTCACTTAACGAAGACCATGCTTCAGCTGTTGTTATACTCTCATGACAACAGGGTAGAGCAGGCTTTACTAAAAACTTAACAAAGACCATGCTCCAGCTGTTGTTATACTCTTATGACAACAGGTGGAGCAGGATTTCTTATTCACTTAACAGAGACCATGCTCCAGATGCTGTAATACTCTCATGACAACAGCAGGAGCATGATTTCCTATATATATAATAGAGACCATGCTCCAGCTGTTGTTATACTTTGATGACAACAGGTATAGCAGGATTTCCTATATACTTAACAGAGATTATGCTCCAGGAGCTGTTTTACTCTCGTGACAACAGGTGGAGCAGGATTTCCTACATACTGAACAGAGACCATGCTCCAGCTGTTGTTATACTCTGATGACAACAGGTGGAGCAGGATTTCCTATATACTTAACAGAGACCATGCTCCAGATGCTGTTATCGTGTCATGACAACAGGTGGCGCATGATTAGCTCACCTGAGCCGAAGGCTCACAGGTGAGCTTATAGTATAGGCAGGCATCCGCCGTCCGTCGTCCGTCGTCCGTCGTCCGTCTGTCAATGTTTTCAAACGACATCTCCTCTGAAACTACAAAGCCCATTGTTACCAAATTTCATATACAGCATCTATAGGCAGGGGGAACCAATAATACTGTTTTTTATCCAAATCGCTTCAGCAGTTTGGTTGCTATGGCAACTTAAAGTTGCCATTGACTTGTATGGGAAAAATTGAAAATTTGCATTTATTGCTATGTCACTGCAGATATTTTGACAAAACTTTTACAGAAATGTTTCTTGAGTAGTCTGCTATCAACCACATGAAATTTATGTAAATTGCACAATTAGGTTGGTTGCCATGGCAACCGAAATGTTAAAAATAGAAAAGATATTCAAAAATCATCTCCTCAGAAACTATACAACCAATAAAGCTCAAACTTCACAGAAAGGATCTAGGTACTACCGTCAAAAAAAATTCTGTTTTTCTTGGCAATTGCTCCAGCAGTTTGGTTGCTATGGCAACTTAAAGTTGCCATTGACTTATAATGGGAAAATTGAAAATTTGCATTTATTGCTATGTGACTCCAGATATTTTGACAAAACTTTTTCAGAAATGTTCCTTGAGTAGTCCTCTATCAACCACATGAAATTTATGTAAATTGCACAATTAGGCTGGTTGCCATGGCAACCGAATGGTTAAAAATAGGAAAGATATTCAAAAATCATCTCCTCAGAAACTAAACAACCAATAAAGCTCAAACTTCACAGAAAAGATCTAGGTACTACCGTCTATAAAAATACTGTTTTTCTTGGCAATTGCTCCAGCAGTTTGGTTGCTATGGCAACTTAAAGTTGCCATTGACTTATAATGGGAAAATTGAAAATTTGCATTTATTGCTATGTCACTGCAGATATTTTGACAAAACTTTTACAGAAATGTTCCTTGAGTAGTCCTCTAGCAACCACATGAAATTTATGTAAATTGCACAATTAGGCTGGTTGCCATGGCAACCGAAAGGTTAAAAATAGAAAAGATATTCAAAAATCATCTCCTCAGAAACTATACAACCAATAAAGCTCAAACTTCACAGAAAGGATCTAGGTACTACCGTCTATAAAAATACTGTTTTTCTTGGCAATTGCTCTGGCAGTTTGGTTGCTATGGCAACATAAAGTTGCCATTGACTTATAATGAGAAAATTGAAAATTTGCATTTATTGCTATGTGACTGCTCATATTTTGACAAAACTTTTACAGAAATGTTCCTTGAGTAGTCCTCTATCAACCACACGAAATTTATGTAAATTGCACAATTTGGCTGATTGCCATTGCAACCGAATGGTTAAAAATAGAAAAAAATATTAAAATATCATTTTTGCAGAAACTATGTGGCCTATAAAGCTCAAACTTTACAGAACAGATCTTTGTACAAGTTTCTATATAATTACAGTTTTTTTTTATGGCAATTGCTTCAGCGGTTAGGTTGGTATGGCAACTTATAGTTTCCATTGAAATATAATGGGAAAAATGGAAAGCTGCAGTTTTTGCTATCTCCCTGCAGTTATTTTTGGATTTTTTATCTACAGAAATGTTGCTTGAGTAGTCTCTATGATTCCTATTAATTTTGTCCAAATTGCAGAATTTGATTTGTTGCCATGGCAATATTAAGGAAATATTTTTGAAAAAAAATTTAAAAATCTTTTCCTAAAACCATATAGGGGGATGAAGCTGATTGTTTGCATACATGTTCATGACATTAGCCGCTACGTAAATATTGTTTTTTATTATTGTTGCCCACATGGTTTCATTACTATGGCATTTTAAAGTTTCCATAGACTTGTATTGGGAAAAGTGCAAATTGGCATTTATTTCTGTGTTACTGCAATATTTAGGCAAAAAGTTTTACAAATATGTTTTTTTTTTATTGTAACCTCATCAAACTTGCTAATATTTACTAGGACAAGCATAACAACTCAGTCAAAGTTGAAATTAGGCGGAATTGTACAACTTACTTCAGTGTTTCTTACTCTTGAGTGCTAAGGATGAATGGACTCAGGTGAGCTACAGGACCAATGGTCCTCTGGTTTCCTATTCACTTAACAGAGACCGTGCTCCAGCTGTTGTTATACTCTCATGACAACAGGTTGAATTAAAATCTTAAACAGTTCCTTCAAGAGCAGAGAATACATACAGAAGTAGGAACATGGGCCAGACTACGTAGTTTCGGCTAATAAAGCCTCGTCAGTGACCCTGACAATATCTGGTGACGAAACCAGAAAAAAGCATACTGTAATTTCTTAATTTTAATTGGACAGTCGATTCAATGACTGATTATTTTCAAAAGGATCCAAATAATATAAAAGACGAAATAGTCTAAATCGATCTCAAATTTTAGATTTCTAAGAATCCATCCTCTGATCTCAAAGGATGTAAATAAAATATAATCTGCATGATTTCCTATATACTGAACAGAGTCCATGCTCCAGCTGTTCCTATACTCTCATGACAACAAGTGGAGCAGTATTTTCTATATACTTAACAAAGACCATGCTCCAGCTGTTGTGATACTCTTGTGACAACAGGTGGCGCATGATTTCCTATTCACTTAACAGAGACCATGCTCCAGCTGTTGTTATACTTTCATGACAACAGGTGGAGCATGATTTCCTATATTCTTAACAAAGACCATTCTCCAGCTGTTGTTATACTCTCATGACAACAAGTGGAGCATGATTTCCTATATACTTAACAGAGACCATGCTCCAGCTGTTGTTATACTCTCATGACAACAGGTGAAGCATGATTTCCTATATACTTAGCACAGACCATGCTCCAGCTGTTGTTATGGTTTCCTGCTCAAGCTGTTGTTATATTCTCATGACAACAGGTGCCGCATGATTTTCTATTCACTTATCAGAGACCATGCGCAAGTTGTTATACTCTCATGACAACAGGTGGAGCACAATTTGCTATATTTTGTGACAGAGACCATGCTCCAGCCGTTGGTATACTCTGATGACAACAGGTGTAGCAGGATTTTTCATATATGACCCGTCGCGCAAAAAGGGACGAGTTGGGTGTCCTATACCGAAATTTAGTTTTATGTCTCAGTGATTTAGCAAATCTAAGAGGATTCGGAAAATATAAAAATCTTGGTGGTTCTTGGCCATTTTGGGTTTCAAATTGTCTGCAGAACGTAGGTACCGTCATGAATCGTCACAAATGTTTTGATGACGTTGTGGTGACGTCGCAAAGTAAAATCGTTCAGAACTTGTAACTGATAGATAAAGTAATTGTCTGTTTTGTGTGCCGTCCTTGGAAGCTTTGTTAGCTGGATAAAAATTCCAAATCATGCTTCTCGGGGACCACTTCCTGCAGGTATGACAAAGAGAGCAAACACTGCTTCAAATTAAACAAATAAGCATTTTGATGTATCATCAAGTGACATGAACATATATGAACCGCGACGCGACAAAACCAAGACAGTGGCATTTGCGCCACATGAAGACTCAGATCAGCTTGGGCATCCACCCAGTCTGATCAGAAGCTTCGCTGTGCGCGTAAAGGACGGCAAAGAGTCTAAGCTAACCTCATGCCGTCGGCGAAGACTCTGATCAGACTAGGCGTAAGCCCAGGCTGATCTGAGTCTTCGCTGGGCGCACATGTCACTTTGTTTGCTTTGTTGTATCGCGGCTGCAATATGTAAGCGTTATCAAAACATTACAAAGCAGTGCTTCATGGGTCTGAAAGAGTGTCATTCTAATTATACACTGTAAAAATTCCGTAGATTTTACGGTAGATTCACTGGCAACAAGCTGCCGGTCCATTTTTCGTTATTTTTACAGGCGTTTGCCTGTAAGACATTTTCGGAAGTGTTACGTTAACTGGCCGTGCTCGAAATTAACTTTATAATGTTGAAGGGGTATATGACTAAAACAACACCTGCATATTCTATCCTACTGTGCGTGATGGTTTCTGCAATTTTTACGGGCGCCCGTAAAAATTACGGGAAATGGACTGGCAGCTGGTTTCCAGTTAATTTACCGTAAAATCTACGGATTTGTTTTACAAGGTAATGGTAACTGATGGTATTTTCCTTGTTTTTGGTCCAAAAAGATTGCAATTGCTTGTTAGAACAGCCTCATCCGGCGATGAGGCGGTTTTAACGAGTAATAACAATCTATATTTTGAGACAAATTAAGTAAAATAATGCCGTGTTCACGAAACGTGTAGGACAGTCTGATACAGTCTGGAAAACAGCATCGGCAAAAATATTCTAAATTTCACGCGTACAACATCATTTACCAGTTTTGGTTAGACACTTAATTCTAAACTTCTTTTTGCGAACTCGAGTAATGCCCCACTTTTTCCTCTACAAATTTGGGTTTTCAATGGTATTAATTACACGACCTTATTAACATGATATTAGCTCTTTTTTTTTCTTTTTTTTTTCTTTTTTTTTTTTTCATGAAATCAGTCCAGATTTTAATGAAAATGCCTGGAAACTTATAGAAAGTGAAATGAGTAGCATGCCGTCATTCCGCAAAATAATAAAAAAAATAAAAAAAATGGAAAGAAAAAAATGGACCAGTTCACGCCTGCTTATTATCTCCTGAAGCACAACACCGTGTTGTGAATAGAAAATATAGAGGTGATGTCCGGTTGTGCTGGAGGGGTTTAGAAATTGGGATGACACAAAGGTGAGTGAACCAGTTGAACCGAGATTTATTCTTTTCCAACGTCAAGTCTCAAAAATCAGGAAATGTCGTGAATGCAACCCTCTATTCATTCTCCGTGAAGGTGTGAATCGAATTTGAAACCAGATTCTATTAATCCGTTTTGTTCCGGAGAAAGGATAGTCGATATTATGCAGTTTTGACGGCATGCGAATAAATTGGAGATTCCTGAAGTTGTCGAGTGTAAATGATTCCATCCATCACTATAACTTAAAGGGCTTAAGGGTAATGTTCTTTATACTGACCGAACTATATTCCGTTACTATTCGTTGTCAAGAAAATGGGCATTTTGTTGAATTTTGTGATTAAGGGGATCGGTTGTACTTAAATGGATAAGTTGTGATTGAGTGTAGGGTGAAATATTGGTTTAGTGTTTGTCTCCTTTGGGTCATTGTATGTTTCTTGGGCGTGGTGAGGCTTGGCTGGCAGGTGCTCTGGTAACCAGGATTTGGTAGATCGGTTTATGTAGGGTAGGCGAGGTGTGTAACTTCGGAAGTTAGACTTACTTCACTCACTTATCTTCTCTACTCTCCTTTTCTCTGCTCTACTCTTCGTTACTCTTCTCTAGGCGGAAAGTGCAGTGCATCGCAATGCCGTACAGTAAGCTATAATATAAGTAACGTATTACATGTATTAATTTCAGTACTGTACTTTGTTTCTCCCTCCAAGAAGAAATCCGAATAGACCAGGCATCGCCGCCATAGGAAACTAACAGGAAGCCATAAATGGAGGGCCACAAAAGTTGGTTCCCTTTACATGAAGTAAACCAATTTCTAACTGATGGCAGAAACAGACGCGCAATATATTAAGGCAATCCTATCAGCCGAGTGTCAAAAGTCTTTCCCCAAAATCAGATTTTCCATAGACTTCAATGCATTTTCAAGTGTGCGGGGAATTTTGCTGTAGCTAAACTACTAATCGGACGATATTGAATTTTTATATAATTAGAAAGAGAAATAATTTTGGCAACATCTAATAATTTTGATTTGAACTCTAATTGATTATTCTTTTAGAAATATGCAACGTCTGTACTTTTTCAGCAAATTTTGGACAACGTCACCATTGACGCCAATAGAAACCTGCATTTCTGAAAATTTTATTAAAATTCAAAGACTTGTTGTTTTTTTTTTTGTAAGTCGGATAAGGGCAAACTAAAAATATTTTATATTGCAGAAATCTTTTAGATTTTTAAGCATACAAAAGTTATTATGAACATTTGAACACAAGTCTCACAGTAAAATTTCTTGCACACTTGCAAACGCACTAAAGTCTATGGAAAAAATATTTTGGGGAAAGACTTTTGACACTTGGCTGTATGCATCATTAAACTCGTACAAATAATGTTGTTCGGGTCATATAAATATACAAATTAGCTGATACAGGATTAGGATTTCTAATAGTTTGAATATAGTGATAAAAAGGAAGGAAGAAAGAAAGAAAAGAAAGGAAACTTGAGATTCGAACTTACACGGGACAATTCTCATATCAACAACCCAGCAGACGAAACGGCTCGGCTATCTTACCACGTAACACAATGGGCAGACAATTTGGACATATAGCTACGAACACACTGTATAGCTTTCCTTTATAATGATATTCTCTCTCTCTCTCTCTCTCTCTCTCTCTCTCTCTCCCGCACCCATCCATCCCCCATCCCATACGTGCAACAGATTGATAAAGTTAGCTGTATGTACAAACTTGTTATTTATCTTTAAAAAAGCTCCTCAAATTATAATACTTTTCGGACAAGTCAGCAGATTTCGTGGGCAATTTCATTCAACAGTGTCAAATGAGATCCAAAATTATTTTATGAATCGCTTAGCTTTTACAGACTTGGCAGCCACATCCCGTTTTGAAAAACTCGGACACATCTTTAACATATTTAATGTCTTTCCGTCTCTCAAGTACAGTCCCAATGTGACCCCTCGACTTCATCGCCGCCAGAATCACTGTCCAAATCACTGACATTTTCTTTACTGTTCACTTCTTTTAAAAAGTGATCACTTCTTGAGTGGGATAGTTAATGCTATTCACATTGGTAACTACATCTAGGATATCTTTATCAACATCTTCTAAGCTTAGGAAACAAGTATCGGAAAGGAAATCTTTGATAGACTGAAGCTGTTGTTCGACTCATATTTTCGCGGCATCAAAACTTAAATACTCTTCCAAGGGACGCAACTTTATTTACGTCAAATATTTGACAGGCTGGCGGGAATAAAAGCCCAAAAAATAAAGCCTGAAATGATTGTCAAAATGCGGGCACCTTTTTATCGCGCGACTGAAATTAATAAAATCATGACGTCAACGTCAAACGTAATTTCTCGAAACAACGTCATACACCCAACTCGTCCCTTTTCGCGCGACGGGTCACATATACTTAACAGAGAAACTACTCTAGCTGTTGTTATAATTTCATGTCAACAGGAGGAGCATGATTTCCTATATACTTAACAGAGACAATGCTCCAGCTGGTGTTATATTCTCATGGCAACAAGTGGCGCATGATTTCCTATATACTGAACAGAGTCCATGCTCCAGTGACATACTCTGATGACAACAGGTGTAGCAGGCTTTCCTATATACTTAACAGAGACCATGCTCCAGCTGTTGTTACACTCCCATGACAACAGGTGGAGCAGGATTTTCTATATACTTAACAGAGACCATGCTGCAGCTGTTGTTATACTCTCAAGACAACAGGTGGAACATGATTTCCTTTTAAATTAACAGAGACCATGGTCCAGCTGTTGTTATATTCTCATGACAACAGGTGGAGCATTATTTCCCATATTCTTAACAAAGACCATGCTCCAGCTGTTGTTATACTCTCATGACAACAGGTGGAACATGATTTCCTATACACTTAACAGAGGCCATGATCCAGCTGTTGTTATACTCTTATGAGAACAGGTGGAGCATGATTTCCTAAATACATAAGAGAGACCACGCTTCAGCTGTTGCTATACTCTCCAGACAACAGGTGGAGCAGGATTTTCGTTATACTTAACAAAGACCATGCTCCAGCTGTTTATATACTCTCATGACAACAGGTGGCGCATGATTTCCTATTCACTTATCGGAGACCATGCTTCAGTTGTTATATTCCCATAACAACAGGTGGATCATAATTACATATATACGTAACAGAGACCATGCTCCAGATGTTGTTATACTCTCATGACAACAGGTGTCGCATGATTTCCTATTCACTTCACAGAGACCATGCTCCAGCTGTTGTTATACTCTAATTACAACAGGTGGAGCATAATTTCCAATATACATAATAGAGACCATGCTCCAACTGTTGCTATACTCTCATGACAACAGATGGAGCATGATTTCCTAAATACTTAAAAGAGACCATGCTCCAGATTTTTTTATACTCTCATGGCAGCAGGTGCCGCATGTTTTTCTATTCACTTAACAGAGACCATGCTCCAGCTGTTGTTATACTCTCATGACAACAGGTAGAGCAGGATTTCTTATATGCATAAGAGAGGCCATGCTCCAGCTGTTGTTATACTCTCATGACAACAGGTGGCCCATGATTTCCTTGTAACTTAACAGAGACCATGCTCCAGCTGTTGTTATACTCTCATGACAACAGTTGGCGTATGATTTCCTATATTTTTAACATAGACCATGCTCCAGCTGTTTTTATACTCTCATGACGGCAGGTGACGCCTGATTTCCTATTCACTTAACGGAGACCATGCTTCAGCTGTTGTTATACTCTCATGACAAAAGGGTAGAGCAGGCTTTCCTATATACTTAGCAAAGACCATGCTCCAGCTGTTGTTATACTCTCATGACAACAGGTGGAACATGATTTCCTATACACTTAACAGAGGCCATGATCCAGCTGTTGTTATACTCTTATGAGAACAGGTGGAGCATGATTTCCTAAATACATAAGAGAGACCACGCTTCAGCTGTTGCTATACTCTCCAGACAACAGGTGGAGCAGGATTTTCGTTATACTTAACAAAGACCATGCTCCAGCTGTTTATATACTCTCATGACAACAGGTGGCGCATGATTTCCTATTCACTTATCGGAGACCATGCTTCAGTTGTTATATTCCCATAACAACAGGTGGATCATAATTACATATATACGTAACAGAGACCATGCTCCAGATGTTGTTATACTCTCATGACAACAGGTGTCGCATGATTTCCTATTCACTTCACAGAGACCATGCTCCAGCTGTTGTTATACTCTAATTACAACAGGTGGAGCATAATTTCCAATATACATAATAGAGACCTTGCTCCAACTGTTGCTATACTCTCATGACAACAGATGGAGCATGATTTCCTAAATACTTAAAAGAGACCATGCTCCAGATTTTTTTATACTCTCATGGCAGCAGGTGCCGCATGTTTTTCTATTCACTTAACAGAGACCATGCTCCAGCTGTTGTTATACTCTCATGACAACAGGTAGAGCAGGATTTCTTATATGCATAAGAGAGGCCATGCTCCAGCTGTTGTTATACTCTCATGACAACAGGTGGCCCATGATTTCCTTGTAACTTAACAGAGACCATGCTCCAGCTGTTGTTATACTCTCATGACAACAGTTGGCGTATGATTTCCTATATTTTTAACATAGACCATGCTCCAGCTGTTTTTATACTCTCATGACGGCAGGTGACGCCTGATTTCCTATTCACTTAACGGAGACCATGCTTCAGCTGTTGTTATACTCTCATGACAAAAGGGTAGAGCAGGCTTTCCTATATACTTAGCAAAGACCATGCTCCAGCTGTTGTTATACTCTTATGACAACAGGTGGCGCATGATTTCTTATTCACTTAACAGAGACCATGCTCCAGATGCTGTAATACTCTCATGACAACAGGAGGAGCATGCTTTCCTATATGTATAATAGAGACCATGCTCCAGCTGTTGTTATACTCTGATGACAACAGGTATAGCAGGATTTCCTATATACTTAACAGAGATTATGCTCCAGGAGCTGTTTTACTCTCGTGACAATAGGTGGAGCAGGATTTCCTACATACTGAACAGAGACCATGCTCCAGCTGTTGTTATACTCTGATGACAACAGGTGGAGCAGGATTTCCTATATACTTATCAGAGACCATGCTCCAGATGCTGTTATCGTGTCATGACAACAGGTGGCGCATGATTTCCTATTCACTTAACAGAGACCATGCTCCAGCTGTTGTTATACTCTCATGACAACAGGTTGAATTAAAATCTTAAAAAGTTCCTTCAAGAGCAGAGAATACATACAGAAGTAGGAACATGGGCCAGACTACGTAGTTTCGGCTAATAAAGCCTCGTCAGTGACCCTGATAATATCTGGTGACGAAACCATACTGTAATTTCTTAATCCTCTGATCTCAAAGGATGTAAATAAAATATAATCTGCATGATTTCCTATATACTGAACAGAGTCCATGCTCCAGCTGTTGCTATACTCTCATGACAACAAGTGGAGCATTATTTTCTAAATACTTAACAAAGACCATGCTCCAGCTGTTGTGATACTCTTGTGACAACAGGTGGCGCATTATTTCCTATTCAATTAACTGAGACCATGCTCCAGCTGTTGTTATACTTTCATGACAACAGGTGGAGCATGATTTCCTATATTCTTAACAAAGACCATTCTCCAGCTGTTGTTATACTCTCATGACAACAAGAGGAGCATGATTTCCTATATACTTGACAGAGACCATGCTCCAGCTGTTGTTATACTCTCATGACAACAGGTGGAGCATGATTTCCTATATACATAACAGAGACCATGCTCCAGCTGTTGTTATGGTTTTCTATATGACATATAGAGGACGTGCTGCAGCTGTGAGTTGTTAACTCTAACAGATACCAAGCTGTAGCTATTGTCAGGCTAAAGGAGATCGTGCTCCAGCTATAATAATGAAATAATAACAACAGCTGCATCATGGTCCCTATTTGTCATAGAGGAAATCATGCTACCTACCAGTTTCATTATATTTGATTTTCACCCCCTCCCCTCCAGATAGGTGACAAAAAAGTTTATGACCCATCCACGCCGCCCCCCCCCCCCCCCCACTCCCGCCCCAAACCCCAACTACCCTAATGTAAGACAGACCTCATAATATACAGTCCTCTATCAAACCTTTGGGCACAAAATACAAAGAAATTTCTCTCATTTTTAAGACCATTCATTGTATATTTTCCTACTAACACATCATTTTTTTTTTTGGGTGGGGGGGGGGGGGGTGAGGGGGAGTGGGAATAGAGCGACCCTAGTATTTTCTTCTTTGTAAGCGTTTTTAAATCTTAATATCAATTTTCTGTAACTTTCGGAAAACGTTGGCCACGCTATGTCTGGGATGTTAGTAATTTTTTGTCTACATATCAGGTCTGATGCAAAACCACCATAAACGGCGTCGAAATCTTCATTTTATGTTCGTTGCCATGGAAACGGAGAATGTTTGTTCTGGGAAGATGGCAGAAAAAATGAAGATAAAAAATTGGGAAATTGGCAAAATTGTTTGTTATTTCCTCGTCTCTACAGAAATTTTTTAGAAAAGAATTGTTTTAAACATCAAAGCACTAAGTTGGCATAGCACAATGATATAAAGTTGGTGACAAAATTTCCCATAGGTTTCTTACACTAGAGGCCCGAAAAAGGGGAAAATTGGCATTTTATGTAATTTGTGAAAAATGCAGTATTACACTATTTCGGCGGAGTTTTTGGACAGTTTAACAGAAGATGTCCAGACAAAGACTAGTATGGTGTTAAAGCACAATATATGTAAGAGTAAAATATAAAAAAACTGGATGGAGAAATTCAAATCAAAAGGTCAAGGTCAATGTTAAAATAGCTAAAAATGCTATTTTAATGCCCTTTTTTCGACATTTATTCTTATAAATATCATTTTTTATGTTTTAAAGGCAGTTTTAAAGCGCAAAGAACTATTAAACATTATAAATCTGATCATCACAGCAACACTAGTTTATCCAGGAGCAACAAGTTTTCAAGGTCAAGGTCACCAAAATCCCGAAATGTTAATAAATAACACGTTTTATATGAAAATTATGATCTTTTGCTCCTTCGATGAAGTCTGTTATTGTAGCAAACAGTCTAGATACAATTGACAGTAACTTACTGTGCTTCAATTTTTGACATAATTCAGGTCAAAGGAAATTGCAGTGCCAAGGTCAAGGTCACAAACAACCACGAAAGCAGGGCACAAATGAATTCTGTATCATGCATTATGATCATTTACAAACTCTGACAATTCTTGATTTCATTATTAATTGGTCATGCATATGCATAAATTGCATTTAATATTATGATACATCATCTAAATCACAGGGACCATTCAAGGTCAATGTCACTTATTTTAAGTCCGACCTCTGTGTCAATATTTAGGAATTTTCGTCGATTATAAGCAATTTTCGTAGGCTTTATGCAATGTTTGCTGAAGCTTGCTGGGTAAACAATTCATTTATTGTTTGCGAATAGTTTATACCATTCATACCATTTGCATTAAATGATTCGTCGAGGCCAAGGCCATCAGTAATCAAGAGATTCTTGGGTCTACATGTCAGTTCATATAAGATAGCTGCATCATTAATCGTCAGACTGGAAATAATGAAATGTTTTCATGGATGTATTTTCTTCTAATCCACTGTGGGAATTTACTCTTTAAAGGATCTCTGTAAATCCTGTTTTAAACATTCTAGTACACTTTTTGAAAAGCCGGTAGCTGATGATTTAAGAAGGGGTAAGAAACCCACCACCCGCACCCGTGCTCAAAACCCACCACTGGAAATTTTAGTGACGACCTTTGAGAAATAAAAGTTTTATTCTAGATTTTATACCAAGATATTGTCACTCTGTAAATTTGTGTAAAAAATAAAAATCAGTCCATAAATGGAGGCGCTGGAGCGATGACAAAGTTTTTCTATAAATAACCACTCTGGCCTTGACCTTAGAACCATAAAACGCAATATTGTCCAAGATATTACCACAGTTAACATTTGTGTGAAGTAAAATCGAAATCGATTCATAAATGAA
Source organism: Ctena decussata (assembly GCA_963989385.1). Classification (NCBI taxonomy): domain Eukaryota; kingdom Metazoa; phylum Mollusca; class Bivalvia; order Lucinida; family Lucinidae; genus Ctena; species Ctena decussata. The sequence goes on from OZ022503.1 coordinate 57,631,591, forward strand.
GGTGCTAGAGAGATAACAAAATTTTTAAGAAATAGCCACCGTGACCTTGACCTTAGAATGCTGAAACGCAAACTTGTCCAAGATATCATTTGTGTGTTACATCAAAATCGGTTTATGGATGAAGGCAGTAGAACGATGAAACAGTTTTTCTGTAAATAGCCACTATGACCTTGACCTTGACCTTAGAACGCTGAAACGCAAACTTACCCAAGATATTGTCAGACTAATCATTTGTATGAAGTTTAATCAAAATCGGTCTACAAATAAAGGCGCTAGAGCTATGACTAAGTTTTTCTACAAGTAGCCACTGTGACCTTGACCTTAACCCTAGAATGCTGAAACGAAATCTTTATTAAGATATTATCAAACTATACATTTGTATGAAGTTTAAATCGGTCCATAAATGAAGGCGCCAGAGTGATGACAAAGTTTTTCTAAAAATAGCCAATGTGACCTTGATCTTGACTCCGGAACGCTGAAACGCGAACTTGTCCAAGATATTGTAATACTTACCACCTGTGTGAAGTTAAACGGAAATCGGTTTATGAATGAAGACGCTAGAGCGATGACAAAGTTTTCTAAAAACAGCCACTATGACCTTGAGCTTGACCCCAGAACGCTGAATCGCGAATTTGTCCAAGATATTGTCATACTTATCAAGGGCTCACCCTAGAGGGCGATTGGGAGAAATAGTCTCCCTAAGCTGACTGACTTCTCCCTGTTTTGAGTTGAAGGAGAAGTGAAAATTATAGAACATATAGGGAAATCCAAACTGTGGACCAAAATTTCTCCCTAAAGTCCAGAAAATGTGCAAAACTTCTCCCTGTCTGAAAGCTTTAGGCTGACCCCTGGACTAATCACTTGTTTGAAGTTAAATCGAAACTGGTCTATAAATGAAGGCATTATAATGTTTCTCATATAGCCTTGCACTAAATTTGCTAAAATGGTTCTGCTTCACTGAACAAAAATGACTGCCAGAGCTAAAAATAGAGAAAAAACTATAAATTATATGTCCCTCAAGCCAATGGCTCAATTTCAAAATAATTTCACAGAAATGTTCGACTCATAACCATGAACCACTCATAGCCCTGAACCAAAATTGCTAAGATGGTTCCACTCCTCTGAAGAAGACTGGCCACCAGAGCTAAAAAAAGGGAAATAAATCATTGAATGACACAGAGGGCACAGTTTTTAATCTAATCTTCATGAAACTTTGTCAGAGTGTTTATTTTGATGTAATCTAGACCAGATCTGAAACTGGATGATGTCGGATTAAAACCTATGTCACTAGGTCAAATCTTAGAAAAACCTTGTGTACACTTCAGGGGAAACAGTTATGATCTAATCTTCATAAAATTTTATCAGAACCTTTATCTTTATCAATTCTAGACCAAGTTTGAAACTGGGTTACGGCAGGACAAAAACTAGGTCACTAGGTCAAATCTTAGAAAATCCTTGAGTGCACTGTAGCTGGCACTTTTTAGTTCCAATCTCCATGAAACTTTATCAGAATGTTTATCGCCAACAAATCTAGACCGAGTTTGAAACTGGGTCATGTTTGGTCAAAAACTAGGTCACTAGATCAAATCTTAGAAAACCTTGTGTTCACTCTAGAAGGCACAGTTTTGATTCATTAATCATGAATCTTTGTCAGAGTGTTTAGGGGGGTGGGGTGCCTAATACTGCATATAAAACACTTTTTCTGCCCAAGAGCAAAATGTTTTATTTTCAGCTTATGATTAGACTGTAGTGTCTGCTATACTGAATCAATAGTGGTTAAGCTCCGTAAGCTCTACTTTTGGAATAAGGGGGTTATTAAAGTGGGTGGGGGAAATCAGCATGAACCAGGGGTGTCATATTATAAGCTATATTTCTCCTTCAAATTTAATGGCATTCATAAATACCTTCCTTTATAAGTTGAAGTAAAGTCTTTGGTGACATCTTTTCTCTAATTCTATCTTTAAAGTAAAATCTTATGTCTGCAAAATTTCTTTTAGAGACACTAATATACCCATTATTCAAAACGTAGGGCTTGCGGAGCTTAACCACTATTGATTCATTATAGCGGACACTATATTCTAATTATCGGCTGAAAATAAATATTTTGCTCTTGGGCAGAAAAAGGCCTTACAGGCACCCCCTTTGAAAGTGGGTTATGTCAAGTCAAACACTAGGTCAAGTCTTATGAAACCTTGTGTTCACTGTAGAAGGCACAGTTTTGGTTCGATATTCTTGAAACTTTGTCAAAATGTTTTTTCTTTAAAATCTAGACAAAGTTTGAAGCTGGGTCATGTGGGGTCAAAAACTTTTACAAAGTTTGGTACTTTATATAAGATATCCGGGTGTTTAATCATTTTAAAAAGGATTTTAAGTGATTTTGACCTTAGCCTCCATATTTAAACTCTTTCATCTGTTTTATATTATATTTAATGGATGTGTGACTCTTTTAAAATACAGTAAATGTTTCATCTTATATTTCAAACAAGAGGACCATTAGGTCCTGATCGCTCCCCTGAGCCCTGAAACTTTAATGTGATATGAACTTTTTGGACATTTTTTCCCTATGAATGTACCAATCTTTTGTAGACATAAGGTAACAGTACCAAAAATGACGGTGCGCAAAACAACCAGGCCTAACAGTTTCTGAGAGCAAGTACTTTACATTTTCAACACAAGTGACCATTGGCCAAGGTCACTAAATGACCGTGACCTCTTGAATTCAAAGGGATTGAGGTCAATTGCATTTCCATATCAAAGAGTCTAATAGCAACAGGAAAATGCAATTTTACAGCTTTTTCCATTCTAAAGCTTAAGGAGGTAAATTAGACCTTATCATATAAATGGCCAAGGTCAACTCAGGATCCTCAGTTATATAAACTTTGAAGTACTAGAGTCCCAACATACCAAGTTTCAAGGCAATCAGCCCAGTTGTTACGGAGAAGAATTTTTTTTGTATTGTTTTAACCATATATGGGCATGGCGGCCATCTTAATCATGTGATGTGGACCAAATATATAAACTTTCTATCTTTGCCTGGGGGCTGCATATGAAATTTAAATGAAATTGGCTCAGACATTTCAGAGGAGGTCCTTTGTAAATGACGACAGACGAAAAATATTTGACCTTTGGCCATGGGTTACTTAATAACCATTACTTAATGTGAAACAGAAAAATCCACTTTTTTTAGTTTTTTTCTCATTCAAAAGCCATAGGGACCAAATTTGACCTTGTCATTAAAATATGTCAAGGTCAACGCAGCGTTGTCATTTATATAAACTTTGCGGTACACTAGTTCTAGATGCTACATACCAAGTTTCAAGGCAATTGGCCTAGTGGTTCTGGAGAGGAAGATTTTTTTAACGTTTTTACCATATAAGGACATGGCAGCCCTCTTGGTCATGTGACCTGGACCAAATGCGTAGGTTTTCTTTCCCCGTTTGCCTTAAGACTGCATTTGAAATTTAATTTCAGAGTAGTTTCAGAGGAGAAATCTTTTGAAAATGTTGACAGACAAGTGACCCTTGGTCAAGGTCACTAAATGACCTTGCCCTCTTCAATTTCAAAGGGGTTGAATTTGAATGCATTTCTATATTTCACGGCAAAATGGCAACATAAAAATGTACTTTTTCAGTTTTTACCATTCAAAAGCATAAGGAACCACACATGACCTTGCCGTAAAATAGGTCAAGGTCAACGCAGGGCTTTTATTTATATAAAGTTTGTAGTACTAGTGTCCCAAATGCTACATACCAAGTGTCGATTCAATCGACCCCGTGGTCCTGATGGAGAAGATTTTTTCGGATTTTACGATATATGAGCATGGCGGCCATCTAGGTTATGTGACCTGGACCAAATATATAAATTTTCTGGCCGCCTTTATCTGAAGGCTGCATATGAAATTTAATTGAAATTGGCCCAGTAGTTTCAGAGGAGAAGTCCTTTGAAAATGTTGACAGACAACGAACATGTGGCCTTTGGTCAAGGTCACTAGATGACCTTGACCTCTATAACTTCATAGGGGTTCAATTTAAATGCATTTCCATGTTTCGCAGCACAAAAGCAACATAAACATGTACCTTTTTTCAGTTTTTTCCCATTCAAAAGCTTAATGGACCAAATTTGACCTTGTCATAAAATAGGTCAAGGTCAACCAAGGGTCTTTGTTTTTGTAAACTTTGTAGTACTAGTGTCCCAGATGCTACATACCAAGTTTCAAGGCAATCGGCTCCGAGTTTTTTCAAGGAGAAGATTTTTACAGGTTTTTACCATATATGGGCATGGCAGCCATCTTGATCATGTGACCTGGACCAAATATATGAACATTCTTTCTCCGTTTGCCTGGAGGCTGCATATGAAATTTAATTGAAATTGGCCCTGTAATTTCAGAGAAGTCCTTTGAAAATGTTGACAGACAACAGACAAGTGACCTTTGGCCTAGGTCACTGAAAGACATTGACCTCAATAACTTCATAGGTGTTGAATTTGAATGCATTTCCATATTTTATAGCACAATAGCAACATAAAAATTCTCTTTTCCAGTTTTTCCCATTCAAAACCCTAAGGAATCAAATTTGACCTTGCCATAAAGTAGGTCAGGGTCAACTCAGGGTCTTTATTTATGTAAAGTTTGTAGTACTAGTGTCCCAGATGCTACATACCAAATTTCAAGGCAATCGGCCTAGTGGTTCTGGTCATGTGGCCTGGAAGAAATATATAAACTTTCTTTTCCCCTTTGCCGGGAGGATGTATATGAAGTTTAAATGAAATTGGCCAAGTAGTTTCAGAGGAGACTCAGGAGAGGTCCTTCGAAATCGTTGACGAGGGATGGACGACGGACGATAAATGCCGGAGGCAACCATCCTTTAAACTCCCCCGGAGCCTTCGGCCCAGGGGAACTAAAGACAATTACAAAAGTTGGTACAATGTATGAGAAAATTCCAGTTTATTCTCATTTTGATATCAGAATATTTGTGATCTTGACCTTGACCTTCATGTTCAAATCTCTTGATCTATGTTATGTTGTATTTTATCAAATGATTCAGCGCTCTTTTCAAATCAGGCAATGGCTTTCTGATCATATTCAGTAAATCTTTACAAAACTTGGTGTATATATTACGAATAAATTTGACTCTTTTCCAAATGTTTATAGGAAGCTGTGATTTCCTTGACCTTGACCTTTATATTTGAATTTTTCAATCTGTTTTATCTTGTGCTTCATTAAATTATATATTGCTCTTTTCACACTCTGTTCAAATATAACATTGGTTTTATCATACTCAATTAGCATTTACAAACACTGGAATAAATGAATTATGACAAATTCCTTTTTTCGACATTTTCAAATCGGAGCTTTGATGTGCTTGACCTTGACCTTTTATTTGAATTTGTTGAAATGTTTTATATACTGAACAAAAGTGAAAACGCTACAAGTGATTTGTCTTCAGATTTTCTGTTTCGTGGAACCAGAGATGGTTCTTGAGTAAGAACGCATTTTAATGTTAAATGCATGTGTATGGTCATGATACCAATAGATAGCTGTAAAAGCTGCTTCAGATAAACTGAACACATTTCAAAGTGAACAGGGGTCCGATTTTTTGCTGAGCAAATACGGAAGAGTCGATCAGGCATTTTAAACTTGATTTAAAAAAGGAGTTCATGGCACGATTGTCCTTATTTTTCCTTAGGTAAACAACTAGTGTACCAAACATATCGCAAGGGAAAGTACATATCAATATGTGTTTTCATGTCTTTGAAAATTAGTGTTGAAATGTCGCAATTTCTTCGAAAACACAATAAGAAACCAAGAACAATGGAAATTCCCATAAGAAATTAATTTGTGTTCTCTCACATATTGTCACAATTTTTCTTCAAATTAACGGTAGGTATAAAGTGCATGATTTATTGCACTACAAGAATGAGAAAAAGTTGCTCAGAAAATTGATATACCAAAGAACAATCGGAAATTGAAATTTGCTATAGTTTTAATGTAAAGGGAGATAATTAATAATTTTGAAAAATAAAGCTTCAATTTTCTAGTTATTCTAAATAACAGTTGTGAATTATTTCTTGCTTTTTCTAACACTCTGGATGTAACGCTTCAGATCAGCAAAGAAATGTGCATCTGCGCATGCGCATATTTGGTGTATTATGAAAAATGCTAAAATTGAATAAGGTTAGATAACTGTGTTATGAAGAGTATCAGATTCAAAATTTTATAGACAGTCTCTTGCTGAATATCTTGCTAGACTGAAATGCTTATATCCAGGCAAAAAAAATATCATTGTGTTGGTTACAAACTGTCTTCTATAATGTAGCGTTTTCACTTTTGCTCAGTATATATTGCTACATTAAATATGTTGCTCTTTTCAGATATAGCAATGGTTTTCTTCTGTATGCAGTAAACCTTTACAAAAGTGGGACAAAAGAAAAAATTCTCATTTTTTCAACATTTTGAAGTCGGAGCGTTGTGCTTGACCTTGACCTTCATATTTTCATTTGTTGATCTTTTTTTTATTTTGTTTTTCTTCATTAAATGATATAATGCACTTTATAAATATAGCAATATTTCCCTTATCATTGTCAATTAACCGTTACAAAAATTGGGATAAAAAATGAGAAATTCCTAGTTTTCCAACATTTTGAATTTGGAGCTTTGTTGTGCTTGACCTTGACCTTCATATTTGAATTTCTGGATCTGTTTTATGTTTTGATTCATTAAATGATATATTGTTCTATATATATATAGCAATGGCTTTCTTATCATATTCATATAACCTTTACAAAAATTGGAATGAAACATGAGCAAGTCCAAAATCTTCTTTGTTTGCAAATAGGAGCTTTGCTTATTTTGACCTTGACCTTTGTATTTGAATTTTTCAATATGTGTTTTGCTTAGCTTCGTTTTATGATATATTGTTCTTTTCAAACATTGCAATGGTTTTCTAATCACTTTCAGTTAACCTTTACAAAAATTGGGACATGAAATGAGAAATTCCCAGGTTTTCAACATTTTGAAACTGGAGCTTTGCTGTGCTTGACCTTGACCTTGATTATTCATTTTTTTTATCTGTTTTATGTTATGCTTCATTAAATGACATGTTACTTTTTTCAAATAAAGCAAAGGTTTCCTTATCATATTCTGTTAACCTTTACAAAAATTAGGGAAAAAAATGAGAAAATCCAAGTTTTTCCATGTTTATATTAGTGGCTTTCTGAACATCTTCTGTTAAACTAATGAAAACTTGTTCCAAAGAACCGCAAAATCCGAGTTTTTCCACATTTTGAAATTTGCCAAATTATGTCCCCTTTGAGCCCTCATTGTGGCCTAGGTTTGACACATACTTGATTTATATTTGTTTCTCTAAACAGAGTTAAGTTGGTTTTGTATGTTATTATATATATCTGTATCTGTTATCTTAGAATTAACTATGGATGGACAGACCAGATTAATATGCTATATTTTCATTATTATCCTCCTAAAGTTTGGACACTGTTGCTTTACTCAAACTATATTGGTTACCATGGCAACAGGATGACGAACAGAAATTTTACTACTGTTTTTGTCGTGTAGGGGTCCTTTCTGATTCATACACCAAGATTGAAAGTAATCTGAGACGTAGCGTGCCGGACCCCTATGACAATTTTCTGATTTTTACAGAGAATTGATATTAAAAAAAAAGTAAAATCGCAAGGCATGCATCCATTTACTCCCGTTCCCCTCCCACAACCCCAATCTCGCACTTTGTGCCATTTTTTCCTCTTGGTTTGATATGAATTTGCAGTTTTTCCAGTTTGCGATTAAAACAAATTGTGTATTGTCTCCTTGAATACATAGCATCATCCTGGCTCCGAAACAAAAGTGCTGTTACTTGAGGACTAATGAACTTTGTTTGTACCGATTTCGGCAAAGTGCCACCATGCAGTTGTGCCCAAGGTCAACATATGCGAAAACATTTTCAAAACGTCTATACATAGATGCAAGTGTGACTGGTATACTATTCACAAATGCATGAAGTTATTCATCTTCAGGTGGAAATGCTCGCGAATTATAAGAGGAGTGATTACGTGTTAGGTCAGTGATGAAAATTCTGTTAGATGTGCTTCTACCTATCCATAAATTTTTGCCTTTTCTGTTAGATTTTTTTCATTGAAATTTTTATCCTCGTCACATTTATATTTCGACCTTGGTTACTGCTGAAACGGGGTCAAGCTGGCAAACAGTGTTGACCCTGACCTGGCTGCTTTTAAGGACTAGTGTGATACAGAGTTACACGTTTTGCAAAATAAAACTTCCAACCTACCAATCCTGCTCATATGGTCTGCATTTAAGCACAGAAGAGGGGTCACGGTAGGTGTCGTTATCACCCTCCCATATACCTGATATAAACGAAACACTGTTAAAAAGACGTAAATCGCAAGTCATCCATCTATTCATCGAGTACAACAAACACATCTTTAAAGTCTCCGTAGTCCTATAAGTGATAAAAATCACCTCAGCACAAATCGTTATAAAACCAATACAGCCTTTAGAATTGGTGATAATTTGTCGGTTGATGTGCTTTCTATGTTCATATAACTGGCAAAAAAAAACCCAAAGAAACAAGGTTGTGTGAAAACAGTGACAAGTGTCTGCATGAAAATACGGTATTTGTTCATGGTTCCCCGTTGAGCAATAGAGTTACGTAACAGCGAGATAATAAATGGGACCCTTGCCTTACATTGTATTTTTACAATATATTTAAAACCTGTACCTTGTATTTTTATCTTCTGTACCTTGTATTTTTATCATGTAAATAAAGTTTTTGAAAGCGAAAGTAGGTCATTTTAATTGCCAACTAAAATGACTTAGATATTTTTTTTTTTTAAATTTATGGGAAAGTCACGGACGCTTTAATTCTTTAAAGCCAGCCAATCACGATCATATAAAATGACGAAACTATAGTGAGAAGCTTTCAGCAATACCTCACGATAAAATATTTCCCGTTGATAGATCAATGGGGCCTTTAACGGATGACCATAAGATTGTATTATATTTCTTGCATCCCTATCTGTGAAATCCACTGAACCTACCAATATGTTCAAACACCGCGACAATTTCAAAAAGGCCAATCTTTTGAATAAACAATTCCAGTCTGTTTTTACATGCTTATCCCCACTTAGGCTAGGGCAGCTATGCACTCAGAGCATTCAGGGTTTGTTTCAAGAAAATCTTCCAGCTAATCTAAAACCCTCATGTCCTTCTATGCCGGAAATTAACATTGACATCAATGGAGTTCTTAAACTTTTGTTCAATCTTAATCCTGAAAAGGCTGCTGGGCCTGATTCAATAAAACCTATTGTGCTGAAAAAAATAAGGATAGAGATTGCCCATGTTACCTGTCTGCTGTTTGAGAGATCCCTTCAAACTGGCCAACTACCCTTGGAATGGACAAAAGCTCAAGTGTGTCCCCTTTTTAAGAAGGGGGATAAAACAGACCCTGTCAATTATAGGCCCATCTCCTTGACATGCATTGTGTGCAGGGTGATGGAGCATATTATTGCATCCAACATTTCGAAACACTAGACTCAGCATGATGTCTGCAGAACTGGGAACGAACCTGGGACATGGAGTTTAATCCCAGTAATGTCAGGTGCTCCACATTTCTAGGGCCAGAAACCCGTTAAGGTCAAAATACTATATGCATGATCAGGAACTGGAGGCTGTAGATGCAGCCAAGTATCTTGGGATAAGCATCAGCACAGATCTTAGTTGGAATTCTCACATAAACAATATAACTGCCAGTGCTAATAGAACTTTAGGCTTTGTAAAAAGAAATGTGAAAACAAAAAATGAAGAAATCAAAACACTGGCATATAACTCACTAGTAAGACGCAGGTTGAATATGCGTCTTCTGTCTGGAGCCCATACACGAAAGAAAATATATAGAAAGTTGAAATGATTCAACGAAGGGCAGCAAGATGGGTTTCCAATGATTACTCTCCCTACAGCAGCGTGACAGAAATGATGAGTAATCTTGGATGGCGGTCGCTTGAGTGCAGACGTTACGATGCGCGTCTCGCTATGTTTTATAAGGTAGTGTATGGCCTGGTTGCTATTCCCGTTCCGTCATATTTCGAACAGCCCACCAGATATACTCGTCACATGCATCCTCTTTCTTACAGACAGATCCATACATCTGTCTGTTATTATCAGTATTCATTCTTTCCCATGACTATTGTACTATGGAAAAGATAACCAGCTGATCTCGTCCAAGTTTCAGATCTTGACTCCTTTAAATTAGGAGTCAGCAAGATCAGTCATACCCTCCCCTAAACATAAGTACTGTTTTTATCCTGATTTTAAGCTCTTCTTACTAACACTAACCCTATCATCTATATTTCACCTTGCTTTTCATCTTTTTATCCTGCACTATCTCACTTTTTACTTCTCTTACTAACACACCATGCGTGGTGAAATCCAAATAATACCCGAAAGGGGTTTGTGGATTATGTCAAGATAGATAGATAGATAAATTAGGGGTCAAAGGGACAGGTCAGTGTGCGTCAACTATATCATATGTCTGATTTCTCAAAACCCAAGAACTGGCAAAAAAAGAAAAAAATATAACAAAACAAAATCGACATGTTTCTTTTTTGCTGAGTTTATGAATATCGAAATACGAATGCCTTGAAGCTGCATCAGATGTCTGTCATAGATGTTAATGTGGTGATGAAGAAGTGTCGTCAGACAAGAGTCAAGACGTCAAGCGCCCATTAAGTTTGAGACATGCGAGGCACATCCTTATTAAGAGATCATATTTAAAAGAATTAAAATCGCAAATACCCATTAAGTCTGAAACACTCGAGGGTCAATATTGTTAAGGTTTTATTTTTTAAATCCACTTTGAAAACATTTTTTGTGAGTCTAGTAAGAAACAACTCTTCATGTAATTGATCTTTAATGGTTGCTTGGTAGGTTAATCATAATCGCAGTTTTAAGTATGTTTACCGCACCTATCTCGATGCATTGGAACACATCTGAAATTTAAACAGAACTATCATCAAATTTGGACGAAGTAAAAAGATGGGCAATGGTCAGGAATTAATACAATCAAATCCCATTTTATCCCGCTCTCAAAACCATTAGGGAAAGAAGCACATACACACAGAGAGTGACACAAGTTTACACAAGACACGCACAGTAAACCGAATGAGCAGCTCTGTCCAAAACAGATACAGATGGTCATTCAGCTGCCCCAATAACAGCATCAACATTTATTTTTACTTATTTTTCATTCTAGTTACACAACAAAACAAAACAGATCAATACCCCGTGATGCATCACAGTAATTGCGTCTGCATGGAATACTTTTTGTGCAATACTCAGATTGCCACCACAGAGAACGACATTAAGACAGCTTACCGAAGCACAGAGTGTTACTGTTTTAAATCATGATATACCTGTGTGTGAAAACAGTACATACGAGGGTTATCCAAAAAATTCTGTCACTGCTTTATATCTCAAAAACGCAAGGTGATATTCACCTAAAATAAAACTTATTCATAAACCCTGCTTTTTATCACATAGCTGTAAAAGACTGATCATTGTATCAATGACATAACATTCACAATATGCTTTAAAAGAACGGTATCCTCACTATACTGGCAAATTTGCAGATTCAACCCGGCAATGTCCAGTTAAGGGATGACTATTATCGCTGCCTGGTGCCTACGATACCTCAGGTTCTGATAAACACAGCGAAAAAATCTCCATGTCAGTCTGTCCATTTTAAAGAGTTTAAAGCATTTCGTAGTCTCAACATTATGCAAACAAGGCCATAAGAAAATCGACTAGGTCATGTTCTAAGTACTCAAACTTCATAAATGAATAATATTTCAAATTCTGGAGTATTTATTTATTGCAGTAGATCGTGACAATATGAACTCTATCAAAATTTTAAAAATGGTCCATAATATGAAGGATAGTTGGTCCTTGAAAATCACGTGACTGTTTATTTCAACATATTTCTGTGACACCATAGATATCAATCGTTTTCATAGCATATAATAAACAGAAGTCGCTGATTTTTATACAGTATACCATAAAATGCACTAGACAGCAATCCTAAAAATTTCAGAATTCTGCAATATGTAGTTGTTGAGATATGCAGCATGAACTACAAGCCAGTAGGAAAACAAAAATCATGAAAATATGCCAGTGTCAAATATTAGGTCTGTATTTGAGCTTATAACTCAACCAAATGGCACATTTTTACCATGTACCTGATATCAGTATAAAGGTAAAGGATTGTTTTTTTCTATTGTTAGAAACCGTGGTCAGCTATCACATCTGTGAGCAAAGTCATGAGTCCAGTGATAGAACTTTTTGGACGATCCTCGTATGAAGTATGTTAAAGTAAATATTTTTACCGCAGTCACTCCGGACACGAGGCATTAATCTGAGTAAACCAAAACGGTTTTTTATTAGAGCGAACTGATACAAAAAACGAAGACCCAAATCAGACTGCACCGTCTGAACTAGCTCCACACCGTCTGTTTCAACAGTTCGCCCCAAGGCGCAGTGAGACTGCTCCCAAGATGTTTGGCACACACCTGGTACCCATGACCGTAAAAATGTGGTGAGCCCTGACAGTAGTGGAAAGAACAATTTTAAGAATTATATGGCAAGTTGGGCCTCTTGGCTTCTACCTGCTGTCTCTCTCAAGTCAATAAGAAGTAAGATTTATACTGTCGTTAATCTGCTTTGTTGACATATAGCTGTATTTATATATATATATATAGGTAAAAATACAAAAATAATGTCCGGAACCAGAACTCTGTATATAAAAAATCAAACTAACGAGATGGAACGTCTGTAAATAATTTAATTTCCCTATGCATTTCACTGTATAAGATCATCAGGGGAATAATGGCGTTGTATACATAGTAACGGCGTTGTACCGTTACGTTATTGTGCACATATATTTATGACGTCATTTAAAACTGTTCAGTAATGGATTAAAAGTGTTTATGAAATGTTTTTCCATGTTTAACCTAGCTGAGACGTTTTCCGTAAACAATTTGTAAAACGGGAATATTTTAAATTTTGGTTCAGTTTTGCAACAGTCGTCTAAATGTTTGCTGACTGGTATTTGTCTTACCGAGGGGTCTCTAATCTGTTGCTTGTGTACTGTTACCCTATTTCTTAGTTTGTCACCAGTTTGGCCTATATAGTATTCGCCGCATCCATTGCACGAAAGAACATATATTACATTTGAAACTGTACATGACATTGACGTCTTCACTGTAAACAGTTTACCTTTAAAATTGAATTGGTTGCCTTCTATCAAATATGGACATAAACCACATTTAGCTGATTTACACTTTTTGACCTCTGCCTTCCTGGTGTTAAAGTTAGATCTAATTAAAAGACCTTTAAGGTTTTTTGGTTGTCTTTCACTTTTTATTATTCTAGTATTTTTTAAAATTTCACTCATGGTATTGTCTTCCTGTAAAATCGTTAGATTGTTTTTTAATATACCAAACATTTCTTTGTTTTGAGGATTGCAAGTGGATACATAAGGTAGAATATTACTTCTTTCTTTCGTTTTGGGGTTAAGCATTCTTTTCTGGACATTGACATAGCTTTTTCTATTCCTTTGTTAATTACAGTTTTAGGGTAGTTTCTGTGGCGCAATGCTGTTCTTAGGTCTGACATTCGTTTTTGTGTCAAAGTATCATCGGACAGTATCGTTCTGATGCGTTTTGCTAAATTAAATGGAACATTTACTTTGGTATGCTTTGGATGACATGAAAAGAAATTTAAGTATTGTTTTGAGTCTGTCTTTTTATAAAATATATCTGTTTTAATATTGTATTTATCTTTTATTACCAGTACATCTAAAAATGGTAACTGCTTTTCATTTATTTCCATTGTGAACCTTATGTCTGGGTGTAGTTGATTCAGATGTACATGAAAATATTATACAGTGAAATGCATAGGGAAATTAAATTATTTACAGACGTTCCATCTCGTTAGTTTGATTTTTTTTATATATATATAGGAACGTTACGTTTCGTTGCTAGGTAAATCAAAATGTCTTCTTGAAAATCTGTAAAACAGTGAAACCGCGGTAGAAGTTAATTAATAATTGTGTTATTTGGCTATATCGGACTTATTGTTTTTACTATATATATATATATATATATATATATGTGTGTGTGTGTGTGTGTGTGTGTGTGAACTTTTTTTCTGTCACAGATTTCTCAGGAACCCCTATAGCTAGGATTTTGAAATTTGGTACAAACGTTTGGTATGACTAGTTGTACCGTGTAAGAGAGTAACAACCTCCTCCTGCTTATTATTCCCTTTGTTTGTCCATTTGTTCTTTCTCTCCATTTAGGTTTCTGTAACTCCAATTAAATTTCTGTCACAGATTTCTCAGGAACCACTATAGCAAGGATTTTAAAATTTCGTACAAACGTTGGGTATGCCTAATTGTACCGTGTAAGAGAGTATCAAACTCCTTCTGCTTATCATTTCCTTTGTTTGTCCATTTGTTTTTTTTCTCCATTTAGGTTTCTGTCACAGATTTCTCATGAACCACTATAGCTAGGATTTTGAAATTTGGTACAAACATTGGGTATGACTAGTTGTACCGTCTAAGAGAGTACCAACTTCCTTCTGCTTATTATTCCCTTGGTTTGTCCATTTGTTCTTTCTCTCCAATTGTGTGTGTGTGTGTGTGTGTGTGTTTTTTCTGTCACAGATTTCTCAGGAGCCCCTATAGCTAGGATTTTGAAATTTGGTACAAACATTAGGTATGACTAGTTGTACCGTGTAAGAGAGTACCAACTTCCTTCTGCTTATTATGCCCTTGGTTTGTCCATTTGTTCTTTCTCTCCAAGTAGGTTTCTGTCATAGATATATCAGGAAAGACTACAGCTAGGATTTTGAAATTTGGTACTCTTTCTCTCCAATATCTCTCACATTTCTGTCACAGATTTGTCAGCAACCACTACAGCTAGGGTTTTGAAATTTGGTACAAATTTTGGGAATTACTAGTCGTACTGTGTCAGAGAGAATCAGCCGGTTCCAGCTTACAATTTCCTTTGTTTGTCCAGTTTTTCTTTCTCTCCAAGTCTCAAATTAAGTTTCTGTCAAAGATTTCTCAGCAACCACTTAGCTAGGATTTTTAAATTTAAATCAGACATTGGGTATAACTAGTTGTACAGTATAATAAGGAATCAGCCTGCTCCAGCTTATCATTCTCTGTGTTTCTCCAGTTTTTCTTTCTCTCCAGTATCTCTCATATTAAATTTTTGTCAACAATTTCTCAGCAACCACTACAGCTAGGATTTTGAAACTTGGTACAAATGTTCGGTATGACTAGTTGTACGATACAAGAGAGAATCAGCCTCCTGCTGCTTAATAGCTTACATGAGCACGAAATGCTCAAGGTGAGCTGTTGTGATCGATATTTGTCCGTCGTCCATCCGTCCGTCTGTCCGTCCGTCAAAAAATTCTTAAAACGACATCTCCTCTTGGACCAGTGAGCCAATTTCGAAATAATTTCACACAAAAAAATATTTCTATTATAACCCTGAACGAAAATTGCTAGAATGGTTCCGCTCTGCTGAAAATAATGGCCTCCAGAGCTAAAAAATAGAAAACCTTTAAACGACATCTCCTCTGAAGCCAATGGCTTGATTTCAAAATTATTTCACAGAACTGTTTGACTTATGGCCCTGAACCAAAATTGCTAAAACGGTTCCACTCCGCTGAACAAAATGACCGCCAAAGCTAAAAATAGAAATCTAAAAATAAAAAAAACTTTAAACGACATCTCCTTTGAAGCCAATGACTCGATTTCAAAATATTTTCACAGAAATGTTTGACTCATGGCCCTGAATCAAAATTGCTAAAACGGTTTTGATCCGCTGAACAAAATGGCCGCCAGAGCTAAAAATAGAAATAAATCTTAGAATGACGCCGAAGGCACAGTTTTGATCCAATCATCATGAAACTTTGTCAGAATGTTTATCTTAATGAAATCTAGACCAAGAATGAAGCTTCGTCATGTGGGCTTAAAAAATAGGTCTCTAGGTCAAATCTTAGAAAAACATTGTGTACACTCTAGAGGGCGCAGTTATGATCTTATCTTCGTGAAACTTTGTCAGGGTGTTTCCCCTTATACAGGCTAGGCGAGTACTGAAACTGAGTCATGTGGGGTCTAAAACTAGGGCACTAGGTCAAATCTTAGAAAAACCTTGTGAACACTAGAGCACACAGTTATAACCCAATCTTCCTGATACATTATCAGAATGTTTATCCTATTACAATCTAGGCGAGGATAGAAACTGAGTCATGTGGGATCAAAAACTAAGTCACAAGGTCAAATTTTAGAAAAACCTTGTGTACACGCTAGAGGACACAGTTATGATCCAATCTTCATGAAACTTTGTCAGAATGCTTATCTTTTTAAAATCTGGACCAAGGTTGACACTGGGTTATCTGGGGGTCAAAAACTAGGCCACTAGGTTAAAGCTTAGAAAAAACATTGTGTACACTCTAGAGGGCATAGTTATGATCCAATCTTCATGAAACTTTGCCAGAATGTTTAACCTTATACAGTCTAGGCCAAGATAGAAACTGAAGTACGTGGGGTCAAAAACTAGGTCAATAGGTCAAATCTTAGAAAAAACTTGTGAACACTCTAGAGCGCACAGTTTTGATCCAATCTTCATGAAACTTTGTCAGAATATAGATTGGAAAGGGTAAAACCGCTCCAACTGAATCATCATCAAAAAGATGATCTTCCATGTTATTTCATCATAACCCAGGTGAGCGAATTAGGTCCATTATGGACCTCTTGTCACATATTGTTGTCCAGTTTTTCTTTCTCTCCAATTATTTTTCTGTCAAACTTTTCTCAGGAACCATTACAACAAGGATTTTGAAATTTAGTAAAAACATTGGGTATGTCTAGATGTATGTGTAAGAGAGACTCAACCGCCTTCTGCATGTCATTCCCTTTGTATGTCTAGTTTTTCTTTCTCTCCAATTTCTCGGCTTCTGTCAGAAAGTGTGTATACATCTTGAAAATGGACAAGTATATTGTGGGGAAGAAAAACAAGAGATGAGATTTATTTTGGGTCCTTTTTCCATTTTTCCTTTTTTTCCATCCTTTACTCCAATGTAATAATAATATTGGGAAAATTTATGCTGAAGACTTTTCAGATTGCTTTGTTACTAGGTTCAAGTAAAGCTTGAAACTGATCAGTTAACATCATCTGGCTGCAGCTGCTGACTTTAAGTCAAAGTCACAAACATAAAAGTTTGTGTAAATATTTGTTGAAATTTTGTGTTAAATTTGTATGTTATCTTGCTTTTGCAATTTTGATAGAATGTTTTGGTATTAGTATGCCTTTCATTGGGTTTGTCATAGATTGTTCATTTGTCTGTTATTTGATATTTGCTTTAAAGTTTTGTATGAAGTGTGTTTTTGTTAGGCGGTGTCGCTGGCTGGGGGTATACGTGAGCCATTGCTCACATGCACTTGTTTTGTAAGTGCCGATAAAGTTTTTGAACGACTCTCACAATCTCGAAAAGCAAGCACTCTACTGGTTTAATTTCGAATGCTGAAACAGTGAAATTGCCTTTGGAGATCATACTCTGAGAACACTAGAAGCTTTCAAAAGCAAAAACAAAACACGATAAATAGCGTCAGAAAAGCCAGTTGGATCCTACCATACTGACCTCGCCGAACCAACCATGCTATATAAAAATATGATATAAAAGTACATTAAAAAGAAAAAAGAAGACTAAAATGGCGAAAAAGGGAGGTCCCGTAGGAAATATCGAAAAGGAAACACTCTAAATGCATACTTCTTGCTAGCTATCCCCTGCGCCTTGACCGCTGAATTTATGAAATAAGCATCTTATCGACTACACTTTTGATATGACTTATCGGTTAGAAAATTCAAAATGCCCTTTTTCAAGCGTTCTTTTAAATGTCCGATCGTCCTAAGGATGTATCACTACAAATGGCTGGTTGACTCTGCCTTACTTATGTTAATGTTTCAGATTTAAGTTTCTGAGTGATTTTCTGCAAACTGAAAACGTTGCTTTAGCGTGACATTCTAGTTTAATGAAAATTACTCATTAGAGATTATGAAAAAAAATGACCCATAAATTTTTAGTCTTATGTACCTACCGTAAACTGCCCGTAGTTTTTTTTGTTTGTTTGTTAATGAGTCAGTGTAATTTGGATATTTTTTTTTGTTGTTTTTC
The DNA here is from genome assembly GCA_963989385.1 of Ctena decussata. Classification (NCBI taxonomy): domain Eukaryota; kingdom Metazoa; phylum Mollusca; class Bivalvia; order Lucinida; family Lucinidae; genus Ctena; species Ctena decussata. The sequence goes on from OZ022503.1 coordinate 57,649,862, forward strand.
ATATTTAGTTTTGCTATTTATTTCTGTTGTCCTATTATGCTCCCTGAGGGGTGAGCACTTAGTCGCCGTTTTGGGTGGTCGGGTAGTGCGATGGTTTTATGTATTACTTGAAGTACCGGGGTGTCCTACTGATTTGGAACTTGCAGAAGGTGCGGGTGGGCGTTGTTTTGACATTTTTCTTCTCGTCTATCATGATTTCTGTTCTTTCTCTCTCTCTGGGAGACGGCTCGATATACACAGAAATACTGTCTCAAAGAGCCGTTAAACCCAAAACAATCAATAAATATAGTCGCCGCTTTGTCCATTTGTCCGTCCCGTCTGTACGTCCATCACACTTGGTCCTTTGCATATCTCTGAAAGCATTACAGGGAACTCAATGAATCTTCACATACTGAATGAGGGCAATGGGGAAAGTGCGGAGCGATGGACCGTAGCTCTACCGCAGGTAATCACATAATTATCTCCCTTCTTATTTTTTATAGTATTTTGCTTGTCCGGAGCATAACTCGGAAAGTATGACAGGGAACTCAATGAATCGTCATGCATTGACAGAGGGCGGTGAGGAAAAATGCAGAACACAAGAACCATAACCATATTACAAGTAATTACAAAGTTATCTCCCTTCCTAGATTTTTCAGTATTTTGCTTGTCGGGAGCATATCTATGAAAGTATGAAAGGGAACTAATCGAAACTTGATACATTATGATTGATAGATGGCAATTTAAAAAAGGTGCAGAACACAAGAACAGTAACCCTGTCACAAATAATTATGGATTTAGCTTCCTTTTTAGTTTTCCCAGTACTTTGCTTGTCAGGAGCATATCTCTTTTAGTACTGAAGTGTACTAAATGAAACCTCACACATTGATAGAGGACACTAAAAGAAAGTGCAGAGCACAAAATCCATAACCTATCTCAAGTAATTACAGAGTTACCTCCCTTCTTAGCTTTTCCAGTTTTTTTTTCTTCTAGCTTTCTATTGGTGCTGAAGAGGTAGTGCAGAGCACAAGAACAATAGCCTATTTTAAATTATTTTGGAGTTACTTCCCTTGTCCGGAGTATATTTCTAAAAGTGTTTGAAAGGATTGAATGGAATTTCACACAATAATGGAGGACAACGAGAGGAAGTGCAGAGCACAAAAAAACAGAACACTATTGCAAGTAATTTTGGACTTGTTTCCTTTTTTTCCTTATTCTCATTCATTTGCATATTCAGGGCATATCTTAGAAAGTATAAAAGGTTCCTAAATAAAATTTCACTTATAAATAGAGGCCAGTTTCATTGGGATACCCCTTTCACTATTTACACCTTCGGGGAGCATCCGTCGGTTCCACCGATTTTCTTTTTCTTTATTATGTGTTCATATATCTGTATTAATCGATTTATTAATTTATTCAGAAAATAAGTTTGCTTTGATTGTTGTTTCATTGAATATTACTACTAGAGATGAAGAGAAATGATCATCTTCTGTGTCTTACATGCACGCGATTTAAGTGTTTTTTGTTGTTGTTGTTTTTTTGCATCATAGCGTAGGGGGTTGTGTAATCAACTCCTCCTACAGTTTCAATCGATCTTTTTCAAACTTAGTATACACATTGTGGACATATAGTATACATGCATGTGGGTTTTTAAATGGAGCTGCAAATAATTTTGACAGAATAACGGCTTTTCAAACTTAGTTACGTTAAGCATTTTTTTTTTTGCATTGTTGAGTATGGACTTTGTGTAATCAACTCCTTCCACAGTTTTCAGTGAATGCGTAAATATTGTGAAGATGTGCAGGTGGGTTTTTGATAGAGATGACACTAATTTTGACAGAATTATGGCTCATTGGACTAAGTCATTTTGGCCAACTGCTTTGCATTTTAAGATTGTAGTTTTTGTGTTCAAATCCTGTAGTAATTTTCGCTGAATGCTTTTCAGACGTTTTATACTATAAATTGTGAACAAAGTGAAGATTTTTTGTGAGACAGAGATAAAATTAATTTCAACAGACTTATGTTATTTTGATCAGATTAATTTTGGGCAACGTTCTTTTGATACTCCCCGAAAGGTGAGCATATAGGCGTCGCTTTGTTCGTCCGTCTGCCGTGACACTTTGTCCGGACCAAATCTCTGAAAGTATTATAGGGAAGCCAATGTTACTTCACTGGAAGAGGGCAGTGTTCGAAGGTGCAGAGCACAAGAACCTTAATTCTATCTCAAGTAATTACAAGGTAAGCTCCTATCCTATACTGAGAGACTTTAGAAACGCACCACTTACTACAATGGCAATATCTTGTTACAGGCCCAACTTTTTCTTTCTGTGAAAACAGAATTAAAAAGTGCTGTCAGTTGGCTTTTATTCAATGAGAAAATAAAAAAGCTGAGACTTATGGTTGCCGAGACATCGCGAGAAATCTGAGACAACCCCATTTTATAAAAATCACAGATTAACAATACCTTACATTATGAGCGAAAATAAGTTTTCAAACCAATATCAGTTTTCAAATGCAGTAGGCAAGACAAAATCAGATCATGAAGTTTTAGACCTCTGGCAACGCTCATTTCGTCTACGTCACGTCTTTACTTTTTAACGTAATTGGCCGTTTATAACCTAAGGAACATGAATAATCGAAATCTTTTCATCTTATCAAATAGTCCTGAAGGTGTTGCATAGGAAACAAAAGAATCGTGTCATTATCGAACGCCATGAACCTGTAATTACTGTTTGAAATATTTTGGCTGACGTCAGCAAAGAAACGCTGCGAATAGGAGTGTAAATAAACGGCAATTTCCGTAACTTTTTGTGTTTTCCCATTAGTTAAGACATCAGGCTACCAGCTAAAGTTGTTTGTTTTCAAATCGAATTAAAGTCCCATCTGCAAGATGCCAATTGTTGAAAAACACTAACGTAATGGTAACGTCAGAATAGACAGCATGAGCAAAGCCAATTTATGGCAATCAATAGCACATTGCGTGTGAACATATAACATGATTAAGAAAAAAAACATCAAATTAGCCACGTGGAAGTAACAGAGGATGTAAAATGGTGCGTTTCTAAAGTCCTTCAGTATAGTTTGAACAGTGCTTAGCTTGTCCCGAGCATATCTATGAAAGTATTCGAGTGAACACAATGAACTTCATACATTGACAGAAGATCATGAGGAAAAGCGCAGAGCTCAAGAACCATAACCTTGTCACAATTAATTATAAAGTTATCTCGCTCCTTAGGTTTTACAGGTATAGTATTTGCTTGTCCGGAGCATATGTATGAAAGTACTCATTGTAACTTCACACATTGAGTGAGGGCAATTAAAGAAAGGGCAGAGCGCAAGAACCATACATCTATCACAAGTAATTACTGAGTTAGCTCCCTTCATAGTTTTACCAGGTTTTTCGCTTGTCCGGAGCATATCGCTGTAAGTATTAATGTGAATTAAAAAAAAGTTCATACATTGATAGAAGGCACTTAGAAAAAGTACGAGACCCATAGCCCTATCACAAGTAACTACAGAGTTATTTCCCTTCCTAGTGTATTTAGTTTTTTCTTGTCAGTAATTAATCTCTAAAAGTGTTAAAGGAAATGTAATGAAACTCGACACATTGACACAGGGCAATGAGAGAGAGAGAGTAGGGAATAAGAAGCATAACCCTATTTCAGATTATTTTGGAGTTACTTCCCATTTTATTTTTACTCACTTGTATGTTTGTTTAGAGCATATCTGTAAAAGTATACTGGACAAAAAAAGTTAAGGATCAAACATTTGACTGAAGCTTAAATCATGAAAAATAAATTATTCAAAAATAATTTTCTTTCATTCAATACATCTGTTAAAGCGGCACAGGACTCCATGAAAAATATTGGAATCGGATCACGTGACACGCCAGTAGAAACGAATGAACAGAGATACCCCTAAAATTGAAGTGAAAATTGGCACCACCACAAAATTGAATATCGACGATTCTTGGCTTTGTCCATGCAAAATCATTCCCAGTGCTCATTGATACCTCTGGGGGTCTGAATAACTGCTAGGCAGCTACTCGGTATGCTTTTAGTAAAGCGCTGGAGGCTCATTTGGGGACTCGTTTGCCATTTTTCATGGCGGGTCTGAATTAGCTCTCCAGGAGGTTTCTGAAGCCTTTGATGAATAGAATTGGGGTGTTGCAACATCTGTAAAGCATGTTCAATCTGATTTAAAACTTGCGATCGACTTGACCTGCCCACTCTGACGATTTTCTCTGTCTAAAGCTACTGGTTTATCACAATAACACTGTTAGTATGCGCTTTTTTGTGCGTTAAATGTTTTGATCGGCCGGTGTAAGCAAAAACGGTTACAAACAGACTTTACACAGCTAAATTGCGCATTGCATGCTGGTAATGAGGCCAGGTATGACGCGATTCCATAGAAAAACGAGGAAACAGTTGGCAACAGGTGACGCCAATTTGCAACTTGTTAATTGGACCCATGTTCTTTTCACAGATGAGTCCAGATTGTGTGTAGATATCCACGATGATATGAGAAGGGCATGATGTCTGCCAGGCTCACGTCGTGTGGACTATAAATCAAATCGTCATCTGGAATATGACATGTCTTGAGGAGGGTGGGTGATGGCATGGGCCAGCATCTGGATTGGCAGCTGCGTAGACTTACGCATGTCAGACAGAGGCGCCCCAATTGGTGTTCGAGCTAAGACTGACATGTTTTGTTCAATTACGAGACCGTTTGCTGAAGTTTATGGCAATGGTACCATCGAATCACGGGGCAAATGTGGTGGACAAGAACCTTCCAACAGAAACAATCGTCCGCAGTGACATGTCAATTCCATAACAAGTTTTAAATTCGATCGAACATGCTTTTAGACATGTTACACCGCCAATTCTAATCACCAGAGGCTTACTGAAACTCATGGAGAGCGCATCCAGTCCTTTCATGAAAAATGGCAAACGAGTCCCTAAATGGGTCTTTGGGGATTTAGCACAAGCATACCGAGTGGATATCATGCAGTTACTCAGGCACTCAGAGGTCACACTGAGAAGTAAAACTCATTTTGCATGGGTAAAGCCAAAAATAATGGACATTAAGTTTTGTGGCAATGCTATTTTCACTTTGATTTTAGGGGTATGCCTGTTTATTCATTTCTGCTGGTGTGTCACGCGATCAGATTCCAATATGTGTCTTGCAGTTTTGTGCAGTCTTGACAGTTGTATTCAACAGAAGAAAATGATTTTTGGAAAATTATTATTTTCGATATAATAATTTCACACAAATGTTTGATCCCTAACTTTTTTGGTCCAGTATATAATTGCAGGTTATTTTAGAGTTACCCTTATTTCTTTTTATTTGTTTGCTTGCTTGTAGTGTTATTGATTGATTGGTTGGTTGGAGGTTGAGACAGTATTTAAGTCTATATCGGGCCGTCTCCCAGAGAGAGGGGGAAAGAAGAGAAATGACAGATGAGAGAAAATGTCCGAACAGCCCCAAACTTACTACAATTACAGTATGCCCATGCCCTACTATAATTCAAATTAGTGGGACGCCCCGGCACTGGAAGTTTCACGCAGCACCATCGCAACACCCGACCACAACCTTATCCGTATATTTTTCGAAAGCATTAAAGGTAACAACATGAAATTTCACATATTAATAGAAGGTAGTTAGAAAAATAAATGCAGATGGTTAGAACCATAATGTTATAAATTATTCCCCATTTTCTTGTTGCACTTGTTCGGAGTATATTTCTAAAACTGTTTAAAGTAATCACAAATAAAATTTAGAAAAGAGATAGCTGGCGATGACAGATAAATGCAATGCCCAAGTACCATTACCCTTACACAACAAGTTTGGGCGTTTATAATGACAAGCCTTTATGAAGATTGCACGGATTATATTTCACAAACACTGTGATGGCCTATTATTATCAATATTTGTTTACCATAATTTGCCAAACATACAAAGGCTTTGCTATTGAGTAGATTTGTATTTTCTTATTCCTTTATCCCATTTTATGCTCTGCGATGAATTCGGGGAAGCATATAGTCGCCGCTTCGTCCGTCCGTCCGTAATTCTGTCCTTCAATCCGTCTGTTCTGGCCCACGCGAGTTCTCAACAGCCACTGGTTTGATTTCAACGAACATTCATGGGAACTCAAGTATCAAGGGTGGATGTATCACCTGGACGTTTTGGTTTTATAATTTTTTCCATAGTTATGGTCATTTGATAAATGCTGCATACATCGTGTCCGCTCGAATCCTCAGCAACTACTGGTTGGATTTCAACAAAACTTCATGACAACTTAAACATGACGGGTAGATGCACATATCATCTGGACGTTTTGGTTTGATTAACTTTTCAACAGTAATGACCCTTAGATGAAAGCTGCATTACTACATAGTATTAAAGTGAACTAAATAAAAGTTCACACATTGATAGAAGGCATTAAGAACATTTTGGTTTGATTAAATATTCCGTAGTAATGGCACTTTGAGGAATGCTGCATTACTACTGTACATAGTATTAAAGTGAACTAAATAAAAGTTCACACGTTGATAGAAGGCACTAAGAAGAAGTGCAGAACACGAGAACCATGACCCTATCTCATGTAAGTAGAAATCTTAGCAACTACTGGTTGGATTTCATCGAAACTTCATGTAACATAATTATCGAGGGCTGATGCGCATATCCGCTGGCGGTTTTGGTTTGATGATTTATATAAGAAAAGATCAAGGGGTAATTTTGTGCGCATATTTCTAAAAAAAAGACCATCATTATTGCAAATGTAACTAGGTCTGAACATAAATTAATGTATTATGAAGAGCATCCTAGCAATATTTTATCTATTTTTGCTGCACATTATCTGGCTGCGCAGATAATAAAAAAGATGTGGCCTGTGTCCAAATATTTTATTTCCAAATAAAATACACAGTAAAGTCTATTTTCAAGGCTGAATAATTTCAATAAGACACCTGTCTTGGTCATTGTAATGTTATATTTATACTGTGAGTATGATATAGGTATAACTGACCTACCTGTATTAATGAATGCAAACACTATACATGCACTTATATACATGGTCAGACATTTGAGAAAAAGCTACTGCTTTTATCTGGTCTACTTTACGATTTGAGAAGGAGTTGGAACAAATAATTGCTAGAACGCTCTTTTCAATAGCTCAAAGTATCTTCGGAGCTTAGTACAAACGTTCAAACGGCCGTAATTCTGTAAAAATATTTTTAGTTCCATCAAAAATCAACATCCACATTTTCAATATGTCCACAACATGTATGCAACGTTTGAAAAAGATCCATTGAAAACTGTGGGAGGAGTTGATTACACAAATTCCATACCTTACAATGCAAAAATTTGCCGAAAATGAAAAGTTTAAAAGGCTGTTATTCTGTTAAAATTGATTCTAGCTCCATCAAAAATCCACATCCACATTTTCAATATGTCTTCAACATGTATGCAAAGTTTAAGAAAGATCCAATGAAAACAGTGGGAGGAGCTGATTACACAAACTCTATACCATAAAGTGTGACGAACGGACGAACAGACGGACAGACAGACGAACAGAGAGGGGCAATTCTTAATGCCCCCCTGACTATCGTCACTGGGGCATGAAAATAGCTAGCCTGCCCAAATCAGCCAATATTTCGAATAATGGAGATTTCGCAGCATAAAAATTCCCATGTATATAATTCTCAGAAGGTTTGCATATCGTTTCACTACCGTAGCACATTTTAATACCCCCGGTATAGGAAGTATACGGGGGTATATATTTCTCGTCTTTTCTGTTTATATATATATGTGTGTGTGTGTGTGTGTGTGTGTAAACTTTTGTTTCTGTCACAGATCTCTCAGGAACCTCTATAGCTAGGATTTTGAAATTTGGTACAAACGTTGGGTATGACTAGTTGTACCGTGTAAGAGAGTATCAACCCCCTCCTGCTTATTATTTCCTTTGTTTGTCCATTTGTTCTTTCTCTCCATTTAGGTTTCTGTAACTCCAATTAAATTTCTGTCACAGATTTCTCAGGAACCACTATAGCTAGGATTTTAAAATTTCGTACAAACGTTTGGTATGCCTAATTGTACCGTGTAAGAGAGCATCAAACTCCTTCTGCTTATCATTTCCTTTGTTTGTCCATTTGTTTTTTTTTCTCCATTTAGGTTTCTGTCATAGATTTCTCATGAACCACTATAGCTAGAATTTTTAAATTTGGTACAAACATTAGGTACGAAAAGATAGAAATCGCCATGGCGGTGGAGTATGTATTTACGTAAGAACTGATTTGGCTTTCAACCCACTGGATCAGCTTTCACATGATAATCTTGAAGCCACCAGGATTGAACTTCTGTTACCTAAAACAAAAACAATTATTTGTGGAGTTGTCTACAGACCCCCTCAACAGACTGATTTTTATGATTTGCTTGAATCTGTTGGTTTAGAAACCTCCTACCTCAACGAGTCAGAATGTGTGGTGCTCGGTGACTTTAATACAGATGTTTCCGGCAACAAAAGATCAAATCTGGTGAAATCGTTGTCATCATTTCTAGATTTATTCAGTATGTCGCAAATCGTCAAAGATTTTACACGAGTTTCAACTACTTCTTCCATTATTGACCCAATACTGGTTTCGGATTCCGAGAAAATCTCTCAAAATGGTGTACTTGACATTGGTATTAGTGATCACAATTTGATATACTGCACAAGAAAAATTACGAGAAACATTTTTAATAAGCATAATACGGTCAAGATTAGATCAACGAAGGACTATAACAAAGAAGAATTTCAAATGGGCTTATTGAATGCTGACTGGTCCCCAGTGATGATATCGGACAATGTGGTAGATGCATGGGAACATTTTAAATCAATTTTTATGGGCATTGTTGATAATATTGCACCATTAAAACAAGTTAGGATAAAGCAAAGGACTGAAGGTTGGATCAATGCAGATATCTTGAAATCAATTAAAGACAGAGATAAAGCATTTCGAGAGTTTAAAAAAATTAAAACAGAAGAGAAATATTCAGTTTTTAAAGAACTTCGTAACAAAACACAAAGTCTGATTTTTAATGCAAAACGCGATTATTTCAAAGATAAACTTGAAAATGATAGGGATGCAAAGTCATATGGCGCTCTCTCAAGGATTTAGGTATGCCGTCCAAGAAGGGAAAATGCCCTACAGGTTCTATTGGTCTTAAAATTGATGGGGAATTGTGTTTTGAAAAATTATCTGTGGCTGAGAAATTCAATTCATTTTATACAACAGTAGCATCTATACTTGTGGAAAAGCTGCCTGCAAGCGTCAATAAATTTGGTAAAAGTTTTGTGAACAGTTTTTATCACAATAAAGGTGTAATACCAGACAGCTACTCTTTCTCTATTGTGTCTGAGAATAAAGTTCTTGGTTATCTCAATAAATTAAGTGCTAATAAAGCTACCGGACTGGATGGCATACCTTCACGCTTTGTGAGAGACGGTGCATCAATTATAGCTTGCTCACTGAGTCACGATATAAACCTTTCACTTATTCAAGGCAAAATACCTGATGATTTAAAGTCAGCAAGAGTTGTACCTCTTTTTAAAAAGAATGACAGAACAGAAGTTGGTAACTATCGTCCTGTGTCTATTTTAACTATAATTTCCAAGATTTTTGAGAGTGTTGTTTATGATCAAATCGAATCATACCTTGATCAGAAAAAACTTCTTTACAAATTCCAGTCTGGCTTCAGGAGCAGGTATTCGACTGATACGTGTTTGATTCATTTAACTGATTTCATTAAATTTCAGATGGATAAAGGTCACTTTGTCGGAATGGTTCTACTAGACCTGCAGAAAGCATTTGACACAGTGGACCATAGTATTTTATTGATGAAACTTGAAGCTTTAGGTCTCAGTCAGGACATTACTAGATGGTTTCAGTCATATCTATCAGATCGGCAACAGCTTGTTGATGTATCTGGTACTTTGTCTTCATGTTCAAAAATAACGTGCAGGGTTCCTCAGGGGTCAATACTTGGACCCCTTCTGTTTTTAATCTATGTCAATGACATGGCTGGTGCTCTTGATGAAAAACTTCTTTTGTACGCTGACGATTCTGCCATTTTGGTATCTGATAAAGATGTTACTAACATTGAGTCATTGTTGCAGAAAGAGCTTGCAGTTGTGAGTGAATGGTTGATCGACAACAAACTTTCCCTACATCTTGGGAAAACAGAGTCAATTCTTTTTGGGTCCCGACCTAAGCTAAAGTCTAAATCTGCATTAAACATTTCATGTAAAGGCACTGCCATTGAAGGCAAAGATTCTGTAAAGTATTTGGGTGCAGTTTTGGAGCAAAGCCTTTCTGGTGGATCCATGGTCAATTCCATTATTCAAAAGGCAAATGCAAGGTTGAAGTTTTTATATCGGAAGCAAAGATTTTTAAATTTTAAAACTAAGAAGCTTTTGAGTGATGTCCTTAATCCAATGTCATTTTGACTATGCATGTTCCTTTTGGTACCCTGGTCTGACTCAGTTCTTATGTAACAAACTTCAGATTACTCAAAATAAGGTCATCAGGTTTGTTTTGAATCTAGACCCAAGGTCTCATATAGGTCCTGATGTTTTTAGATCTCTTGGGTGGTTACCTTTTTCAAAAAGAGTTGACCAGATTGTCTTGAACCATGTTTTTAAGATTAATTCAAGGACTTCACCGGACTATATTACAGAACATTTTGTTCCTAGGCATACTGTTCATTCATATGGAACAAAGTTTAGAGAAAATGGTTGTTTCTCACTTCCTAAAGTCAAAGGGTTTGGTAAAAAGTCATTCGCGTTTCGGGGTTGTAAACTGTGGAACGAGCTACCTACCAATATCAAGTGTATATCTCGATATCAGAGTTTTAAAAATGCTGTTAAAGCTCATATCTTAAATTTGCTTTAAATGAAATATATATATATATATATGTTTGTTTTTTAATTTTGTGGGTTTTCGCTGATCTCGTATTCTTGTATGAACTTGAGTTTTAAGAACTGGCAATGTCCTTAATCAATTTTAAGTTCCAGTATTTCTAATGTGCCTCACTATGACTTGCAAATCATCATCACAGGACCACAATGGAAATAAGGGAAATCACTTTCTCTTTTTTGTGTCATCCTGGGTAATGATTGGCAAGCCATGGAACTTTACAAATTTTAAGATATTGCATATGTATTTTAAATGTGTATTTTATATCTTATTGTATTGTTTTATGCTTCTAATCTGTGATACCAAAATAAATAATAATAATAATAGTTGTACCGTGTAAGAGAGTATCAACTTCCTACTGATTATCATTCCCTTTATTTGTCCATTTGTTCTTTTTCTTCAAGTAGGTTTCTGTCACAGATTTATCAGGAAAGACTACAGCTAGGATTTTGAAATTTGGTACTTGTGCATTGGGTATGACTAGTTGTACCGTGTTAGAGAGAACCATCTTGCTCCAGCTTATCATTTACTTTGTTTGTCCAGTTTTTCTTTCTCTCCAATATCTCTCAAATTTCTGTCACAGATTTATCAGCAACCACTACAGCTTGGATTTTGAAATTTGGTACAAATTTTGGGAATCACTAGTCGTACTGTGTCAGAGAGAATCAGCCGGTTCCAGCTTATAATTTCCTTTTGTCCAGTTTTTCTTTCTCTCCAAGTCTCAAATTAAGTTTCTGTCAAAGATTTCTCAGCAACCATTTGCTAGGATTTTTAAATTTAAAACAGACATTTGGTATGACTAGTTGCACAGTATAATAAGGAATAAGCCTGCTCCAGCTTATCATTCTCTGTGTTTCTCCGGTTTTTCTTTCTCTCCAGTATCTCTCATATTAATTTTTTGTCAACAATATCTCAGCAACCACTACAGCTAGGATTTTGAAAATTGGTACAAATGTTTGGTATGACTAGTTGTACGATACAAGAGAGAATCAGTCTCCTGCTGCTTATTAGCTTACACGAGCACGAAATGCTCAAGGTGAGCTATTGTGATCGATATTTGTCTGTCGTCCGTCCGTCCGTCCGCCCGTCTGTCCGTCCGTCAAAATTTCTTAAAACGACATCTCCTCCTAGACCAGTATGCCAATTTCGAAATAATTTTACACAAAAAATATTTCTGTTATAACCCTGAACCAAAATTGCTAAAAAAGATTAGGCTCCGCTGAACAAAATGGCCTCCTGAGCTAAAAAAAAAATAGAAAAAACCTTTAAACGACATCTCCTCTGAAGCCAATGGCTTGATTTCCAAATAATTTCAAAGAAATATTTGACTCATAGCCCTGAACCAAAATTGCTAAAACGGTTCCACTCCGCTGAACAAAATGGCCGCCAAAGCTAAAAATAGAAATCTAAAAATAAAACAAAACACTTTAAACGTCATCTCCTTTGAAGCCAATGACTCGATTTCAAAACATTTTCACAGAAATGTTTGACTCATGGCCCTGAATCAAAATTGCTAAAACGGTTTTGATCCGCTGAACAAAATGGCCGCCAGAGCTAAATATAGAAATAAATCTTAGAATGACACCGATGGCACAGTTTTGATCCAATCATCATGAAACTTTGTCAGAATGTTTATCTTAATAAAATCTAGTCCAAGATTGAAGCTTGGTCATGTGGGCTTAAAAACTAGGTCTCTAGGTCAAAACTTAGAAAAACCTTGTGTACACTCTAGAGGGCACAGTTATGATCTGATCTTCATGAAACTTTGTCAGGTTGTTTCTCCTTATACAGGCTAGGCGAGTACTGAAACTGAGTAATGTAAGGTCAAAAACTAGGACACTAGGTCAAATCTTAGAAAAACCTTGTGAACACTAGAGCACACAGTTATAACATTATCTTCATGAAACATTGTCAAAATGTTTATCCTATTACAATCTAGGCGAGGATCGAAACTGGGTCATGTGGGATCAAATACTAGGTCACTAGGTCAAATTTTAGAAAAAAAAACTTGTGTACACGCTAGAGGACACAGTTATGATCCAATCTTCATAAAACTTTGTCAGAATGCTTATCTTTTTAAAATCTGGACCAAGGTTGACACTGGGTTATGTGGGGATCAAAAACTAGGCCACTAGGTCAAATCTTAGAATAACATTGTGTACACTCTAGAGGGCATAGTTATGATCCAATTATCATGAAACTTTGCCAGAATGTTTAACCTTATACAGTCTAGGCCAAGATAGAAACTGAAGTACGTGGGGTCAAAAACTAGGTCAATAAGCCAAATTTTAGAAGAAACTTGTGAACACTCTAGAGCGCACAGTTTTGATCCAATCTTCATGAAACTTTGTCAGAATATAGATTGGAAAGTGTAAAACCGCTCCAACTGAATCATCATCAAATAGATGATCTTCCATGTTATTTCATCATAACTCAGGTGAGCGAATTAGGTCCATCATGGACCTCTTGTCACATATTGTTGTCCAATTTGCTTTCTCTCCAATTATTTTTCTGTCAAACTTTTCTCAGGAACCATTACAACAAGGATTTTGAGATTTAGTAAAAACATTGGGTATGTCTAGTTGTATGTGTAAGAGAGACTCAACCGCCTTCTGCATGTCATTACCTTTGTATTTCTAGTTTTTCTTTCTCTCCAAATTCCCGGGATCTGTCAGAAAGTGTATATACATTTTGAAAATGAACAAGTATATTGTGGGGAAGAAAAACAAGAGATGAGATTTATTTTGGGTCCTTTTTCCATTTCTCTTTTTTTCCATCTTTTACTCCAATGTAATAATTGGAAAATTTATGCTGGCTGGGGGTAAACGTGAGCCACTGCTCACATGCTCTTGTTTTGAAAGTGCCGATAAAGATTTTTGAACGACTCTCACAATCTCGAAAAGCAAGCACTCTACTGGTTTTAATTTCGAATGCTGAACCAGTGAAATTGCCTTTGGAGCTCATACTCTGAGAACACTAGAAGCTTTCAAAAGCAAAAACAAAACAGGATAAATAGCGTCAGAAAAGCCAGTTGGATCCTACCATACTGACCTTGCAAACCAACCGTGCCATATAAAAATATGATTTATAAGTACATTAAAAAGAAAAAAAGACGACTAAAATGGCGAAAAAGGGGGGTCCTGTAGGAAATATCGAAAAGGAAACACTCTAAATGCATACTTCTTGCTAGCTATCCCCTGCGCCTTGACCGCTGAATTTATGAAATAAGCATCCTATCGACTACACTTTTGATGTGACTTATCGGTTAGAAAATTCAAAATTAAGTTCGACCAAATGCCCTTTTTCAAGCGTTCTTTTAAATGTCCGATCATCCTAAGGATGGATCACTACAAATGGCTGGTTGACTCTGCCTTACTTATGTTTATGTTTCAGATTTAAGATTCTGAGTGACTTTCTGCAAACTGAGAACGTTGCTTTAGCGTGACATTCCAGTTTAATGAAAATAACACATTAGAGATTATCATGAATTTGACCCAGAAATCTATAGTCTTATGCACTTACCGTAAACTGGCCATAGTTTTTTCTGTTTTTTCTGTTTTTTTTTTTTTTTGTTTTTTTTTTTGTTTTTTTTTTTTTTTGTTAATGAGTCAGTGTAATTTGGATAGTTTTTGTTTAGTTTTGCTATTTATTTCTGTTGTTGTATTATGCTCCCCGAAGGGTGAGCATTTAGTCGCCGTTTTGGGTGGTCGGGTTGTATGATGGTTTTGTGTATAACTTGAAGTACCGGGGCGTCCTACTGATTTGGAACTTGCAGAAGGTGCGGGTGGGCGTTGTTTTGACATTTTTCCTCTCGTCTATCATGATTTCTGTTCTTTCTCTCTCTCTGGGAGACGGCTCGATATACACAGAAATACTGTCTCAAAGAGCCGTTAAACCCAAAACAATCAATAAATATAGTCGCCGCTTTGTCCATTTGTCCGTCCCGTCTGTACGTCCGTCACACTTGGTCCTTTGCATATCTCTGAAAGTATTACAGGGAACTCAATGAAACTTCACATACTGAAAGAGGGCAATGGGGAAAGTGCGGAGCGCAAGGACCAAAGCTCTACCGCAGGTAATCACATAATTATCTCCCTTATTAATTTTTATAGTATTTTGCTTGCCCGGAGCATAACTCGGAAAGTATGAAAGGGAACTCAATAAATCTTCATGCATTGATAAAGGGCGGTGAGGAAAAGTGCAGAACACAAGAACCATAACCCTATTACAAGTAATTACAAAGTTATCTCCCTTCCTAGATTTTTCAGTATTTTGCTTGTCGGGAGCATACCTATGAAAGTATGAAAGGGAACTAATTGAAACTTCGTACATAATGATTGATAGATGGCAATTCAAAAAAGGTGCAGAACACAAGAACAGTAACCCTGTCAGAAATAATTACGGATTTAGATCCCTTCTTAGTTTTCCCAGTACTTTGCTTGTCCGGAGCATATCTCTTTTAGTACTGCAGTGTACTAAATGAAACCTCACACATTGATAGAGGACACTAAAAGAAAGTGCAGAGCACAAAAACCATAACCTATCGCAAGTAATTACGGAGTTACCTCCCTTCTTAGCTTTTCCAGTTTTTGTTTTATCTTCTAGCTTTCTAAAGGTGCTGAAGGAAATGTAATGAATTTTAAAAATTGATTGAGGGGAATAAGAGGTAGTGCAGAGCAAAAGAACAATAGCCTATTTTAGATTATTTTAGAGTTACTTCCCTTGTCCGGAGCATATTTCTAAAAGTATTTGAAAGGATGGAATGGAATTTCACACAATAATGGAGGACAATAATAGGAAGTGCAGAGCACAAAAAAAAAACATAACACTATTACAAGTAATTTTGGACTTACATGTATTTCCCTTCTTTCTTATTTCTCTTTCATTTGCTTATCTAGGGCATATCTTGGAAAGTATAAAAGGTACCTAAATGAAATTTCACTTATAAATAGAGGGCAGTTTCATTAAGATACCCCTTTCACTATTTACACCTTCGGGGAGCATCTGTCGGTTCCACCGTATGTCGGTTCCACCGTATCAATATGTATTGATCGATTTATTAATTTATTCAGAAAATAATTTTGCTTTGATTGCTGTTTCATTGAATATTACTATAAGAGATGTAGAAAAATGTTGCGAAAACCGGCTTTTTACGCCTATCATTTCTCTTAGGATGATATGAGTCATGTTAAATAGTGAATTTGTTAAATTAGTATTTGCAGAGTATATTTGGAGTAGTATATGAAAGGCATAAGGCAAAGTATCGGTTGCCATTATGCAGCAGTGACTTAGTCATTTGTATCATTTTACTACCAGTTTACATTTTGGGTGCATGCCTACTTTGATGCAATAAACAAATATGCAAGGTTTGCATTCTGCATAGTTCTCCAAGCTTTAATGTCGGATAAATAACGTTTTCTTCTTTCTTAAGCTTCAGATTATTCGCTGAAAACAGTACAACAATTGACCAATAAACATTATGGGGACTTGATAAATGAGAACATGGTCGAAGATTTCATAACAAATCGTGGTCCTCGAAGCAAAGAAGTGAGACTATTCCTTTCTTGGCTATGCAGTGGCGTTGAAGACATGTTAATCAGTGTTGAACGAGTATGGACAGGGTATGATCCCAGAGGTATCTTGTCGCCCGTTTTCGTAGCCGAGGTAACAACAGAAACACAATCTACTCCCAAGCTACTTAATCGATTCAATATTATTCAAAGACAAAAGGGATATGTCTCTGATGAAGCAGAGTATGTGTCAAACATGGAAATGAGAAAAGGTCTGGAGTTTACTGCTAAAGAACAGGTTGCGATTCAGAGATGCTTAACAAAGCACACTGATACACTAATGAAAAACCATAGTAATCTGTTGATTGTGAGTGCTGCCAAGATAAAGTCGAAAAACCATGGTAACAGAGGTGCCGTGTATGAGGAAACAACATGCATCGTATTTTACGTTCATATAAAGGGTATTATACCGTTTGGCGAAGACGCATTTCCGACCTGGCTGGAAGGATTTCCTGTTGATATACGGGAAGGAAAATTTAAAACGTTTTCAAATGCCAATGATTACCACGAACGGCTTAAGATGGGATGTCAGATAGTTACTGCGTACAATATGATCTGTTCTCTTGGCGGATTTATTGAGTTAGAAACAGGAAACATTGGCTGTCTAACATGCGCCCACGCATTTTACACAAATGAAAGTATTGCTGATTACCAAAAAAATACCGAGACAGAGTCTTTCTTGAAAAGGGAAGTGTTTCAGCCCCAGCTAGCGCCAGATTTTGAGTTTGGAAGAATGGTAAAATTGATGCGAGCTGCTGGAGACAGCGAGAATATTGGGGTTGATGCAGCACTGATAGAAATAACAAAACCACACCGACATCCTAATAGTGGAGACTTTCCTGATGCTACTTCTCGTATAGCTGGTAATATATAGTATATATTATTATGTTGATTCTGGTTCTATTGCTTTAGAATCACTACTTATATACTGGTATAAAGTTATCTCATCAACTTATATCAGATGACAGTTCTAAGTTTGCTAAAACTAGAAATGACTTTGTCACACCGACATGAATCTTAACGGAATTTGGCTCTCATTCTAATTTGATTATTTTGGCTTTTTGTAGGTTCCTACTGCACCGACATCTCCTTCCTGGTTACTTGTCTGTCTCGTGTTTCGAGACACAGGGGTCGGGTTAGCTCGTTCTGAAACGCATGCGCTCGCTTTTTAGTACGTAGACATCTCTTACTTGATACATGCAGCTGCTGTGTCTCGCGGTGTGCGTTACTAAGTGCGGCTTTCAGCGGCCTGCTTGTCGCCTACCGAGATCTGTCCATCACGTTTTTTCCTTTAACCTTTTGGGGTTTAGTGAAGAGGTTACAAAATTTGGTTTAGTTACGTTTATATTATACCCGGGTATATTGTTTTGGCGTCGTCCTTACTTGCGCCCGTATGTTTGTCCGTCCTTCCGCAACTCATTAAATTTGCTCTTTTTTGTTTCAAATTTGTACCACTGATACATAGGAACAAAATTGATATGTTTAGTTTAAGATTTTCCTTAAAGGGTTTAAATGCTGACGTGTGCTCCTTAGTTTTTATCGTAAAAACTTGTTATCCGTTTGACAGATTTTCTTTAAATTAAGTATGTTAACACAAATCAGTAAGAAAATGAGTATTAAGGTTACAGATTTAATTTCCAATTCCTTTTGACTGAATTTTCCCCTTTATGATATTTTGCCCAGTGTTTTTATTTATTTTTTTTAATTATTTTTATTTATTTATTTATATCCCGAATTTTATTTAAATTTGAACATAGAAAACAGCATGTGAGTTAACCAGCATTTTTTTTTCATTTTTGCCGAGAAGGTTTTCCTTCTGAGTTACGCCCCTTTGTAATTGTCCTGAAAGATGTTTGTTATCGCAACTTCTCCCAGACTCCTTGACGGATTTTCTTCAAATAAAGTGATCGAGTAAAGATTAGTACTGAGGCTGTGATTTTAAATACCGATTCATTTCGTTTGAACTATGCCCCTTTAAGATAATTTGTACCCTGAAACGTAGGGTCTCATGGTCGTTTTTTTGCCTTAATTTTGTTAAGAGTTGGTGTGTAGATACAGGAGACGAAAATAGTTGACAATTATTCTTCAAAGGACCTGGTAAGATTTGCGCCGTTTTGATCCCATTCAAATTTACTTGAAATTACATGTTTTCTGATCTTATCGTCTGGATAAACGGGATCATAGAGAAATAATATGGTTTTTTTTTTTCTTCATTAATCCTCAGAATAGAATTATTTCAGAATTTTAAGTAAAACGAGAAAGACAACTGTGTTTAGAAGGTTTTCCTTAAACGTTATATGACAGTTAACACAGCTTTGGACAGCAATTGATAATGGGATTTTGACAATACACTAATAAGTGATACAGCACTGCTGAACAGATGTGTACTGTTCAAGGCCTGCTCAGATACCCCATCCACATAACTTTGGAGATTTGAGAAGCTAAACAATTTCAAAGTAAATTGTGTACCCATAACGTATGTTTATTTTGTTTATGGGCGACAATATGGGCATTTTTATGTTGAGATAACTGTAAAATATCCAAGAAATACATTTTTATATAAACAGTATAAAATTGTCAGCGCACAGCTGACATTTTCATATATTGTTGATGTTATAAGAACATTATTTGCTGAATATAAGCTGTGTACATCCATGCGCTCACATATTTTATAGGCTAATTGCAGGCGAAAATTGGTCGAAAATGCGAAAAAAATATAACAGCTGAGTATGGTGCAGCTAGACGCGTAAAAACATAAAGATCGCAAGCATGTAGAAAGTTTTAACAATAATTATAAAAGCTAGTTTAAGGTTTCAACACTCAAATGTCATTAATAGGGGTTATAATATAATATTGAACTTAAAGAAATTTGGGGGGCTAAAACAGTCCACATTATACCATTCCCTTTCCCAGAAAGGATTACCAGAAGGTTTGCCCTTTTGTAGTTTTTGAGAAAAGAATTTGTTATCGTTCTTTTTTATAAACTCTTTGACTGATATTCGTGAAATAAATTATTCGAACATATTTTTGTTGCAGATTTGGACTAATTTTAGGGTTTAGAAACCACAGCATTTTTCTGAGTTATTCCCGTTTTCATTTTATTACAGCTGTGTATTTTATTTGCTTAATTTCTATCAGATATGGTCCTTGTAGCCAGCATAAAAAAGCAAGTTTTTCCTGATCTGGTAGAATTTTAAGGATGAGCTGTATCTGTTTCTAATATTTATACATGTATACTGTGTATATATTAAATATGTTCTATAAAAGGGTTATCCTTTGGAAGCAAGGATCACACCTAAGAACTGAAAACTGTCGAGTGTACAAGTTTTCTTGGCCAGACTAGCTAGTTTCGGCCAATTAGGCCTCATCAGTGACCCTCGAATATTTTTAAAGTTCTACAATGGAATCAATGATCCCAGAGGACTAGAAAATAACATCTACACTATGATGAAGGAAGGACAGGGAGACTTTTTACGGTGACCACACTGTCCCAATCACCAGCTGTTACTAGTGAAGTTCAATATGTTCTGTAAAAGGGTTATCCTTTGGAAGCAAGGATCACACCAAAGAATTGAAAAATGTTGAGTGTACAAGTTTTCTGGGCCAGACTAGCTAGTTTCGGCCAATTAGGCCTCATCAGTGACCCTCAAATATTTTTAAACTTCTACAATGGAATCAATGATCCCAAAGGACAAGAAAATAAACTCTACACTATGATGAAGGGCAGGGAGACTTTTAACGGTGACCACACAGTCCCAATCACCTAAAGTTGGATGACAAATCTAACTAAGTGCTAAATGCAGTGGGTATTTAGTAAGCCATGCTAACTGCCACAAATACAAACTTCCTTTGGTAAATCAGATCCGCCATTTTGTTGCGCAATCAGCTCGTGTTGCCTCCCTTGACATTTTGCGGGTAGTGTATGCGCATTGCATCCTGAAAATCTTAGAAATTACCTACATGTGCGCATAAGCCAAATACCTTTCGCGTACATAATATATTACCTTTTAAACAAAGAAAAGATACATTTTCGGTAAACGTTTACCTTAAAATGCAACTCTATATCTGTCTGCTTCGTTATCCACAAAAACACATCTACTTGGTTTAAAAAAAAAATAAGACTTTTCCGAATTTTCCCTGGTTCACAAATATTTTTCCCTATTTCTCCGATAACTATACAATACAAAACTATATTGTTGTTATGGTAAACATACTAGTTTTAAAGGTAAACATTAGCCCTGAAGTCACAGCAGGGGCTAAACTGCCACGCGCTTCGACTGTGATGTTTTAATTTCAACCTGTCAGCTTTGTGATAAAGGATAGTTAAATTGTCTTATTTATTCAGACGTGAGAAAAGCATGCCATAAATAAATAAATGGTATTTAGCTGCTTTGTCTGTCCTAGTTTCGATATTCACGAATCTATATAAAAGGACAAATGCACAAATGCCCGTAGGGTACTAGTTATCGATATGACGAATTAAACCTTCTGGATGTCAAATCCAATCATGGATTTACCATCTCAAAGTTTGTTGATCATGCTGATAACATTTAAGTTAACGGCGGCAGGTTTTGTCATTTCAATCGCTGTATCCTTTGGTTTACGGAAAACTTTTACATACATATACATGTAAATAACAAAGCGGAGTAATAAGGATCTGAGAGGAAGCATGACGCTTATAATATGTCATTTCGCTGTACTTTTTCATTGTTCATACCCCATTAAACTATGGTAACAAAGGGGAAACTGGATTAATGTCAAATCTGACTAGGAAATGGGTTTGCTAATCCTAGGCCAATGAACAAACACTCAAATTGACATTAAAGTCAATACTCTCGGCCGAAATCGTTTTGGGCGAATGTAGAGTATATACGCTTCCTTAGCAACTCACGTGGCGAGATCGCTTACTGCGCATAATCGGCAACTGGTTACCGTCCTAGTTTGGTTGGTTTCTGACATATTGACTATTTACCAAGGGTAATAGTGAAAGTTTGTATGTGTGCCAGTTCTAGATTATTTTGTATTTTCTTGTTTGGCATTTATATAAGCTAAAACTATAACGATTTTAAATGTTCGGTTTAGCTCATCGGTATAAATGTAAAGGAAGAATATTGCACACATCCTGGCGTCGGCGTCACACTTGCCACTTTCCTTTTTGTTTTGGCTGTAGGTATTAGTCTCATGACCAGTTGTTTACTATATATGTCTAACGACTAATGCACGAGAACATTGCAGAACTGTGTATGCCCCAACTGTCGAAATCTTAATAATTAAAGGCAATTTTGATAATAAAGAAAACCGATTGCAGCTTGCATCACTTTTTATGTCGCGTGAGGTCAGTCCGCGGCGGAAGGGGTGTGGGGGGGGGGGGGGGGGTAGAGGGCATTGCAGGTTACCCTTGTTCATCCTTCGTTCTATCCATCTGTTTCAGTCTATCCGTCTCGCCTTTAATGAAGCAAATTTGTGTATTCAACTCTTTCAACAGTTTTGATGGAAAGCTTTGAAAATTTGCACACCAATCAAAGACATGTTGCAGATGTGCATGAAACATTGTAAAGAACAGAAAATAATTTTTGGGAGTTTTAAATCTAAAATCTTTTCTTTTTGTGTTGATGCACCAATATATGTAACAGCAGCAAGTTTGTATTCATTACAGGGTTTTCCGGCGAAAAACCTATGGTCTTCAGTACTGGCAAAATTATAGAGCGGTTGGAGGAAATACCAATACCTTGTACGGTAGTGAAATACGGAGCTAGTACTGGACACACTATTGGTCTACTTCGTCTCGCAGGCCCTGCGGTACGCGTATATTCGTCAGCTTTTTATCCAGATGATGGAATTGAGTTGAATCAACAGCTTGAAGTATTTTCTATCAAGGACGAAGTGTTTGCAGACCATGGGGATTCAGGATCTTTAGTATTTCTAGTTACTAAATCTGGAAGTGATATGGAAGTTCGTGCACTTGGTCTTTTAGTTGGTGGCACGACCTATGGTACCACGATCGTAACACCAATATGGGCAGTTTTGAATAAATTGAATTTACCATTACGATTGTTCTCATTTGAGAATCCCATTGGATTATCTGGTGATCCTGCACATGAACGATTGGAGAGAATAGAATCGGATGTTGACTTGCTAAAGCAAAACACCGAAGAAACGAAGCAGAGAATAGGTTCATTGGAGAACAAAATAGACGACACAGACAGGAAACAGGAGGAGAGATCAGTTTCGATACAAAATAAATTAGAAGCTCAGCAAAGTGGTATTATATGTATAGAAAATAAATTAGAAGCTCAGCAAAGTGGTATTATATGTATAGAAAATATATTAGAAGCTCAGCATACTGATCTCTCAAAAAAACTGGACGCTCTATTACAGATCATGGCCAGCAATAAATGAGTGATTATCTCACAACAGTGTATATGATTTTTCAGATTGTCGGTACAAACACAGAAAGATAATCAAAAGAGCAGCGACACGAGAAAACCAACAAAATGGTTGTGCGCCCAGCGCAGACTCAGATCAGGCTGGGCATCCGACCAGTCTGATCAGAGTCTTCGCTGTCCGCATGGACGTAGCTTAGACCCTTAGCTACCCTTTAAGCGCTTAGGAAATACTCTGATCCGACAGGGTGGATGTTCAGGCTGATCTGAGTCTGCACTGGGCCCACAACCACATTGTTGTTTTTCTCGTTCCGCGGTTCATTAAAGATTGGCCGTATCACTTTTGCTTCTCCATAGCACTAGCGCAGTTGGTTTGACGATCAATTCGATATCTCTAT
Organism: Ctena decussata; assembly: GCA_963989385.1. Lineage (NCBI taxonomy): Eukaryota > Metazoa > Mollusca > Bivalvia > Lucinida > Lucinidae > Ctena > Ctena decussata. The sequence goes on from OZ022503.1 coordinate 57,673,147, forward strand.
GACACATTATTCAAAATAATATTTGATAAAGAAAATTTGCCTTGCATTGATGGAAATTCAGAAAGAATGATTTTTTAAAGCCACACAGAAGCTATAAATAATGGTTTTAGTTGAAAGACTCTAAAAACGAAATACGTCTCTTCCCTTTGAGAGACACTGGCAAAATGCACAATCTGCATGAACAAATTATATTCTGACGTAGTGATATTTAGTCAAAGCCGATCATTTGTCTTCCTACACACAGCATAAAAATAGGCTGAGACAGCCACAAGGGATACAATGACCTCTGTTAGTATCAATCCATATTTGCCTATTTTTCGACAAATTATTACACCTTCCTCAGGCAGCAAACATTGAAATATTTGGCATTGATATGTAGACGTGTATACTATAAAAATGTTGTAACATTGATTTTGAAAAATTACCATGCCTCTGGACTAACTTAAACCTATTTTGCGTAGACACTACTGTTGCTAATATTATGCAATATTTTTTTCAAAAGTAAGGACTTTAGCCTATCTTGGATAGAAAGGGTGTAAGCAGCCCACCAACTTTTTCAGTTTTTCAGCTGAAGACCATCTCCCCCCCCCCCCCCCCGCGTCCGAGCGTTGTGCATTATGATAGTACAAACATACATGCAAAGTGGCTAGCTAAGGCACGGCGGGAAAAGTATATTTTAAAAAATGTCCCATTTTCATTATATTTATTTATGAAATTTGGCTTTTTTCACCAAACATTGAAGTCTATGAGCTAAAAATCAGAAATGAAATTCATAGCCAGTTAGGGGTGCTGAAAGCAACAAATTTCAAGAAAAATTCTTGGGTATATCAAAAATTTTATTTTGACTAATTTATAGGCAAATTAACATTTCAACTGTTAGGTGTCCTTTCTAATTGGAAGGGAAGTTAATCAGTTTTCGGTTCCCTAAATAGGTGCAATAGTTGGTCTTATTGAAAACCTAAATGCATATTTCTGAGCAGTATCCGACCATAAAACCCCAAAATACAATTTTCTGAGCAGCGCACGACCACTTAAAATAGAAATACAATTTCTGAGGGGCGAACGACCCGATAAACATCGGAAAACTATAACATGATAAGCAGAAACATGATAAAGTAAATTCACGATTTTATTTTATCCCCTTGGAAATATGTTACTTAAAATTTGTATTATGTCTGTCGGATGGTATATGGTGATTTAAAACTGTTGTGGATAGTGTATATAAATATGCTCATTACCAAGTATCTCAAACATTTTAAAAGCAGGATCAAACGTTAGTGGATTTTACTAATGACCATTCTGAGGCGTTTGGTCTGAGGTTGTTTACTCTTCGTCTGTGTCTTTTGTGTGAGTGTGTGTGTTTTGGAAAGGCTTTTGCGTTATATCATCTTTGGTGCAGTGATCACCTCTTTGAGGAAGCCAGGAATGGCAGCTATGACTTTCGTTATGTCCTTTCTTATGCAATACATGTCATTAGTTTAATTGTTTACTCCACCTCTTAAGGTCATTTAAAGTACTTTAAATTTACTTTTACCAAATTTAGCGCAAAAGATGCGCATTTCTGTATTCAACAACCAAAGTATTTAAGAGAAAATGTGATGTAAGGCAACAGTCTTTCTTCTCCCAGCCACATTCACAGAAGTGGTCTGTGCGACAAAGTAGCCGGATATACCTGTCCAGTATCGGCTGTGAGGTCGCTGCTAAAGCAGGCGTCGCTCACCAAGCTTCCTCAGCCCACATTGCCTGAGAAGGCGACAGCAGGCAAAGGCATCAAACAGTCTGTTGCGGAGAGAAATTTATGCTATGAAATTACAACACTTCTTGGGTATCTTCATTCATTTCTTTAAACAGTCCCGGTAGCCCAGTAGGTTAAGCCTTGGCTTGCTGACCTAACAATCCCGTGTTCGAGACCCGCTGAAGGCTTTGATCGTAAAGGGGTTTCATTGCACAGTTATTCATTACCACCATCCCATTGTCCGGATATGACTGAAATACTGTTGAACCGGGTGTACAATCTTAAGTCGGACAACCATTCATCTTTCTATTGTGAGTTGCTATTATAATAATTATGATGTAGCTTATAGATTGTGTAGGATGTTTTCTGATGTTGTTTTCTACTGAAGTAGGCGGATGAAGAACGCTTTATGGACTTCACATTGCTAAAATGTTTTTTGCATAGCATAGTCCTTCCAGTTTGTCAGTATGTTTGGTTTTGATATGATTATGCTGTTATATTGTATTCGTTTTAACATTTTATTCATTATACTCCCCGCAAACTGCGTTTGAGGGGGTATACTGTTTTCACGTTGCCCTTCCCTCCGTCTGTCCGTTCGTCCGTCCGCAACACTTGCTCCGATTTGTTTCAAATTTTGTGCATGGATGCAGCATGTAAAAAGAGTTGATACATATTTTTCAGTTTTTCGCGGATGGGTTTCAATGCTGAGTTATGCCCCTTTATATTTTTCGTAAAAAAAAGGTTGTTATCGACACTCCTCCTGGACCGCTTGACCGAAATTAAGCATGTGAACACATATTGGTATGAAAATGAGCATTAAGGTTTCTGTTATGAAATTTGACAACTCTTCAACTCTTGCCTGAGTTATGCCCCTTTTTATATTTTTGGCCCTATTTTTTTTTTTTTTGGGGGGGGGGGGGGGGCGGGTGGGGGGGGGGGGTGAGGTAGCCGTTTTTGCTTCGATTTTATTCAAATCTGGTTCATAGATACATCATAAGAAAATAGTTGACATGTGTTTTCCAGTTCTTCCGGGAAGTGTTTGTCTGTTATTGCCCTTTATATTTTTCTTTATAACAGTTTGTTATCGCAACTCCTCCTAGACTGCTAGGCCAATTTTCTTGAAATTAAGTATGTAAACACATATTGATATGGAGATGTGCATTAAAGTTTCAACTTTTAAATCTGACCCCTCTTGTCTGACTTATGTCCCTTTTTGATACGTTTAATCCTAATTTTGGGGGATTTTAGTCGTTTTTGCTTTGATTTTATTCAAATTTGGTTCATAGATAAATCATAAGAAAAGAATTGTCACGTGTTTGCCATTTCTTCCGGGAAATGTTTGCCTGCTGAGTTACTTCCCTTTGCAATTTTTGTAATAAAAAGTTGTTATCGCTACTCCTCCAAAACTTTATACCACCCGCAACTGTGTTTGAGGGGGTATACTGTTTTCACGTTGTCCTTCCGTCCGTCTGTTCGTTCGTCCGTCCGCAACACTTGCTCCGATTTGTTTCAAAGGACGGGTTACACTTTGGCCGTTTTTGTGCCCTTGACCGATCTTGATAAAATTTATGTTTATGAAAGCTTGGCATTTGGCAGTTTATATAAGCCCATTTTTAAGTTTGCGGTTTCATAAATGCTCACGTGACTTCCGGTTTATTGCATATGGGGTGCTGCACGGGGTACACTTAGTACCTGCGGTTTTTCGATATAATCATCCATTCCGCTGGCATATCAGCCCTCCAAACTGACAGATATAATACATTTGGTTCTTATCCACAGTCTGAAAGGGATGTTTTCGCTCAAACCATCTAGTAAGGAGAAATTTTATTTGAATTTTTACGAAACCTCAGAATAGTAGATTTTACAAGTGTTGATTAACTCAATAGCGTTTGCTTTTGTAAAAATAATGAAAAAAGAGAACAGGATGTCGATTATAACCGACCAATCACTGATTGTTAAGCCAATGTATTCTTGGCGAAACGCTTTTGCACGCTTGTGTTCTGGCATGTGCATGAAAAGTATCAACCTTCTTGTTTTCTTAAGCATTCACTATTTAAACATATAATGAAAGCTTCATCATATCAAATTATAATCACGTATGAAATATAACGCATGTATGTGTGCTACACAGGTACAGATGTTTAATATATTAGACAAAATCAGTGAACCAAGAAATATAGGTCACAGGGACCAACATCTTGTACTATATGGGACGCAATGCTAAAGTGACTTTCTATTCCAAGTCCAATGAAAATTCAATTAAATATTAGTTCGAAATGCAACATTAAGTCAATGGATCATGAAATATAAGTCACAATGACCTACGAATAGTATGACGTAATTGGCAAAGTCTGACTGAACCATTGTCTTTAGTACGATGCATATATGTGACCGACCATGAGATTTTGGGTCCAAATGAGGCCCATGGGCGAAAATGAGATATCACCATTTTCTAATAGCTTGATAATGCTAAAGTGCATATATGAAATTTCAACTCAATATAGTGAGCGGTTTCTGAGATATTTGACTCTTGTCACCCTGGCCCAAAAATGAGATTTTCAAGTTTCAAATAGAACATTTTCAAGCGGTCTTTGACTTAGATACCCTATGCTTTCAAAAGTTCTCTTTAAAATGATATATTATCTGCAGAAATAATAAGAATTAAATAAAATTATTCTTTAATTATCCAGCAATCTGAAATCAGAAAAAATGTTTCCATGGCAACCGACATCATCGTTACATGCCAACAAGGAACATGTTGGTTTAGCTTATTTCTCAAGTAAATCTGGGCATAGATTTACTGTTCACTTTTTGATTTGCAATTTCTAAACTTTTGGAATTTGAAAACTTTCTATTGTTAAATGTCATTGAAATAATCCCGAAGTGTTTTACGTTCCGCCTCCATATTTGGTTTTGGGCAGCTGGTCTTAGGCACACTTCTGCATCTGAGCAGTATGAAGCAGCCTCTTCATAAATATACCATTGACTTTGCGAGTCCCTGGAAAATGATTCTTGATAACTCTTTGCACATACACACGCAGTTGAAAAAATGACATCTTAAGTTTTAAAGGCACCAATACTTGTTCCAAGTCCGCGGCATATTTTCTTAAATAAACAACGCACGGGTTCAGTTATCCTGTAAAACAAAACTCGTGGGCATTTGAAAGTTCTGTTCAGTATTAAAAAGTGCAAACATGCGTTGGATGTGCGGTCTCTTTTCTCAGAAACTTTTGTAGCAGCGTTTTTATGACAATTCTACATATTTATTGTCAGAGCCGGAACTTAAACTCAATAAGGCAACCATCTTCTTTCTAACCAAAACAAATCGTTCTCAGTCACAAAACTGTATCAAATTTTAATCTAGATGGGTGCATCTCAAGGGGAAGCATCTCTACTACTTCCATTTTTGTCTCCCTTTTCAGTTGAGGCCAAGAGAGAATTTGCTTCGCCTAGAGGAAACATTTTTCTATTCAGTGTGGACCCATTGTGCAAGAGTCTGGAAGCACCAGGAAGTCAAAACGCTGTTTCTCGTTAAAAATAAGAATTCCACAGAATGTTAGTTGGTACATGTACCAGCATTTCGCGTCCATAATTAGTAAGGATCATAGATAAAAGAAACTGCATGGCTGGTTTAATGGCTCTATTTAGAACATTTGGAGCGAATTGGCTTTTACAAGCTAGGAAGGATGCAATTCATGATGTAAAATTCCACAGTCAACAATGTGTGAGTACATAAGCTTTGAGTGTATTCAGTAGTCCAATGATTCAGATGACAAGCCGGAGAAAAATATTTATGCTGTGTCTGATGATTACAGGTGATATAGTGAGAAATGAGCTTAAACACTAGAGGCTATGCAACTGAGGATGCAAAGTTGGTTTCAAATGTATCAACGCCAGCATAGCATAGAATATAAGTCAAGGGTAAATGCACAAATAACAGCAGCATCCAGAAGGACATCAGAAGAAATGATAATAGGCATGAGAAATGGACTTAAATGCTAAAGTCGACACAGAATTTTATAAAGTCATCAGAGTGTGAAATATAAGTTAAGAGTAATCGTCCCTGTAATTCTAAAACGAAACTTTATGCCAGGTTTGCTAAATTGCAGGTGTCATACTTTAAGAGAAATGGACTTAAGCGCCAGAGATAGAAAATAATTTTGAATGTAAAATTTTACCAAGTCAGCAGAGTTTTAAGAATGAAGACATCAGTATAACCAGGCTTGGTGATTGTATGTATCATATTTTCAGAATAATGGAAATAAGGTTAGAGTAGAAGTAGGGCATAATTGAGGACGTGCGAACTAACGGAAAACTGACAGACATACGAAAAAGTGAACTCCTATATTGCTTCTTGCTGCAGCAGGTGCGACCGAGTGGCAGAAAATCGCGGAAGTGTGCCCATACACCTTCAATATACCTTAAATCAACCAGCCATCCTGTATCAAATTGCTATTTTTACGGTTTCCTGCACACGAGATATTTTCTTTAAGATTTATGAAGGAGGCTAAATGATGCAGAGTTGCTTCCCCGGATAAATTCCAGTCAGCTTTAAATGCAATTTTTCTTGAATTTTTAAGTAAAAGTATCAGCATATTTGACGGCAGCATAAAAAATAATTGAACGGAGCATGAACTTGGTATTCAGAAGTTTGAGACAATGCCTGGTACAGTACTTTGCACACAAGCCTTAATATTTCTGCACTAATATAAACTATTTCCGAAAGGTTCTGGACACACACTGTTTTTGGGGTGTAAGCAAAACTATACCACAACAAGACTGCTCTGTCCACAGAATCACTTAAAAGTATTTATAGCGATGTCCAAATCTTCAGGGTATCCCAATTTTTAAGAAGAAAAACTTATGATTTTATGCTTTATCGGGAATAATAAATTGTCTATAAAGCGGTAATGTAAGAAGTAGGCCTACATCTTAAATCTACTTCTGTACGAAATAATGCATAAAAGAAAGGAAGAACAAAAAATCAGGCTCTTCCATTCTATGATCAGTATTTCTCTGCAAAATGTGTATTTTGCTTAGTAGCAGTCTTCGTGGAATACAAGACCACAAGGTTAGGTAGAACAGAAATTGAAAAAAAAAGATCAGCTGAGGTTATTTAATGACCACAAAGTTTCAGGATCGATGGTCACAGGAGCCCCAGTAGCTCAGTAGAATAATTAGGCTAGCGTTCGCCTGCTTGTCTAGCGGTCCCGAGTTTGAGTCCCGCTGGAGGAGAAAATATTTTCAACCGTAAACGAGGTTCCATTGCACACAGCCTTTCATTATCACCCTCCCATCGCCTTGCTATGACTGAAATACTATTGAAAAGGACGTTAAATTGCAAGCCATCATCCGATGACCACAAACTTTGGGGACCGCAATGAGAAAATGATTCTCCACACATAAAAAACTTGGTCAAACTTTAATATTACTAGCAATCTGTAATTACCTTATCAGTAAGCACAAATGCAAAAAAAAAGAAAAAAAAAAGAAACGGACACTTTTTCTAGAATCTCGAAGAAAGAACCGAGCCGGCTGATATTCAAAGAAGATAGATAAATCTTGTAAGAGCTAAACTGGGTACAACTGCAACTGCAATTTCTGGTTTAAAATTTATCGGTAGCGTGAACACACCGGGTAGGCGGCAATAGAGAACGCTCGAAACAATCGATTAACGTGGATCAAAAACCGTTAGAAACAGCATTTTTGATTGCAAATTGGCGCCAATTTGCAATCGAAAACGCTGTTTCTAATGGGGTTTTTATCCGCTTTTATCGACTGCATTAGCGTTTTCGATTGCCGCCTACCCGGTGTGGTGAAATATAGATCCTGCGAGAACACATTCCATATTTTTTGCCATGTATCTGGTCTGATGCCCTGTTTTAATAAATAATTTTAGTTTCTACGCGTTTGTTTCCCCAAATTATTGTAGCTAGATACTCGTTAATACGAAGATACGAGAAGTGTTTCACCACGACGTTAAAACAGGTGCGACGTAAATTAACTTGGCCTACGTCACGTCGTGACGTTTCGAGCGCGTTTTTCTCAAATGACGTCAAACCTCATTTGGACCCAAAATGTCATGACGCATCACATATAATGTTGAATATATAAGGAAAAGAACAGTGAACTTTTAAATATATGTCACAGTAACCTATAAATAGTTTGAGTATTCTTTTCTTTTTGCATTGTTTGACTGGCCAACTATTTGTATTTATGTTGCAAATCCAAAAACCGTATTGAGATATAAGTGAAAATTCTGGTCCATGCATAAAGTTCAGGGACTAAGTGTGCATGGATGCTTTGCAGTTAATACATTTTAAAGATATGATCGGATCAAATATCAGGACTCCGACACCAAAGATATCAAAAGAGGTAAGGAAAAATCTCATCCAAGTAACTTTTCATACAAAGTTAGTGGACCAAAGTTCAAGTTCACAGAATTTTACAATGCATCAGCTTCATGCAGAGGGATACATCATCTGACCACGTCGCAACATTATATAACATCAGAGGTTATATCACTGCATGATGATGGAGGTCATTCCGTCGAAGGTCTTACATGCGCACATAACGCCATACCTATACGCATGCCTAGCGCTGCGCCCCTTTCACTACCCTCCCCCCCCCCCACACACACACAAAATCCTTGGTGGGGGCATTGTGAACATTAGGAACACATACCACATAGATTAACACTTTGAAAAAGACGTGCTGTGTCGAATAATGCCTCTTTTTCTATCAATAACAAAATATACTAATGCGACTTTGATATAAATCCTTTTGTCCTAGTGTTGGATTTGTCATAGTAAAAGGGTCCACCCATGGTATAGGGGTTCAAACAACCAAGCAGACTCTCTCACGGGTTCTATAGACTGAAGACCTGGAACAATATATTATCACAATATATTTATTATGATGGTAAATGCCATAGAATATGTACAAACAGATGATGAGTATAGATTGTTTATAACAATCACACAACAGACGTAAGACGCATGTGCAAGCTAGTGAGAACTAAAGGATGGTAACTGCCCACAAGGTTGCAGTTGACCATCTAAAGTGTTAAACTACGTTACCTACACAAGGTATTTCTAGCGTCTATAAATCAATATTCGGGACGGGAAGGGTAACAAGACTATAGGATTATAGGAATTATACGGAATGTTAACTTAGCCTATGACATATTTCCCCTCTTTGCGAAATGACGTCCCGACATTTACCAAACATGGCGGCATGTTATAGTTTTTAACAACGACAAAATGACACTGAAATGGAATGGGTGACTAATGAATGCTGGTAACGAATCAGATGTAATAATGACAATGAAATGGAATTGGTGACTAATGAATGTTTGAAAACGATCAAACGAAAATAATGACAATGGAATGGGATGTATAAACATATGAAGTAGGCCAATAATCAATACAGTGGCGTACTGTGATCCTGCAATGAAATGTATGTGAAATGTAATGGTATAAGAAATGGTATGAAATCAATTAAAATGATGAATTAACATTCTAATATCTGGACGGGAAATATGGATTTTGCTGACAGACCAACTTGCATATTTATCCTGAGAAAAACAAAACATCTGCATCTCAAAATAATTATAATGATGTACAATAGCAGATCAATTTCCGGAGCCCTATCTGTGACACCTACTTGTTCGACCTGCAATGCAAAAATAAAATATACAGTGAACACAGATTAAACTGCAAAGACAAAAAAATGTGTGTGTGTTGGTCATCTGAAAAGAACAAATAATAAATAAAAATATATGACATGTTTTCAGGCTGTCGGCACTGCCATCTGATCTGAAACAGAATGTTTAGTGTGTTTACATGCTTTGAGTGTTCCAAGTTGCAAAATCATGCTATAATGTAACCCGAAACACAAGAAAATACTATTTATAGTACAAGCAATGTCATAATATGTTCACTTCAGTGCAGAAAACGCATTCGCTGAAATGATAAAAGCAGTTAAAATCATATACTGAATAGAATACATGGACCGCTCCCTTAAACATGTAATCCAATTTCCTGAAAGAAATATACGTAATTGAATTAATAAAGGTTGAATAGTCCCTATCCGAACAGTGATAGATATATGCGGCCCACAGGTATAATTTCAGGAGCTTGAAAGGGGTCATACGGCTCTTGAGACTTAAACATCGATTTACAAATGACTTATTATAGTCAAAATCACTGGTACCTATATACATACCTCAGCAGACCGTGACATCCTTAAAATTGCACAACCTGATCTGGTTCAACTATAAATGTGTGCAGCTGTCCCACAACCCAATCGTCAGACTGAATCCACTTTGGTGGTTTGCGATCTCGTTTGGGTCTTGGTGTGGCGGCGTCCTCGTCTGAAGAAGAGTCAGAATACTCAGAACTCTGAGAGCGATAACTAGAAGCTACTGCCGATTTCTGCGGAAGAAGCCCCGGCTCACCAGGCTTGCGGTGCGCAGGTATAACGTACCGTTTGGTCCTGTCTTGGTGCCCGGTGTCAGACAAACCTGCGTCACAAGAACTGATAGTAGTTTCTGTGGAAAGGTCAGTCTCATCATCTACAGCAGACTTATGTTTCAAAAGCCAATCTGAAACTGTATTTGATTGGTCTTCTTCTTGTTGACCAGGGCATTCAGAATGTTCTGCTTCACCTTCTAAACGAGGAAGACCCATGAATGGAAGGAGAAGGTTACGGTGAAGTAACCTGGTCTTCTTTGATCGTGTGTTCTCTCGCTGCACTTTGTAGACAGGGGTGTCCTCATTGGGTTGTTTGATCACTATATAAGGATCGTGCTCCCACCGATCTGCTAGTTTGTGCTTGCCTCTAATGCCAACATTCCTGACAAGTACCAGATCACCAGGTTCTAGAATGGAATTTCTAGCGTTCATGTCATATCTGCGTTTGTTCTGGGCAGCCGCCTTTCTTGACTGATCTTGTGCTTTTTTATAAGCAAAATGGAGGCGCTCTTTAAGTTTCCTAACAAATTTTGTCTGTGTTGAAGACATTGAATCTGTTGGCAATCCAAGAAAAGCATCAATCGCTAATCTTGGGTGACGCCCGAACATGAGATAATGCGGCGAATATCCAGTACTGTCATGGAATGTGGCATTATAAGCGTGTACTAGAGTTGGAACATGTACCTTCCAATCACTTTTCTGGTAATCCTCCAGAGTGCCTAGCATCTGGAGGAGGGTTTGATTAAACCGCTCAACCTGGCCATTCCCCATGGGATGGTAGGGCGTTGTTCTAGACTTATCCACTCTGGCAATCCGACAAAGCTCCTGTATTAGCTTGGATTCGAAGTTTTGACCCTGGTCACTATGTATGCGTGCCGGAAAGCCATAGTGGACGATAAAGTTGTCAAACAACACCCTAGCCGTGGTTTTGGCTGTTTGACTCCGTGTGGGAATGGCCTGGGCGTTCCGGGAAAAGTGATCGGTTATTACGAGAATGTCCTCGAAACCACCTTTTGACCTTTCTAGTGAAAGGTAGTCAAGGCACATGACTTCCATTGGTGCACTAGAGGTAATGGGAACCATCTCTGCGCTTTTTCGTGCTCCAGTCTTCCGTCTGATGCATCTGCCACACATTCTGACTTTATCCTTGATAAAAGTGTCCATGCCCGGCCACAAGAACCTCTGTTTGATCAGAGACATGGTTCTGTCTCTGCCCTGATGACCAAGGTCATCATGAAGGGCACAGAACACCTCATCATCGAAGAGTGGCGGAAGAACGAGTTAAGTGAAGTCCTGAACATTTATTGTGACCCTGCGGTGGAGAACGCCATTGGACATAAACAATCTGCTCCATTCCTTCAGGAATCGTGTATCAACCGTTGGCTCCAGAGACCGCTTAGCGGGTGCTCCAGATCCTTCCTGTATTAGGGGGATGATACATCTCAACTGAGATCGTCAAATTGCGCTTTCCTCCAGTCTTTATAAGTAAGGCCTGAAACGCTGTCTTAGCCTTGTCAGCCTCCTTCACCTCCATCTGCCAGTAGCCACTTTTTAAGTCTAAAGTGCTAAAATATTTCGCACCAGCTAGCAGGTGAAGTGTGTCGTCTAATTCTTGGGATGGCATAAGCGTCTTTTACTGTACGCTTATTCAGTTTCCAGTAATCGATACAGAAACGAATCGTGCCATCCTTTTTACGAACGATCACAACATTCAAGCTGAAGGGGCTTTTCGAGTCTCTGATGGCTCCAATTTCGAGCATGTCCTTCAGATGCTCTCTGACTTCCTGTATCAACGCAGGAGGGACACGTCTGTAAGGCTCCTTAAATGGCTGCTGGCTGTCAAGATGTATCTCATGTTCAACGAGATTTGTGCAGCCCAGATCGGTGGGGCTTTTTGAAAACACGTCCTGCCACTTAGCGAAAAAATGTTGCACTCTTTTCTTCTGCTCCGCTGTTAAGACAGAGTCATCGAGTTGTATACCTGTGCTGTCATTTGGCTCGTTTTCAGTAACTGTCTGCTGACTAATATGTACAGTTTCTGTTTTAGCATAATCTGGCTTAATGAGTGAGGCGATCTTAAGACTTTCACTTCACTTAGGTGGCATAAGTCTGACTTAGGTGGGTAAGTCACAACTTTAGCAGACATGTTAAATATCCTTACGGGTACTCTTGCTGTTGTACCTCGATTGTTTAAGGATACTATTCTGGGGCAAACAGCAACTTTTGTCATGTTCCCATTCTCAAGGGGTTCTGTGATTGCCGAGTCAACATTCTCGCTTTTCCTTACAAAACCCGTTACCGTCTTGACTTCCATAGGCTGGAGCGTAAGCTTTGTTGTTGACCTTACTCTATCAACCTGGCTATTACTTATTGAGGTGAATGCCGATTGCCATGCCTCAGGCACTTCTTTAGAATCAGACGAGTGGTCTTTAAATTGTCTGAATACATTTGTGCCTACAATTAGTGGCACTGTTTTGTTGTACTCTGTAGTTGCTACAACTAACAGAGGTACAAACACTGGCCCTTGGTCGGCACATGGAAGTTCTATTGAAACTTCAATATAGCCAAGGTATGGTAATGTAAGGCCATCTGCACACTTTATTTCTAAATCTATTTCTTCCAGCATATGGATTTGTGGTTGGGACTGAAATTGTCCAAGTATGCTTCACTAATTGTACTTATCATTGATCCTGTGTCAATGAGAGCCTTTGTTCTATCCCTTCTACTAAATTTCACTTTCGTTTTCTTTTCCTATTAATCTGTTTAAAATATTGTTGTTAGGGCTATCCACTGTATGGTTTTTACCTCTTGTTTGCCCTGAAACAGAGGCTATTATTGGTTTAAAGGCTTATTGCTGTTCACTTCTTTCTTTTCTGCTTCTTTAGGGACTGTTTTAGGTTGTGCTGACTGTTGATTCTAAGCTCGGCTCTTGCCAGTCATATCTGTATTTTTGGTCCATCTGTTAAACTTCCTGTATGTCACAACTTTTTCTATCCTTTCCAATCTCTTTGTTAAATCTTGCATCATTCTCCTGGTTGGATCAAGTTGTATTGGTTGGTGTTGAATGCCTTTGATGGAAGTCTCTTGCTCCTTTTCAGCTGATTTTGTCTTGCTCTCCTTAACTGGTTCTTTATCTGTGACTGTTTTGGTTGTACACATCTCGTACTCTTCTGCCCTCACCTTTCGTCTTAACAGCTCAAACTCTTTAATCTGCTCAAAGTAAACTCTAGTTGCATTTTTTAGCTCCACGCTGTATAGGGCTTTCCAAAACTTTGTTCGTAGCATTTCGTTCTTTTGTGATTCAGTTATGTGTTCTTTTTCAATAGCTTTCTGAACAATTTCTTCAAGCCTAAGACCCCACATAGTTACACTTTCGTCACTTCTTTATGACGCTGTGTAAAACTCATGGAGAACACTTTCTCCACTAGCTACATTTCCAAATACATTTTCGAGTTTTGTCAATAACTCTGGGGCTTTTGCTGAAGGTTTGATAGCTATAAGAGCCTTTCTAGCAGGTCCCTTTAGCGAGTTCCTAATGGCCTGTGCCACGAGGAAGTCAAGGTATGTTTTCATTAGACACTGAATCTCAAGTTTCCAGGTCTCGAAAGAACTTTCATTCTTTGGTATCGGCTCTGTGCCAGAAAACTGGCTAATATAGGGTTTTATGAAGTGTGTTATATCTGATTTCTTCACACGTTTGTCAACAGATGGTTGGGATGTCGAACCAGTTTGGATCTTAGATCTTATCTCGTCTTCCTTCTTGTTTAAATCTTCTTCTAACTTCTTCAGATATTCTTCTTTTCTCCTGAGCTCTTCTTTTTTATTGATTGGTTCAGCACTTGGTTGCTGCTGCTGTTGTGGCTGTTCATCCTGATGTTGTAGTAGAAGTTGTTGTTGCTCCAATTGCTTAGTCAACAGGTATATCTTCTCATCTTTCCTTCTTATTTCTTCTTCTTTCAAATGTATATCATCAGTCAGACATGGCTGTTTGTGTCTTTCATCTTTAACTGTTTGCTCAACTGTTGCAGTTGTTGTATAGCAAGGACTAGGTGTAAGCATCTCTTCTTTCTTTCTGACCTCTTCTTCAAGCTTAATTTGTTGACTATACAGATTTTGCATTCTTCGTTCTCTTTTTCTGTCCTCATGGATTTTCTGTTTCAAACTCCTTTCAAGCCTCTGTTCTTCTGCTTTCATGTCATCTATCTTTTGCCTCTTCTTCATTTCTTCTATCATCTTTCTCTCTCTGAGCTGGATCAGTTTAAATTTCTCATTTAGCTCATGTTCCGCCATTTCTCTTAGTTTTCTTTGTTCGTCCATCTTCTTGTCCTCTAGTAGCAACAACTTTATTCTTTCTTCCAAACTTCTTTCTTGACTTTCAATATCATCTATGTCCAACTCGTTTCCGAAAGGACTTTCTATCTCGCTCTTGAATAGCTGTCTTTCAACTCTTTCTTTCTGTGTATGTTGTGGAATTCCACCATACATTGCTTCTGTGGCTTCTCTCTCTTTTAAAGACTCCCGTCTGACCGCTATTGAAGCTTCTCTATCTAGAGGGTGTAAGCGATATGAGTCTATATAGTCTAGGCTTTGCCTTTCTTTTGTATGGTCTGTTTCCTGTGACTGTTCAAATATGGCGCTCTTTCTCAATCCAGCTTCCCTTGGCTGTTCAAGCGTCGGCTGAGGCAAGCCTGGTTGTAGTAGTTTCAAAGGCACTGTATTTTCACCTTGAAACTCGGTGATGTCTGGTCTACTTAATTGGCGATCTCTCTGATCTCTTCTTTTCTCCATTTCTGTCCTTTCAATAAAGCTAGGATTTACCCTTTGTTTGGGTTTATCCCTAGACGAAAATCTCTCAAACACTTCTTCATCACTATAGTGTTCATCTACCGTCAGTAGGCTCTCTTCTCTTCCATATGAGTGCAAGGCTGAAGCAAAATCGAATCCGTCAGCCTCCGCACCTTGTGGAGTAAGTTTTAAGCATCTGTAGAACTGTCACTTGTCGGCTTTCTTGTTAAGTCAAGAGTGTCTCTTGAAGAATCTCGGTAGGTAGAGTCTATTCCTCTCCTGTCTTGATCAGTTCTCTCTGGGGCGTTCATAGTTATGCGCCTTTGAGTTTGTGTTTGAATATATTCTTCTCTCTGCCTTGCTATATCTTCCATTATCTTCATTCTTTCTTCTTGTAACTTCTTTCTTTCTCTATTCATTCTCCCCAAATCTCTTTCGCTTATTCCTGCTATAGTGAATAAGATGTTTCTTTGAACGTGATAAGCCTTGTAGTGTCTTCTGGTATATAAGAAGTATTATACTACTTTTATGTGCGAGACTCTTCTCTATTAAAGCTAGCTATTACCAATACATGGAAATTTTACAGTGAATTAGTTTCACTGCATATGTATCTTCCTTTTACAGCGTAGCTAAATCTCTATAAACTAACTTAATCTTTCTTACACCACAACAATTCTTCACTACTTCAAAAACAACGTACTATCTAATCTACTCTAACATTTACCACTTTATATCAGTGTACCTTTAATCTGTATCAGATATTGGTTCCACTGTTTCCTTTTTATCCTATTTCTTCACTGTAGAGAATGGAAATCAAAATCAAACTGTACCAAACTTGGTTTGGCCTTTTCAACAAACTATACTATTTTCCTATTCAAACACTGCGCCTATCAAGTTGAACTACGGTCCATACTTTTCAGTTCCACAAGCTCGACTGTACCTACAGTGAGTATAAATACTTCTATCCTACAAATATTTTCATTCGCTAGCTGTATCAGTTTTGGACGTAAGCCGTATCACTTTCCAAATTCAACGTTGGTTGTATCAATTTTAATTGTTGACTGTACCAATTTCTATTTTCGGTTTTAAAAGCTAAAACATTGCTTGATGGTCGTTTTGGTTGAATGTTACTGGAGCAATATTTTAAAAACAACGGCTGATCCTTATTCACTGTCTAATAAGAATTCTGTCATAGAAAATATTCACAAATAGAGGTACATAAATGTACTTATCGTGAATACTACGAATTCCTAGTTCTCAACGCTAAACAGCACCCGAAATTCGCGAGTTCTATATATTGAAACATAAGCTATCACAATTGCTGTTGCATATTTTGGCATATGCAGCTAAGTAATAGCAAGTTTCTAGTCTGGATCTGGAATTCTCAGATCCAGTTACGGGTCCGCGTGCTATATAAAAAAAAATATCAAAACAACGCAAGTTTGAAGTATTTGCACCGGTTTGATGATGCAGGAAATATGCAATGAGTAAAGTATAATTAACACACAGAAGTTAGTTAGCTATACAATACCGTGTAAACACCGTATAATAGCAGTATTCTGTGACATGTATACGTTATTGGGAAAATACTTAAACAGTACACCCAATGAGGAATTTGGAATATTCAAAGAATAGTAGAGCACAAGTCTGATGGAGAATTGAAATATGCAATGAGTACAGTATAGCTGAAACACAGAATTGAGTTGCTATATAATACCATATAAACACCGTATAGTAGCAGTATTCTGTGATTTTATCAGCTAGTGACTAATACTTATAGAGTATGCATATTGGGAAATCTGCATTTTCGAAGAGTAAGAAGCACTAGTTTGATAAGAGTTGGAATATGCAATAAGTATAGTATAGCTGACAAACAAAATATATTTTGCTATATAATACCGTGTTACCACCGTATACTAGCGATATTTTGTGATCTTTGTCAGTTAGTGACAATTACCTATAAAGAATGCATATTGAGATATCTGGGTTTTCAAAGAGTTATAAGCACATGTTTGAACGGGTTAAGAATATGCAAGAAGTATTGTATAGCTGACACACAAAATTTAGTTTGCTATATGACACGTGTCAACTTCGATTATAGCATAATTCTGTGATATCGTCAGCTAGGGACATATACTTATGGTTTGCATATCGTGAAATCTGGGACTTTGCAGAGTGGAAAGCAATGAAAAATGTTTGCAAAATACACGGAAAGTGTCGCAAAAACAAAGCCAAAAAAATCACGAAAATAAATCTCGCGCAAAACAAACTAGCAAAAGCTCGTGAAAAACAATCCTCGCAAAATCGCAAAAGAAATGTCACGAAAACAGCGCGCAAAATCTTGCAAAAAAAACAGAGTTTCAAGTCCGCTTTAGTGTCCCGTGAAATTTGATTTCTTGAAAACAAAAGTATTACTTCCAAGATTACCAAGCTTTCACTGTGTCATCACATCAATTTAAGACTAGTATGATTTGAAATGCTGTGAAATTGATTCTACGGAAAGTTCACAGCTATACGTTGCCAGTAGCAGCGACATATGCAAAACCAGAGCGGCAATGAGGTACTGAAAATTTATATCTTCATTACTTCATTGTTTGTGGGAGAGAGAAAAAAAAAACAGAAAAAAGGAGAAAAAATAAATAAGTGAATGAAGTGATAAATAATAAGAGTAAAGAAAAGAAAAAAATGACGAAGCGGGGTTTCGATCTCACGTCACCAAAGTCAATAGGGATTGACAACGCACAGCACTAGACCACTCGGCTACCGCGCCATTTTGACAAGCAGTGTAAATACGAAGTACTTATCATCAAACTTCGGATGACCTGGCGCAGACTGGCTCCCACTGATCCCGGAAAATTTTCGGCCCAGAAACTAAGTCCGAATAATTAGCTATATGTTGATTTTCCCATTTTCTTGACGATTTAAAGCTATTCTGTTAGGACAGGGATAAAATATTTATCAAAAAGGGAATATAATAGTAACTGAAGCGAAAACAAACAGGTTAATCGGATTTGGCTATAGGGAAGGGAAGGTGGGGTGTGGCTTGAACAAGACTGTTTTCAGCTGGAGTGTGGCTTGAACAAGACTGTTTTCAGCTGAACAAAACGATAGACTTCTAAAGAATCTACCTATACTGAACTAGAGATGAGGTGTGATGGTCAATGAATAAAAGATGAATCATGATAATGAGATGGTACAATAGATGAGGAAATATTTACACATATGCACAGGTCACAATGTAAACAAGCGATTCGGTGGTCGTGTATGTATATTCTGCACACCTCCGTGGATTATACGGCTGCAAGCATGATATGCACAATCTACGACACAGAATCACCTCTTGACACGGTGAAGTACTGTTTGAGCAGACGGAAAATATCAGTTATACCTATTCAATAAATATTCCTAACATGAATGCATAGAAATAAACATGTACACAAGCATAGTGCAAGGTATAGGTCTTACCGTAATATATTTCCGTGCAGGTATCCATCCATCTCAAATGAATAACACAAATTCACAATCAAACAAAATATACACTAACACTGAGTTACTGGTCACAAATGTGTGATCAGTACACTGTCACAGTTACCGTCAAGTCACGTGAAAATCCATCTGAAGAAATTCCTGCAGAGCGAAGATTGTCTCCAAAACAGATATAATGTGGGCCCACAAATATTTAACACGTGCTATGAAGTAAACATAAACAGATATCCGGAAGGTAATCCCGTATGCGCGCAGGCGTCATGGACTATATATATATCCATCTGTGACGTCACACAACACATATGCAGAGGAATAGAAATCTGGTGTACACTCCTGGAGATTCCATCACTTGGTCGATCAGTCATTTACACTGGCCACCAATTGTCATAGTAAAAGGTCCACCCATGGTATAGGGGTTCAAACAACCAAGCAGACTCTCTCACGGGTTCTATAGACTGAAGACCTGGAACAATATATTATCACAATGTATTTATTATGATGGTAAATGCCATAGAATATGTACAAACAGATGATGAGTATAGATTTTTTATAACAATCACACAACAGACGTAAGACGCATGTGCAAGCTAGTGAGAACTAAAGGGCGCTAACTGCCCACAAGGTTGCAGTTGACCATCTAAAGTGTTAAACTACGTTACCTACACAAGGTATTTCTAGCGTCTATAAATCAATATTCAGGACGGGAAGGGTAACAAGACTATAGTATTATAGGAATTATACGGAATGTTAACTTAGCCTATGACAGATACATGAAAATTTCCCCAAAAAGTTTATTTTACGTTTACTCCCACCCTCGTAACCACTGTAATGTAACCCGTTTATGATGAATATGTATATGATAAATAATTATGTATAAAAATTGGAGTGGTTACGAGGGTAGGATGAAGTGAAATTTGGATGCATAGTGGACGTTGGTAGCTCAAATTCCCATAGGCTCAATGTTAACTGCTGCAGACAGTACATGTATTCGGCCGCTGAATTAACCTAAAAGGCATTAAAATACGGGAAAATGAAATCGTACAGAATAAACTAGAAACATATAGCTAACATTTCTACATGTTTTTGTGGTTATCTGCCTACCTTCGAAAATCGGCCTTTCCAGTGCGCACATTGCAATAGTAAAGTGTAACTCGTCCTTTGTGCATTTATGCAGCATGTAAAAAGAGTTGATACGTATTTTTCAGTTTTCGCGAATGGGTTTTAATGCTGAGTTATGCCCCTTTATATTTTTCGTAAAAAAGTTTGTTATCGCAACTCCTCCTAGACCACTTGACCGATTTTCTTGAAATTAAGTATGTGAACACATATTGGTATGAAGATGTGCATTAAGGTTTCCATTTTGAAATTTGACCCCATCAAGCTTGAGTTATGCCCCTTTTTGATATTTTTTGGCCCTAATTTAAAAAAAATTGTTATCGCAATTCCTCCTAGACTGCTTGGCCAATTTTCTTGAAATTAAGTATGTGAACACATATTGATATGAAGATGTGCATTAAGGTTTCCACTGTGAAATCTGACCCCTCTTGTCTGAGTTATGCTTCTTTTTGATATTTTTAATCCTAATTTTTTATTATTATTATTATTTTGGGTGTGGGGGTCGTTTTTGCTTTGATTTTGTTCAAATTTGGTTCATAGATGCATCATATGAAAATAATTGACACGTGAGCGAGTGATTGAACTCGGGTTTAACGTCCCACCAACAACAAGGTCATATGGAGACTGGACCTCGGTTTAAAGACCGGTGAAGCGATCTTGCGATCTAATTGACACGTGTTTGCCATTTTTTTTCCGGAAATGTTTGCCTGCTGAGTTATTTCCCTTTTGAGTTTTTGTAATAAAGGGTTGTTATCGCTTCTCCTCCAAAACTGTTCGACAGATTTTCTTGAAATTAAGTATGTGAACACATATTGATATGAAGATAAGCATTAAGGTTATGAGTTTAATTACCAACCCTTTTTGCTTGAGCTATGCCCCTTTTTGCTATTTGGTGTTCTGTTTATTTAGGATTTTTATGTCATGTTCTTTCGATTTTATTACTATTTGGTGGATAAATGCAGGAAAAGACAACAGATGACAAATATTTTTTATCCTTTTCCAGAAGAGTTTTCCAGCTTTGTTATGCCCCTTTGTGGTTTCTGAAAACAGAGTTTGTTGCTGCGTCTTCTGCAACTGTTTCTCTGTTATAATTCAAATTAAGTGTGTGAAGATACACTGGTCTGTAGATGTGTATTGAGTTATGGGTTTGAAATTTAACCATTTTTCTGAGTTACACCCCTTTTCAGTTGTTGTTTTGCTCTAAATTTGTAATTCTTTTGTCATTCTTGCTCTGATTTCTTTGAAATTTGGTCCAGGGAGCCAGCATAAGAAAAGAATATACATGAATATTGTCAGTTTTTTGCCTGCTAGAACTTGAGAATAAGCCGTATCTATGCTGTGTATATGAAAACGTTGGATGACAAAAGCAAACTAAGAGCTAAATGCGGGGGTATTTAGTAAGCCATGCTTACCGTCACTTCTAGTTTTATCAAATACTACCTGTTTGGGTTTGCATGTTTAGTATAGGATGATAAATTATTGTTGTATGATGCAATCATGATGTGTTATGTGCTGTTGGGATTTGGAGTGTCAGTTTGTACATATTGGATGATATGTGGTGTGATTGTAAGATATATTTTAATCGGATCCTTGTTTAGTTTTGGAGTACCTGCTATGAGAGACCGCAATATTCAATGAACGCATTTTTCACAAGTGTGTGATGAATACGGTCGTATTCTTCAGTTTGTCAGTATGACAAATGCGTTCGGATTTTGTAGCGATTTTTAAAAGAAACATATTTTTCACACATACGGAAAAGGAAACTTTAGAATGAATAATTTGTTATTCCTTTCTAATTACAGCTATGACTTCGGCTCTTGGAGAATTTATAGAAAAGGCAGTCCCCGCTGTCTGTCGTCTGTCAAAACCTTCGAACTACTATATATCTTCAAGCGTCTGGGTCGATCACATTCAAATTTCATATACAGCATTCACAAGGCTGGGGAACGATGACATGTCCTTTAATTCATTTGTTTGAGATTTTGGTTGCTATGGCAAGTGAAATATCCCGTAGACTTATAACAGAGATGCTTTTGACCAGCCTAGCTTCTTGAAACTTACGGATAACTAACGCAGACATTAAATCTCAGACGATTTGAGCACTGTTCAGATCCAACCGACAATGTCGAAATTATTGCCGATTAAGTCTTGAATCGACCTCATGACAAGCCTAACACCTTCCTTTTTGACTCTATTATTATTTACTGGAAAATTTCTTTACAAAATGGAAGATGAATCATACAATTTACCGATTAAATATTTTTAACTCTTCATCTATTTTTTCGGGGATAAACCCCTTTCTCAGTATTATTGAATGCTTTAAACCACAATGAAGGTCTGCTACATTTCTATTTTACTTTTTATTTAACTTTTCCTGCTGCACTAAGAACGTAACAACTTCGTAATATCATTATAGGAAACAAAAAAGAAAACTAGAAGTATCTTTGAAAAAGATACACGACGTAGCGAAACGAAATGATATCTTTTAGACATATCTTCACTCGGAAGCTGTTAAAAGCTGACCAATTCATGTAATATTTCAGTCTGCTTTTATATACGTGCAAATGCAAGCTATATCCCTGAACAATGTTATTGATTCGTTCAAGCGCCCACAACAGCCCCCTTCTGTATGTACACAACCCAATATAATTGCGCAAAACAACCTTTGTTCAATAAGCAGATTCAACTCATGTGCAGACGTATGGACAAACGATGAAGTTTGCGGACAGACGGCCAGACAGACATACGAACAAGCACCAAGCCGTAGTTAGTGTGCAATCTCCCCTTATTCGCTTTGGCTTGTACTAGAATTTTAGTTGGGTAAGGTGGGGCAAGACATACGGACAAACGATGAAGTTTGCGGAAGACGACCAGACAGACATACGAACGAGTGCGAAGCGTGGGTAAGGCGGGGCAAGACGTACGGACAAACGATGGTTTGCGGAAGACGGCCAGACAGACATACGAACGAGTACGAAGCCGTAGTTAGTGTACATTCTCCCCTTACTCGCTTTAGCTTGTACAAGAATTGTAGAATAGGGTAAGGTGGGGCAAAACGCCCATATGTTGATGTGGAGAGAAAATGTCTTTACAATAACCACCGTATCAGCCTAAAGGTTGGGACATTGAGAGTGTCACGGCGGTTATTCCAAGAATATTTCCTCTCTCCAACCCCCTCTCCCTTTTTTCGGGGAAATGCCTATATTTTACATTTTGCTCAACCTATCGTCCTCATTCTTGTATCGACCTCTCAGAAGCGTTTTGCAAAAGTGGACTAAAACGCAAAACTAAAGGTTTCTCGTAGCCTTGCGACCGTGGGGCAGTTGGTGTTAGAGCCCAACGTGTCTAGGGCACAGCATACGAAAGAAGGATTCCATCCCTCTCCTTTCGCTGCCTTTCACCTGCCCTAAGACGAAAAAGATAGCAAGTTTGCTGTAGGGTTGACAGAGAGAGTTTTTCAGTCGTTGGCCTGGCTGGCGAGTCGAACCAGCGACTTTCTGCGCGGAAGAGCAGGACAGATTTCTATTTTACTGTACCGATTACAATGGGGCAATACCACTTTGGCTACCTGTGATTTCGACCGAGTCTGTACTACATTTATATACAAAGAGGCTTTCGACCGAGAATACGATCGTAAACATGACCAATAACGGTAAATGGTACTATTGTTAATGGTTGTCGATCGAGCTGATACTGCTGTCGAGTGTCTCGGTCGACAATCACTTTTGCATGTATAGTAACTGACTGACTCGGTCGAAGGCACAAGTAGGAAAACGGGTATTACCCCCGTGGTTTATCCGTCCACTATAATTTTCATAACAACAGGGTTATCATAAATCTCTAGAAGTGAAAAATGCGTTTTTGCATTTTTTTTTGTCATATTTTAGGGGTGTTCCATGCATTTGGAAAATAACGTTTTCATGGTATATATCAAACAAAGATTTCACAGATACAGTCAAACCTGTCTAATCCGGACAGCTCTCCGACTGAGAAAAATGGCCGGAATAGACAGATTGTCTGACACATGTGGTAGATATTGGATACGTGTACACACATATTTATTCCATATACATGTATCTACTATTTTTATTAAATGATAACAAAATAAAATTAAAATTGAGTGAATTTAACAGGCAAACACTGGTCACTGACAACAATAGAATTAGTGTAACATGACTGATAACTTGCTCAGTCAGCTGTATTGTGTAAATATTGTGGTTACCTGTGAAGTAATTAAGAGCAATTAGGTCAAACAGCTGATGTGTTATATTGATTCTGTTGTTACTTGCTGTGGTAGTACACTTTGGCCGGAATACACAAGATAAATTGTGCCATATAGACTGGAAAAATAGGACGGAATTCGGAGTGCACAGGGTTCGGAGTAGCCAGGGGATTTTAACATTGTAGTATATGGAGAAATCCAACAGACTGGGATTTTTGGCCGGATTGGACAGGAAATCGGAGTAGACAAAGGCCGGTTAACGGAGGTTTTACTGTATGTGAAAAAATGCGTTCAAATTCTGTGAAAACTGCGACCGGATTTGTCACCGTGTGAAAAAAGTGACCGGATTTTTCACACATGTGAATAATGCGTTCTGTGAATATTGCGGTCTCACACTGCTATTAGATTAGTTTACGTTGCATCGCCGAGAATGAAGATCATTTAATAAATGTTAGTTTGCTGAAGTGCTCCCTGCTTGGGCTGGGAGGATCTTGTTTATTTGATGCATGTGTGCATGATGTGGGAACTCCTTGTTAGAACAAGAATATGAGTATCATATATTTAAAGGACTTCTACGATTCAGGCAAGGATTTTCCCCATTAGACCGGCGTGGTAGGTCCGAATTTTCAATAGTATAAATTCTGCAGATTTTTCTCAGCAGAGCTTCCACAAATATGTAAACCGTAAGAAATTAGATCATTTGTGATGCAGACCCAAAGACACGGGGAGATTATCTAGTCTGACCCTACCTACCCTAAATTCAAGTTTTTTCGCATACCTCATTTCTTGAGGTAATAAAAATATTGAAATCAGTCACATTCCATAATTTTTTGTCATAAATGCATGCTAAGTACACGCATTTTATAATACAAAGCAATGATTTTCAACTTGTTACGCCTGACTGGCATTTAAACATGCAAAACCACAGTTATACTTCCGGTAAAAGCGGCCAAAAGAGAACGTTTCACTATAATTAAAAAACAAGTACTTCCCCCACCCCACCCCCGTGACCCAGCTTTTCCTTCATGCAGCAGACTTATGCGATGCAAGTATGCAATATATATGAGTGGGAAGCTGGATCACGGGGGGAACAATACTCAGTAAGCCAAAGAAGAAGAATGGTCAACAGTAGCACTGTAATCTTCAAGGATTATATTGTGTACATGTACCATGACCTTGAAATGAGGTCAAGGTCACATACATATAGTCAAAACTATCCAGTGTTGTCTGTTATGTAAGTAATGTAAGTCAAAAAGGGTGAAATACATACAATACAATCATTATTTCAACGATTAGTTTGAGGATAATCTACAATTTATCTCAACAATGACGTCAACGTCAACGTATGTTTAACGTACTTTACATAGACACAAACACTTGAAAATTCATTTGTCATGCAAATTACATGTCATAGTCAAAGCAGAAGTCAATGATCCATATAACTTTTTAATCGTGGGGAAAATTCACGCCTTAACCATAGAAGTCCTTTCGTATGTCCGTTCGTGTTACGCTATCCATCCATCCGTCGTCCGTCAACATTTTGCCAGTTGAATTCATATTTGAGGCGATACTTCCCGGGTTGGAGGAACGAATGTTTGTTCAGGTGATCGCGGTCACATGCCCATGAAAAAACTTAAAACTCTTTGACGAGCATTCCCAAAGAAAGGTTCTGACTTGGATGTTGCGAGTTTTATTATTTAAATCCGCTTTTTCTGTATGTATATTTCCGATATTAGATTAGAGTAATTATTTGAACTCAGGATGGTATTCAATTCAGCTGCGTTGACTGTGCATACTTAAACGAGTTATTAGATTTTAATTAATCTTGAACATACCAACCATACCCTATCTACCACCAGGATCCCATATCATGGTCATACAGCGTAAAAGATAATGCTGTTAAAATTAGTATGCTTCTACTATTATTAAGAGTTTCATAGATATAATAAGAATTAGCAATGTATATGATGTGTTGTGGTACTTTGTCACGTATTAATTACGATTTGTTCAGATGACATTTGGAGTGACCGATTTAATTCCGCTGAATCGAGATTATCCTTTCTCACCGTACATGTATATCATGGTAAATGAGTATGGCTATTAGGAAAAGTGCTGGAGCGCTGCAGGCCGAGTATTCATAAATATTATTTTACCGAATTACATGCGACAAATGCTTTTAAGGACACATGTTAAGTGAGTATGCCTATTGGGAGGAGGACTAGAGGGGTGTCCATTGGTGGGTCTCGTGGTCCTTTACCAAGTTTGTTTAAGTGGAGTCCCCAGGGTCCAAAATGGCCACGCAGCAGCGAGTCCTGGGTTTGAACCATAGAAATACACAGAAAAATATTCAAAAATCGTCTTCTTCAGAACCACTTCGCTCAGATGCTTGAATTTTGATATGAAGCATTGTCTAGTTGACCTCTACAAGCTTGTTTGAATAGTGGCCCCAGGGTACTAAAATGGGCCCAAGGCAGGGAGTCCTAAGTATGAAACACAGAAAAAAAATTCAAAAATCTTCTTCTTCAGAACCACTTCGCTCAGATGCTTGAAATTTGGTATGAAGCATTGTCTAGTGGAACTCTACAAGCTTGTTTAAATGGTGGCCCCAGGGTCCAAAATGGCCTCACGGCATGAAGTTCTAGGTTTGAACCCCAAAAACCAAAGAAAAATATTCAAAAATCTTCTTCTTTAGAATGGCTAGGCTCAGATGTTTGAAATTTGGTATGAAGCAATGTCTAGTAGACCTCTACCAAGCTTGTTCAAATGGTGGCC
The DNA here is from genome assembly GCA_963989385.1 of Ctena decussata. Taxonomy (NCBI): domain Eukaryota; kingdom Metazoa; phylum Mollusca; class Bivalvia; order Lucinida; family Lucinidae; genus Ctena; species Ctena decussata. The sequence goes on from OZ022503.1 coordinate 57,699,737, forward strand.
CTGGGTTCTAAAATAGCCCTGCGGTGGGTGTCTTGTGTTCGAGTATAAAATATAGTTAAAGATATTCTTCTCTAGAACTGCTTGGCTCATAGGCTTGAAATTCGGTATGTAACATTGCCTAGGGGTCCCTTACCATTTTTTTTTCAAATGGGTGCCCCAGGGTCCAAAATATTACCGCAGCAGGTTGTCCTATGTTTGAATCAATGAAATACATAGATAAATATTCAACAAATATCTCCCTCAGAACCACATTGCTTAGATGTTTGAAATGTGGTATTTAGCATAACCTAGTAGTCCTTTACCAAGATTGTTCAAATGGTGGCTCCATGGTCCAAAATGACCAAACGGCATGGAGTCCCAGGTTTGAACCACAGAAAAAAAAACAAAGAAAAATATTCAAAAATCTTCTTCTACAGAACTGCTAGCCTCAAATGCTTTAAATGTGGTACGAATGATTGTCTGATTGACCTGTACAAACCATGTGGCCCCAGGGTCCTTAATGCCCCACGGCAGGGTTTTTTGGATTTGAAAATAGAATATACTTTGAAATCATTTTTCTTTAGAACTGCTAGACTCAGATCCTAGAAATTTCGTATGTAGCACTGCCCAATGGTCATTTACCAAGTTTATTCAAATGGTGACCCTAGGGTCCAAAATGTTGCCACCGCAGGGGGTCCTGGGTTCGAACCATAGAAATTCATAGAAAAAAATATTCAAAAATCTTCTTCTTCAGAAGCACAAGCTCAGATGCTTGAAATTTCGTATGAAGCATTGTCATTGTCTAGTGGACTTAAACAAGTTTGTTCAAATGCTGGCCACAGGTTTAAAAAGTATTGAAAAAGTATTGAAAAATCTTCTTCTGCAGAACCACTTGGCTCAGTTGCTTAAAATTTGGCATGGTAGGGACTGAGTGAACGAAAATTTGTTCAAGCGGTTCAGATCACACGACCAGCATGGCGGCCAAACCCATATATGGTAAAAACCTTTAAAAATTCTCTTCAGAATCTCCATAACCAAAGGACCGATTGCTATGAACTTTGGTATTTAGCATTGCTTACTGGAACTCTACAAAATTGTTTAAAAGATGACCATGGGTTGACCCAGGGGTCGGGGGAACAAAAGTTGTTCAATTGATTCTGGCCGCAGAGCCCGTATGTGTTAAAAACCTTTAAAAATAGTCTTACTCCTCAAAATCAACACTACGATGGCCCTGAATCTTAGTAGGTAGCATCGAGTACACCAGTACTAACAAGATTGTTCAAACTATTACCTCGGGCTGACCTTGGCCTTTCTACGGTATGGTCAAATTTTTGCAGTTTCTGTATCGCATGATCCAGATATTCCATGTATATACCTGATTGTATTAGCACAACTTAATAAAATAGCCCTATCCGATGGGGCATTCAGAGAAATAAAGCTTAACATTGTTCCATGAATCTCCTTTTTTGGGGAGCGTAGTGGCGCAATCGGTTAAGCTCATGTCTCTGAATCGCTAGGCGGAGTTGTCATAGTCGGCGTGGGTTCGAGTCCCAGTGGGTACTTCTTCATTTCTCAACTATACAAGTTTTTCGGATGTACTTGCATCAGTAAAATGATCCTGGGCCGGAATATCTGTTGAAGTTTGTTAAATCTTAAATTTAATCATATAATATTTCCAAGCTTCTGTATCGCATGATCCAGATATTCCATGGATATACCTGATTGTGTTAGCACAACTTAATAAAATAGCCCTATCCGATGGGTCATTCAGAGAAATAAAGCTCAACATTGTTCCAATAAACTCCTTTTTTGGGGAGCGTAGTGGCGCAATCGGTTAAGCTCATGTCTCTGAATCGCTAGGCGGAGTTGTCGTAGTCGGCGTGGGTTCGAGTCCCATTGGGAACTTCTTCATTTCTCAACTATACAATTTTTTCTGATGTACTTGCATCAGTAAAATGATCTTGGGCCGGAATATCTGTTGAAGTTTGTTAAATCTTAAATTTAATCATATAATATTTCCAAGCTTCTGTATCGCATGATCCAGATATTCCATGTATATACCTGATTGTGTTAGCACAACTTAATAAAATAGCCCTATCCGATGGGTCATTCAGAGAAATAAAGCTTAACATTGTTCCATGAAACTCCTTTTTTGGGGAGCGTAGTGGCGCAATCGGTTAAGCTCATGTCTCTGAATCGCTAGGCGGAGTTGTCGTAGTCGGCGTGGGTTCGAGTCCCAGTGGGTACTTCGTTATTTCTCAACTATACAATTTTTTCGGATGTACTTGCATCAGTAAAATGATCCTGGGCCGGAATATCTGTTGAAGTTTGTTAAATCTTAAATTTAATCATATAATATTTCCAAACTTCTGTATCGCATGATCCAGATATTCCATGTATATACCTGATTGTGTTAGCACAACTTAATAAAATAGCCCTATCCGATGGGTCATTCAGAGAAATAAAGCTTAACATTGTTCCATGAAACTCCTTTTTTAATTTGTGGAGCGTAGTGGCGCAATCGGTTAAGCTCATGTCTCTGAATCGCTAGGCGGAGTTGTCGTAGTCGGCGTGGGTTCGAGTCCCAGTGGGTACTTCTTCATTTCTCAACTATACAATTTTTTCGGATGTACTTGCATCAGTAAAATAAATCTGGGTCGGAATAGCTGTTGAAGTTTGTTAAATCTTAAATTTAATCATATAATATTTCCAAGCTTCTGTATCGCATGATCCAGATATTCCATGTATATACCTGATTGTGTTAGCACAACTTGATAAAATAGCCCTATCCGATGGGTCATTCAGAGAAATAAAGCTTAACATTGTTCCATGAAACTCCTTTTTTGGGGAGCGTAGTGGCGCAATCGGTTAAGCTCATGTCTCTGAATCGCCAGGCGGAGTTGTCGTATTCGGCGTGGGTTCGAATCCCAGTGGGTACTTCTTCATTTCTCAACTATACAATTTTTTCGGATGTACTTGCATCAGTAAAATGATCCTGGGCCGGAATATCTGTTGAAGTTTGTTAAATCTTAAATTTAATCATATAATATTTCCAAGCTTCTGTATCGCATGATCCAGATATTCCATGTATATACCTGATTGTGTTAGCACAACTTAATAAAATAGCCCTATCCGATGGGTCATTCAGAGAAATAAAGCTTAACATTGTTCCATGAAACTCCTATTTTGGGGAGCGTAGTGGCGCAATCGGTTAAGCTCATGTCTCTGAATCGCTAGAAAGAGTTGTCGTAGTCGGCGTGGGTTCGAGTCCTCGTGGGTACTTCTTCATTTCTCTACTATACAATTTTTTCGGATGTACTTGCATCAGTAAAATGATCCTGGGCCGGAATATCTGTTGAAGTTTGTTAAATCTTAAATTAAATCATATAATATTTCCAAGCTTCTGTATCGCATGATCCAGATATTCCATGTATATACCTGATTGTGTTAGCACAACTTAATAAAATAGCCCTATCCGACGGGTCATTCAGAGAAATAAAGCTTAACATTGTTCCATGAGACTCCTTTTTTGGGGAGCGTAGTGGCGCAATCGGTTAAGCTCATATCTCTGAATCGCTAGGCGGAGTTGTCGTAGTCGGCGTGGGTTCGGATCCCAGTGGGTACTTCTTCATTTCTCAACTATACAATTTTTTCGGATGTACTTGCATCAGTAAAATGATCCTGGGCCGGAATATCTGTTGAAGTTTGTTAAATCTTAAATTTAATCATATAATATTTCCAAGCTTCTGTATCGCATGATCCAGATATTCCATGTATATACCTGATTGTATTAGCACAACTTAATAAAATAGCCCTATCCGATGGGTCATTCAGAGAATAAAGCTTAACATTGTGCCATGATACTCCTTTTTTGGGGAGCGTAGTGGCGCAATCGGTTAAGCTCATGTCTCTGAATCGCTAGGCGGAGTTGTCGTAGTCGGCGTGGGTTCGAGTCCCAGTGGGTACTTCTTCATTTCTCAACTATACAATTTTTTCGGATGTACTTGCATCAGTAAAATGATCTTGGGCCGGAATATCTGTTGAAGTTTGTTAAATCTTAAATTTAATCATATAATATTTCCAAGCTTCTGTATCGCATGATCCAGATATTCCATGTATATACCTGATTGTGTTAGCACAACTTAATAAAATAGCCCTATCCGATGGGTCATTCAGAGAAATAAAGCTTAACATTTTCCATGAAACTCCTTTTTTGGGGAGCGTAGTGGCGCAATCGGTTAAGCTCGTGTCTCTGAATCGCTAGGCGGAGTTGTCGTAGTCGGCGTGGGTTCGAGTCCCAGTGGGTACTTCTTCATTTCTCTACTATACAATTTTTTCGGATGTACTTGCATCAGTAAAATGATCCTGGGCCGGAATATCTGTTGAAGTTTGTTAAATCTTAAATTAAATCATATGATATTTCCAAGCTTCTGTATCGCATGATCCAGATATTCCATGTATATACCTGATTGTGTTAGCACAACTTAATAAAATAGCCCTATCCGATGGGTCATTCAGAGAAATAAAGCTTAACATTGTTCCATGAAACTCCTTTTTTGGGGAGCGTAGTGGCGCAATCGGTTAAGCTCATGTCTCTGAATCGCCAGGCGGAGTTGTCGTAGTCGGCGTGGGTTCGAGTCCCAGTGGGTACTTCTTCATTTCTCAACTATACAATTTTTTCGGATGTACTTGCATCAGTAAAATGATCTAGGGCCGGAATATCTGTTGAAGTTTGTTAAATCTTAAATTTAATCATATAATATTTCCAAGCTTCTGTATTGCATGATCCAGATATTCCATGTATATACCTGATTGTGTTAGCACAACTTAATAAAATAGCCCTATCCGATGGGTCATTCAGAGAAATAAAGCTTAACATTGTTCCATGAAACTCCTTTTTTGGGGAGCGTAGTGGCGCAATCGGTTAAGCTCATGTCTCTGAATCGCCAGGCGGAGTTGTCGTATTCGGCGTGGGTTCGAGTCCCAGTGGGTACTTCTTCATTTCTCAACTATACAATTTTTTCGGATGTACTTGCATCAGTAAAATGATCCTGGGCCGGAATATCTGTTGAAGTTTGTTAAATCTTAAATTTAATCATATAATATTTCCAAGCTTCTGTATCGCATGATCCAGATATTCCATGTATATACCTGATTGTGTTAGCACAACTTAATAAAATAGCCCTATCCGATGGGTCATTCAGAGAAATAAAGCTTAACATTGTTCCATGAAACTCCTATTTTGGGGAGCGTAGTGGCGCAATCGGTTAAGCTCATGTCTTTGAATCGCTAGAAAGAGTTGTCGTAGTCGGCGTGGGTTCGAGTCCTCGTGGGTACTTCTTCATTTCTCTACTATACAATTTTTTCGGATGTACTTGCATCAGTAAAATGATCCTGGGCCGGAATATCTGTTGAAGTTTGTTAAATCTTAAATTAAATCATATAATATTTCCAAGCTTCTGTATCGCATGATCCAGATATTCCATGTATATACCTGATTGTGTTAGCACAACTTAATAAAATAGCCCTATCCGACGGGTCATTCAGAGAAATAAAGCTTAACATTGTTCCATGAAACTCCTTTTTTGGGGAGCGTAGTGGCGCAATCGGTTAAGCTCATATCTCTGAATCGCTAGGCGGAGTTGTCGTAGTCGGCGTGGGTTCGAGTCCCAGTGGGTACTTCTTCATTTCTCAACTATACAATTTTTTCGGATGTACTTGCATCAGTAAAATGATCCTGGGCCGGAATATCTGTTGAAGTTTGTTAAATCTTAAATTTAATCATATAATATTTCCAAGCTTCTGTATCGCATGATCCAGATATTCCATGTATATACCTGATTGTATTAGCACAACTTAATAAAATAGCCCTATCCGATGGGTCATTCAGAGAATAAAGCTTAACATTGTTCCATGATACTCCTTTTTTGGGGAGCGTAGTGGCGCAATCGGTTAAGCTCATGTCTCTGAATCGCTAGGCGGAGTTGTCGTAGTCGGCGTGGGTTCGAGTCCCAGTGGGTACTTCTTCATTTCTCAACTATACAATTTTTTCGGATGTACTTGCATCAGTAAAATGATCTTGGGCCGGAATATCTGTTGAAGTTTGTTAAATCTTAAATTTAATCATATAATATTTCCAAGCTTCTGTATCGCATGATCCAGATATTCCATGTATATACCTGATTGTGTTAGCACAACTTAATAAAATAGCCCTATCCGATGGGTCATTCAGAGAAATAAAGCTTAACATTTTCCATGAAACTCCTTTTTTGGGGAGCGTAGTGGCGCAATCGGTTAAGCTCGTGTCTCTGAATCGCTAGGCGGAGTTGTCGTAGTCGGCGTGGGTTCGAGTCCCAGTGGGTACTTCTTCATTTCTCTACTATACAATTTTTTCGGATGTACTTGCATCAGTAAAATGATCCTGGGCCGGAATATCTGTTGAAGTTTGTTAAATCTTAAATTAAATCATATAATATTTCCAAGCTTCTGTATCGCATGATCCAGATATTCCATGTATATACCTGATTGTGTTAGCACAACTTAATAAAATAGCCCTATCCGATGGGTCATTCAGAGAAATAAAGCTTAACATTGTTCCATGAAATTCCTTTTTGGGGAGCGTAGTGGCGCAATCGGTTAAGCTCATATCTCTGAATCGCTAGGCGGAGTTGTCGTAGTCGGCGTGGGTTCGAGTCCCAGTGGGTACTTCTTCATTTCTCAACTATACAATTTTTTCGGATGTACTTGCATCAGTAAAATGATCCTGGGCCGGAATATCTGTTGAAGTTTGTTAAATCTTAAATATAATCATATAATATTTCCAAGCTTCTGTATCGCATGATCCAGATATTCCATGTATATACCTGATTGTGTTAGCACAGCTTAATAAAATAGCCCTATCCGATGGGTCATTCAGAGAAATAAAGCTTAATATTGTTCCATGAAACTCCTTTTTTGGGGAGCGTAGTGGCACAATCGGTTAAGCTCATGTCTCTGAATCGCTAGGCGGAGTTGTCGTAGTCGGCGTGGGTTCGAGTCCCAGTGGGTACTTCTTCATTTCTCAACTATACAATTTTTTCGGATGTACTTGCATCAGTAAAATGATCCTGGGACGGAATATCTGTTGAAGTTTGTTAAATCTTAAATTTAATCATATAATATTTCCAAGCTTCTGTATCGCATGACCCAGATATTCCATGTATATACCTGATTGTGTTAGCACAACTTAATAAAATAGCCCTATCCGATGGGTCATTCAGAGAAATAAAGCTTAACATTGTTCCATGAAACTTCTTCTTTGGGGAGCGTAGTGGCGCAATGAGTTAAGCTCATGTCTCTGAATCGCTAGGCGGAGTTGTTGTAGTCGGCGTGGGTTCGAGTCCCAGTGGGTACTTCTTCATTTCTCAACTATACAATTTGTTCGGATGTACTTGCATCAGTAAAATGATCCTGGGCCGGAATATCTGATGAAGTTTGTTAAATCTTAAATTTAATCATATAATATTTCCAAACTTCTGTATCGCATGATCCAGATATTCCATGTATATACCTGATTGTGTTAGCACAACTTAATAAAATAGCCCTATCCGATGGGTCATTCAGAGAAATAAAGCTTAACATTGTTCCATGAAACTCCTCTTTTGGGGAGCGTAGTGGCGCAATCGGTTAAGCTCATGTCTCTGAATCGCTAGGCGGAGTTGTCCTAGTCGGCGTGGATTCGAGTCCCAGTGGGTACTTCTTCATTTCTCAACTATACAATTTTTTCGGATGTACTTGGATCAGTAAAATGGTCCTGGGCCGGAATATCTGTTGAAGTTTGTTAAATCTTAAAATTTAATCATATAATATTTTCAAGCTTCTGTATCGCATGATCCAGATATTCCATGTATATACCTGATTGTGTTAGCACAACTTAATAAAATAGCCCTATCCGATGGGTCATTCAGAGAAATAAAGCTTAACATTGTTCCATGAAACTCCTTTTTTGGGGTGCGTAGTGGCGCAATCGGTTAAGCTTATGTCTCTGAATCGCTAGGAGGAGTTGTCGTAGTCGGCGTGGGTTCGAGTCCCAGTGGGTACTTCTTCATTTCTCAACTATACAATTTTTTCGGATGTACTTGCATCAGTAAAATGATCCTGGGCCGGAATATCTGTTGAAGTTTGTTAAATCTTAAATTTAATCATATAATATTTCCAAGCTTCTGTATCGCATGATCCAGATATTCCATGTATATACCTGATTGTGTTAGCACAACTTAATAAAATAGCCCTATCCGATGGGTCATTCAGAGAAATAAAGCCTAATATTGTTCCATGAAACTCCTCTTTGGGGGAGCGTAGTGGCGCAATCGGTTGAGCTCATGTCTCTGAATCGCTAGGCGGAGTTGTCGTAGTCGGCGTGGGTTCGAGTCCCAGTGGGTACTTCTTCATTTCTCAACTATACAATTTTTTCGGATGTACTTGCATCAGTAAAATGATCCTGGGCCGGAATATCTGTTGAAGTTTGTTAAATCTTAAATTAAATCATATAATATTTCCAAGCTTCTGTATCGCATGATCCAGATATTCCATGTATATACCTGATTGTATTAGCACAACTTAATAAAATAGCCCTATCCGATGGGTCATTCAGAGAAGTAAAGCTTAACATTGTTCCATGAAACTCCGTTTTGGGGAGCGTAGTGGCGCAATCGGTTAAGCTCATGTCTCTGAATCTCTAGGCGGAGTTGTCGTAGTCGGCGTGGGTTCGAGTCCCAGTGGGTTCTTCTTCATTTCTCTACTATACAATTTTTTCGGATGTACTTGCATCAGTAAAATGATCCTGGGCCGGAATATCTGTTGAAGTTTGTTAAATCTTAAATTAAATCATATAATATTTCCAAGCTTCTGTATCGCATGATCCAGATATTCCATGTATATACCTGATTGTATTAGCACAACTTAATAAAATAGCCCTATCCGATGGGTCATTCAGAGAAATAAAGCCTAATATTGTTCCATGAAACTCCTCTTTGGGGAAGCGTAGTGGCGCAATCGGTTGAGCTCATGTCTCTGAATCGCTAGGCGGAGTTGTCGTAGTCGTCGTGGGTTCGAGTCCCAGTGGGTACTTCTTCATTTCTCTACTATACAATTTTTTCGGATGTACTTGCATCAGTAAAATGATCCTGGGCCGGAATATCTGTTGAAGTTTGTTAAATCTTAAATTAAATCATATAATATTTCCAAGCTTCTGTATCGCATGATCCAGATATTCCATGTATATACCTGATTGTATTAGCACAACTTAATAAAATAGCCCTATCCGATGGGGCATTCAGAGAAATAAAGCTTAACATTGTTCCATGAATCTCCTTTTTTGGGGAGCGTAGTGGCGCAATCGGTTAAGCTCATGTCTCTGAATCGCTAGGCGGAGTTTTCGTAGTCGGCGTGGGCTCGAGTTCCAGTGGGTACTTCTGTATTTCTCAACTATACAATTTTTTCGGATGTACTTGCATCAGTAAAATGATCCTGGGTCGGAATATCTGTTGAAGTTTGTTAAATCTTAAATTTAATCATATAATATTTCCAAGCTTCTGTATCGCATGATCCAGATATTCCATGTATATACCTGATTGTGTTAGCACAACTTAATAAAATAGCCCTATCCGATGGGTCATTCAGAGAAATAAAGCTTAACATTGTTCCATGAAACTCCTTTTTTGGGGAGCGTAGTGGCGCAATCGGTTAAGCTCATGTCTCTGAATCGCCAGGCGGAGTTGTCGTAGTCGGCGTGGGTTCGAGTGCCAGTGGGTACTTCTTCATTTCTCTACTATACAATTTTTTCGTATGTACTTGCATCAGTAAAATGATCCTGGGCCGGAATATCTGTTGAAGTTTGTTAAATCTTAAATTAAATCATATAATATTTCCAAGCTTCTGCATCGCATGATCCAGATATTCCATGTATATACCTGATTGTGTTAGCACAACTTAATAAAATAGCCCTATCCGATGGGTCATTCAGAGAAATAAAGCTTAACATTGTTCCATGAAACTCCTTTTTTGGGGAGCGTAGTGGCGCAATCGGTTAAGCTCATATCTCTGAATCGCTAGGCGGAGTTGTCGTAGTCGGCGTGGGTTCGAGTCCCAGTGGGTACTTCTTCATTTCTCAACTATACAATTTTCTCGGATGTACTTGCATCAGTAAAATGATCCTGGGCCAGAATATCTGTCGAAGTTTGTTAAATCTTAAATTTAATTATATAATATTTCCAAGCTTCTGTATCGCATGATCCAGATATTCCATGTATATACCTGATTGTGTTAGCACAACTTAATAAAAAAGCCCTATCCGATGGGTCATTCAGAGAAATAAAGCTTAACATTGTTCCATGAAACTCCTTCTTTGGGGAGCGTAGTGGCGCAATCGGTTAAGCTCATGTCTCTGAATCGCTAGGCGGAGTTGTCGTAGTCGGCGTGGGTTCGAGTCCCAGTGGGTACTACTTCATTTCTCAACTATACAATTTTTTCGGATGTACTTGCATCAGTAAAATGATCCTGGGCCGGAATATCTGATGAAGTTTGTTAAATCTTAAATTTAATCATATAATATTTCCAAGCTTCTGTATCGTATGATCCAGATATTCCATGTATATACCTGATTGTGTTAGCACAACTTAATAAAATAGCTCTATCCGATGGGTCATTCAGAGAAATAAAGCTTAACATTGTTCCATGAAACTCCTCTTTGGGGGAGCGTAGTGGCGCAATCGGTTAAGCTCATGTCTCTGAATCGCTAGGCGGAGTTGTGGTAGTCGGCGTGGGTTCGAGTCCCAGTGGGTACTTCTTCATTTCTCAACTATACAATTTTTTCGGATGTACTTGCATCAGTAAAATGATCCTGGGCCGGAATATCTGTTGAAGTTTGTTAAATCTTAAATTTAATCATATAATATTTCCAAGCTTCTGTATCGCATGATCCAGATATTCCATGTATATACCTGATTGTGTTAGCACAACTTAATAAAATAGCCCTATCCGATGGGTCATTCAGAGAAATAAAGCTTAACATTGTTCCATGAAACTCCTTTATTGGGGAGCGTAGTGGCGCAATCGGTTAAGCTCATGTCTCTGAATCGCCAGGCGGAGTTGTCGTAGTCGGCGTGGGTTCGAGTCCCAGTGGGTACTTCTTCATTTCTCAACTATACAATTTTTTCGGATGTACTTGCATCAGTAAAATGATCTTGGGCCGGAATATCTGTTGAAGTTTGTTAAATCTTAAATTCACACTGAAGAATCGATGGTCGCCCAGAATTCAGTGAACGCGCAGCCAATCAGTGAACGCGCAGTTTATTTTAGTTTTTAGAGCAGGGAACTGCTACTTAAAGTGGTAAACGGTGTTATTATTTGTGTTATAACCACTTCGATTGCCCTTTATCCAAAGCTAATTATAATAATCTTTTGCTCTTTTGAAATAAATTTTGTCGAAAGAAGTTGTAAGAAAAAATATAAGGAACCGATTTGCTTCCAAGGTGATTTCGTGTCATAAATTTTCTGAACGGCGGCTTTTTTCCATAAAACAAAGCTCATGGTGTAAATTTGCTGTTATAAGTGGTTACGACGAAAGGTAATCCTGAAACTGTAAAAGTTTCGTGTCATAAGATGCAGGCATTTAGGAGATACAACCCATTTTAGCAAAAAAAATGTACGCTCTTAATCAGTGAACGCGCAAACTGTATCAGTGAACGAGTAGCACAATAATCTGTGTGTACGAAGCAAACGCGCTGCGTTGTACGAAGTGAAAGGGAAAAGGTGTACGCATTGAACGCGTCGGAGAGGTCGCCATTAGAGCCAGAGCTACATTTAGCTTAAAATTACAACCTCAAATCATCTACCCATAATGATAATCCCATCTTGTATCATGGCCTACTTTATTTTCCTTTGAAGTAGCCCGTTGCTCAACATTTTTTTTAATTTGCACTGTTAGAAAATACTGAGTTAGAGCTCTAGTCGGAGCTAAACTACTTCCATTTTACAATGAAGTGTGCCGAAATATCTGTGAGGATATCTTAGTTGTATACTACACAAGTCTGCCAGTTTGATTGACAACAAGAATTCCGCAGAATGCTATGTAGCACCTGCCTTGTTCTTCCATTGCAGAAGAGATCATGGTTAGATTAGGTTTGATGAATTTATGAAAGAGGATTTGAGTGAATTGGACTTACAAGCTAAGAAGGATGTAATTTTGGACACAACCTTAAACAGTCAACAGAGTATAAAATAATGGTTAAAAGTATAAAATTGCTAAATAATCCATATGGTCAGTTTGAGAAAACATTTTATGCCATGTCTGATGATTGTATGTCGGTTACTTGGTCAGAAATGTAATTAAAAACTAGAGTAAATGCAAATGTGGATGCCATGCTGATGTAAAAAAAATCCAATGCCAACAAAGCATATAGGTCAAGCATTCAAATGGTAGCCACATCCCAGAAGGCCATTCTAAGAAGAACCTTCATCCCAGGTTTGTTGATTCTACCCTATGTATTCAAAACGCAAATGGTATCATAGTCTGAGAGAAATGGACTTAAATGCTATATAGGGCCAATGTAATTTTGGATGCGGAATTTTAAAAAAGTCAGCAGAGCATAAAATATAGATCAAGGGTAGAAAACTGTGCAACATCCCTCAAGAGCATTCTTAGAAGAAACTTTGTACCAAGTTTGATGATTGTAGGTATCATAGTTTGGGAGAAATGGACTTAAACACTAGGGTCAAGGTAATTTTGCACGTGAAATATCACGAAGTCAGCAGAGCGTAAAATATAGGTCAAGGGTAAAATAGTGCAACATGCCTAAACAGCATTTTAAGAAGAAACTTTGTACCAAGTTTGATGATTGTAGGTATCATAGTTCGAGAGAAATGATCTTAAACACCAGGTCAGGGTAATTTTGGGTGTGGAATTTTACAAAGTCAGCAGAGCGTACAATATAAGTCAAGGGTAGAAAAGTGTGCAACATGCCTCGAGGACATTCTAAGAAAAATCTTTACACCAAGTTTGATGACTGTAGGTATCATAGTTTGAGAGAAATGAACTTAAACACTAGGGTCGAGGTATTTTGGACGTGAAATTTTACAAAGTCAGCAGAGCGTGAAATATAGGTCAAGGGTAGAAAAAATTGCAACATGCCTCGAGAACATTCCAAGAAGAAACTGATACCAAGTTTGATGATTGTAGGTATCATAGTTTGGGAGAATTGGACTTATACGCTAGGGTCGAGGTAATTGTGGACGGACGGACGGACGTACGGACAGAATGACTGACGGACGGACGAACGGAAAAGTGAACTCCTATATCGCACCTTGCTTGCAGGTGCGACAAAAACGGTCTTAGTGCGTATGCAAAACAACATACATTCAGATCAGCTTGCGCACTCGCTAAGTCTGGTCTGATTAGTGTCACATAAACAATGTACGGAACCTGAGGAATCAGTATTGCAAACATCAAATTCTCTTATCAGACTGCTGACTGATCCAAACTTTCCCAGTTCGCACTTGCCTGACGATCCATGGTGTTGAGCGAAGCTCTGTGTCATTTCAAAGAAAGAAAGAATAAGACCGTCTGAGATTAAGGGGGCCCTCTCAGGGGTTTTGGGGAGCTGGGGAGAATGGCCATTTATTTTCAGGGAGCTGGGGAGCACTAGCAATTATTTTCAGGGAGCTAGGGCGCAAGCTCTTAATTTTGGGGAGCTAGGGAGCACTGTCAAAATGTGATTTTCTAAATTGGTTTTGGCTTCTGCAGAGGGGGGGGGGGAGGGGGGACTACGCCACCCCCCAGATCACCTCCCCCCCCCCCCCCCCGCATTTTATACATATCAATAGTACCATTTCAGTCTTTCTTTTTAATCAAAAGTGACTTTGGATGTGCATTCAGACTTGCAAATGCTAGCCTTTCGGGTACAGTTCTGGCTAGTGGTGGAAATGACTTTCAAACAATTTTAGGGAGCAGGCTTGAATATTGTTAGGGAGCTGGAGAGCATCTGAATTACCTTTAGGGATTTGGGGAGCAGTGGCAAAATAATTTTAGGGAGCACGAGAAAATATTTTAAGGGAGCTGGGGAGAATTGGGCATTATTTCAGGGAGCAAGGGAGCACTGACCCTCCCCCCTCCCCGGGAGGGCCTCATTAAGGACAAGTCATTTATTATCAGGTATGTGTGTCTTCGTATGATCCACACACGCGATAAAAAATAACCGGTCCAGTTAAGAAGCAATTTCTCTTATTGCAGCAAATTCTACCATATGGACCCTAAATATTTAATGGCAAACAATACAGACCCAGATTAGGGAGCTAAATGAGCAGATTCAGACTGCACTATTTTTTTCAGTTGTGAACAGTTTGTTGAAAATTATCATTTGTATCAAGTAAAATAAATTCAGCAGTAAATTGAGACGCAATATTTGGTTAGTTTTCAGTTGCTGAAGATTACAATTGTATAACCTTCAGGTCAAGAACAAAATAGCTGTCTGTGCTATTAAGACAGGATCCAAAAACATTTTGTTTGATTCTTGACAAAATTTCAGCTTTTACTTTGAAATGCTTATGTAGTGGACTACAGTCCGGATCCGCTTTAATAACAATTTTTTCTTGTACTGAATCGAACTGTTTTTTTTCTCGATTCAATAACTTCTTTGGGTATTATCCGAAAATCTTTTGTTCTGATATACAAAGGACCTCTGACAGTATCAATGCATATTTGCCCATTTTTCGACAAATTATTGCACCTTCCTCGGGCAGCAAAAGTTGAAATATTTGGCATTAATATGTAGCCTTGTGTACTATAAAGACATTTTAACAGTGATTTTGAAAAATTATCATGCCTCTAGACTAACATAGACCAATTTTATCAAGAGGGGTATGTGAATTTTTCAGTCTCTGAAAATAAGTCCATTTATTTGGTTTTCTAAGATATCAAAATCTTAATTGATAACTATGCTAAAACTGACGTACACACTACTGTTACTGATATTATGCAATATTTTTTCAGTACTAAGGACTTTAGCCTATTTTTAGATATAAAGGGGTGTAAGTACCCCACCCACTTTTTCAGTTTTTCAGCTGTAGACTATCTTTTCCCCCCGTGCCTCAGCAAGCCACTCACATATAATGTGTATTATGATAGTACACACATACATGCAAAGTGGCTAGCTGAGGCACGGGGGGAAAAGTATCTTTAAAAAACTTTTCCTGTTTCCATTACGTTTAATTACAAAATTTGGCTTTTTCCACCAAAAATTGAAGTCTATGTGCAAAGTAATCAGAAATTAAATTCATGGCCAGTTAGGGGAAGTTGAGAGCAACAAATTTCAAGAGAAATTCTTTGGCATATCAAAAATTTAATTTTGACTATTTTTATAGGCAAATTAACATTACAACCGTCAGAGGTCCTTTGGGTTTATTAGGGTGGATCAAACGTCTTTGGCATTTTAGTACATTGTCAGGATGAGAGTAAACAGAGTGTTCTATGACATTCTGGAAGTCTCCATAAAACGAGCTGTACTCAAGGGTATTCGCTATCTCGTACCTCTGAAAACGCAGAAGAATGCTTAACACCTAGTAGTAAACCCACTGACAAATTTTGTGGACTTCCAGGCAGATAATACAAAACTTGCGCATTCACTGGGTACATATCACGCATTCACTGGGTGCAATATTAGCGTTCATTGGGTACACTACAATTGGTGGCTTACACGTTTACTTCGTTCACAGTGTCGCGTTCACTGATACAAATTACTGGTTCATTGATTTTCAGGGTACACTCATATAATACAGAATATATCATAAACTAAACGACAGACAATGACGAAATTTAATATATTTGCAGCTATATACTTGCTTCTACTTCTGCTTGCACAAAACATGAAACAGAATATAGCGTATTATGGTAAAAAGCAGAAAAGCTTGTTATTTTCTACGCTTTTAAGATAATAAACATAATAAAATGGGTTTTACCCAATTCTATGAGATATTCGCAAAGGTTTATTATCATAATATGAAACATACCATTACAGCCAAGTAAAGTATGTGTAGATGTATTTTCAGAACATCTTATATAAAAACGAAAATCCGCGCAGAAGCAGACCACACACGTAAAATTAAAACATTTTTACTGCGCGTTCACTGATTGGCTGCGCGTTCACTGAATTCTGGGCGACCATCGATTCCTCAGTGTGAAATTTAATCATATAATATTTCCAAGCTTCTGTATCGCATGATCCAGATATTCCATGTATATACCTGATTGTGTTAGCACAACTTAATAAAATAGCCCTATCCGATGGGTCATTCAGAGAAATAAAGCTTAACATTGTTCCATGAAACTCCTTTTTTGGGGAGCGTAGTGGCGCAATCGGTTAAGCTCATGTCTCTGAATCGCTAGGCGGAGTTGTTGTAGTCGGCGTGGGTTCGAGTGCCAGTGGGTACTTCTTCATTTCTCTACTATACAATTTTTTCGGATGTACTTGCATCAGTAAAATGATCCTGGGCCGGAATATCTGTTGAAGTTTGTTAAATCTTAAATTTAATCATATAATATTTCCAAGCTTCTGTATTGCATGATCCAGATATTCCATGTATATGCCTGATTGTGTTAGCACAACTTAATAAAATAGCCCTATCCGATGGGTCATTCAGAGAAATAAAGCTTAACATTGTTCCATGAAACTCCATTTTTGGGGAGCGTAGTGGCACAATCGGTTAAGCTCATGTCTCTGAATCGCCAGGCGGAGTTGTCGTAGTCGGCGTGGGTTCGAGTCCCAGTGGGTACTTCTTCATTTCTCAACTATACATTTTTTTCGGATGTACTTGCATCAGTAAAATGATCCTGGGCCGGAATATCTGTTGATGTTTGTTAAATCTTAAATTTAATCATATAATATTTCCAAGCTTCTGTATCGCATGACCCAGATATTCCATGTATATACCTGATTGTGTTAGCACAACTTAATAAAAAAGCCCTATCCGATGGGTCATTCAGAGAAATAAAGCTTAACATTGTTCCATGAAACTCCTCTTTGGGGAGCGTAGTGGCGCAATCGGTTAAGCTCATGTCTCTGAATCGCTAGGCGGAGTTGTCGTAGTCGGCGTGGGTTCGAGTCCCTGTGGGTACTTCATCATTTCTCAACTATACAATTTTTTCGGATGTACTTGCATCAGTAAAATGATCCTGGGCCGGAATATCTGATGAAGTTTGTTAAATCTTAAATTTAATCATATAATATTTCCAAGCCTCTGTATCGCATGATCCAGATATTCCATGTATATACCTGATTGTGTTAGCACAACTTAATAAAATAGCCCTATCCGATGGGTCATTCAGAGAAATAAAGCTTAACATAGTTCCATGAAACTCCTTCTTTGTGGAGCGTAGTGGCGCAATCGGTTAAGCTCATGTCTCTGAATCGCTAGGCGGAGTTGTCGTAGTCGGCGTGGGTTCGAGTCCCAGTGGGTACTTCTTCATTTCTCAACTATACAATTTTTTCGGATGTACTTGCATCAGTAAAATGATCCTGGGCCGGAATATCTGTTGAAGTTTGTTAAATCTTACGCTTTTAAGATAATAAACATAATAAAATGGGTTTTACCCAATTCCATGAGATATTCGCAAAGGTTTATTATCATAATATGAAACATACCATTACAGCCAAGTAAAGTATGTGTAGATGTATTTTCAGAACATCTTATATAAAAACGAAAATCCGCGCAGAAGCAGACCACACACGTAAAATTAAAACATTTTTACTGCGCGTTCACTGATTGGCTGCGCGTTCACTGAATTCTGGGCGACCATCGATTCCTCAGTGTATATGACTCAATTGTATAGTTGAGAAATGAAGAAGTACCCACTGGGACTCGAACGTAGCACAACTTAATAAAATAGCCCTATCCGATGGGTCATTCAGAGAAATAAAGCTTAACATTGTTCCATGAAACTCCTTTTTTGGGGAGCGTAGTGGCGCAATCGGTTAAGCTCATGTCTCTGAATCGCTAGGCGGAGTTGTCGTAGTCGGCGTGGGTTCGAGTCCCAGTGGGTACTTCTTCATTTCTCAACTATACAATTTTTTCGGATGTACTTGCATCAGTAAAATGATCCTGGGTCGGAATATCTGTTGAAGTTTGTTAAATCTTAAATTTAATCATATAATATTTCCAAGCTTCTGTATCGCATGATCCAGATATTCCATGTATATACCTGATTGTGTTAGCACAACTTAATAAAATAGCCCTATCCGATGGGTCATTCAGAGAAATAAAGCTTAACATTGTTCCATGAAACTCCTTTTTTGGGGAGCGTAGTGGCGCAATCGGTTAAGCTCATGTCTCTGAATCGCCAGGCGGAGTTGTCGTAGTCGGCGTGGGTTCGAGTCCCAGTGGGTACTTCTTCATTTCTCAACTATACAATTTTTTCGGATGTACTTGCATCAGTAAAATGATCTTGGGCCGGAATATCTGTTGAAGTTTGTTAAATCTTAAATTTAATCATATAATATTTCCAAGCTTCTGTATCGCATGATCCAGATATTTCATGTATATACCTGATTGTGTTAGCACAACTTAATAAAATAGCCCTATCCGATGGGTCATTCAGAGAAATAAAGCTTAACATTGTTCCATGAAACTCCTTTTTTGGGGAGCGTAGTGGCGCAATCGGTTAAGCTCATCGCTAGGCGGAGTTGTCGTAGTCGGCGTGGGTTCGAGTCCCAGTGGGTACTTCTTCATTTCTCAACTATACAATTTTTTCGGATGTATATATATATATATATATAGTTCGAAAAAGTTGAGTCACAACAGCGGTAGTATAAAGAAAAAAAGAACGAAAACGAGGAATAGCCTTTGATCTCATTTTTATTCTCAACGCGTTTCACTACTGCATGTAGATCTTCAAAAGACTGAAAAATAACGTTAACGTCATAGCAACAGTATATTGGCGAGACTGGTGACACCTTAAGACATAGACTAACTGTACACAGACAGCAAATTCGAAATCCCAACGTCCGAATGTTATATGTTAGTGGACATATAAGTGTTTGCTCAAGGCAACTTGAGATACAATTCAAAGTGTTCCCCCTATATTAAATAAAAACGGACAGTATTACAGCACGTAAACTCAAAGAATCATATTTTATTGAATTATTCAGACCAAAGTTAAACCGTGCACTCTAACGATTGTATAGTTTCTGTATGCTAAAATGTGTTCCTTACGTTATTTATGACGTTTCTTTATTGTACGTTGTTGCTATGACGTATGAAGAAACATATGAAGAAAATGTAGTTGATTATGCCAGTGAAAGGTTAATCTGATGGTGGACAGAAATACCAATAACATTGTACTTTTGAGAATGAAAGAAATGAATCCAAAATACGCCATGTGTGCCACTTCAGCAACATGCTTGTGGGAGCAGAGAAACTTGAAATATGCCTGAAGAATACTGTTCAAAGGTCTGCTGTATACGTAGGTATACTTTTAATGGCATTGCATTTAATAGAGGATCTTGTAGGAGTGATCATTTCATATGAAATTTATGAAACAAGCCTTTGGCGAGTTTCATAAATTTCATATGAAATCGCCACGAGTGTAAGATTCTGTTTATCATATTGCCCTTTAAAATGAGATTTTAACGTCTTCAAATTGAACATTAATTCAATCATTAAACGCATTGCTGACGCGTACGTTGTCAATGATTTTACATGTATGTGCCAAAGTATTATTACACGTGTGGCCATACGATTTTTATGACAGGACGTTATCCACTGAATAACAGTGATGTCATATGATAAACAGATTTAAAGGAACCTGATGATTTATATCAGCCAGCTGCCTGCACATTTGTTAAGTCTTACCAGATTTCTAAATTCACTGTTTTTCATTTGCAGTCTAATCTTTAAAGTGAAATGTGGAAACTGATATGTTTGCACAAATGTGCAGCACGATGTGATTATTTCTGTATGCATTAGTTGGTTGGTTGTTATGGGTTTAATGGCCCTTTGAGGCAGTATTTTAGTCTGTATCAGACCATATCCCAGAGAGAGGGAGAAAGAAGAGAGAAAAGATTGAAAGAATTTAAAACAATGCCCGCCTGCACCTACTGCAAGCACAGTAGGCCGATGTCTTACTTTCTGTATTCACTTACCTTGAGGCAGCAAAAGAAAAGTGTTGGGTTATTTCTTTTTCATATTATATGCTGTGCCCAAGATACAGTAGGGCTCTAGCAGCCTTCTTCCCCTACGACCACAAGACTCTGGAAAACTTTTTACCTTTACTTTCATAAATAATGGTTCCTTTCATACAATCTTCATAATTATTTATGTATTTTTGGGACACATTAAATCCATAGCTCCAAATAATACAGGTCTCACTCACTGGCACTGCCCTTTTTAACTCGCCTGAACTAAGTTCAGGAAGAGCTATTGTACTACCTCCGGCGTTGGCGTTAGCAGCGGCGGCGATGTTAGCAAAATGTTAAAGTTTTACATTAAAGTTTTTTAGGTGATGGGCAAGGCACTGTTAGGCGAGCTATCCTGTCCTGGTGACAGGTCTTGTTAAAATTTACATTGGACAATTGTATTGCTAGTCTGGACTAGTCTGACAAAGGTGGTAGAATAGAAAAATATTGACATTCTGTGCACTGATACTCTGTCAGTGAGACCAGGTGCTCTAAAAATAAATCAAGCATTTGTACTGATTTCTTCTATTCCAAATGAAGTGTTTAAATATGTAATTTATGCATCTGCTATAAACAGAAGATCATGGATTTGTATGGGGTTTACGTGAAACTGATTTAAACACTGTGTAGGTATTGGTCAGCAAAAGCAGCTTGAACATCTGGTTTTGACTGCTAATTTGCAAATGATTTTGAAGATTTTTTTTGTCTAATAAGCAGGAAGGAGACTCTATGATTGGTTACTTATACACAGACTGTACCAGAGATGGTGGTTACTTAATAATTATACACAGACTGCACCAGAGATGGCTCCCTGTTACTGTGTTACCAAACTAGAGACAGCCAGTATAGTGATCATGATGTCTGTTGGTTGGCCTACCAGTAAGTATGATAGAAAGAACCCAGACCTTTGATCTATGCAAATAACATATAAGCAAGTTCTGCAGTAGTTATTCACTAAGGGCATTGAGGGCTGCATTTATTGAACAGGATCTCAGCCAAGGTTAATAATGGATCATATTGGACCATTAACACCTGTTATTGTCCCCCGCCTTTTCGAAGAAAAGCGGAGGGATAAAGTTTTCGGCATTCCCTCCATCCGTCCTTCCGTCCCCCTAAAGTAGTAGGTACCTTGTGTGTGCAACTCCTCCTACAGTTTTATGCCGATTCTTTCGAAACTTTACAGATGTATTTGTCATGGTCTGAAGACATGCATGTGGTTTGGATATAATCCTCACATTATTTTTTGTCACTTTTTCTACAAGTTGAACTTAGTCATTTTTTAGGCGTTTTTACTATCATAGTGACTAGATAGTGGGTACCTTGTGTGCGCAACTCTACCTACACAGTTTTATGCCGATTCCTTTGAAACTTCACAGGTATTTTGGTCATGGTCTGAAAATATGCATGTGGTTTGGATATAATCCTCACATTATTTTTCATTACTTTTTTCGCAAATTGAAATTAGCCATTTTTCATACATTTTTACTATCAAAGTGACTAGATAGTGGGTACCTTGTGTGCGCAACTCCTCCAACAGTTTTATGCCGATGCCTTTGAAACTTCATAGGTGTTTTGATCATGGTCTGAAGATATGCATGTGGTTTGGATATAATCCTCACATTTTTTTTCTTATTTCTTTTTTCACATTTTTAGCTTAGCCGCTTTTCCAGCTCAAACACTAAGTGTATATACAGTGGAGACCTAGTTTCCAAGGTGGGGGACATTAATTCGTCGAATTTGCTTATTATTCCTTGCTTTGTGGACGATAAAAGATATGGTGGAAACTGCCATATCATAAGACTTTTGTGTTCTTTAATTGGAAAATGATGTCTGCTTACTACATGTCTCAGTAGAACATCTTGAACCGCTAAGCATTTTTGATGGCTATAATGTTTCAGACAATATTGAATTTAAGCGAAACTGGACAACTCACAATATAGTTATTGCCCCATAAAACTTCCATTGAATCACAATGGGAACAAGCCTGTCCATAGATGCTAAATGTATACAGCATCTGTTGACATTCTGTAAATGCAGCAGAATTTCTGTAAAATCCATCCTGCATAACGAGGGGTTAGAGCCAAAACCTGCTATCTCTGGAAAACAAAGTTTTGAGAAAAATGAAGTTAAAGTTTTGAACATTTCTCCAAAATCACACATTACCATATCTTGATATAATTTGGTTTTACAAGGAAGAAAATCAACACTGCTTCAATTACAGGGTGTTTTTATTGAGTTACAACGCATAGATTTTAATATAGATGCCTAAAGAATTTACAGCTGGTTCTGGCATAATAAACGTCCAACTGAATCGTGTACACAAAAAATGCCAAAACCAGTTTCCTATCGATAGCCCCTTCTGGCACAAACAAAATGAAACAATGGTTACAAAATTATTTCTTCCAAAAGATCTTATCTGATCAGAGCGGATTTTAGCGTACCATATCTCTCTTTTATTCATATGTGTTACCCTGCTAAAAACAGATTCCTCTTGGTAACCTGTTTTAGCACAAATGCATTTTGCGTGTGGATCAAGTAGTTATAAAGGTAGAACAGCCTATCTTAAGTTGGCTGCATTTGGCCCCTTTAGAATTTGTATTGAATTTTTGAAAATAGAAACCAGAACCGGGTATTGTACTGATGGCTGATTCTTGCACATAAACATTTTGTAAAACAAACTTTGTTAAGAAAACCAGAAAAAGCCATTCATATATGTCTTTACCTAGCAGGTTGCTGAAATGCATGTAAAGACACTTTTAAAGCTTAAATACACTACTTTTTTGTTTTTGTTTGAATAGAGCTGACTACAATTTTATTATATCAGTTAAGTGAGTTATCATTTAAATAGTAATTAAACTATTTTCTCAGTCTTTCTGCATGTCATTTGATTAAAAACAACTAGCTTTCATCGAACCACCTGTGCAGAGTACATTTGTAGTATAAAACAAATGAAAACTAGCAAATAATTTCACTAAGTTTGCAGCAGTTTGAAATGTTGTGTTTGACAAATTATGCTTTCTGATATTGTCACTACATTGTGTTCCAGTATTAATGGATCGTATATACTTTGTCTATATCTGTATCAACTTGATCCTTCATGGAATCAGGTTCCAGTAAACGATCTGGTTTGATGGTAAGACTTGTAATAGTCATGATACTCAGCAAGAATTATCAGAAAATTGAAGATTCTTCTTTTGACAGCCGATATTGGGATTTTTGCACTATTCTTCCGTGGCAATGATCCTTCGCGATCTGGCTTCTGTCTCTTTTTTTCAAAGAATTTCACCCTCTCAAATTCAGAATCAAAATCATACTTAATATATACATTATGGATCATCCTTGACAAGTCTCATCCAAAGAACCCTGTTCCAGTATAATCTTTTCCCATCACCTGTGTATTTGACACAGTTTGTCTTTTGAGTGTGCACGGCCTTGTAATAAATCATGTCATTATGCTTCAGGGGAACAACTTTTTATGGGTCTTTTCGTCGTGGCATGTGTATAACGGTGTCCCACTGGGTTAGTACTAATAGTGGCATCGTATTTTTGCAAATTATATTGCGGAATGCACTGGAGTTGCATTACATATTTCTTATCTTAAAACTAACGTGAGGACATAACATCTGATAACATTGATCAAACCGCAACAGAAGCACTGCCTTGGAACTGTTGTGGGAGAGGGGGGCACAAGAGCCGCCTTAGAACCTTGCACCAGACAATTAAAAGATTAATAGCTCTATGTCGAGTCCATCATTGAGTCTGATGCCTGACCTGCCGGTGTGCACTTAAAGAGGGAAGCAAAGTTATTAACCTTGATTGGGTTAACCACTAAGCATGCAAACGTATAACAATACAATTTTTGCATGTTATACGTAAGGCCTATTAATGAGCAAAGTGTGTATAGGACTGCCATGACTCAAAAGTAGCAACAAATGTAGTGTTTGAAGTTTAAGCAGTTCTCTTATAACTGCCTCTTGTCTGACTTTCCTATTTCCATCTTTGTGTTGTTCAAATAATACCTGTTCAAATAATACCGTAAGCTCATCAATTGATGTTTGGCTGTGCTCAGCAGTTAAAAAACTGGATGCATGTATAATACTGGTCTTTTTTGGAACAGGGAATGAGGAATTGTGTCTTTCATTAAACATTTTTCTGTACATGGATATTTGGACCGGTTCGTCAGATTTATCTTCATATAAATCATTCTGGGTAGAGATAGGTTCGATCCAAGAAATTCTCTTTTTGTCTCTTTTAGTACATAACGTGTTTCAACCTTTGAAAAGATTTCAGTGTGTCAGTGAACCAAGTCAAGTCTCTCTGTCTGCATTTTGTTACTACATAAATGGTTTCCTCTCATATCTTAGCCTTTAAAATGACCTTCTGACTTTCCTTTCATTGCATAGTCTATGTATGGTTTACTAATTTCCAAAGAGAAGCATTATGCATACATTCTGTGCTTGCCCTTCAACTTAATTTGTACACCAATTTTCGTTTTGATATGACGTTCTATACTAACTCTGAGCACTCTTTGTTTTCTTCTCTTCTATTCTTGCAAAGACACACCCATTCTGACTCTCACCAGAAAGACCCAAATACATTCTTACTGTCAGGCTCCGTAAATTTTGAGCTGCATCTGAAGTTGCATTTCCTGCAGTTGACTGCCTCAATGCACTGTTCATTCATGATTTTTCCGATGTGCTTTTGTACTCTTTTCCACTGCTTATATTCTTTTTTCCATGAATCATGTGTTGCTCTCCTTTTGTCCAACAGTTTCTTCTTTATTGGCGTGACAAACACAGCCAACTTATGAGGTGTGATTCTTATTGCGATTTGCACATCCCTTACCCTCTAGATTTGTTGTTAAAGGGACACTGGTTTATTAACAGTATTATGACCATATAAGGGCTGCAGAGGTTCCAATTCATGGTTCAGAGATGCCACTCAAAGCTAATTAGCACCTCCTTAACTACTGTTCACTGGCCAGTCAATAATGCCACTGACTGAGCATGCTGTGAGAGAGAAGATCAAATTCAGGCATTTTGGGGACTAGTCCCACATACACACTGAAACTGATTAAAATATTTAAAAAAAAGTCTTACCTAAATAACTCATTTACTTTAAAAGATACATTTCTGAAATTTACAGAATAACTTCTATATGTAATTAGGAAAATATCTACTAAATTTGACAAAAAATGGCTTGAAAATAAAATTTTCTTTAGCTTCAAAATAAAAACAAACTTATCACTTGTAATTTATTGTTTGTTGGGATGTCTTTGTCAATCTTTCCCTTTGATGTTGGGGATAGGGTTTGGGATCTGATTCAGTCAGTTCCTGAAGTGTAGTTACTCTTTAAATTTATGCAAATGAGGGTAGGCAGAGCTTAAGAGAATTCACGGAATTATGGATTCAAAATCTTTGTTTGACTTGGCATCTTGCTTCATAGTTCCAACTGTAATTTCGTTCTGGATGTCCCTGATCCAACAGTGAAGTATCATGGTGAGATGTATAGGGCTTTTGTGGGTTGTTTTCTGTTGAACAGGATGTAAATGTTAATTTTCAACACTAATTTAAACAAATATGTTATTGCAACATCACACCAGAGCCTGCCATTATAAGGGAGAATGTTTTATAGCTGTAATAAGTACTACATGATTCAAGCATTTTACTTCCAAAAACAGCTACATCCTGATAGCAGTGAAAAGACGCCATGGTATGACATCTCGTTTGTTGGAGCTAAAACATTCTTTCAGCAGATAGCTGGTTCTGCCACTAATGATTGATATAATGCATCATGAACTTAAAATGTCTATCTCCAGGTAGCTGGTTCTGATACATTTACATTTTGTGAAATGAACATACTTTTATCTGTGCCAGAACAAGTCAAGGATAGATGGCTTGTTTTGGAATGACAATACTAACAATTTTATAAGATTCATATATACCAAAATATCTTACATTGAGAAAGCTGCTTATGGTTCCAACATTTATATGAGATACACGATAGCTGGTTTGGGTTCAATTAAATAAAATTAAAACTAATTAATCTACTGCTCTGAAAATTTGAGACAATGTAGATTTAGTCATTTGTAATCAGATTATTCAAAAACCTCAATTTCGACAAAACTTGCCCATAGCAGGTTTTGGCTCTAACCCCTCGATAAGAATGCAAATGGTGCAATTCCCAAATATAACGGATAGTGCTCTCAATGTTTTAATGCAGCATTTTATAAAATTTGAATAAACTTTATCATTTCATAAGTTCTGTATACGGTAAGCAATTTGAATTTAAAAGTGATTTAAAGCTCCTTTAAATTCTTTTGCAGAATGGAAGCCTGCTGAACTATTTATGCCAACAGAAGCAGATGAAAGGTCTCATCCAGAGAAAGTCTTAGACTTCAGTCTTAAATCAACTTTTAGTCGAGCGAGTGAGTGAACTCGGGTATAATGTCCCACCAATAAGTCATATGGAGATGGGACCTCGTTTTAAACTCCAACATTCAGTCACTGTATTTTGAGAAGTCCTTGACACTTTCTGGTAGACTGATGAAAGCATTAACTTCTCAAAGGCCAACTAAATAAATAGAGGAAAAATAAACTTGTATTGAGTGAGAAAATTAACAATTCTACTAAATCTCAAAAGTACTAACCAGAAAAGGAATTGGTGAAACACACTAAGAAATGTACGAGTTTCTACGAAAGATGAAAAAAAAAACACCAAAACTGCAGCAACATGTAGTGAGTTTGAACTTCAGAATCCCTTGCTACAATGCACTTTACTTATTTCATGTGGTGTATTTTATGAAGTATTCCAGTGTGTTCCATGTTGATTTTGATCGAATATGAAATTACACTTATTACACTAATATCAGAGCTCTAGATAAGAGGGGTATTTGATGATAATTGAGGGTTAATTTTCTTCATTTCTCATTGAAACCATATGTTATGACCCCTCATCTGAATCTTCTCATCAAGGCGATTCAGATGAGGGATCACAACATATGTTTTATCCAGAATTTACAAAAATTATCCCTAATTATCACCAAATACTCCCTCTTATCTGGGGTTCTGAGTATATGTGTACACGTCCATGTTTTTTTTATTTGTTTTTTTTTTTCATTTTGACAAAAGGGAAAGAGTAAGTGAATTCATGTTTGCTTCCTCATGTTCTTCCAACATTTTTACAAAGGAAAACTGAAGTGACTTCCTGCAGTTTGCTTCTTGGGATTAGGAGGACTTTTCAAAATGGAGTCTACTTGTTAAGGAAAGAATTTGCTCTTGGGAAGCAGATTCTTTCCTTTAAGAGTTGACCCCCATTTAGAAAGGAGATAAAAACAAATTGGCAGAGTAACTTCCCTTCCCCCCAAAAGTGGATCTATGGATCTTAAGTAGATTGAGAACAGATTACATGAGTACATATTACTCTGAGAGAAAATCTGGCTTTCGATTACCGAAAGTACAAGTATTGTATGTTCCATTTTCATTTTTTTTCCAAGTATGAAATTATGATGTATGGGTATTTGAATGTTTACATCTCTAGGAACAACTTAAGTGAGTTCCTGTTTGCTTCCCTCAAGTTTTTTTTCACCATTTTTACAAAGGGGAACAACTTTAGTGACTTTCTATTTGCTTCCCTCATGTTTTCCACCCACCATTTTTACACAAGGAACAACTTGAATGACTTTTTGTTTGCTTCCTGGGATGAAAAAGCTCTTACAAAATGGAGTCTACTTGTTAAGGAAAGAATTTGCTCCTACGGAATCAATTTAGATGGGAGGCAAAAATGAAAATGGAAAAGTTGTTGTTCCTGAGAGTGAACCCATTCCCATTTGATGATTTAAGTAGGTGAGTGATATGGGGTTTACTGCACAGTTTTAAAGTATACCCGTATATCCCATGTAGATTTTTTTTCAAATACGCAGTTAGGGTGTATGGGTACATCTTTATGTGTTCCCTTCTTTTTAGAGAGAGGAGCGGTAGGCGAGTGGTTAGAGTGGCTCAGTTATTGTGCAGAAAGTCACCGGAAGGTCGTGAGTTTGCAGCTCACTGTCGCCATCCGACAACTGGAAAACTCTCTCTGTCAACCCAGCAGTAAATGGGTACTTTTTTCGAATTAGGGAAGGATAAGGCAGCGAAAGGAGAGAGATGGGCTCCACCTTACATCAGCTGTGCCCAAGATACAGTGGGTTTCTAACCCCCCACTGCTCCTACAGCTATTAGGCTATGGGAAACCTTTACATTTTCTTTTTTTTTTTAAGTGACTTCCTCTTTCCTTCCGTCATGTTTTTCCACCATTGTTACAAAGAGAAACAAAATCATTGACTTCCTGTTTACTTCCCTCATGTTTCTCATCCATTTTTACGAAGGGGAACAACCTTTGTGACTTCCTGGTTGCTCCCTGAGATGAAGAAGCTTTCAAAAATGGAGCCTGCTTGTAAAGGAAAGAATATGCTGCTGGGGAGGCAAATTCTTACATTTAAGAGTTGGCACCTGTAAATTTAGGAAGAAGGCAAAAATAAAAATGATAGAGTTGCTGCTCCTGAGAGTGTACCCATTCTTTTTTTCTGAACGTCCTGAAGAGTAGACTTTATTGGAAGAGCTCTGTCCTCCAGGGAGGCAAAGAGAGTCTTGTGCTATTCATCGTTGTAGGGCTGGTGGAAAAACCAGATGTTGACCCATCATTTGCCTCCCTCTCCTGAGGGGGTCGGCCCTTGTGGGTAGTTTGCTCCTCTGGGAGCAAATTCTTTCCCTGGGGTGTAGACCTCATTTATTTGAAAATGAGGTCCAGAGAGGCATACAGAACTTCATGAAGAGATGCGTCCTTCAGGAAAGCAAACCAGAAAACAGGAGTTCTTGTTGCTCCACTATGTAAAGTTGACAGTTGCTTCCCTTTGTAAATCGGACAGAAAATACATAGGTTGACAGGTCAGTATAGCATAATCATTAGAATAAGTCTAGCTTATGGCATTTCTGAATTTGCCAAAGAGACGACTTCATTTACAGAGCTGTGTCCTCCAGAGAGGCAAACAGGAGTTTATGATATTCACGTTTATAGGGATGGTGGAAACCCCAGATGTTGACCCGTTAGTTGTCTCCCTTCTTTAGGGGGTCAGCACTTGCTGGGAAGTTTGCTCCCCTGGGAGCTAACTCTTTCCTTTGGGTCTAGACCCTAGTTAAAAGGATACGTTTCCAGAGAGGCATACAGGCAGTCATTATCCTTTGTAAAATTGTTGGAAACACGGAAGTTTGAATAAGTGATGGGGTGTTTGTTGGGACTAGTGGGATTTACAATATCTGGAGATCTGGTTTACCACTCTCCGAGTGTCGTCAGTCAGTCTTACCTAGTCTGTTTTGAAGCTTCCTTCGAATTGTTTTTGTTGTTAACTATTTGTGTTGTGGTGACATGTTACACTGTGACTTGGTACCTTGGTTAAGGGTCCCGGTCATTGAATAAAACCTTTAAACCTTCTGACATCCACCGCAAATAAGTCCTTTGGAAAGCATTGCAACAATATATCATTTCCTGTTTGTATCAAGTTGGAATAATATGATTTTCTTTACTGTGATTTATAGCTGATTTGAATATGGTGTTTGTGGGCAAAGGTTTTGAAACAGCGAGGAACCCAAATTCCTAGTTTAACATTGTGATGATTAATCCAAGGAAATGTCAGTGAACAAACCTCATTATCGCAATTGACGTTGATCCATCAGACAGTTAAAATCTAAAAAAGTTCCTTCAAGAGCAGAGAATACATACAGAAGTAGGAACATGGGCCAGACTACGTAGTTTCGGCTAATAAAGCCTCGTCAGTGACCCTGACAACATCTGGTGACGAAACCAGAAAAAAAAAACATACTGTAATTTCTTAATTTTAATTGGGCAGTCGATTCAAAGACTGATTAATTTCAAAAGGAGTCTAATAGTATAAAAGACGATGATCTAGAATAATAGTCCAAATCGGTTTCAAACTTTAGATTTCTCAGAATCTATCCTCTGATCTCAAAGGATGTAAATGAAATATAATCTGCACTATGGTTGATGTACGGAGAGACTTTTTACGGCCTCCACACGGCACAACACCAGCTGCAGTGAGGTACAACTAAAACCTAAAAAAGTTCCTTCAAGAGCAGAGAATACATACAGAAGTAGGAACATGGGCAGACTACGTAGTTTCGGCTAATAAAGCCTCGTCAGTGACCCTGACAACATCTGGTGACGAAACCAGAAAAAAAACATACTGTAATTTCTTAATTTTAATTGGGCAGTCGATTCAAAGACTGATTAATTTCAAAAGGATCCAAATAGTATAAAAGACGATGATCTAGAATAATAGTCCAAATCGATCTCAAACTTTAGATTTCTCAGAATCTATCCTCTGATCTCAAAGGATGTAAATGAAATATAATCTGCACTATGGATGATGTACGGGGAGACTTTTTACGGCTTCCACACGGCACAAAACCAGCTGCAGTGAGGTACAATTAAAATCTAAAAAAGTTCCTTCAAGAGCAGAGAATACATACAGAAGTAGGAACATGGGTCAGACTACGTAGTTTCGGCTAATAAAGCCTCTTCAGTGACCCTGACAACATCTGGTGACGAAACCAGAAAAAAAACATACTGTAATTTCTTAATTTTAATTGGGCAGTCGATTCAAAGACTGATTAATTTCAAAAGGATCCAAATAGTATAAAAGACGATGATCTAGAATAATAGTCCAAATCGATCTCAAACTTTAGATTTCTCAGAATCTATCCTCTGATCTCAAAGGATGTAAATGAAATATAATCTGCACTATGGATGATGTACGGGGAGACTTTTTACGGCTTCCACACGGCACAACACCAGCTGCAGTGAGTGCTGCTTATAACACATGACAAAACTGTTTAATGGTATGTCAGTATGCAACTATTAATTACCAGTTATAATTGATATAAAGGGTCTATAATTAATATAAAGGATAAAGGATCTTGCACAAGTGTACATTTTATATGGAATTTATGAAACTATGACAAGTTTCATAAATTTCATATG
This sequence comes from Ctena decussata, assembly GCA_963989385.1. NCBI lineage: Eukaryota > Metazoa > Mollusca > Bivalvia > Lucinida > Lucinidae > Ctena > Ctena decussata. Next base: position 57,730,951 of record OZ022503.1, read on the forward strand.
AAATGACCCCGACAATAAGATTCTATTTATCAAATGACTGTTTGTTATCAGAGGGATCAAACATGATTTTCCATTCTTTAACTTTGCAAGGTTCCAAGGGAGGTTGTTTATGCTTCCTCATGGACCCAGCACTTTTATTTCCCCGTGACAATAGTCAGGGGGCTGTAAGATTTGTTCCTGTCTGTCTTTCAGGCAAGTTTGTGCTTTGTAGGGTATGGAGTTTGTGTAATCAACTGCCTCATTTTAAAATGGATATTTTTTTAAACTTTGCATACGCATTGTAGACATAATGAAAACGCGCATGTGGGATTTTGTTAGAGCTAGAACTAATTTTCACAGAATTATGACTGTTTGAACTTAGTCACTATAGGCAAATGGTTGTATTGCAGGTTGTGGAGTTTATGTAGTCAATTCCTGTCATGATTTTCAATGTGTAATCAACTCCTCTCATGATTTTCAATTGATCTTTTTCAAACCTTGCATGCATGTTGTGAATATAATGAAGATGTGCATGTGGCTTTTTGTTGGAGCTCAAGTTAATTTTGACAGAAGTATGGCCTTTTGAACTTGGCCCCAAGGTTATAAATCTTTTTTCATGCTCAACTCAGCTGAGCATGAAATTTTACCTGCTAATAAATAGCCAAGTACTGATATGTACAGTTGTTTTCTTGTTGAGTTTAGCTGAGTATCTAATTTTCTCTGCTGAAAAATATGAAAATGCCAACATAAGTTGGCATTTTCATATTTATCAGCAGAGGTAATTCATGCTCAGCTGATTTGAGCAAGAGAAATGTTTTATAACCTTGGGGCTTGGTCATTTTAGGCATTTGTTTGCAATGTTGGCTATGTATTTTGTGTCATCAGCTCCTCCCACAATTTTCAGTTGCTGTTTTTCAGACATTGTATACTTGTGAACATAATGAAGATGTGTGTGTGTCGGTTTTTGATGGAGAAAAATTTAAGTTTGAAGGAATTTTGCCCTTTTAAACTTATCATTTTCGGCGGCATTTTTGCACTGTTGGGTAAGAAGTTTTTGTGTAGTGTTTCCAGTGGATTCGCTTTGTGTTTGTGCTTAACAAGTGCTTTAGGGATGTACACATATCCTGTGACAGGCGCTGCATGGGGGCATCATTAGTGTCTTACAGACACCATTTTCTAGTTATTTTATGCTTAGCAGTGAATTCAATGCATATCTAGAAAAAATAAAGGTGATGTTGTCTGCAGTAAAATATATTGTATCATTTCACTAGTGACTGATATGATTCATTATTCCCCCTACATACAAAGTATGTCAGGGGGATATAGTTTTTGTCATTCCATCCGTTCGTCCGTTTGTTTGTTTGTTTGTTTGTTCATTCATCTGTCCGTTCGTCAACTTTACATCAAAGTTTTGCGTTTAACCTTTATGGGTTGCTAAAATCTCTAACCACACATCAGATTCTTTTTATATTTGATTCATATCTCTATAGCATTACTTTTGATGTGAATTAGCTCAACCCCTGGGTCAGGTCCCAGGGTGGGACCAGGGGTCAATAATTAGGACTTAGGCATTTTCAATATGTCAAAGTTTTGCCTTAAACCTATCTGGTTGCTTATATCTATGTAGCTGCATTGAAGATTTCTTCCATATTTGGTTCATGATATTCCTGCATCATTGCTTTCTTTATGGACTACCTAAGCTGCAGGGTCAGGCTCATGAATGGGGTCAGGGGTCAGTAATTAGGACTTAGCCATATGCTGTATTTAATTGGCAAATAGTTATATCCAATATACTTCAGTGGCACCTAATGATACATGGAAGGTTTATTTCATACTGGTTTACATCATACTGGTTTACATTATGTAGATGCTGCAGCTGTCATAGGGTCAAGGCCACAGACTCAGAATTTTTACATGTATGACATTTGCATTGAAGTTGTATGTTAAAGTACGCTTTCATTAGACTGTGGCACTGGTCATAGGTATACGTGAGCCTCTGCTCACTTGCTCAAGTAATTTTTCACTGCAGTAAACTGCAGCCGCTTTTGACAATTTTGGACTTAATTTCTTTCCGAAAAAGTCTGAAATGTAGCAGTCTGACATTATGCTACAGATGTTAGCATGCCAAATCAAGTAATGACGTCACATTTGATTTCAGGTTTTGAGCCGGAGTATAACTAATTTGCATGCGACATCAGTCTCATCGCAGTTGCAAACGGCTTTCTTAAATTGCCTATTTCTTTTTGTTCGTTCTTTCGGATGGCCTTATTAGCCATTTTCTAGGTGCAAACTATAGTTTCACCCAATATTATACCCACTAAATGTGCTAAGACAAGCAAAATTAACAAGAAATGACTATGGAAAAACGTTATTTTTATTTTCGAAACAGAAAATATGAAAAGAAAATTCTATTTTCGATAAATACCAAAAATATTTCATGTGTTGAAAATATTAGAATTTCACTCATGCTACGCACTCGTGAAATTTTTTATATTTTCAACATATTCCATGAAATATATTTGGTATTTACCTTAAAAAGTGTTGTTGTGTTATTGTTTAATGCCCACAGTAAACAGCTATGATTGAGTTTATTTTCATGTGTTTTCTAATTTTTTTTGCGTTTTCGTCAAAAATGCAGAGTTATTGCCCTTTAGCATCACACACATTGATAAATTTTTAATTAAGTTCAGTTTAACATAATGCTGAATGGATATTTACACAGTTAAAGTCATTTATTAAAGAGTCTTCCTTTTAAGGTTGATATTTTGCTTTTGTTTATTTCCCCTACCCCCTGTTTTCGACATATATCCACTTAGAACGTGTAAAATATGCTATTTTTGTTGGAGACAAGGAAGTGTTTGATACAAATTCAATAAAATCTGACCTGTAGTCATAAATTATCAGCAACAATATATGCATAACATACTACAATGCTAACACAGAGCCAAAATGTTTGCTTACCTGCTCAAAACCATTTTTTTTTTTAATTTCTGTAACGGTGCAAATTTAGTATGCTTATTTTTCCAAGAAGATGCTCTTACCCCACTCAGTTTTTTTCAGAGTTACAATCATGATACTTAGTTAATTCAAGAGTACCTATGTACATTATTCGTAGAGGCCTGCAACTTTTTTATACCTCATGAAATATTGTCTTTTTTTGCATTTTTCACTTTTAATGAAATTCGCCAGAATATGTATTGTCCACAATGAAGTTACTATTAGCGACATCAATTTATTCTTAAAGTCTGTTAACTTACTTGTTGCCAAATGCAGTCTTATAGAATAAAGCGCAGTAAATGCGTGCACTTTTAACTGGACCAGGTGTTCTTATTTTTACTGAGAGTTCACTTGTTTTCACGTTTAAACCTCCCCAGTTTTGGAACATGAACATCATTCACGGGCTACAGCCTACTTTCGGTTTCTGTTGTTGGGGAACGATTAAATACAAAAACTATAAAACTCACAATAAAATCGCGAATATCGTCTGAAAGTACACATGACTAAACATTCACTGCGCTGCATTTCGAAACAATGCATACAGAAACAATGAAATTATTAACCAATACGTGAAGAATTCCCGGAGATTCCTTGTTCAGAATGACGTAAGAATATGACGCGAGAAAGCACGTGATCATCCACCCTGGATTCCGATTTGTTTTATTTCAATTCTTATCAGAGTCATTTTTTAAATGGCTTTCTGATATAATTTTGGTTTTCTTGTTGAACTTGTGTCTGTCGCCATTCTCGAGGCACAAGGATTGGGGGGGGGGGGGGGGGGGGGGGCGCCTGTGCTTGAGAGTAAATGCGTTTGCGTCTTTTTCCTGATGTCTGCAGCTAATGTTTTTCGCGGAAGGCATCAGTAGGTGTGGCTCGGAGAGGGATGTTTGTTACCTGCATAGACCAATCATCTTTTTTCTTTCAAACTTTTCGGGTTTAGCAAACTTTTGGGGTTTAGCGACACTGATGAAGTTAAATACAAAAAAAAAACGCGTCCGTCGCACTAAATTTGCTTTTGCTGTCCGAAGCAGCATCCTTGCTGTTCCAGCATAGTAAGTACAAGTGAACGTCCGGTAACTGAAGCTATACTCTGAGGTCGGATAAAAGTACAGAAACGGCCACATTGTAGGGATCATCGAGGTCATGGTGTCCCTAAAAGACGTTTTTAAGAGTTGACACAAGCTTCGCTCAGCGGCAACAATTTACTGAGTATATTCCCTTTGTCAACAAAGTCTTGATAGCTGAAATGCACTCTTGCATAGCGGACTAAATGAGAGAATTATAAGCTCCGTATCAGGTGCCGAAGGAATATTCAAACAATTGAAGTGGTCCCTCTTTTCGTAAAAGCCTAGTAACAAGCTTCCCATTGTCAATATAGAGTTAGCAATCTAAGTATGTAATAAATGAATTGGACTTTATAGTATCCTAAATTTTAAGTTCATGTGGATAGATGAGGTCTATAAACTCCGAAGTGCTTGAATTATTCAGAGACAGAACATCATCTATGTGTCTGTAGGTGCAGTTGAATTGCTGAGCGAAGCGTTTTTACCTGCTTTCCGCCTCTTCATACCAGTAAAGAAATAAGCTTACAAATTAGGGGGCGCAGTTAATGCTTAAAATCAACCTTAAATTAGTTAAATTAAATCAAATCAACGTTATCTTAACGTGTGGCGACTGGCGTCGGTTGAAAACTTTTAACGGCGGTATAATTGGAACAGAAAAACATTCAATGTTATATTTATTCCGTTAATCAGAACTGAATAACAGTACACCTTGATATACGTTTCATAATAATGCCAGGATGATTAAATGCGCAATGGATATATTATCATTACCTCTGGATCAACACTCGTGTAATACCATGAATAATGGTTATAAGCTTCCTTCCCTCATCTGGAATGTCTTTGTACTTTACTTTGTCTGTGAAATGTGTGATTCAACTTGGAATACTGTATATAGTGTATCCTTGATCTAATAATTGAAATTCTTAAAGTAATTTGCTTTTTATCGAAACATGTCAAACGAAAGTGACATACACTTTGTTTGGGTACAAACCGCACACATCGAATGTTTGGTATGCTGTGATCAGTTTTAAAAAACGATCTCTGTGCATGATATTTAACGAAACAAAGTTGACTATCGATGCCAAAGTATTTAATTTTTGAAAACGGTTCGTCACAAATTGTTTCTTTCATCTACTCTAGTATACATTTCAGTTGGATAAGTGCCTGCTGAGTATTTCAAGCGGTGGGTATAAGATTTTGTGGAAGTAGCAGCAGAAGAAGTTAGAAAAAACAAAGAGGTATACTAAGACTTATGAAAACAGGCATCTGTATATTATAAACTTAACTAAAATTAAAGAACAAAACGCATGAACAAAACATGGGGTGCGTAGTCTTACACCACTCATACAACTACAAAGGTCACGATATCTTTTCCATGCCTAGTTGTCACCTCTATCTATATGTATTGGATAAGAGTCAATTTATCATTTCAGGGCAATCCGGTTTAGTTCATTTTTTTTATTATTTGTGTTCTGTTTAAAAAAAAAATATGCAAATAGTGTGGATCCTGAGCAGACGACGCGTTTGCTGGGACATTTGACATAATTAGATTAAATGTGTTACATCTCAATGAGCAACATTCTTTATTAACAGGTTACAAGCGTATAAACGAACGACGGCAAGAAACAGATTCCGATCCTGAGGGTATCAGAGATATAACAAACAGATGCAACATTAACGAACAAGACAGAGAACCTCTAACTTTCTACATCAAAGACATTGAAATAACAGATTCCCTAAACAATTGTTTCCTTTCACAACTGTACTTTAGTATAGTTACACACGACAAAATCTGCGATTTCTTACACAAAGAACAGTTTTCAGAGGGAGCTTCATGTTTGTTGGATACAATGGCAAATTTTCCAGATACCATTATGCATTATTTCTGTAATACCTTAGAAAGACATGTACTTCAGAGGATTATAGGAGAGTATGACTTAAAAAACACACGAAAGAGCCAACCAACAGCAAAGCAAGGTATGTACATTCCGATTGTTACGTTTCATTGTTTTTGTCGTTTTTAACTATAATACAGCTTATAGAAATGCTTAACTTCAGGGCTTGAAGTCTCCATAGTCCTATCAGAGGTATTAACGTCAGAACTCAAAGCATTGTCAAAGGTGGTTCAACATTCGCGTTTGGTATTAAAATGTGGATTGATGAGCATATACTGTGTTATTTAACTAGCAAAAAGTAGAGAAAACAATTTTTTGAAAAAGAACAAATCGTTCCACCAAATACAATTTCCTGTTCTGGTTTCCCGTCTAGCAATGCTATATAAACATAGGCGGGATAAAGATTTGGGTTCCACGCCTGTACACTGTATTTTTACCATTTTATTCAACTAAATGAAATCGAAAGTAGGTAATTTTAGCGGGCTAGATAAGTTTCAAACCCTTTTTATGTGAAACTCAAGGTTGTTTTATTTGTCTAAAGCTGGATAGTCACGGTCATTTACAATAACGAAACTATAGTGAGAAGCTTGCAGTGATACCTCATGATAAAATTTTTCATGCTGATAGAGCGATGGGGCCTTTCAGCAGGTCTCAAAGTCTAGAAGGACAATTAATTGCTCACCATTTCCCCGCGGTATTTATGTTGTGGTTTTAAATTGTTACTTATTTTTGCTGTCCACATCTGTACCTTTTCTAACCTTTTGCTTTATAACCACCTGCCTGGAAAAGATCTTTCGCTCGGTATACCATGCTTATCTTTCGGAAACTGCTGTCATTGTTTGTTAATACATGTACAGCTTTTCCTTTGTATTTGTTTTTAAGATATCCGATCAAATTATATCAGATACTTATCTATGATATCTGGTCATAAAATTAGTGAATAAAATGTACTAATCTTAGCTTTCAGGTTTCTATTTTTGTCTTCTCCGACTTAATCGACGTCAGGGTTTCAGTAATTTGTTCTTCACATATATTTTAACATTTGTATTATTTATCTATTAAAAAGTCCATAGTCCTACCAGTGGTAAAAATCGTCAAAATACAAATCATTATGAAACCTTGTACAGCCTTCAGAATTAATGAAAATATTTCGGTTGATGTGCTTTTTTGTATCATATAACCGGCAAAAAAGGAGGAACAAGGTACTTTGGAAAAAACGATAAGCCTCTCCATAAAATATGGGTTTCGTCTCTGGTTCCCCGCTTAGCAATGAAATAATGCAACCGCGGCACAATCAATGAGATCCTTGCTTAACGTTTTTGTACATTGTATTTTTACCAACTGCTAAACGCATGTACTTAGTATTTTTTATCTTCTGTACCTTGTGTTTTTACCATGAAATAAAGCTTGTGAAATCGAGAGTAGGTCATTTTAATTGCCAACTAAAATGACCTAGTTATTCTTTCAAATCTATTTTATGGTAAACTCAAGGACAGTTTGATTTTCCAAAGCCGGCCAATCACGATAATAATCAATGGCGAAACTGTAGTGAGAAGTTTGCAGCGATACCTCACGATAAGATATTTCATGCTGATAGAGCTATGGGGCCTTTAACTATTTATTTAGTGTTCTCTTAAATTTCCAATGAAAATATCGCTTGGTTTTTCCAGTAGAAATGGTGTTCTTGCATGTTAATATAGGTTTGCCTCAGATACTACGAGGGGTCCCTGTATTCCATTGCGTTGAGACTTGGTCTGCTGAGAGTGCGGTCTGGGATTAAATTCTGCTGGGAGACTTCCGTCGCATGCAACATGTCATAATCACCCTTCCACTGGCTCGATATTGCTTTATACTATTAAAAGAACATTTTACTGAGAGTCATTATATGGCTCAAACATCGTTTTTCACGCCTAAACGTGATTTGTCGGGCCGGGCGAAGAAGCCGGGTAACTTACAGTGCTGTGGCGTTGTACTGGGTTGGTTAATAGTAGGACAAGGGTCTACTGTGCTTGCAGTAGATGCAGGTGGGGGTTGTTCGGACATTTTTTTCTCTTTCCTATCAGTCTTTTTTCTTTCTCCCACTTTCTGCGAGAGAGCTCGATACAGACTGAAATACTGACTCAAAGAGCTGTTAAACCCAAAACAACCAATTATGCATTGACATTTTCCAGTTCCCGAGGTAGATGTTGAAAACCGACGCAGGTTCCGAGAGAGATTTGAAAACCAAGGCCGAGGGAGATGTTGAAACCCGAAATAGGTCCCTTGGGAGATATTAAAACCGAGGCCGAGGGAGATCTTTAGAACCGAGGCCGAAGGCATACGTTAATGCATTGAAACAAACGTTTGATCTCTGTTATTGCATAAATTCAACAAAATATTAGATAAAATTTATTACGCTATATTTTGTCACCGTTTGCATCTTTTTTATACCAAGTGATTCAAAATGACAGTCATCATCACAACGACCTCGATATTTCTGAAAAGGTTTATTTTAAGACAAGGAAGGAGATGCAAATTCGTCAACTAAAAGCAGGTATCTTGATGATTTGTAATAATGTCATGCAGAACATACCTGATATATTCATATGTCATCCTGCAGTTCTTGATTGCCGAAAGTTTTCCTTTACACTTATTTTACACTCTATAACAAGTTCACAGTAACTTGCTTTGAAATCTGTGTCACGACTTGATGACGTAATGAAAGAGTACAGAGGCATAATGACGTAGTGTAATAAAATATAGGCAGCGCACCGCCATTTTAGTACTATGACCGTGGGTGCATGGAGAAATTATTTTAGTTGGCCCGGAAGAATAACTTGAAATTTGCACGACCGTGCATCAACAACACCTGGTTCCTTGTTAATTCACGGCTTTCGCTGGTTAATGCACGGCTGTAAATAGCATATGACACTGTTTTCATGCATCCAGGATCTATCCAGCTCATTGAGAAAAGTTTGGTTCCTTCTTATTATGCGATATGCTTTATTTCTTTTCAGACCGAAATGAAAAACACAAGGAAGAAGAGCAGATGGTAAAATCAGTCATGGAAAACTGGAGAGATTACTTAATTGAAAAGCTAGAAATATTGGATGTCAGCTTTTTAGGTGTAGAAAGTGGATCGATAATTTTCTACTTGAGTCCAAACTCAACAAAAACATGGGAACAGATTCAGGAGAAGTGCGTGACAGGCAATGTAAATGATATGCTTGACTTTATCTTATCAGATCCTAAAGTTTTTAAATCATTTGCCATTGGTGGATACAAGCTGTTGATGTCCATATATGCGAAGGAAAAGCAGCACACACCGAAAAGCGATGGTATACATGATTCATATCTAATTTTACACCAGATTGTTAGTTTTAGCGTATACACACAAGGAGATTAATAATCTCGGAATAAATACTACTAGAAAGTTCCATATTATTTGATTGAATGAAAACAATAAGCTCTTAATCTATTTGCAAGAACAACACCTTCTGCAGTGTCAGAGCCAATACCAATGATGCAAAAATAAACGGGTAGCAGTTCATATCCTTATATATTGTTGTTATTTGAATTAAATGTTGTTAAATTAATGTTTCAAAATAATGTTTAAACCAAGTAACATATGGTCTCGCTTCGTGGCATTTTTACTCCACAGTCATTTGATAATTATATTAATAATGAATTATCTATTTATCATTGTAATCACATAAGTGCTCTTACTTAGTGAGTTGATTGAACTTTTTTTTTCATCTATTTATCTGATTTCAGCAGGAACAACAGCTGTTTTGAAATTTGATGTTATTTCAGGAGACAAAAGTCATCTTTTAAGTAAATATACCAAAAATAACAAAAAATTACAGACCACTTTATTCGGTTTTCGACATTGTTTACACATTACAGTTATCGGAACAGTATACAGTAGGGCGGTCAAAAAACAAAAACATCAGTCCGAACTCATACGAGGGGCATTTCAGAAATAGTGTAAATGAGTCTGACATTCCTTGGAATGTTGACCGATTTTTTTAAAGTTTGTCTTAATTTTTAGGTTTACATATCACCTAATGGCCTTTATGGGGGGTGGGGGGGCGCCTGTGCTTGAGAGTAAATGCGTATGCGTCTTTTTCCTGATGTCTGCAGCTAATGTTTTTCGCGGAAGGCATCAGTAGGTGTGGCTCGGAGAGGGATGTTTGTTACCTGCATAGACCAATCATCTTTTTTCTTTCAAACTTTTCGGGTTTAGCAAACTTTTGGGGTTTAGCGACACTGATGAAGTTAAATACAAAAAAAACCGCGTCCGTCGCACTAAATTTGCTTTTGCTGTCCGAAGCAGCATCCTTGCTGTTCCAGCATAGTAAGTACAAGTGAACGTCCGGTAACTGAAGCTATACTCTGAGGTCGGATAAAAGTACAGAAACGGCCACATTGTAGGGATCATCGAGGTCATGGTGTCCCTAAAAGACGTTTTTAAGAGTTGACACAAGCTTCGCTCAGCGGCAACAATTTACTGAGTATATTCCCTTTGTCAACAAAGTCTTGATAGCTGAAATGCACTCTTGCATAGCGGACTAAATGAGAGAATTATAAGCTCCGTATCAGGTGCCGAAGGAATATTCAAACAATTGAAGTGGTCCCTCTTTTCGTAAAAGCCTAGTAACAAGCTTCCCATTGTCAATATAGAGTTAGCAATCTAAGTATGTAATAAATGAATTGGACTTTATAGTATCCTAAATTTTAAGTTCATGTGGATAGATGAGGTCTATAAACTCCGAAGTGCTTGAATTATTCAGAGACAGAACATCATCTATGTGTCTGTAGGTGCAGTTGAATTGCTGAGCGAAGCGTTTTTACCTGCTTTCCGCCTCTTCATACCAGTAAAGAAATAAGCTTACAAATTAGGGGGCGCAGTTAATGCTTAAAATCAACCTTAAATTAGTTAAATTAAATCAAATCAACGTTATCTTAACGTGTGGCGACTGGCGTCGGTTGAAAACTTTTAACGGCGGTATAATTGGAACAGAAAAACATTCAATGTTATATTTATTCCGTTAATCAGAACTGAATAACAGTACACCTTGATATACGTTTCATAATAATGCCAGGATGATTAAATGCGCAATGGATATATTATCATTACCTCTGGATCAACACTCGTGTAATACCATGAATAATGGTTATAAGCTTCCTTCCCTCATCTGGAATGTCTTTGTACTTTACTTTGTCTGTGAAATGTGTGATTCAACTTGGAATACTGTATATAGTGTATCCTTGATCTAATAATTGAAATTCTTAAAGTAATTTGCTTTTTATCGAAACATGTCAAACGAAAGTGACATACACTTTGTTTGGGTACAAACCGCACACATCGAATTTTTGGTATGCTGTGATCAGTTTTAAAAAACGATCTCTGTGCATGATATTTAACGAAACAAAGTTGACTATCGATGCCAAAGTATTTAATTTTTGAAAACGGTTCGTCACAAATTGTTTCTTTCATCTACTCTAGTATACATTTCAGTTGGATAAGTGCCTGCTGAGTATTTCAAGCGGTGGGTATAAGATTTTGTGGAAGTAGCAGCAGAAGAAGTTAGAAAAAACAAAGAGGTATACTAAGACTTATGAAAACAGGCATCTGTATATTATAAACTTAACTAAAATTAAAGAACAAAACGCATGAACAAAACATGGGGTGCGTAGTCTTACACCACTCATACAACTACAAAGGTCACGATATCTTTTCCATGCCTAGTTGTCACCTCTATCTATATGTATTGGATAAGAGTCAATTTATCATTTCAGGGCAATCCGGTTTAGTTCATTTTTTTTATTATTTGTGTTCTGTTTAAAAAAAAAAAATATGCAAATAGTGTGGATCCTGAGCAGACGACGCGTTTGCTGGGACATTTGACATAATTAGATTAAATGTGTTACATCTCAATGAGCAACATTCTTTATTAACAGGTTACAAGCGTATAAACGAACGACGGCAAGAAACAGATTCCGATCCTGAGGGTATCAGAGATATAACAAACAGATGCAACATTAACGAACAAGACAGAGAACCTCTAACTTTCTACATCAAAGACATTGAAATAACAGATTCCCTAAACAATTGTTTCCTTTCACAACTGTACTTTAGTATAGTTACACACGACAAAATCTGCGATTTCTTACACAAAGAACAGTTTTCAGAGGGAGCTTCATGTTTGTTGGATACAATGGCAAATTTTCCAGATACCATTATGCATTATTTCTGTAATACCTTAGAAAGACATGTACTTCAGAGGATTATAGGAGAGTATGACTTAAAAAACACACGAAAGAGCCAACCAACAGCAAAGCAAGGTATGTACATTCCGATTGTTACGTTTCATTGTTTTTGTCGTTTTTAACTATAATACAGCTTATAGAAATGCTTAACTTCAGGGCTTGAAGTCTCCATAGTCCTATCAGAGGTATTAACGTCAGAACTCAAAGCATTGTCAAAGGTGGTTCAACATTCGCGTTTGGTATTAAAATGTGGATTGATGAGCATATACTGTGTTATTTAACTAGCAAAAAGTAGAGAAAACAATTTTTTGAAAAAGAACAAATCGTTCCACCAAATACAATTTCCTGTTCTGGTTTCCCGTCTAGCAATGCTATATAAACATAGGCGGGATAAAGATTTGGGTTCCACGCCTGTACACTGTATTTTTACCATTTTATTCAACTAAATGAAATCGAAAGTAGGTAATTTTAGCGGGCTAGATAAGTTTCAAACCCTTTTTATGTGAAACTCAAGGTTGTTTTATTTGTCTAAAGCTGGATAGTCACGGTCATTTACAATAACGAAACTATAGTGAGAAGCTTGCAGTGATACCTCATGATAAAATTTTTCATGCTGATAGAGCGATGGGGCCTTTCAGCAGGTCTCAAAGTCTAGAAGGACAATTAATTGCTCACCATTTCCCCGCGGTATTTATGTTGTGGTTTTAAATTGTTACTTATTTTTGCTGTCCACATCTGTACCTTTTCTAACCTTTTGCTTTATAACCACCTGCCTGGAAAAGATCTTTCGCTCGGTATACCATGCTTATCTTTCGGAAACTGCTGTCATTGTTTGTTAATACATGTACAGCTTTTCCTTTGTATTTGTTTTTAAGATATCCGATCAAATTATATCAGATACTTATCTATGATATCTGGTCATAAAATTAGTGAATAAAATGTACTAATCTTAGCTTTCAGGTTTCTATTTTTGTCTTCTCCGACTTAATCGACGTCAGGGTTTCAGTAATTTGTCCTTCACATATATTTTAACATTTGTATTATTTATCTATTAAAAAGTCCATAGTCCTACCAGTGGTAAAAATCGTCAAAATACAAATCATTATGAAACCTTGTACAGCCTTCAGAATTAATGAAAATATTTCGGTTGATGTGCTTTTTTGTATCATATAACCGGCAAAAAAGGAGGAACAAGGTACTTTGGAAAAAACGATAAGCCTCTCCATAAAATATGGGTTTCGTCTCTGGTTCCCCGCTTAGCAATGAAATAATGCAACCGCGGCACAATCAATGAGATCCTTGCTTAACGTTTTTGTACATTGTATTTTTACCAACTGCTAAACGCATGTACTTAGTATTTTTTATCTTCTGTACCTTGTGTTTTTACCATGAAATAAAGCTTGTGAAATCGAGAGTAGGTCATTTTAATTGCCAACTAAAATGACCTAGTTATTCTTTCAAATCTATTTTATGGTAAACTCAAGGACAGTTTGATTTTCCAAAGCCGGCAAATCCCGATAATAATCAATGGCGAAACTGTAGTGAGAAGTTTGCAGCGATACCTCACGATAAGATATTTCATGCTGATAGAGCTATGGGGCCTTTAACTATTTATTTAGTGTTCTCTTAAATTTCCAATGAAAATATCGCTTGGTTTTTCCAGTAGAAATGGTGTTCTTGCATGTTAATATAGGTTTGCCTCAGATACTACGAGGGGTCCCTGTATTCCATTGCGTTGAGACTTGGTCTGCTGAGAGTGCGGTCTGGGATTAAATTCTGCTGGGAGACTTCCGTCGCATGCAACATGTCATAATCACCCTTCCACTGGCTCGATATTGCTTTATACTATTAAAAGAACATTTTACTGAGAGTCATTATATGGCTCAAACATCGTTTTTCACGCCTAAACGTGATTTGTCGGGCCGGGCGAAGAAGCCGGGTAACTTACAGTGCTGTGGCGTTGTACTGGGTTGGTTAATAGTAGGACAAGGGTCTACTGTGCTTGCAGTAGATGCAGGTGGGGGTTGTTCGGACATTTTTTTCTCTTTCCTATCAGTCTTTTTTCTTTCTCCCACTTTCTGCGAGAGAGCTCGATACAGACTGAAATACTGACTCAAAGAGCTGTTAAACCCAAAACAACCAATTATGCATTGACATTTTCCAGTTCCCGAGGTAGATGTTGAAAACCGACGCAGGTTCCGAGAGAGATTTGAAAACCAAGGCCGAGGGAGATGTTGAAACCCGAAATAGGTCCCTTGGGAGATATTAAAACCGAGGCCGAGGGAGATCTTTAGAACCGAGGCCGAAGGCATACGTTAATGCATTGAAACAAACGTTTGATCTCTGTTATTGCATAAATTCAACAAAATATTAGATAAAATTTATTACGCTATATTTTGTCACCGTTTGCATCTTTTTTATACCAAGTGATTCAAAATGACAGTCATCATCACAACGACCTCGATATTTCTGAAAAGGTTTATTTTAAGACAAGGAAGGAGATGCAAATTCGTCAACTAAAAGCAGGTATCTTGATGATTTGTAATAATGTCATGCAGAACATACCTGATATATTCATATGTCATCCTGCAGTTCTTGATTGCCGAAAGTTTTCCTTTACACTTATTTTACACTCTATAACAAGTTCACAGTAACTTGCTTTGAAATCTGTGTCACGACTTGATGACGTAATGAAAGAGTACAGAGGCATAATGACGTAGTGTAATAAAATATAGGCAGCGCACCGCCATTTTAGTACTATGACCGTGGGTGCATGGAGAAATTATTTTAGTTGGCCCGGAAGAATAAATTGAAATTTGCACGACCGTGCATCAACAACACCTGGTTCCTTGTTAATTCACGGCTTTCGCTGGTTAATGCACGGCTGTAAATAGCATATGACACTGTTTTCATGCATCCAGGATCTATCCAGCTCATTGAGAAAAGTTTGGTTCCTTCTTATTATGCGATATGCTTTATTTCTTTTCAGACCGAAATGAAAAACACAAGGAAGAAGAGCAGATGGTAAAATCAGTCATGGAAAACTGGAGAGATTACTTAATTGAAAAGCTAGAAATATTGGATGTCAGCTTTTTAGGTGTAGAAAGTGGATCGATAATTTTCTACTTGAGTCCAAACTCAACAAAAACATGGGAACAGATTCAGGAGAAGTGCGTGACAGGCAATGTAAATGATATGCTTGACTTTATCTTATCAGATCCTAAAGTTTTTAAATCATTTGCCATTGGTGGATACAAGCTGTTGATGTCCATATATGCGAAGGAAAAGCAGCACACACCGAAAAGCGATGGTATACATGATTCATATCTAATTTTACACCAGAGTGTTAGTTTTAGCGTATACACACAAGGAGATTAATAATCTCGGAATAAATACTACTAGAAAGTTCCATATTATTTGATTGAATGAAAACAATAAGCTCTTAATCTATTTGCAAGAACAACACCTTCAGTGCAGTGTCAGAGCCAATACCAATGATGCAAAAATAAACGGGTAGCAGTTCATATCCTTATATATTGTTGTTATTTGAATTAAATGTTGTTAAATTAATGTTTCAAAATAATGTTTAAACCAAGTAACATATGGTCTCGCTTCGTGGCATTTTTTACTCCACAGTCATTTGATAATTATATTAATAATGAATTATCTATTTATCATTGTAATCACATAAGTGCTCTTACTTAGTGAGTTGATTGAACTTTTTTTTCATCTATTTATCTGATTTCAGCAGGAACAACAGCTGTTTTGAAATTTGATGTTATTTCAGGAGACAAAAGTCATCTTTTAAGTAAATATACCAAAAATAACAAAAAATTACAGACCACTTTATTCGGTTTTCGACATTGTTTACACATTACAGTTATCGGAACAGTATACAGTAGGGCGGTCAAAAAACAAAAACATCAGTCCGAACTCATACGAGGGGCATTTCAGAAATAGTGTAAATGAGTCTGACATTCCTTGGAATGTTGACCGATTTTTTTAAAGTTTGTCTTAATTTTTAGGTTTACATATCACCTAATGGCCTTTATGGGGGGTGGGGGGGCGCCTGTGCTTGAGAGTAAATGCGTATGCGTCTTTTTCCTGATGTCTGCAGCTAATGTTTTTCGCGGAAGGCATCAGTAGGTGTGGCTCGGAGAGGGATGTTTGTTACCTGCATAGACCAATCATCTTTTTTCTTTCAAACTTTTCGGGTTTAGCAAACTTTTGGGGTTTAGCGACACTGATGAAGTTAAATACAAAAAAAACCGCGTCCGTCGCACTAAATTTGCTTTTGCTGTCCGAAGCAGCATCCTTGCTGTTCCAGCATAGTAAGTACAAGTGAACGTCCGGTAACTGAAGCTATACTCTGAGGTCGGATAAAAGTACAGAAACGGCCACATTGTAGGGATCATCGAGGTCATGGTGTCCCTAAAAGACGTTTTTAAGAGTTGACACAAGCTTCGCTCAGCGGCAACAATTTACTGAGTATATTCCCTTTGTCAACAAAGTCTTGATAGCTGAAATGCACTCTTGCATAGCGGACTAAATGAGAGAATTATAAGCTCCGTATCAGGTGCCGAAGGAATATTCAAACAATTGAAGTGGTCCCTCTTTTCGTAAAAGCCTAGTAACAAGCTTCCCATTGTCAATATAGAGTTAGCAATCTAAGTATGTAATAAATGAATTGGACTTTATAGTATCCTAAATTTTAAGTTCATGTGGATAGATGAGGTCTATAAACTCCGAAGTGCTTGAATTATTCAGAGACAGAACATCATCTATGTGTCTGTAGGTGCAGTTGAATTGCTGAGCGAAGCGTTTTTACCTGCTTTCCGCCTCTTCATACCAGTAAAGAAATAAGCTTACAAATTAGGGGGCGCAGTTAATGCTTAAAATCAACCTTAAATTAGTTAAATTAAATCAAATCAACGTTATCTTAACGTGTGGCGACTGGCGTCGGTTGAAAACTTTTAACGGCGGTATAATTGGAACAGAAAAACATTCAATGTTATATTTATTCCGTTAATCAGAACTGAATAACAGTACACCTTGATATACGTTTCATAATAATGCCAGGATGATTAAATGCGCAATGGATATATTATCATTACCTCTGGATCAACACTCGTGTAATACCATGAATAATGGTTATAAGCTTCCTTCCCTCATCTGGAATGTCTTTGTACTTTACTTTGTCTGTGAAATGTGTGATTCAACTTGGAATACTGTATATAGTGTATCCTTGATCTAATAATTGAAATTCTTAAAGTAATTTGCTTTTTATCGAAACATGTCAAACGAAAGTGACATACACTTTGTTTGGGTACAAACCGCACACATCGAATTTTTGGTATGCTGTGATCAGTTTTAAAAAACGATCTCTGTGCATGATATTTAACGAAACAAAGTTGACTATCGATGCCAAAGTATTTAATTTTTGAAAACGGTTCGTCACAAATTGTTTCTTTCATCTACTCTAGTATACATTTCAGTTGGATAAGTGCCTGCTGAGTATTTCAAGCGGTGGGTATAAGATTTTGTGGAAGTAGCAGCAGAAGAAGTTAGAAAAAACAAAGAGGTATACTAAGACTTATGAAAACAGGCATCTGTATATTATAAACTTAACTAAAATTAAAGAACAAAACGCATGAACAAAACATGGGGTGCGTAGTCTTACACCACTCATACAACTACAAAGGTCACGATATCTTTTCCATGCCTAGTTGTCACCTCTATCTATATGTATTGGATAAGAGTCAATTTATCATTTCAGGGCAATCCGGTTTAGTTCATTTTTTTTATTATTTGTGTTCTGTTTAAAAAAAAAAAATATGCAAATAGTGTGGATCCTGAGCAGACGACGCGTTTGCTGGGACATTTGACATAATTAGATTAAATGTGTTACATCTCAATGAGCAACATTCTTTATTAACAGGTTACAAGCGTATAAACGAACGACGGCAAGAAACAGATTCCGATCCTGAGGGTATCAGAGATATAACAAACAGATGCAACATTAACGAACAAGACAGAGAACCTCTAACTTTCTACATCAAAGACATTGAAATAACAGATTCCCTAAACAATTGTTTCCTTTCACAACTGTACTTTAGTATAGTTACACACGACAAAATCTGCGATTTCTTACACAAAGAACAGTTTTCAGAGGGAGCTTCATGTTTGTTGGATACAATGGCAAATTTTCCAGATACCATTATGCATTATTTCTGTAATACCTTAGAAAGACATGTACTTCAGAGGATTATAGGAGAGTATGACTTAAAAAACACACGAAAGAGCCAACCAACAGCAAAGCAAGGTATGTACATTCCGATTGTTACGTTTCATTGTTTTTGTCGTTTTTAACTATAATACAGCTTATAGAAATGCTTAACTTCAGGGCTTGAAGTCTCCATAGTCCTATCAGAGGTATTAACGTCAGAACTCAAAGCATTGTCAAAGGTGGTTCAACATTCGCGTTTGGTATTAAAATGTGGATTGATGAGCATATACTGTGTTATTTAACTAGCAAAAAGTAGAGAAAACAATTTTTTGAAAAAGAACAAATCGTTCCACCAAATACAATTTCCTGTTCTGGTTTCCCGTCTAGCAATGCTATATAAACATAGGCGGGATAAAGATTTGGGTTCCACGCCTGTACACTGTATTTTTACCATTTTATTCAACTAAATGAAATCGAAAGTAGGTAATTTTAGCGGGCTAGATAAGTTTCAAACCCTTTTTATGTGAAACTCAAGGTTGTTTTATTTGTCTAAAGCTGGATAGTCACGGTCATTTACAATAACGAAACTATAGTGAGAAGCTTGCAGTGATACCTCATGATAAAATTTTTCATGCTGATAGAGCGATGGGGCCTTTCAGCAGGTCTCAAAGTCTAGAAGGACAATTAATTGCTCACCATTTCCCCGCGGTATTTATGTGTTGTGGTTTTAAATTGTTACTTATTTTTGCTGTCCACATCTGTACCTTTTCTAACCTTTTGCTTTATAACCACCTGCCTGGAAAAGATCTTTCGCTCGGTATACCATGCTTATCTTTCGGAAACTGCTGTCATTGTTTGTTAATACATGTACAGCTTTTCCTTTGTATTTGTTTTTAAGATATCCGATCAAATTATATCAGATACTTATCTATGATATCTGGTCATAAAATTAGTGAATAAAATGTACTAATCTTAGCTTTCAGGTTTCTATTTTTGTCTTCTCCGACTTAATCGACGTCAGGGTTTCAGTAATTTGTTCTTCACATATATTTTAACATTTGTATTATTTATCTATTAAAAAGTCCATAGTCCTACCAGTGGTAAAAATCGTCAAAATACAAATCATTATGAAACCTTGTACAGCCTTCAGAATTAATGAAAATATTTCGGTTGATGTGCTTTTTTGTATCATATAACCGGCAAAAAAGGAGGAACAAGGTACTTTGGAAAAAACGATAAGCCTCTCCATAAAATATGGGTTTCGTCTCTGGTTCCCCGCTTAGCAATGAAATAATGCAACCGCGGCACAATCAATGAGATCCTTGCTTAACGTTTTTGTACATTGTATTTTTACCAACTGCTAAACGCATGTACTTAGTATTTTTTATCTTCTGTACCTTGTGTTTTTACCATGAAATAAAGCTTGTGAAATCGAGAGTAGGTCATTTTAATTGCCAACTAAAATGACCTAGTTATTCTTTCAAATCTATTTTATGGTAAACTCAAGGACAGTTTGATTTTCCAAAGCCGGCCAATCACGATAATAATCAATGGCGAAACTGTAGTGAGAAGTTTGCAGCGATACCTCACGATAAGATATTTCATGCTGATAGAGCTATGGGGCCTTTAACTATTTATTTAGTGTTCTCTTAAATTTCCAATGAAAATATCGCTTGGTTTTTCCAGTAGAAATGGTGTTCTTGCATGTTAATATAGGTTTGCCTCAGATACTACGAGGGGTCCCTGTATTCCATTGCGTTGAGACTTGGTCTGCTGAGAGTGCGGTCTGGGATTAAATTCTGCTGGGAGACTTCCGTCGCATGCAACATGTCATAATCACCCTTCCACTGGCTCGATATTGCTTTATACTATTAAAAGAACATTTTACTGAGAGTCATTATATGGCTCAAACATCGTTTTTCACGCCTAAACGTGATTTGTCGGGCCGGGCGAAGAAGCCGGGTAACTTACAGTGCTGTGGCGTTGTACTGGGTTGGTTAATAGTAGGACAAGGGTCTACTGTGCTTGCAGTAGATGCAGGTGGGGGTTGTTCGGACATTTTTTTCTCTTTCCTATCAGTCTTTTTTCTTTCTCCCACTTTCTGCGAGAGAGCTCGATACAGACTGAAATACTGACTCAAAGAGCTGTTAAACCCAAAACAACCAATTATGCATTGACATTTTCCAGTTCCCGAGGTAGATGTTGAAAACCGACGCAGGTTCCGAGAGAGATTTGAAAACCAAGGCCGAGGGAGATGTTGAAACCCGAAATAGGTCCCTTGGGAGATATTAAAACCGAGGCCGAGGGAGATCTTTAGAACCGAGGCCGAAGGCATACGTTAATGCATTGAAACAAACGTTTGATCTCTGTTATTGCATAAATTCAACAAAATATTAGATAAAATTTATTACGCTATATTTTGTCACCGTTTGCATCTTTTTTATACCAAGTGATTCAAAATGACAGTCATCATCACAACGACCTCGATATTTCTGAAAAGGTTTATTTTAAGACAAGGAAGGAGATGCAAATTCGTCAACTAAAAGCAGGTATCTTGATGATTTGTAATAATGTCATGCAGAACATACCTGATATATTCATATGTCATCCTGCAGTTCTTGATTGCCGAAAGTTTTCCTTTACACTTATTTTACACTCTATAACAAGTTCACAGTAACTTGCTTTGAAATCTGTGTCACGACTTGATGACGTAATGAAAGAGTACAGAGGCATAATGACGTAGTGTAATAAAATATAGGCAGCGCACCGCCATTTTAGTACTATGACCGTGGGTGCATGGAGAAATTATTTTAGTTGGCCCGGAAGAATAAATTGAAATTTGCACGACCGTGCATCAACAACACCTGGTTCCTTGTTAATTCACGGCTTTCGCTGGTTAATGCACGGCTGTAAATAGCATATGACACTGTTTTCATGCATCCAGGATCTATCCAGCTCATTGAGAAAAGTTTGGTTCCTTCTTATTATGCGATATGCTTTATTTCTTTTCAGACCGAAATGAAAAACACAAGGAAGAAGAGCAGATGGTAAAATCAGTCATGGAAAACTGGAGAGATTACTTAATTGAAAAGCTAGAAATATTGGATGTCAGCTTTTTAGGTGTAGAAAGTGGATCGATAATTTTCTACTTGAGTCCAAACTCAACAAAAACATGGGAACAGATTCAGGAGAAGTGCGTGACAGGCAATGTAAATGATATGCTTGACTTTATCTTATCAGATCCTAAAGTTTTTAAATCATTTGCCATTGGTGGATACAAGCTGTTGATGTCCATATATGCGAAGGAAAAGCAGCACACACCGAAAAGCGATGGTATACATGATTCATATCTAATTTTACACCAGATTGTTAGTTTTAGCGTATACACACAAGGAGATTAATAATCTCGGAATAAATACTACTAGAAAGTTCCATATTATTTGATTGAATGAAAACAATAAGCTCTTAATCTATTTGCAAGAACAACACCTTCTGCAGTGTCAGAGCCAATACCAATGATGCAAAAATAAACGGGTAGCAGTTCATATCCTTATATATTGTTGTTATTTGAATTAAATGTTGTTAAATTAATGTTTCAAAATAATGTTTAAACCAAGTAACATATGGTCTCGCTTCGTGGCATTTTTTACTCCACAGTCATTTGATAATTATATTAATAATGAATTATCTATTTATCATTGTAATCACATAAGTGCTCTTACTTAGTGAGTTGATTGAACTTTTTTTTTTCATCTATTTATCTGATTTCAGCAGGAACAACAGCTGTTTTGAAATTTGATGTTATTTCAGGAGACAAAAGTCATCTTTTAAGTAAATATACCAAAAATAACAAAAAATTACAGACCACTTTATTCGGTTTTCGACATTGTTTACACATTACAGTTATCGGAACAGTATACAGTAGGGCGGTCAAAAAACAAAAACATCAGTCCGAACTCATACGAGGGGCATTTCAGAAATAGTGTAAATGAGTCTGACATTCCTTGGAATGTTGACCGATTTTTTTAAAGTTTGTCTTAATTTTTAGGTTTACATATCACCTAATGGCCTTTATGGGGGGTGGGGGGCGCCTGTGCTTGAGAGTAAATGCGTATGCGTCTTTTTCCTGATGTCTGCAGCTAATGTTTTTCGCGGAAGGCATCAGTAGGTGTGGCTCGGAGAGGGATGTTTGTTACCTGCATAGACCAATCATCTTTTTTCTTTCAAACTTTTCGGGTTTAGCAAACTTTTGGGGTTTAGCGACACTGATGAAGTTAAATACAAAAAAAACCGCGTCCGTCGCACTAAATTTGCTTTTGCTGTCCGAAGCAGCATCCTTGCTGTTCCAGCATAGTAAGTACAAGTGAACGTCCGGTAACTGAAGCTATACTCTGAGGTCGGATAAAAGTACAGAAACGGCCACATTGTAGGGATCATCGAGGTCATGGTGTCCCTAAAAGACGTTTTTAAGAGTTGACACAAGCTTCGCTCAGCGGCAACAATTTACTGAGTATATTCCCTTTGTCAACAAAGTCTTGATAGCTGAAATGCACTCTTGCATAGCGGACTAAATGAGAGAATTATAAGCTCCGTATCAGGTGCCGAAGGAATATTC
Organism: Ctena decussata; assembly: GCA_963989385.1. NCBI lineage: Eukaryota > Metazoa > Mollusca > Bivalvia > Lucinida > Lucinidae > Ctena > Ctena decussata. The sequence goes on from OZ022503.1 coordinate 57,753,979, forward strand.
AAACAATTGAAGTGGTCCCTCTTTTCGTAAAAGCCTAGTAACAAGCTTCCCATTGTCAATATAGAGTTAGCAATCTAAGTATGTAATAAATGAATTGGACTTTATAGTATCCTAAATTTTAAGTTCATGTGGATAGATGAGGTCTATAAACTCCGAAGTGCTTGAATTATTCAGAGACAGAACATCATCTATGTGTCTGTAGGTGCAGTTGAATTGCTGAGCGAAGCGTTTTTACCTGCTTTCCGCCTCTTCATACCAGTAAAGAAATAAGCTTACAAATTAGGGGGCGCAGTTAATGCTTAAAATCAACCTTAAATTAGTTAAATTAAATCAAATCAACGTTATCTTAACGTGTGGCGACTGGCGTCGGTTGAAAACTTTTAACGGCGGTATAATTGGAACAGAAAAACATTCAATGTTATATTTATTCCGTTAATCAGAACTGAATAACAGTACACCTTGATATACGTTTCATAATAATGCCAGGATGATTAAATGCGCAATGGATATATTATCATTACCTCTGGATCAACACTCGTGTAATACCATGAATAATGGTTATAAGCTTCCTTCCCTCATCTGGAATGTCTTTGTACTTTACTTTGTCTGTGAAATGTGTGATTCAACTTGGAATACTGTATATAGTGTATCCTTGATCTAATAATTGAAATTCTTAAAGTAATTTGCTTTTTATCGAAACATGTCAAACGAAAGTGACATACACTTTGTTTGGGTACAAACAGCACACATCGAATTTTTGGTATGCTGTGATCAGTTTTAAAAAACGATCTCTGTGCATGATATTTAACGAAACAAAGTTGACTATCGATGCCAAAGTATTTAATTTTTGAAAACGGTTCGTCACAAATTGTTTCTTTCATCTACTCTAGTATACATTTCAGTTGGATAAGTGCCTGCTGAGTATTTCAAGCGGTGGGTATAAGATTTTGTGGAAGTAGCAGCAGAAGAAGTTAGAAAAAACAAAGAGGTATACTAAGACTTATGAAAACAGGCATCTGTATATTATAAACTTAACTAAAATTAAAGAACAAAACGCATGAACAAAACATGGGGTGCGTAGTCTTGTTGCGGTAGTTCTGTTGTGGTTCTCTGTTGCCTGTTTTTGGTGTCAGAGTTTCTGTGATGTTTTACCTTATGTATGTTCTTATTATTTTTGGTTCGGTTTAGGTTGCTGAGTGGCCACCTTTTGGGAACAAGCTGCTCACTCGGTTGGCCATATGTTCTCTGTATCTTGATTATTTGTAATCTTAGTTGTTTCCAACTATGGTTTGAGGGCTGGATTTGGATTTTGATTGTTTCAGTTCCTGGTCTTTGCATACTTTTTACTTTTACACCACTCATACAACTACAAAGGTCACGATATCTTTTCCATGCCTAGTTGTCACCTCTATCTATATGTATTGGATAAGAGTCAATTTATCATTTCAGGGCAATCCGGTTTAGTTCATTTTTTTTATTATTTGTGTTCTGTTTAAAAAAAAAAATATGCAAATAGTGTGGATCCTGAGCAGACGACGCGTTTGCTGGGACATTTGACATAATTAGATTAAATGTGTTACATCTCAATGAGCAACATTCTTTATTAACAGGTTACAAGCGTATAAACGAACGACGGCAAGAAACAGATTCCGATCCTGAGGGTATCAGAGATATAACAAACAGATGCAACATTAACGAACAAGACAGAGAACCTCTAACTTTCTACATCAAAGACATTGAAATAACAGATTCCCTAAACAATTGTTTCCTTTCACAACTGTACTTTAGTATAGTTACACACGACAAAATCTGCGATTTCTTACACAAAGAACAGTTTTCAGAGGGAGCTTCATGTTTGTTGGATACAATGGCAAATTTTCCAGATACCATTATGCATTATTTCTGTAATACCTTAGAAAGACATGTACTTCAGAGGATTATAGGAGAGTATGACTTAAAAAACACACGAAAGAGCCAACCAACAGCAAAGCAAGGTATGTACATTCCGATTGTTACGTTTCATTGTTTTTGTCGTTTTTAACTATAATACAGCTTATAGAAATGCTTAACTTCAGGGCTTGAAGTCTCCATAGTCCTATCAGAGGTATTAACGTCAGAACTCAAAGCATTGTCAAAGGTGGTTCAACATTCGCGTTTGGTATTAAAATGTGGATTGATGAGCATATACTGTGTTATTTAACTAGCAAAAAGTAGAGAAAACAATTTTTTGAAAAAGAACAAATCGTTCCACCAAATACAATTTCCTGTTCTGGTTTCCCGTCTAGCAATGCTATATAAACATAGGCGGGATAAAGATTTGGGTTCCACGCCTGTACACTGTATTTTTACCATTTTATTCAACTAAATGAAATCGAAAGTAGGTAATTTTAGCGGGCTAGATAAGTTTCAAACCCTTTTTATGTGAAACTCAAGGTTGTTTTATTTGTCTAAAGCTGGATAGTCACGGTCATTTACAATAACGAAACTATAGTGAGAAGCTTGCAGTGATACCTCATGATAAAATTTTTCATGCTGATAGAGCGATGGGGCCTTTCAGCAGGTCTCAAAGTCTAGAAGGACAATTAATTGCTCACCATTTCCCCGCGGTATTTATGTGTTGTGGTTTTAAATTGTTACTTATTTTTGCTGTCCACATCTGTACCTTTTCTAACCTTTTGCTTTATAACCACCTGCCTGGAAAAGATCTTTCGCTCGGTATACCATGCTTATCTTTCGGAAACTGCTGTCATTGTTTGTTAATACATGTACAGCTTTTCCTTTGTATTTGTTTTTAAGATATCCGATCAAATTATATCAGATACTTATCTATGATATCTGGTCATAAAATTAGTGAATAAAATGTACTAATCTTAGCTTTCAGGTTTCTATTTTTGTCTTCTCCGACTTAATCGACGTCAGGGTTTCAGTAATTTGTCCTTCACATATATTTTAACATTTGTATTATTTATCTATTAAAAAGTCCATAGTCCTACCAGTGGTAAAAATCGTCAAAATACAAATCATTATGAAACCTTGTACAGCCTTCAGAATTAATGAAAATATTTCGGTTGATGTGCTTTTTTGTATCATATAACCGGCAAAAAAGGAGGAACAAGGTACTTTGGAAAAAACGATAAGCCTCTCCATAAAATATGGGTTTCGTCTCTGGTTCCCCGCTTAGCAATGAAATAATGCAACCGCGGCACAATCAATGAGATCCTTGCTTAACGTTTTTGTACATTGTATTTTTACCAACTGCTAAACGCATGTACTTAGTATTTTTTATCTTCTGTACCTTGTGTTTTTACCATGAAATAAAGCTTGTGAAATCGAGAGTAGGTCATTTTAATTGCCAACTAAAATGACCTAGTTATTCTTTCAAATCTATTTTATGGTAAACTCAAGGACAGTTTGATTTTCCAAAGCCGGCAAATCCCGATAATAATCAATGGCGAAACTGTAGTGAGAAGTTTGCAGCGATACCTCACGATAAGATATTTCATGCTGATAGAGCTATGGGGCCTTTAACTATTTATTTAGTGTTCTCTTAAATTTCCAATGAAAATATCGCTTGGTTTTTCCAGTAGAAATGGTGTTCTTGCATGTTAATATAGGTTTGCCTCAGATACTACGAGGGGTCCCTGTATTCCATTGCGTTGAGACTTGGTCTGCTGAGAGTGCGGTCTGGGATTAAATTCTGCTGGGAGACTTCCGTCGCATGCAACATGTCATAATCACCCTTCCACTGGCTCGATATTGCTTTATACTATTAAAAGAACATTTTACTGAGAGTCATTATATGGCTCAAACATCGTTTTTCACGCCTAAACGTGATTTGTCGGGCCGGGCGAAGAAGCCGGGTAACTTACAGTGCTGTGGCGTTGTACTGGGTTGGTTAATAGTAGGACAAGGGTCTACTGTGCTTGCAGTAGATGCAGGTGGGGGTTGTTCGGACATTTTTTTCTCTTTCCTATCAGTCTTTTTTCTTTCTCCCACTTTCTGCGAGAGAGCTCGATACAGACTGAAATACTGACTCAAAGAGCTGTTAAACCCAAAACAACCAATTATGCATTGACATTTTCCAGTTCCCGAGGTAGATGTTGAAAACCGACGCAGGTTCCGAGAGAGATTTGAAAACCAAGGCCGAGGGAGATGTTGAAACCCGAAATAGGTCCCTTGGGAGATATTAAAACCGAGGCCGAGGGAGATCTTTAGAACCGAGGCCGAAGGCATACGTTAATGCATTGAAACAAACGTTTGATCTCTGTTATTGCATAAATTCAACAAAATATTAGATAAAATTTATTACGCTATATTTTGTCACCGTTTGCATCTTTTTTATACCAAGTGATTCAAAATGACAGTCATCATCACAACGACCTCGATATTTCTGAAAAGGTTTATTTTAAGACAAGGAAGGAGATGCAAATTCGTCAACTAAAAGCAGGTATCTTGATGATTTGTAATAATGTCATGCAGAACATACCTGATATATTCATATGTCATCCTGCAGTTCTTGATTGCCGAAAGTTTTCCTTTACACTTATTTTACACTCTATAACAAGTTCACAGTAACTTGCTTTGAAATCTGTGTCACGACTTGATGACGTAATGAAAGAGTACAGAGGCATAATGACGTAGTGTAATAAAATATAGGCAGCGCACCGCCATTTTAGTACTATGACCGTGGGTGCATGGAGAAATTATTTTAGTTGGCCCGGAAGAATAAATTGAAATTTGCACGACCGTGCATCAACAACACCTGGTTCCTTGTTAATTCACGGCTTTCGCTGGTTAATGCACGGCTGTAAATAGCATATGACACTGTTTTCATGCATCCAGGATCTATCCAGCTCATTGAGAAAAGTTTGGTTCCTTCTTATTATGCGATATGCTTTATTTCTTTTCAGACCGAAATGAAAAACACAAGGAAGAAGAGCAGATGGTAAAATCAGTCATGGAAAACTGGAGAGATTACTTAATTGAAAAGCTAGAAATATTGGATGTCAGCTTTTTAGGTGTAGAAAGTGGATCGATAATTTTCTACTTGAGTCCAAACTCAACAAAAACATGGGAACAGATTCAGGAGAAGTGCGTGACAGGCAATGTAAATGATATGCTTGACTTTATCTTATCAGATCCTAAAGTTTTTAAATCATTTGCCATTGGTGGATACAAGCTGTTGATGTCCATATATGCGAAGGAAAAGCAGCACACACCGAAAAGCGATGGTATACATGATTCATATCTAATTTTACACCAGAGTGTTAGTTTTAGCGTATACACACAAGGAGATTAATAATCTCGGAATAAATACTACTAGAAAGTTCCATATTATTTGATTGAATGAAAACAATAAGCTCTTAATCTATTTGCAAGAACAACACCTTCAGTGCAGTGTCAGAGCCAATACCAATGATGCAAAAATAAACGGGTAGCAGTTCATATCCTTATATATTGTTGTTATTTGAATTAAATGTTGTTAAATTAATGTTTCAAAATAATGTTTAAACCAAGTAACATATGGTCTCGCTTCGTGGCATTTTTTACTCCACAGTCATTTGATAATTATATTAATAATGAATTATCTATTTATCATTGTAATCACATAAGTGCTCTTACTTAGTGAGTTGATTGAACTTTTTTTTCATCTATTTATCTGATTTCAGCAGGAACAACAGCTGTTTTGAAATTTGATGTTATTTCAGGAGACAAAAGTCATCTTTTAAGTAAATATACCAAAAATAACAAAAAATTACAGACCACTTTATTCGGTTTTCGACATTGTTTACACATTACAGTTATCGGAACAGTATACAGTAGGGCGGTCAAAAAACAAAAACATCAGTCCGAACTCATACGAGGGGCATTTCAGAAATAGTGTAAATGAGTCTGACATTCCTTGGAATGTTGACCGATTTTTTTAAAGTTTGTCTTAATTTTTAGGTTTACATATCACCTAATGGCCTTTATTAAAAATAATTGAGTCACTGGTATTGCCTTCAAAATATGCCTTGAAAACTGTTGTAAGGGTAAGGACACTGAGTAGAAACGGATGGAAAATTTATGTGAAGACTAATTCATATTTTCTTAACTCTGGATACAAGCAGCTCTAGATTGATACCTTTATTATCTGCTATGCTGAAAATATTCCAATATAAAAAGAATTGTATCAGCTTTGCTAAAACATAAATTTGCCTTGCAGAGTAGGCTAATCATGGAACAATGCACATTTCTGATGACGTTACTTTCTGTGCTAAATAGAAATATATAGTAAGCTGTTAAACCTTTGGTTTTGAGGTCAGTTTAAGTGGAAGTGAATGTTTGATGACAGATATGAAACAAAAAATAAATAACATTTAATTCGTCACGCTTGTTTTCTGTCATGAATAACCTGTTACGACACTTTATGCTCGTTTGTTAGTGGCCTGCCAGATCTTTTACGATAAGTTTCCCCACCCACCCACATATTTCAATGTCAGTGTGTCAAATAAAATATCAAGTTTTTCAAGTCTTTATGTATGAATTTTGTTTTCAATATGTCCTTCCAGTGTTTGGCATCAAACAAAGTTAAATATATTTAGCCTGTGTCTTCTTATAAGAATATCATTTCATTTTATTGTTTATGTATTTTACATGAATTGCTGCTACTTTGCAACTTCCTGCGTGGAGTTTGCACACGCGTCATCCAGTTTCATCAGTGATTTGATGCCAATCGTAACAAAATATAATGACCTAATCATTTCAGTAATAAAATGTCTGTCAGTTGTTCAAATTGGATGCGAATAAGTCAAAAATACAATTCATTTGCATAAAGCATTTATAATAAGTTTGCATTTATGAACACATAGCAGAGAAAAAAATCTCGTTTATTATGTTACTGATGTAGAATCTGAAAACTATTTCTGTATAACTTTCTTATTTTACATTTAAAAGCCAGTATTACATGTTTCTTCATTAAAATATATCATTTTCTCATTGTTAAAGCAGCAATAGAACACAAAAGACTTTCAGTGAAAATGTACAGTTTCCAGTATCCACATCATTATGACATATAAGCCCTTGCTGTCATTCATGAGTGACTTTGAAATTCTTTTAAACCATACCATTCTAAAGCACTTGAATTTACCTTTCCAATGATATATATAATCACTGCTAAATATCAGCCAATAGACTACCCTGAGATCATTTACATTATTTCTGAAATGCTTCTCTTATAAGCCATATGAAATTAAAATCTTACACATAGACAAATCCGAAAATACACAGATATGGACTCCAAAAGAGGAATTACGATCAAGTGCTCGCGGGTAGTAAGCATCACCTGATACTATATGCACTGTCAACTATCTAATTCAGCTAAAATGTTTTTGTTGACCATCAGAGATATGCATCAAAGGTTTCATTCCGGTCAAAAACAAAAAATGAGACGAGTCTTTAATTTTTAAAAGGTGGTCAGTTAGAAGATGGTTCTGGTATAGAAATGTTTGTTTCATTGAAATTACGTTTTAACAGCTGTCAGAATTAACTCAGAATTATTAAAAGTTTCAATCAAGCGAACAAGTAACCGGTCCTGCCTTACTTCTGGTCGAGACTGACGTCTTCTTTATCTAGGTAATTAACCTCTAGCATGATAAAGGGGCCCAGGGCAGGTAGCTCAGTGAGACAAGCTCCGGTCTGCTTAGTTGCAGTCTGAATCTGGATCCTGCTGAAGACTGGATTCTTCCTAACCAGGATTCTGTTGCGCTCAATATTTCATAGCCTTCTATCAGCTGGATTCGACTGCAATACTGTAGAAATGGCCACAAAACCGTGTCACCAATCATTTTAAGTATTAAGGATAGCCTTATGATTTTTAGTGCGAACTTCTCAGAATTGAAGCTCGGGGCCCTTTACATGAAGCCACGGCTCAGCAGCGGTCTTGATTTCTTTAACGGACCTGAAATTGCCACATTGCAAAAGCTCATATTTTTTTCGGAATAAATGGCAGTGTTTTTGCATTAATTACTTATGAATATTTAACGTCTCGTTTACTACCGGCGTCGCCAATTTTGAACAACTCGGCCCTGTTTTTGTTTCCCGTAGTCGAAGGGGACTATAGTAATGTGTTCCGCCTGTCCGTCAGTTTGTGGACAAAATGTTGTGTCCTGAACTCCTCTTTCAATTTTCATCTGATTTCTTAAACTTTCTGGATATTGATATCACCTCCTGACGTGCACCATATTTTATTGGGGATAAGATCGGACCCTTTCTTTCAGAGTTATGGGACTTTTATCTGAAAATGTGTGTTATGTATTGTTTCCTCAACTCCATCAATTTTCATATGATTTTCGTAAAACTTCCAGGCTATTTATTTCACCACCTAACGTGATTCTTTATTTAAATTGGTGAGGATCGAACTCTTTCTGACAGACTTACGGCCCTTTTTCTGCATATCTGTTCATAGACAAATCTTATGTCCATCTGTTTATACACATAACTTGTGTCCTAAACTCCATTCATTTTCAATCCATATCCATAAAACTTTCAGGATATTGAAACGCTTACCTGGCCTGAATCATATTATATTGGGGTCCTGATTGAAGCTTTCTGACTGAATAACGGCCCTTATCTGTATGTGAACAAGTTAGATACAGAAACGCGCGTCTTTCGCACTAATATTTGTATGGATACGTTTATATTTGAACCACTGGTGGACAATTCGTTCCCGGGGATTTCATCAACCCAGTTAGTCAGTGTTTCAGTGTTTCGGTGGGTCGGGGTTCAGACTCTATGATAGCCCCTACACAAAGCTAAATATTAGTAGGTTGGGGCCGGATGTTTGTCTTTTCTTGGCCCATCGGGGTTCAACTGGTGGTCTTCTTTTGCTCCAGTGTTCCAGTGGTGTTACTGACGCCCCAGGGATCTCCAGGTGTCTCAACACATTTTGGCTGTCGAGTCCTCATCCTTGCTTCATCACAGTCTTTTCTTGATTTTAATTGTTGCCCGTGATGACTCTCTGAAGAGTTAGGGGACCTCCATACGAACCGAACTACCAACTAATTGTATGCAGCGCGGCATAGGGTGAGGGTGAAGGTTTGGGCCCAGTAAAACCAGTTTAACTCCCCCAGTAGTTATTACTGACCGTCCCAAGGCGGTACTTTCTTTGCGGTTGCATTTGTTTTATTTTCGTTGCTGTTTGGTTTATTGCGTTATCATTTTAACCCTTCTGTGATAAAAAAATTGAAAATAGGTAAAAATAATTGTTAAATGTTTTTCATATAATTTGCTTAGTCCGTTGTAACCCGTCTGTTGGTCTAAATTATTTAGTTCAATAAAGATAGCTGAGTTGCCATCTATTTGGGAAAGAGCTGCTGACTCGGCTTATCACTTGTAATTTATTGTTTGTTGGGATGTCTTTGTCAATCTTTCCCTTTGATGTTGGGGAATGGGTTTGGGATCTGATTCAGTCAGTTCCTGAAGTGTAGTTACTCTTAAAATTGGTAAAGATAGCTGAGTTGCCACCTACTTGGGAAAGAGCTGCTGACTCGGCCTATCACTTGTAATTTATTGTTATTTGGGATGTCTTTGTCAATCTTTCCCTTTGATGTTGGGGATAGGGTTTGGGATCTGATTCAGTCAGTTCCTGAAGTGTAGTAACTCTTTAAATTTGATTCTGATTCTCTACCATTAGGTCACTACTTAAACACTGATTTAAAGTAATCTCATTCGATTTGATGTTTTTCTGGTAAAATTTCTAAATTATTCTTAAAACTAAGACATATTTGTCATAGTGACAAGGATCTTAGCTGAGTTCCTGAGCACCTGTTCGGTGCTGTTTAACTTATTGTGTTTTCATTTTAATTTATAACCTTAACCCTTCTGTTGGCCTAAATTATTTAGTTCAGTAAAGATAGCTGAGTTGCCACCTACATGTATTTGGGAAAGAGCTGCTGACTCGGCTTATCCCTTGTAATTTATTGTTTGTTCGGATGTCTTTGTCAATCTTTCCCTTTGATGTTGGGGATAGGGTTCGGGATCTGATTCAGTCAGTTCCTGAATAGTATTTACTCTTTAAATTGGCTTCCATTCTTTTGAGTTGTTTTGGCTATTTGCGGGTTCTTGCTGCATCGCACATCTCTTTCCTGATGCCCTTGTCTGTGGATTTTCTCGATACCCAGGGGTTGAGGTGGCTCGATGGGGGACGCCTGTGCTCGGGGTTAATAGTAGGCGTCTTTTACCTGATGTCTGCAACTAATGTGTCCCGCGGAATGCGACGGAGAGGGATCTCGTTGTCTGCCGAGACCTGCTCATCATCGCTTTTCTTTCAAACTTTTGGGGTTAAGCGAATCTGCAGAAGTTAAATACAGAAACGCGCGTTTGTCGCACTAAATTGGTATAAATACCTTTATATGAGAACCACTGGGCCGATATCACTGCTTGTCGACAATTTGTCCCCGAGGATATCATCAACCCAGTTAGTCAGTGTTCGATGTTGATTCTGATTCTCTAGCGTTAGGGTCAATATTTTTATTTTTTCAATAATTTTTGGGCCCCTTTAATTATCATAAATAGGGATCCCAGCCGCTTGATTGCACGTTTACTTGTTGCATATACATGTATAGGGCTTTTTTCAACATTTTAACATATTTCACCTTGACAAATGCTGTAGTGCGCCTTATTGTGAAGAACGACCATTATTTTGGGTGTTTATTTTCAAATTAACCCCTTTTCGGCCCCTATAATCTCCATATCTGGGGATGTTGGACTCCTTTTTACCATATTTTCTATCAGTATATGTCAAACTTATTTTGTCATGTCAAATTTAAAAGCAGTCAGTGCTGTCTTTTGCATATTGATAAGGAGAATGAGTGATTTGTGGTAAATTTGACTATTTTTCCCCTTTTCGAGCCCCTTAAATTTTCATAAATAGGGCTCCCAGCCCCTTGAATCCAAGTTTACTGGTGGCATATATAAGGCTATTTTTTGTTGTTGTTTTTTCCAACCTATTTTTATCTAGGCTAATGCTATAGTGTGTTCCAGTGTGAAAAATGATTATTATTTTGGATGAACGTTTTCAAATTTACCCCTTTTTGGGCCCCAATAGTCTCCATACCTAGAGATGTAGGACTCCCTAATGCCATATTTTCTATCAGTTTATGTCAAACTAATAATTTCATAACAAATTTAAAAGTAACCCATGTTGTCTTTTTGTTGATTCCTAGAGACAATGAGTTAGGAACATTAATTTTGACCATGTTTTGCCCCTTTGTGGGCCCTTTAAATGAATATAAATGGGACTTTCAACCCTTAAGGTGTCAAACCCTCATCAAATCAGATAGAATTAATATTTCTACAGCATTTGGACCAGTAATTATAGCTGCAGTGCATTTAATTTGATTATAATAGTGTTGTTTCAGTATGAGCTTCTGTTTTCACTTTTTGCAAGGGGTATGATTTGTTGCCATGGTTACGGCCTGAAGTCAGCTTTGCCCCACTCTGTTTATTTCATTTTCCAAAAATTAAAAGTCTCCTCTTTTAGGTTAAAATATGCAAAGGTGTCATAGAAATGTGCGTTTTTTAAAAGTGATGCTTAAAAATGCCTTAAAACTGTGTTTTGCGATACCTAGTTACCCCACCCACCTTTGAGGACCAGTAGATATGCCAAAAATATTCGAACAACGTTGTTTTGATACTTCATGTTAATCACATAAGTCCCTACTTTGTAGATTTAAAGAGTTTTTGATCAAGCCTTGACTAATCTTGGTGATATACAAGAACGAAAAACGCAAATTTCTACTGAATTTTTGGCATTTTTTCTGCAAAAACAGAAAAAAGTGGTTACCATGGCAACGAGATGACAAACGAAAAAATGAGGTGCCAATTATTTGTTTTTGTTTGACTACAAACAATGTGAGAAAGTTTGAAGAAGAACTTCCGACCTTGCGTTTCTTGAAAAAGCTGGTGCTTACAGAGAATTGGTATTAAATACTGATTTAAAGTATCCTCATTCCATTTGATGTATATCTGGTAAAATTTCTGAATCATTCTGAACTAAGGCATACTTGTCATAGTGACAAGAATCTTACCTGAGTTTAGCTTCCATTCTTTTGAGTTGTTTTGGCTATTTGCGGGTTCTTGCTGCATCGGACATCTCTTTCCTGATGTCCTCATCTGTGGATTTTCTCGAGACACAGGGGTTGAGGTCGCTCGATTGGGGACGCCTTCGCTTGCGGGTTAATACTAAGGCGTCTCTTACCTGATGTCTGCAGCTAATGCGTCTCGCGGAATGTGACAGTAAGTATGGTTCGGAGAGGGATGCTCGTTGCTTGCCTAGACCTGCTCATCATCTCTTTTTTTCAAACTTTTGGGGTTTAGTGACACTGCAGAAGTTAAATACAGAAACGCGCGTCTGTGCCACTACAATTGGTATGGATACGTTTACACTGTATATCTGTCTAGTAACAAATATTTTGTCCGTAACTCCTCCTTTAGTTTTTAACTGGTTTTCATAAAACATTCATGATATTGTTATCCTTACCTGGTGTGGATCATATTTTATTTGGGTTATAATGGGACATTTTCTGCCAGAGTTACGACCCTAAATCTGTAAATCTATTGTCAAATATTGTGTTCCCAACTCCTCCTTCAGTTTTCAACCGATTTTCATAAAGCTTTGAGGATTTGTTATCACCATTCAACGTGGATCATATTTTGCCGATGTCATGATTGTACCCTTTCTGCCAGAATTATGGCCCTTTATGCGCTAATCTATTATTTGTATAAACTTACAGAAATGGTATTCAGCATCTGTTTATGATCAGATATTTGACATAATTATGATCTTTGATCATCACTCAGCTTGTTGCCATGATCCTCTCAAGATCAAGTTTACCCACTACTGACATATCCATTCGTCGGGGAACGTTTTGCTTCGGCCGTTTATTTAGTTTTGGAAATAAGCTGCCAGCTCAAACAAATAGACGGGATGCAATATTGTTTCATACCCGTTTTCCACTACGTCTGCCTTTGAAACCTTGCTATTTGACCTCAGCGTTGCCTGATGAAGAACTTCTTTAGAAAGTTTAGCGGGTTTTTACAGACTGTAATGCACTTGCCTAGGTCCAAAGCAGCAGTCCATAACGACCAAAACGAAACATAAATCGAATGCGCTAAAGGAAGCACTTACACACAATTATTTTCTTATTCACTCTAACAGCGATTTTAATTAATCAATATCTAAATCAAAAAAAGATATCTGTGTCAAAACATTGGAGAAAATAAGAATGAAAAGAATGCTTAGCTGACAGATTCGAAGACTATGCTATCCCGCAATATGACAAAGAACTCCTTACAGTTTTTAATATCAATTCTCTATAACTTTCGGAAAACGTTGGCCACGCTATATCTGGGATTTTAGTAATTTTTTGTCTACATATCAGGTTTGATGCAAAACCACCATAAACGGCGTTGAAATCTTCATTCTATGTTTCGTTGCCATGGAAACGGAGAATGTTTGTTCCGGGAAGATGGCAGAAAAAATGAAGATAAAAAAATGGGAAATTGGCAAAATTGTTTATTATTTTCTAGTCTCTACAAAAACTTTTTGGAAAAGAAATGTTTTTAACATCAAAGCCTTAAGTTGGCATAGCACAATGATATAAAGTTGGTGACAAAATTTCCCATAGGTTTCTTACACTAGTGGCCCGAAAAAGGGGAAAATTGGCAATTTATCAAATTTGTGAAAAATGCAATATTACAATTTTTCGGCGGAGTTTTTGGACAGTTTAACAGAAGATGTCTAGACAACGACTAGTATGGTGTTAAAGAACAATATATGTAAAAGTAAAATATAAAAAAAACTGGATGGAGAAATTCAAATCAAAAGGTCAAGGTCAATGCTAAAATAGCTAAAAAAAAGTGCTATTTTAATGCCCTTTTTCGACATTTATTCTTATAAATATCATTTTTTATGTTTTAAAGGGGGTTTTAAAGCACAAAGAACTATTATACATTATTAATCTGATCATCACAGCAACACTAGTTTATCCAGGAGCAACAAGTTTTCAAGGTCAAGGTCACCAAAATCCAGAAATGTTAATAAATAACATGTTTTACATGAAAATTATGATCTTTTCCTCCTTCGATGAAGTATGTTATTGTAGCAAACAGTCTAGATACAATTTACAGTAACTATGCTTCGATTTTTGACATAATTCAGGTCGAAGGAAATTGCAGTGCCAAGGTCAAGGTCACAAACATCCACGAAATTATGGCACAAATGAACTCTGTATCATGCATTATGATCATTTACAAACTCTGACAATTCTTGACTTCATTATTAATTGGTCATGCTTAATATTATGACACATCATATGAATCAGATGGACCATTCAAGGTCAAGGTCACTTATTTTTAGTCCGAGCTCTCTGTCAACATTTAGGAATTTTCGTCGATTATAAGCAATTTTCGTAGGCTTTATGCAATGTTTGCTGAAAGTCTCCATAGTCCTATCAAAGGTAAAAACCGTCAAAATACAAATCATTATGAAACCTGTACAGCCTTCAGAATTGATGAAATATGTCGGTTGATGTGCGTTTTTGTAGCATATAACTGGCAAAAAAGAAGGAAAAAGGTATTTTAAAAAAAATGACGAGTCTCTCCATAAAAATACGGGTTTCGTCTCTGGTTCCCCGTTAAGCAATGTAATAATGCAACAGCGGCACAATCAATGGGATCCTTGCCTAATTTTTTGTACATTGTATTTTTATCACCTGTGAAACGCCTGTACCTTATATTTTTACCGCCTGTACGTTGTATTTTTATCGCGAAATAAAGCTTGTGAAATCAAAAGTAGGTCATTTTTGTTGGCAACTAAAATGACCTAGTTATTTTTTTAAATCTATTTTATGGTAAACTCAAGGACGTTTTGATTTTTCAAAGCCGGCCCATCACGATAATAATCAATGGCGAAACTGTAGTGAGAAGTCTGCAGCGATACCTCCTGATAAAATATTTCATGCTGATAGAGCAATGGGGCCTTGAAGCTTGCTGGGTAAACAATAAATGTTTGCGAATAGTTTATACCAATCATACCATTTGCATTAAATGATTCGTCGAGGCCAATGCCATCAGAAATCAAGAGATTCTTGTGTCTACATGTCAGTTCATATAAGATAGCTGCATCATTAATCGTCAGTCTGGAAATAATAAAATGTTTTCATGGATGCATTTTTTTCTAATTCACTGTGGGAATTAACTCTTTAAAGGATCTCTGTAAATTCTGTTTTAATCATTCTAGTACACTTTTTGAAAAGCCGGTAGCTGATGATGTAAGAAGGGGTATGAAACCCGCCACCCGCACCCGTGCTCAAAACCCACCATTGGAAATTTTAGTGACGACCTTTGAGAAATAAAAGTTTTATTCTAGATTTTATTCCGAGATATTGTGTCACACTATACATTAGTGTGAAAAATCAAAATAGGTCCATAAATGAAGGCGCTGCAGCGATGACAAAGTTTTTTATAAATAACCACTATGGTATCTTTTACGCCTATCTTTTTGCATAACAATTATCAGTCATTGCTGCGCTGGATTCGTGTTAAATTTGGGTGTCGACCCCTTGTCTACTTTCAATTTACTCTAGTTCACGTGACAAGCTTAATCCTTTCAATATTCATACTGAGGGTCTCAATGAATATTTGTTTTATGAACTTTAACAGTTTAATATCCATTTACTTATTTTCCTTACTTCTGCTGCCTTAAATGTCTTAATATCCCTTACTTATTTTGAGCAGTATATATATAAAAATAATAATAACACTTAAATTATAACAGTACAGGATATTACTTACACAAAAACATATTTATTTGAACAGGTGGCGAAGGTATGAACTCGATTGACAAGCACATGAATCTGTTTTGTGAAGAATTGGAATTAGACAGCAACCTCATCAAACGTCTAATAGTAGAAGGCCTAGTCCAGCAAAGTATAACACAGGAACTCAAGCAAACCAAGACAAGAGCTGGGCGGATGAAATGCTTACTAGGTCAAATGGCCTCTCCCGAAAAAGGGTACTGCATATTTGTTTGTGCCGAAAATTTTCCACAATGAGTAAAGATATCTATGAAATAGATATATAAGTCTGAAGTCCATTTTATAGGTTTCTCGGACCATTTTACATGGTTATATAAAGTTGTAATTGCATCACTCAGAATACAAAATCACAGACTACAGAATATCAAATCCCTTAGCGGTCATCTTCTTGTAATTGTGGGTAAGAATACAAATATTATCTTTATACTTGAAGGTGGTGATTATAAAAGAAAAGTTGAAAAGGGTTATTTGTGGAAAAGGTGTCCAAATTATGTTTGTCATCATTATAATTTGACTAAGACGTGAATGTCACCCGAGGTTATCATTTATATAATCTTCGTACAACTATAGTTCCAGACGCTACATAACAGATTTCGAAGCAATCCGCCCATTGGTTTTGGAAAAGTAGACTTTTAATTCTGTTACCATTGTGGCCATCTTGATCATGTGATCCCGACCATTTGACTACAAGATCTTTCTTCCTCTCATCCCACACAGACTTCAGCATGCAAACTTGCAGCATGCATTTCTCTGGCTTTTGTCACCTGATATTATCAGAGTCACTGATAAGGCTTCAGTAGCCGAAACTTCGAAGTATGGCCCACGTTTTTTCTTTTGAATGTGTTCTCTGCTCTTATAGGAATGATAGTGGTCAAAGTACCCAAACTCTTTAAGATTTTAATTTACTTCACTGCAGCTGGTGTTGTGCCGTGTGGCGGCCGTAAAACGTCTCCCCGTAGATCATCCATAGAGTAGATTATATTTTATTTTGTCCTTTGAGATCAGAGGATATATTCTGAGATATCAGATCCAGATCATCACGTTTTAATCATATGGATAGTTTTTTATACTAATCAGTCTTTAGGTCGACTACCTTTAGAAATGGCAGCATGCGTTTCTCTGGTTTTGTCGCCGGATATTGTCAGGGTCACTGATGAGGCTTCAGTACCAGAAACTTCGAAGTATGGCCCACGTTCCTTCTTTTGAATATGTTTTCTGCTCTTGAAGGAGCTCCTTAAGATTTTACTTTCATATGAAATATAATTGTAATTAAATTGTTCGCTCAAAGTGACCTTTAGTGAAGGTCACTAAATGACCTTAACCTCTTTAATTCGTAGGGGTTGAATTTGTCTTCATTACCGTATCACAGACTCTAATAGCAACATAAAAATGTACCTTTGCAGATTTTCCTATTCAAAAGACTAAGGTCCAAAATTTAACCTTGCTCTGAGGTAAGTCAGTGCCGTCAGGAGCATCATTTATATGATCTTTGTAGTACAATGGTCTCAAATGCTACTGACGAAGTTTCAAGGCGGTCTTCTGGTTTTGGGGAAGAAGATCTTTAAGGTCTTTACCATATACGCATGGTGGCCATTTTGGTCCTGAGACCTATACCAAGTATGTGAACTTGCTTTCCTCCTTGCCTGAAGTCTGCATATAAAATCTTTTTACCTGCAGGTGTAGTTTAGTTGCTGAGCAAAGTAAAAAGATAGGCAATGATCAAACCTTATGATTTTATGAAAACATTCCAGCGAATGAGTTTTAATTTTACTGGATGTTAATGATGACAATTCACAGAATTGCAGTAACATAAAGACTCCGGTGATTTAGGCTCATTATGGACCTCCTGTTTTTCGTAAAAGTTGGTCGCATGACTCACAGATCTTTAAACTTAATGTCATTTGATACAAAATTTATGAAACTCGTCTAAGCATGTTTCCTAATTTTTCATATAAATTGATTACCCGCTGTCCTCACTAGCATAGGATCGCCATGTAAATGCTTGCTTGTATATGAATGCTCTATATCTAGTTTAAATAGCAGCAGCCATTTTTATATTTGAGAGGACTTTTAACGGTTTATCCCATATATGGCATTGATCATTCATCAAATATAAGGAGTAAATACACTTCAGGAACTGACTGAATCAGATCCCAAACCCTATCCCCAACATCAAAGGGAAAGATTGACAAAGACATCCCAAAAAAAAACAATAAATTACAAGTGATAATTTTTAAGAGTAACTACACTTCAGCAACTGACTGAATCAGATCCCAAACCCTATCCTCAACATCAAAGGGAAAGATTGACGAACACATCCCAACAAACAATAAATTACAAGTGATAAGCCGAGTCAGCAGCTCTTTCCCAAATAGGTGGCAACTCAGCTATCTTTACTGAACTAAATAATTTAGACCAACAGAAGGGTTTAAATGAAAACACAATAAGTTGAACAGCACCGAACATAAAACAAATGCAACCGCAACGAAAGTACCGCCTTGGAACGGTCAGTAATAACTACAGGGGTGGGGGTGGGGGGTTAAACAGGTTAAACTGGGCTCAAACCTTCACCTTCACCTTCCGCCACGGTGCACACATGTACCACACAACAGACTAAACAAATAACTATATACGGAAAGCATTTAATAACTATTTTTACCTATTTTCTATTTTTTATTATAGAAGGGTTAAAATGTAAAACACAATAAGTTAAACAGCACCGATCTTAATACAAATACAACCGCAACGAAAGTACCGCCTTGGGACCGTCAGTTATAATCGTTAATAACTACTTGGGGTTTAAACCGGTTTTACTGGGCCCAAACCTTTACCCTCACCCTCCGCCGCCGTGCAAACGGTTAGTTGGTAGTTCGGCTCGTATGGAGGTCCCCTAACTCATCAGTGAGTCATCATGGGCAACAAACTTTATTTCTTCCGACACATAAATGATAGTGGTCAAAGTACCCAAATCATAAGTCCGAACTCGGTCATTTAAACATAGACAATTCCGGAATATTTTAGATACACAGACATGGTCCCCACAAAGAGGTGTGAGCAGGTGCCCGCGGGGTAGTAAGCATCACCTGCCTATTATTATACACCCGCCATAAAAGTTGAATAAACAATTCCATAAAAGTTTTCTAAAAAATCGGCTCGAGGAGAATATGTTTGAATTTGTTAAAATATGACTGAAATTGTTCACATCTTAAAAAACGACTTTCACGTCTGGGTCGAAAAATGGCAGTGTCAATATTCAAAATTATTATCCGGACGATGGCTATAGCCTATGACAAAAGGAAATGTTCTAAATGCAATAATATACTCGAAAAAAATATTAAGGGGTCAAATTTTACCCTGCTATTTCTGGAACATTTCAAACATTTGGTAAAATAAATCATTTCTACCTTTCATTTTATTCATTTTGCAAGTTTTATACACATGAAGTTTGAACAGATAGCCTTTATCTTGACCAAGTCCAGGCTTTAAGTAAAACTACCCCTAAAATGAAAGTGGTTTGAATTCCCATAGAGAACTGATAGTGTGTCAGTTTAGTCAAGCAACTTTTTTTCCAGCTTGCTGACCTCGAAAATGATTAAATTTGATGACTATCGAGCAATTTTGCAAAAAAAATCATGAATTGGCGAAATCGAAAATTTTGGTGAAATTGCTCCTTATGGACTTCTGACCACTAAGATTTTGAGGGTAGTGTGAATTGAAGTCCAGACGTGGTGATGATAAAGGCTATAGTTTCAAACTTCAAGTGTACAAAACTTGCAAAATGAATGAAATGGAAGATAGAAATTATTTATTTTACCAAATGTTCGAAATGTTCCAGAAATCGCAGGGTAAAAGTTTGACCCCTTAATATTTTTTTCGAGTATAAATTTGCTGTTTACGTCACTGTATGTATTTTTCTGCAGGTACAGAGTCATCAAAGAACATGTATGTTTAAGAAACACATTTCTTTTTGACGAACTAGAGAAACGAGATATTGGAAAACTACTGTTCACGTGTGAAGCACAAATGGATATTGAGTCGTCAGGTATTCTTTACATTATGTTTGATTTAGTTTTTTTATTTTAATAAAAGGGTCAGACTACCAAAATCATAAAGTCGAACTCATAAATCAAAGCAACATTGTGAAAATCCAAAATATTTAGATACACATCCGAAATATTTAGATACACGGGCATGGCCCAAAAACAGAGGTATGCTCAGGCGCTTGTGAGTGGTAAGCACCACCCACCTTTTATAAGACATCTGCTATCTTTCTGTATCTGCTTGACGCTAGTCTGTAAAAATTGAAGTCCAGTAACTAAAGGTATATTATGTTTTGGCCGCGCCCATCAATCGGAAATAAGTTTAGAAACGACAACATTGCAGGGACCAATAAGGTCACGGTGTCCTTTGTCGAATGTTTATACCCCTCCACACTTCAGTGGTGGGGTATTATGTTATACCTTTCGGTGTCCGTCCGTCCGTGCTTACCATTTCCGATCGTTAATTTGAGTATTTATTCTCGATTTTTTTTTCAAATTTCATACATATTGATATTGGCAATGAGTGGTATGGGATTGTTAATGGGCAAAAGCCGTCCATTTTTAACAGAGTTACTGTCCTTTTTCGTATTGGAAAACTGGTTTCTGACCTGTTATTACTTTACTGATTATGATATCTGAATGTTTCTTCACAGAAATGTTTCACATCAAAGGTTACATATTGTGACTCAGGACCGTCACTCTGACTATCCCAGTTTGTGAGTTGTCCGCCCTTGATAGGTCTGAAAGACGGTTTTGACCTATTGTTCCTTTACTATATGGAATATCAGAATGAAACTTCACAGATATCTTTCACATCAATGGTTACGTATTGTTACTGAGAACCTTAGTTCTTACCACTTACCTTTCCCGTTCGTGAGTTATCTGCCCTTGATTGAACTGAAAAATGGTGTTTTACCCGTAGTTCTTTTACTATAAGAAATATCTGAATAAAACTTCACAGATATGTTTCACATCATAGGTTACGTATTGTGACAAAGAACCAGCACTCTTACCTTTCCGGTTCATGAGTTATCTGCCCTTGATATGCCTGAAAATGGTTTTTGACCTGTAGTTCCCTTTCTATATGGAATATCTGAATAAAACTTCACAGATATGTTTCACATCAAAGGCTCCATATCGTGACTGCGAACTGTCACTCTGACCTTTCCAGTTCGTGAATTATCCTCCCTTGATCGATCTGAAAAATATTTTTTATCTGTAGTTCCTTTACTATATGGATTATCTGAATGAAACTCCATAGATATGTTTCACATAAAAATTACATATTGTGACAAAGGACCATCACTCTTATCTTTCCATTTAGTGAGTTATCCGCCCTTGATCGATCTGAAAAATATTTTTTATTGTGAGTTCCTTTACTATATGGATTATCTGAATGAAACTTCATAGATATGTTTCACAAAAAAAAGTTACATATTGTGACAAAGGACCAACACTCTTACCTTTCCAGTTAATGAGTTGCCTCCCTTGATTGACCTTAAAAATGTTTTTTGGCCTGTAGTTCCTATACTGTATGGAATACCTGAATGAAACTTCACTGATATGTTTAACACCATAGAATAAGAAATACAGTCTCTAAGCTCAAAGAAATGCTTACAGCCTGATCTACTGGTCAGAATGCTCCACATTGTTGGGTATTTTATATTAATATTTATTTACAATAAGGACATCATATCTCTGTCTATCCCAGTTTTATGGCTATTAAGCTATATATATCTCAAAAAATTAGTTACGATGCCCAGCAGTGGCGGGGTGTCATGCAGTGTCTGTGGTGCTCTTATTTAAATGTTGAAACAATCGTCGCTCCATGATAAAACTGTGACACCAATTTTCCCTCGATTCCTGATATAGAGTCTAGCAAAGCATACTAAATGAGAGACATAAGCAGAAGTAATCTAACAACTTTAACATGGATATTTTTCTGTGGGAAAAAACGAAGTTCTTTTGTTTTAAAGCCTTGTTACAAACTTTCCATATTATCAGTAAAGACAGAGCAATTTAAATATGAAGCAGATAATATGGAAGCGCTCAAAACTAAATGAGAAAATTCGCAGTAACTGACACAATTATATCCCTGATTACATCCCAGACACCATGTGGGAGAAGACAACACAAAATTAGACACCAACAAAGACATCACCAGCTACGGCGAGCAATGAAGGGCTTTCGTAACCAGACACTGCATGGTCACTGATGCGGCTTGAATACCCAAACTTCGAATTATGGCCAATGTCCATTCTTTTCAATGTGTGTTCTGCTCTTGAAGGAGCTATTTTTAAAAGATTTTTATTTGATCGGTTTTCAGTCGAAGCACTCGCACATGTTCAACACAACCAAAACAATAACTTACCACCCACACAACATCAACCAACTAGTTCTTTTTTATTTTTTTTTTTATTTTTTGAAATTTTAGGGTTACGGTTTTATTTTAGCTGATAGTGAAGCAAATGCAGCATTTCGATTTCTTTCTGGTGAGGAGTTTTTGATGTCATTGAGTATACAAATCCGCATATGTCACGCTAAATTTGGTAAAGGAACTTTTATATTAGATGGCATAGAACGAGGGACACAGTCCCCTCGTTGATGCCTACACTGTGGTCGTTTCTACACGAATTTTCAATTGATGGCCACGGCCGAAAAGTAGTATGACATTCAGATATCAGACGATAGACATGGCGAGTATATTATAATAGACATGTGAGGATAACTACTCGCAAGCTATTGCTTCAACTCTGGTTTGAGGTAAACGTCTGTGCATCTAAATATTTCGGATTGATCAATGTTTGTATGGTGTATTAAGTAACAAGATAGGCAATGATCAAGAAGTTCCTCTTATTATTTTGTTTCTGTCGTTTGACGCCAAAAACCTGTTCTGGGACGTTTTGGGTCTAGTCTACCGTGGTTTTACCGTGGATTTTCTCTGCTCCAGAATTTCAGTGTTGCTGTTTTTGTAAATCCTCGAATTAGTTTTATCTTAGTTTTAATTCTGATTTCTGTGTTTCTGATATATTACAATTATAAGCTAGGGGCCGTCCACGCAAACCGAACAGCTAATTGTCTGATGAACCAAAGCAGTTTTAAGGGCGGGGGTTAGTCGAGTGGAAACCGAATAAAGCCACCCAGTAGTTTCATTGCTGGCCGCCCGAAGGCGGCACTTGTGTTTTTGTTCTTCTTGTACGTTTTGTATGTTGTTTATTTTTTCTTTTGCTTGTCATTGATATAGTGTTTGCGATTTTTCAGAAGATATCTAATGCATGAGACAATAATATATACAGTAATGGAATTTAAACTATTTGAATACACGTGACAAACGTGAAAGGGTAATTAAAACGTGTGATTAAATTGTTACTCGGTAGGGTCAAGTCAGGTAAACTCGGACAGCGGGTTAATTCGAACACTGACATTGTTTCCATTATATGTCAGTTGTATGTACCAAAACAAAAACAGTAAAAATCCTGATGAGACGGCTATTTATGAGCCGTCTCATCTTGATTTTCACTGTTTACCATGGTGTGTCCGAATTTACCCGCTGTCCGAATTTACCTGACTTGAATCTAATGTGGTTTCCGTCTTCCGCTTTATGTGAACATTTTCTGTATGGAGGAGAGGAAAACACACGCTCGCAGAATGCAGCGGTACCAATTTAAACATGACATCAAACTTCGAAAACGACAGGTATACAGTTACAGAAACAGTATTTTCCGTCCTACCGCGGTCTGCTTTGAAATTGCGTGCAGTAAAAATATGAAATTTTGAGTCGGTTAAGATAAAACTTAATGACGTTAACCTCATTTACAGCACCGACAAACAAATATCAATGTATTTATAAATTACTTGGGATGCTTAAGAAATCAGTCGATATGATGTTTGATTCGAGTCTTTTCTTGTAAAGTGTAAAACGATAAATGACATTAAATGACAACTTGTTAGATGCCAATTTGAGCGTTCCCCATTGTGATTTAAGCTATTATGTAAAGTCATGGCGGTTTTAGTGCTGTAGAATATCGTTTATTATAAAGCTGGAATCAGCTTCAAAAACTGTAGGTTAAAGAAGGTGAAAATAGAATTTAGAGACAGTGACGCTGATCCTAAGCAGTGCAAAGGTCGTCACGAATGACATAATTTCTGTAACTTGAGTAATTTTATGATTTCTAATAAAGCGTATACCTCTTAAGTAACCTGAAATATGGAATTGCCAAAATAAAATACATTTTGTATGAGGCGGTTTTAATTTCCTTGAGTATGTATATGTATTTAACATCACCAGTGTCCTTATATTCCAAAAAAAAGTAAAAAGTATGCAAAGACCAGGAACTGAAACAATCAAAATCCAAATCCAGCCCTAAAACCATAGTTGGAAACAACTAAGATTACAAATAATCAAGATACAGAGAACATATGGCCAACCGAGTGAGCAGCTTGTTCCCAAAAGGTGGCCACTCAGCAACCCAAACCGAACCAAAAATAATAAGAACATACATAAGGTAAAACATCACAGAAACTCTGACACCAAAAACAGGCAACAGAGAACCACAACAGAACTACCGCTTTGGAACGGTCAGTAATGAATTACTGGGGGGCTTAAATCGATTTTACAGGCCCAACCTCACCCTCAGTTTCTGAAGTGGTACAAAACATTTAGTTGGTTGTTCGGTTCGCATGATAACCCTCTAACTCGTCAATGAATCATCATGGTAAACACATAAATCAAATTTCAACACCATGAAGAAGCAAAGACGAGGACTCAACAGATACAACGGGCCGTCTGACAGGTGGAGATCCCTGTCCTGCCAAACAACCCCACTGGAAATCTGAAGCAAAAGAATGTCACCAGTTGAGCCCCGGTGGACCAAGCAACAGACAAAGACTTGAGAAAAAAGTAATGGGCAGTTGTGGCATGCAACCTACATCCCTATCCAACTACACTTACTTCAACATTATCCGCAGGCTGTGCAGCTACAGACATTAGATAATTGACGCCTATGTATTAAATCACCGGTACAGTCCTCCCCCTCCTTACCACATCAGCCCAATGGCCCAAAAAAAGATGACATATAAGGGCATCAGGAAGGAGATGTTCGATGCACAAGAACCTGCAACAAACCAAAATAATCCGAAACAGTAGAAAGTAAACTCCGCTAAAAAAACATGTTTCTATGACAATAAAGTCTTCTTTTTCCATCTTTAGACAATTTTACAAGAGCTTTAAAATGATAATTATAAACAAATACGAAGTGATATAGTCAGAAAGTGTAACTGGTATGAATAAAGATTATAACTGTTACGAAAACCAAGGTGATTTTATATTTGTAGCGTACGATAGAAAATTCGATAGTTACTTTTGTACTGTCTGTTTTTGCTTTATTTGTCGACAGATGTTTTCCGTCTCCTTGGACACAGTATACTTGGAAAGTCTCAAATGAAATCTGCTTATTCGATGCGGAAGGTACGACAGAACTTTTTAGCACAAACATTATGACTGCCCTTGTTTCGTCCGATTAAAATATAATTTTTACAGACAGTTTTTGTGAGTATGTATATTGTTTTCACTCCTGAGTACGTGAAAAGGTGATTTTGTATTCGAGTTAACAGACAAAATACTGACCTTTCAGCATGAGAAATCTCTGTTGGCATTATTAAACTAATTTTAGAACTAATAAACTATTAAACTAATTAAACTAATTTTAGTAAAGAGAGAGAAAAAACCGGCAAATTAACTGAAACAGTTCAAGATTTAATCGTAAAACATAGCCAGGGTATAGGCTAATATTTACCTTGTTTTGGGCAAGCCTGTTTAAATCATTTATTGAAACTTCATGAAACTTGCAGATAACCATGCTAGGCAAACATCTCGAACGAATTCGAATATTGGTCAGCCAGAATACTCACTTCAGAGGTACTTGCTCTTGAAGAACGAAAAGAATCCCATACGGTTACAATAGAAAAAAACATCGAATTAAATCACACTTGCTGTTAACCAGGACAGGCTTAAACACATGGGCGAGTTCAACTTTTAGCCATTTAGCCTCAGAGTTAATCGCCCTTTATTGTTTAAAAAGCCCATTTAGACCTTCTCCAAAACATAGCTAATTCAATAGCTCATCTTAGCAGAAGGTTTACAAGGTGAGCTTATAGTATTGGCTTGGTCCGTCGTTCGTTGTCCGTCGGGCGTCGTCAGGGTTAGGTTTTTTAAACAAAAATATCTCCTGAATCAACGTGTCAGTCTTAATCAAATTTTATGAAGCCTTCCTGGGTGGGGAATCGACTGCATACAGTTTTGGGATAGATCAATTGAAAACGGTGGTTATCATGGCAACGACAAAGGTTCCATAGACTTATAATGGGGAAAATGTTGTGCGGGCAATTTGAGTTGAATCTTAATTTTAGTTGAATCTTAACTACACTTGCAGGTATGCAGGTATCCGGACGATTACGTGTTTATTTTTCATCTGATAATCACCAAGCCTACAGATAATCAGAACAAACATAAACCCTTGACGGAATATGATTTTGATCTAGATCGGATGAACCACTTCAGTGTTACATCCACAAGAGCGCCGGAAGCTTTTCCTTTAAACTTATACGAGTAATGTTGAAAATGTTGTCCCTGGCATAGCAACTTTGTATTTTAACGAAAATTGATCATAACTAGCTGATAACTAGGACAGGCACCAGATCATGAAAGAGTTCGAAATTCGGCTATGTTGTACAAATCTTCTTAGAGCTACTTGGCCTTGAGTACTAAGAAAGCCCATATTTGACTTGTCAGGACGATTATTTTTATTTTTTCATCTGATTGTCCTCAAACCTACAGATAAACTGGACAGACATAAAATCCTGACCTGATTCGATTTGGGGTTGTTGAGCTTTTACGTGCAAAAGCAACGCGCGTGAGCAAAGCTCACGCGCGCGGACGCGCGAAGCGCGTCCGTGCTGCTGCACGCCTATAGATAACATGCATCATTAAAAAAAGCTACTTCCACAAAGAGCAAATCCAACACCTTCCAGCTTAAAACTTTTGGACAAATATGACTGCGCCCTTAAGCTGTTTACATTGGATTTGTCCCGTTTCTGTTATGCAAGGTCACACTGAGCCGAGAACCATGCTCGATCACATGCCCTTCCTTGACGAAGTCCCGCTTCTGAGAGAGTGACCAAAAAAGTTTTCTTCAACATTTATTTCTTTTTGTTCTATTTTTAAAGGCGGTCAATCCAACTTAGAAGTCCAAATAAGTAAACGGTAACTGATTTAGCTGTGTATCAGCAAAAGGATAAATAAACAAACAATAGGGGACACTGCGTCATAAATCACATGCCATTAATCTCGTGCGTGGATTCGATTGGATATGATGGCCGCCATCGTTAGAATTGACCTCGATATTTCGGAAAAGCGACTATTTTAAAGACAACATGGTCAATGTAGAATACGAAGGACACGGAAATTCGTGAATAGAACCAAATACCTCGATGTGCAATGACTTCCATGCAGAGCAAGAACCTTTAGCCATTCAAATGTCATCCAGTATCTATAGTTGTAAATTATCCAAAGCTTGGTAGCGATACATCTACATTTTGCTTTAAAAACTTGCTTCACTTTCCCGTTGGCATCGTCAAAGTATGTTTACAAACACAGCGTTGACCCTTGTTTTGAGGTATGTCACGACATGATGACGTCATAAGACAACGCGCGCAACGTACCATCATCTAAGGACTTTTCATAAAACTTGTGGCCCGATTTGACAATCAGTTCAATTTGACAAGCCAATGGATATCGTATGATGTTGATGTATTTGTGAGTTTGGATTCCATCTCATGTTAAAGTGATAATAGATATGGCATCAAGCATTTATGCCATTGTGAAGGAAACTATGTTTCTCAAATAATTTAAAAATAGTTGTGGCAGTATTATAAAGGGTATGCCTCACTCATACAGGCAAGGGTTGCCCTTTACTGGATATCTTCTATGTTTCACCATATGGATATATACTTAGGACAATGCTTGCAGGTATTAGTTATATATTATCATTTGTATTGTTTGTATATGTACTATGTTATATGCCCGGCTAGGGCCCATTACGGAAATAAAAAATATTCTAATTCTAATTCTAATTCATCGGGCTATCGACGTTGAGTGACGTTGATTAAACACTGATTCAACGTTTGTGTGCCTGCAGGGTACCCCTTTGTATACATGACGTCCCGATTCTGGGAGCCTACAAATCGGACCTACAACATTGAATCAGCGTTGTGTGTTATGTGTCTGCTGGATATGTACCCTTTGAAAGATGACATCCCATGCATCGGACACTCAACGTTGAATCAACGTTATGTGCCTACAGGATAATTATCTCTTTGCATGACACTTCTATTCTAGGAGCCTACACATCAGGTACACAACGTTGAATTACCGTTGTGTTCCTGCAGGATATGTACTCTTTGTAAGATGACACCCCCATTCTGGGGGCCTACACATCGGACACATCGGTCGGGCGATGAGTTTCAGTGCCGGGGCGTCCTACACATTTGGATAAGAGTAGGGCAAGGGCCAACTCTGTTTTTAGGTGCGGATTTGGATATTTTTTCCCTCTTGCTTAATATCATCTTTTTCTCTCTCCCTGTGGGAAACTGCTCGATATAGACTGAAATACTGTCTCAAACCCAAAACAACCAACCAACAAACTTATTTTATCCAGCAACTGGATCTAATTTGATTTGATTTTTCGAGGAATGGAGAACGTTGTGATGAAATTCGGCCATAGTTTTTATTTGTTTTCTATTTATTTATTAAGTTACTATTTCTCTATTTGTTTAACATTTTACCGATATTTTGATGAAAACCAGCTTGAAGCAAACGGTCGAACTTACTGCAACAATCAACGACAATGTGCAAAAACAGAGATATCGGGATTATTAGCAAAGAACTATCAAAAAGGGATACTCTGAAAGAGAAACATCGGCCGTTTGCATACCAGTGCCATTAAAAAAAAAACAACTTGAAACGTAGGTCTCAAGGTCAGAATATAATTGCTTTCAAGAATTTTTATTTATTTATTTCTGCTCTTCCCTAAAAGCAGTGGCGCGGTTGGTAGTGTGCCCGACTCATGATCGAAGGGTTCCGAGTTCGATCCTCACCAGGACCCTTGCGTTCTGACCTTGAGCAAGTCACGTATCCACAGCTCAGCTTGTATAAATGTATATAGATCTAGTCTTAATAAGTCGCAATAAAAGCTCTACAGAGCTTATGTTAGTTGTTGATAAAAAATAAGCGACTATAAATAAAGATTGTTATTAATTTCGTTATTATTACTTTAGCATGTTTTCTTGTTCTCTAAAATTTCAGTGTTTTCAACCGCCTCCCCACCCCGCACAATTACTAAAAGATAAGTCGCTAACCACGAAAACTTTGATACAACCGGGTCCTGGACTAATTAGAAGTTAAATGGCTGCAGATTATATGCCCTCAGCTTTGTAAAAGAAAAAAATCTGCTTTTGCACGCATTTAGGTAACACCTATTTCATATTAGTATAGCCATGGTCCGTCGTCCTCCCGTCCGTCGAATGTCCGTCGGTTCTTCGTTTATGTTTAAAATCTTCTCTGACACTACTTATCCAGTTAAAGCCAAATTTCATTTGAAGCCTCATTGGTTTGGGGAACGAAAGTTTGTTTGCAGGATTAAGGTCATATGACCAAGATTGCAACCACGCCCATATATGGTAAAACCCCTTTAAAATCTTCTTCTCCAGAATCGATATGCTAATGACCATGAAACTTTGTATGATGCATTTAGTCCTGAAGCTCATCAAAGTTTGTTCAGCTGATGACCATAGGCTGACCTTGATCTAAATTGTGACAAGGTCAACTTTCGTACGTTATGGTTTTATATGGGAAAAAGTATAAAAAGTTGATTTCTCAGAAACTATTATAGCCAAAGGTACAATATTTGGTACATATGGTTGACTAAATGACCAGATGAAGCTATTACGTTGCTAAAGTTCAAATTCATTCTTTGACCTTTGTTCAAGGTCAACGACATTCCGTCGCCCATCAACATTTTCAAACATCTTCTCCACTGTAGCTTCTGGGCCCATCCATTAAGTCATATTTCATATGGAGTCTTTCTTATTCATGGGAACAAAAGATTGGTCTTTGTCGCATGAACACGATGGCTGCAATGCATATATATGGTAAAAATAACCTTGAAAAATCTTTTTCTGCAGAACCGACAGGCCAATGACCTTTAGACTTTGTATATCGCACTGGGGACTCAAGTCTATATTAGTTTGTTGAAATGATGACTGTGGGCTGACCTTGACCTACTTTATGGCAAGGTCAACTTTGGTATGTTATGTTTGTGTATAGTAAAGTGTTTAAACAGTGAATTTCTATGTATGGTTAACTTAATGACCAGAAGAAGAAATACGTTGCTTAAGGTCAAGGTCACTCTTTGTTCAAAGTCACTGAGATTGTGTCCGCTCATCAACATTTTCGAACAAGTTCTCTTCTGAAGCCATGAATTTATGTCAAGGCTTAGATTTCTGATGCCAATAAATATGGGGAGGGTATGCTATGGAATTTTTCAAAACAATCAAGTTGCATGCAAATATGTCTAAAATTGGTCAAACTCATGAAAATCCTGCAAAGTGGATGTTTGTTTGTGAAAACGCAGTAGCAAAAGAACCACTGCCATGTCTAAACGGGACAAAACGTCAGACGTAATAAATATGGTGCTCCGCTGTAGCTGTACCTACCGAATTTAAGATGAAAGGAATGCTTTATTTTTCGTTAAAATTTCTGCAAAATTTCACATAAAGAAGCTAAAAGACGGTTCTTTTCTGCAGTGTGAGAGAAATTACTTTAACTGTATTAAATTACCCGATACAGAAAAAGTCCACTTATCTTTTATCACCCTTCTTAGTTATGTCCTGTCTTGGAATTTAACATTTTTCTTTGTTTTTAGACTTTCAGATAATAGCCATAAAGCTCGGAAAATTTCTGGGGAATTTCTTAAAAACTTAAGAGAACTGGGCTCTTTACAAACTAAGACATCTAAGGTTTGACACCTGTAGTGGCAACATAAAGTACAAGTTTGACACCTGTAGTGGCAAGCATATGGTTGGGACATATTGTTTCACAAACACATAACAGTTTCTAGATGACTTTGTCCCGGGTAATGCGACTTTATTTACTTTTTTTTGTTATCGAAACTTCATCAAACTTGTCAATTACTAGGATGGGAATAAAACCTCATACCTGTATGAAAGTTGGCCATGTTGCACAATTAGTCTTAGAGTTGCTTGCCCTTGAGCACTTAAATATCCCATATCTGCATAATGCATGCTACAACGCTTAGGTGAGCAATCGTGGCATATTGTGCGACTTGTTTTTTTTTTTTTTGTTGTTTTTTGTTTTGCTTTTATAAGTTTTAAAGAAAACTTGCAGATAACCAGGATTGGCATAACATTGGCATAACATCTTGAACAAGACCAAAACCTTTATTCGCAGAAAACTATTGTTTCTGCAAATATGCATGCATGAACTCAGGCGAGCAAGCGTTGCCCATTGGACGACTTCTTGTATATTATAAGAGAAAGACTTTATTCTTCTTACCACCCTCAGTCTACGTACTTTTTGCAATTAAATTCAATTCTGAGTACACCCTCTGATTGAATTGAGTATCAGAAAGATAATTTTAGGCATAACGGAAGCAAACTTCCCCACTTTTTAGCCCGCTGCATGTGTTGTTATATCGCACTTAAAAGTTTTTTTTTGCCCTTTCTTTGCAGAGGAGTTTCCAGAAACCGAGTCTACGGACTGTAACAAACAAGTTTCACTGCCATTATACCGGGTAATGGAAAATATTGGTGCGTCAGTCGAAATAAGAGACAGAATGGTACGCCTGCAAGATACTTATGAAGAAATTCAATCGAATCTGCAAAATACTGATAGCTTTGTGTATACTGTTGGGAGTCAGTATGAAGGAACAACGACCAAGAACATTCAATCGGATCTCAACTGCGTGCAAATAGTGAAGAAACCACAACTTGTGACTGACGTATCAGATTCCAAAGACGAAATCAGTGTGCTTCTTATTCAAGACGAAGGCACTCCCGCTGGGTATGTAAAACTGCAGTTGGTGAAGAATCAAGTACCTCAGTCGGAAAAAGATTCACGGCGGTTTCCTGAAGATGGCAACCTATCCAATTGTATCGACAAAGAAAATAGGATATTGGTTTCATCAGAAAACCTGCAATCACAGCAAAGTTTCGAGTTTATTGGACCGCCACAAACATACTGGGAACAGAACTCAGCATTACATATGGCTCGTGGTATTAGGTGTCTCATGTGGCCTACCTGTGCAGCAGAATGGCTGAGAAGAAAACGGAAACACAACTGGCCACCACGTGATTTGCTTGATGAGTGTAAACGATTAGGTGTCGTCTTGGTTCCAAAGACCCATCCATACAGCGATGAAAAGCACATGCTATGGGGAGTTTCTATGTGTCTACAAGAACGCCTGCTCGTGGCCCAATTTAACTCAGTCCAGCTAAAATGCTACATACTTTTAAAGCTCATCAACTCAGAAATGCTGCATAAAGATAAGAACGAAGAAGTCCTTACCTCTTATCACTTAAAAATGTGTCTGCTTCACATTGTAAAAAACACACCAACGCATTTCTGGAGACCAGAAAATTTACTAGCTTGTCTAACAACGGTTTTGAAAGAAATGCTTCGGTGGGCGGAAACTGGGCATTGTCCGAATTACTTTATTTCTGATGAAAATATGTTTGAAGGCATATTAAACAGTGACAAGCAAGAGAAAATGAGAACTGCTTTGGAAGAAGTATTGTCTACTGACATGAAAACTCTCCTACGGCAGTTTCAAAGTGAAAATATTGGAGAGTCCATGATGTTATTAAACGACAATGAAAACGAGGGAAACGACTGCACCAGGAATGTCAATAACGAATACATGAAACAACTTTGCATTGCTTTGCCTGTAATACTGATGATTTGCCAAGTACGTAACCCGATTTTACTGAAAGAACTTAGTGACAACAAATGCATGTTTTACGAAAAGCTTTCCGCTAAAATGTGCCAGCTTGAAGGAACGCTTATTAAACAATCTGATGAGGTCAAAGAAGCAACTGTTGGTCTTATCCTACAAGCTCTACAGCCATGTCTTATTTCAAGCTTCGTTGCTAAGGAACATGAAACTAATGCATTAAAAAAGGCGCTTTTGGATTTCCTAACGCTTGCTGGATCACCTGAGGCAAAAAGAAGCTCTGACACGCTAAAACTCAAAGAAGCATCAATTCGTTTAATGCTGAAGGATCGAGATAAGTCTATGGATATCTTAAACCCTCTAAAATGGAATAAAAGATTGTCCATTTGTGGATGCAAGACCTCTGAATGTATCCTTCCGAAGCCAGAAGATATACTTGATGCAATAGACTGGACTTCAGTCTCTACGATACAACAGGCTTTAACTTCAGTTCTTAGCCCATGCGTGGTGTATTTGCCAACTGAGAAGGATTTCGTACCAAAGGCACTCCAGTTTGAAATGATCAGATCTTACGGAATGCCCCCGGATTCGAGGAACGAGAGCACTGATTATTGGTATGACTGGGCTGTGATTGACGGGCTGTTTCTGACACCATTTTGATGAAGGATACCCATGATGCTCTACGCAATTGTCGTGGTGGCTCTGCAGACATACTGAGAATGCTTAAGCTCTTAGACACAGAGGAAATAAGCCATAAAGAAACATGTTACAATCTTCTAGGATGGGAAATGTATAATTCTCATAACTATGAATTGGCCCTTATCTTTCTTGCACAATCACTGATGATACAACCTCTTCATAATGCCGCGTACTGGCATTTGTGTTTTTTATTCTGTGATCTTATAAATGGGTAGACATGGTGAAAGCTGGATTTGGTTCTGTTTGACCAACACAGAATCAGCAATAATAGCGTGGTCTACATATATTATGACCATAGTAACTGGAAGACATGAAGAAAGAAGACATTGAATATCTAGACGAACGCTACCTGGGTACAGCCCTTTGGCAGAACCAACACAAAGATAAGGATATAACCAAAATTTTTGCATGATATATATGACGATTATTGTAATAAATTTTCCGATTTAGTGCGCTTATAGCACTTATAGAGACAACGAGAAATGTACGTATATTTTTCTCCAACAATTTCGTGATGACAGTTTGTGACGAATGTGTGACTTTAGAAAAGTTTTCTTGACATTTAACTGTATATATCAGTATTATGTAAGAAAATTCATGGATAATGACTGCGTTGATTCGTGTTAAAAGAAAATAACTTTCCAATGTCCTTTTACGGAACTATTCACACGTAGTATAATGTCCTAACGTTGAATCAACGTTGATTCAATGTTGATATAACGTAGTGTGCCCATTGGGAAAGAACTGTACAGCAACAAAATCCATCGCATCTGGAAAACATAGAACCATAGAAAACAACTATTTTTACCATCGTTCTACTTTAATATCAAATCGAAACAGGAAGCATAGTAAACAGCTATCCAGTTGATCGCAGTGCTGGACATGTATCAAGCGGGATCGTTATAGGACGTTTCAATCTTGGAAAGGACAGCAGCTGAAGCAAGCTGTGCTTACAAAGAATTTTATGTGCACCTTACCCCACACTCTCTTTTGATGCAGCTCCGAAAAACAAAGAGGTGTTTTGTCTGCATAGAGGCGCCCTAACACAGTAGTGTGACATCAAAGCAGAGCTCCAGATAAGAAGGGGTAACAGGGATAATTCAGAGATAATTTTTCTTATTTCTCTATGAAAACATATGTTGTGACCCCTCATTAGAACCGTCTCAGAGAGACGGTTCTAATGTGGGGTCACAACATATGTTTCTATGGAAAAATAAGGGGAATTATCCCTAAATTAATAAATAAATGTTTATCCCCTCAAAGCAAACGTAAAATCGTTAGAAAGCTATAAGGAAGCTAAGTTAAGGCTTTGGTATAACCCAAAGTCAAAACAAAAGGAACCGCTGGCTGGAACAGGACGAGTCAGACCAAAAGTATTTATAAACCAAAAGTCTTATAACAATGCTTGCCATCCTCCTATGTAACTGCATGTGATATAGGCTGCAGCTGCAATTTCTCGCGTAGGTATGATATATTTGCACAAATAAAGTGCATGAACAGAGCTTCAACTAAAATGGGATACTAGGGATAATTCAAAGACAAATTTTCTTATTCTCAAAATAATATGTGTTGTGACCCCTTATTAGAACTGTGTTGCGCAGACGATGGCTTTAATAAGGGGTCACAGCATATGTTTTCATAGAGACATATCAAAAAAGTATCCATAATTATTCCTGTTAGCGCTTCTTATCTGGAGCATTGCATGAATATATTATGATGTAAATATTCGGGAATTTTTGCCTTATTTTGTTGTTTTGTAGTTTATTCATTTCTTATATATTAATTTACAGAAATAAGATTCAATTACGTTTTCAAGTTCACGTGAATATCCATAAGTGTTTGATATCAGATTGTTCGTAATGAAGCATAGATGCTGGAACTGTAAATTGTGTTTTAGTGGTTTAACATTTTACCCAATAAAGTTAATTTTGATAATATTTTCTAAATTTTGCAAACAAAGAAATGTGACAAATTATAAATTCACTCGACACTTCTTTCATGTTTTGAAATGGCATTGATAAGCACATTTTCCGGGTCTCAGAAGGAGCTAAAACTTATGTCAAACAATAGACCTGTTAAAAGTTCTCAATCTGATAAACAAACACATTGATGGATAGCGAGATTAACCTGCTACTCAAGATGTAGTTGTGGCAGCCTAAATGCATTGTTGTTATAAGTAAAACAATCTGATGTTTGATTGGCCAGCATAATTCATATTTTGTTGATTAGGGGCGTGCCTAATGTTTGTTTCACAAATTTTGATTATTTTGAAGAATTTTAGGTCAG
Source organism: Ctena decussata (assembly GCA_963989385.1). Lineage (NCBI taxonomy): Eukaryota > Metazoa > Mollusca > Bivalvia > Lucinida > Lucinidae > Ctena > Ctena decussata. The sequence continues at coordinate 57,789,886 of OZ022503.1, forward strand.
TTAGGATTTTCCAACTGAAAAGTTAAGGCGTTATAGTTGGATTTACCAACTAATATATACAAAAATTATAATATTTGGAAACTTCCAATTATAGACTCTGTGGCTAATGAGTGTTAAATTATAGAGCTTGAATGCCAAGTTTCATCCGAAGCTGGAAAACCAGTATTTTCTGTATAGTTATTATGATGTAAATATTCGGGAATTTTTGCCTTATTTTGTTGTTTTGTAGTTTATTCATTTCTTATATATTGATTTACAGAAATAAGATTCAATTACGTTTCTATGTTCATGTGAATATCCATAAGTGTTTGATATCAGAATGTTCGTAATGAAGCATAGATGCTGGAACTGTAAATTGTGTTTTATTGGTTTAACATTTTACCCAAAAAAGTTAATTTTGATAATATTTTCAAAATTTTGCAAACAAGGAAATGTGTCAAATTATAAATTTACTCGACGCTCCTTTCAAGTTTTGATATGGCATTGATAAGCACATTTTCCGCGTCTCAGAAGGAGCTAAAACTTATGTCAAACAATAGACCTGTTAAAAGTTCTCAATCTGATAAACAAACACATTGATGGATAGCGAGATTAACCTGCTACTCAAGTTGTAGTTGTGGCAGCCTAAATGCATTGTTGTTATGAGTAAAACAATCTGATGTTTGATTGGCCAGCATAATTCATATTTTGTTGATTAGGGGCGTGCCTAATGTTTGTTTCACAAAATTTGATTATTTTGAAGAATACTAGGTCAGTTAGGATTTTCCAACTGAAAAGTAAAGACGTTATAGTTTGGATTTACCAACTAATATATAAAAAAAATATAATATTTGGAAACTTCCAATTATAGACTCTGTGGCTAATGAGTGTTAAATTATAGAGCTTGAATGCCAAGTTTCATCCGAAGCTGGAAAACCAGTATTTCTGTATAGTTATTATGATGTAAATATTCGGGAATTTTTGCCTTATTTTGTTGTTTTGTAGTTTATTCATTTCTTATATATTAATTTACAGAATTAAGATTCAATTACGTTTTCAAGTTCACGTGAATATCCATAAGTGTTTGATATCAGATTGTTCGTAATGAAGCATAGATGCTGGAACTGTAAATTGTGTTTTAGTGGTTTAACATTTTTTCCAATAAAGTTAATTTTGATAATATTTTCTAAATTTTGCAAACAAAGAAATGTGTCAAATTATAAATTTACTCGACGCTTCTTTCGTGTTTTGATATGGCATTGATAAGCACATTTTCCGCGTCTCAGAAGGACCTAAAACTTATGTCAAACAACAGACCTGTTAAAAGTTCTCAATCTGATAAACAAACACATTGATGGATAGCGAGATTAACCTGCTACTCAATGTGTAGTTGTGGCAGCCTAAATGCATTGTTGTTATATGTAAAATAATCTGATGTTTGATTGGCCAGCATAATTCATATTTTGTTGATTAGGTGCGTTCCTAATGTTTGTTTCACAAATTTTGATTATTTTGAGAATTTTAGGTCAGTTAGGATTTTCCAACTGAAAAATAAAGACGTTATAGTTTTGATTTACCAACTAATATCTACAAAAATTATAATATTTGGAAACTTCCAATTATAGACTCTGTGGCTAATGAGTGTTAAATTATAGAGCTTGAATGCCAAGTTTCATCCGAAGCTGGAAAACCAGTATTTTCTGTATAGTTATTATGATGTAAATATTCGGGAATTTTTGCCTTATTTAGTTGTTTTGTAGTTTATTCATTTCTTATATATTAATTTACAGAAATAAGATTCAATTACGTTTTCAAGTTCACGTGAATATCCATAAGTGTTTGATATCAGATTGTTCGTAATGAAGCATAGATGCTGGAACTGTAAATTGTGTTTTAGTGGTTTAACATTTTACCCAATAAAGTTAATTTTGATAATATTTTCTAAATTTTGCAAACGAAGAAATGTGACAAATTATAAATTCACTCGACACTTCTTTCATGTTTTGAAATGGCATTGATAAGCACATTTTCCGGGTCTCAGAAGGAGCTAAAACTTATGTCAAACAATAGACCTGTTAAAAGTTCTCAATCTGATAAACAAACACATTGATGGATAGCGAGATTAACCTGCTACTCAAGGTGTAGTTGTGGCAGCCTATATGCATTGTTGTTATAAGTAAAACAATCTGATGTTTGTTTGGCCAGCATAATTCATATTTTGTTGATTAGGGGCGTGCCTAATGTTTGTTTCACAAATTTTGAATATTTTGAAGAATTTTAGGTCAGTTAGGATTTTCCAACTGAAAAATAAAGACGTTATAGTTTGGATTTACCAACTAATATATACAAAAATTATAATATTCGGAAACTTCCAATTATAGACTCTGTGGCTAATGAGTGTTAAATTATGGAGCTTGAATGCCAAGTTTCATCCGAAGCTGGAAAACCAGTATTTTCTGTATAGTTATTATGAATTTTTGCCTTATTTTGTTGTTTTGTAGTTTATTCATTTCTTATATATTAATTTACAGAAATTGGATTCAATTACGTTTTTAAGTTCACGTGAATATCCATAAGTGTTTGATATCAGATTGTTCGTAATGAAGCATAGATGCTGGAACTGTAAATTGTGTTTTAGTGGTTTAACATTTTACCCAATAAAGTTAATTTTGAAAATATTTTATTAAATTTTGCAAACAAAGAAATGTGTCAAATTATAAATTTACTCGACGCTTCTTTCATGTTTTGATATGGCATTGCTAAGCACATTTTCCGCGTCTCAGAAGGAGCTAAAACTTATGTCAAACAATAGACCTGTTAAAAGTTCTCAATCTGATAAACAAACACAATGATGGATAGCGAGATTAACCTGCTACTCAAGGTGTAGCTGTGGCAGCCTAAATACATGGTTGTTCTAAGTAAAACTATCTGATGTTTGATTGGCCAGCATAATTCATATTTTGTTGATTAGGGGCGTGCCTAATGTTTGTTTCACAAATTATTTTTTATTTTGAAGAATTTTAGGTCAGTTAGGATTTTCCAACTGAAAAGTAAAGACGTTATAATTCGGATTTACCAACTAATATCCACAAAAGTTATAATATTTGGAAACTTCCAATTATAGACTCTGTGGCTAATGAGTGTTAAATTAAAGAGCTTGAATGCCGAGTTTCATCCGAAGCTGGAAAACCAGTATTTTCTGTATAGTTATTATGGTGTAAATATTCTGGAATTTTTGCCTTATTTTGTTGTTTTGTAGTTTATTCATTTCTTATATATTAATTTACAGAAATAAGATTCAATTGCGTTTTTAAGTTCACGTGAATATCCATAAGTGTTTGATATCAGATTGTTCGTAATGAAGCATAGATGCTGGAACTGTAAATTGTGTTTTAGTGGTTAAACATTTTACCCAATAAAGTTAATTTTGATAATATTTTATTAAATTTTGCAAACAAAGAAATGTGTCAAATCATAAATTTACTCGACGCTTCTTTCATGTTTTGATATGGCATTGCTAAGCACATTTTCCGCGTCTCAGAAGGAGCTAAAACTTATGTCAAACAATAGACCTGTTAAAAGTTCTCAATCTGATAAACAAACACATGGATGGATAGCGAGATTAACCTGCTTTCAAGGTGTAGTTGTGGCAGCCTAAATGCATTTATGTTATAAGTAAAACAATCTGATGTTTGATTGGCCATCATAATTCATATTTTGTTGATTAGGGGTGTGCCTAATGTTTGTTTCACAAATTTTGATTATTTTGAAGAATTTTAGGTCAGTTAGGATTTTCCAACTGAAAAGTAAAGACGTTATAGTTTGGATTTACCAACTAATATATACAAACAATATAATATTTGGAAACTTCCAATTATAGACTATGTGGCTAATGAGTGTTAAATTATAGAGCTTGAATGCCAAGTTTCATCCGGAGCTGGAAAACCAGTATTTTCTGTTTAGTTATTATGATGTAAATATTCGGGAATTTTTGCCTGACTTTGTTGTTTTGTAGTTTATTCATTTCTTATATATTTATTTACAGAAATAAGATTCAATTGCGTATTTAAGTTCACGTGAATATCCATAAGGGTTTGATATCAGATTGTTCGTAATGAAGCATAGATGCTGGAACTGTAAATTGTGTTTTAGTGGTTTAACATTTTACCCAATAAAGTTAATTTTGATAATATTTTCTAAATTTTGCAAACAAAGAAATGTGTCAAATTATAAATTTACTCGACGCTTCTTTCATGTTTTGATATGGCATTGATAAGCACATTTTCCGCGTCTCAGAAGGAGCTAAAACTTATGTCAAACAATAGACATGTTAAAAGTTCTCAATCTGATAAACAAACATATTGATGGATAGCGAGATTAACCTGCTACTCAAGGTGTAGTTGTGGCAGCCTAAATGCATTTATGTTATAAGTAAAACAATCTGATGTTTGATTGGCCAGCATAATTCATATTTTGTTGATTAGGGGCGTGCATAATGTTTGTTTCACAAATTTTGATTATTTTGAAGAATTTTAGGTCAGTTAGGATTTTCCAACTGAAAAATAAAGACGTTATAGTTTTGATTTACCAACTAATATATAAAAAAAAATATAATATTTGGAAACTTCGAATCATAGACTATGGGGCTAATGAGTGTCAAATTATAGAGCTTGAATGCCAAGTTTCATTCGAAGCTGGAAAACCAGTATTTTCTGTATAGTTATTATGATGTAAATACTCTGGAATTTTTTGCCTTATTTTGTTGTTTTGTAGTTTATTCATTTCTTATATATTAATTTACAGAAATAAGATTCAATTACGTTTTCAAGTTCACGTGAATATCCATAAGTGTTTGATATCAGATTGTTCGTAATGAAGCATAGATGCTGGAACTGTAAATTGTGTTTTAGTGGTTTAACATTTTACCCAATAAAGTTAATTTTGATAATATTTTCAAAATTTTGCAAACAAGGAAATGTGTCAAATTATAAATTTACTCGACGCTTCTTTCATGTTTTGATATGGCATTGATAAGCACATTTTCCGCGTCTCAGAAGGAGCTAAAACTTATGTCAAACAATAGACCTGTTAAAATTTCTCAATCTGATAAACAAACACATTGATGGATAGCGAGATTAACCTGCTACTCAAGGTGTAGTTGTGGCAGCCTAAATGCATTGTTGTTATAAGTAAAACAATCTGATGTTTGATTGGCCAGCATAATTCATATTTTGTTGATTAGGGGCGTGCCTAATGTTTGTTTCACAAATTTTGATTATTTTGAAGAAGTTTAGGTCAGTTAGGATTTTCCAACTGAAAAATAAAGACGTTATAGTTTGGATTTACCAACTAATATCCACAAAAATTATAATATTTGGAAACTTCCAATTATAGACTCTGTGGCTAATGAGTGTTAAATTATAGAGCTTGAATGCCAAGTTTCATCCGAAGCTGGAAAACCAGTATTTTCTGTTTAGTTATTATGATGTAAATATTCGGGAATTTTTGCCTTACTTTGTTGTTTTGTAGTTTATTCATTTCTTATATATTAATTTACAGAAATAAGATTCAATTGCGTATTTAAGTTCACGTGAATATCCATAAGTGTTTGATATCAGATTGTTCGTAATGAAGCATAGATGCTGGAACTGTAAATTGTGTTTTAGTGGTTTAACATTTTACCCAATAAAGTTAATTTTGATAATATTTTCTAAATTTTGCAAACAAAGAAATGTGTCAAATTATAAATTTACTCGACGCTTCTTTCATGTTTTGATATGGCATTGATAAGCACATTTTCCGCGTCTCAGAAGGAGCTAAAACTTATGTCAAACAATAGACATGTTAAAAGTTCTCAATCTGATAAACAAACATATTGATGGATAGCGAGATTAACCTGCTACTCAATGTGTAGTTGTGGCAGCCTAAATGCATTTATGTTATAAGTAAAACAATCTGATGTTTGATTGGCCAGCATAATTCATATTTTGTTGATTAGGGGCGTGCATAATGTTTGTTTCACAAATTATGATTATTTTGAAGAATTTTAGGTCAGTTAGGATTTTCCAACTGAAAAATAAAGACGTTATAGTTTTGATTTACCAACTAATATATAAAAAAAAATATAATATTTGGAAACTTCGAATCATAGACTATGGGGCTAATGAGTGTCAAATTATAGAGCTTGAATGCCAAGTTTCATTCGAAGCTGGAAAACCAGTATTTTCTGTATAGTTATTATGATGTAAATACTCTGGAATTTTTTGCCTTATTTTGTTGTTTTGTAGTTTATTCATTTCTTATATATTAATTTACAGAAATAAGATTCAATTACGTTTTCAAGTTCACGTGAATATCCATAAGTGTTTGATATCAGATTGTTCGTAATGAAGCATAGATGCTGGAACTGTAAATTGTGTTTTAGTGGTTTAACATTTTACCCAATAAAGTTAATTTTGATAATATTTTCAAAATTTTGCAAACAAGGAAATGTGTCAAATTATAAATTTACTCGACGCTTCTTTCATGTTTTGATATGGCATTGATAAGCACATTTTCCGCGTCTCAGAAGGAGCTAAAACTTATGTCAAACAATAGACCTGTTAAAAGTTCTCAATCTGATAAACAAACACATTGATGGATAGCGAGATTAACCTGCTACTCAAGGTGTAGTTGTGGCAGCCTAAATGCATTGTTGTTATAAGTAAAACAATCTGATGTTTGATTGGCCAGCATAATTCATATTTTGTTGATTAGGGGCGTGCCTAATGTTTGTTTCACAAATTTTGATTATTTTGAAGAAGTTTAGGTCAGTTAGGATTTTCCAACTGAAAAATAAAGACGTTATAGTTTGGATTTACCAACTAATATCCACAAAAATTATAATATTTGGAAACTTCCAATTATAGACTCTGTGGCTAATGAGTGTTAAATTATAGAGCTTGAATGCCAAGTTTCATCCGAAGCTGGAAAACCAGTATTTTCTGTTTAGTTATTATGATGTAAATATTCGGGAATTTTTGCCTTACTTTGTTGTTTTGTAGTTTATTCATTTCTTATATATTAATTTACAGAAATAAGATTCAATTGCGTATTTAAGTTCACGTGAATATCCATAAGTGTTTGATATCAGATTGTTCGTAATGAAGCATAGATGCTGGAACTGTAAATTGTGTTTTAGTGGTTTAATATTTTACCCAATAAAGTTAATTTTGATAATATTTTCAAAATTTTGCAAACAAAGAAATGTGTCAAATTATAAATTTACTCGACGCTTCTTTCATGTTTTGATATGGCATTGATAAGCACATTTTCGGCGTCTCAGCAGGAGCTAAAACTTATGTCAAACAATAGACCTGTTAAAAGTTCTCAATCTGATAAACAAACACATTGATGGATAGCGAGATTAACCTGCTACTCAAGGTGTAGTTGTGGCAGCCTAAATGCATTTATGTTATAAGTAAAACAATCTGATGTTTAATTGGCCTTCATAATTCATATTTTGTTGATTAGGGGCGTGCCTAATGTTTGTTTCACAAATTATGATTATTTTGAAGAATTTTAGGTCAGTTAGGATTTTCCAACTGAAAAGTAAAGACGTTATAGTTTGGATTTACCAACTAATATATACAAAAAATATAATATTTGGAAACTTCCAATTATAGACTATGTGGCTAATGAGTGTTAAATCATAGAGCTTGAATGCCGAGTTTCATCCGAAGCTGGAAAACCAGTATTTTCTGTTTAGTTATTATGATGTAAATATTCGGGAATTTTTGCCTTACTTTGTTGTTTTGTAGTTTATTCATTTCTTATATATTAATTTACAGAAATAAGATTCAATTGCGTATTTAAGTTCACGTGAATATCCATAAGTGTTTGATATCAGATTGTTCGTAATGAAGCATAGATGCTGGATCTGTAAATTGTGTTTTAGTGGTTTAACATTTTACCGAATAAAGTTAATTTTGATAATATTTTCTAAATTTTGCAAACAAAGAAATGTGTCAAATTATAAATTTACTCGACGCTTCTTTCATGGTTTGATATGGCATTGATAAGCACATTTTCCGCGTCTCAGAAGGAGCTAAAACTTATGTCAAACAATAGACCTGTTAAAAGTTCTCAATCTGATAAACAAACACATTGATGGATAGCGAGATTAACCTGCTACTCAAGGTGTAGTTGTGGCAGCCTAAATGCATTGTTGTTATAAGTAAAACAATCTGATGTTTGATTGGCCAGCATAATTCATATTTTGTTGATTAGGGGCGTGCCTAATGTTTGTTTCACAAATTATGATTATTTTGAAGAATTTTGGGTCAGTTAGGATATTCCAACTGAAAAATAAAGACGTATAGTTTGGATTTACCAACTAATATATAAAAAAATTATAATATTTGGAAACTTCGTATCATAGACTATGGGGCTAATGAGTGTCAAATTATAGAGCTTGAATGCCAAGTTTCATCCAAAGCTGGAAAACCAGTATTTTCTGTATAGTTATTATGATGTAAATACTCTGAAATTTTTTGCCTTATTTTGTTGTTTTGTAGTTTATTCATTTCTTATATATTAATTTACAGAAATAAGATTCAATTACGTTTTCAAGTTCACGTGAATATCCATAAGTATTTGATATCAGATTGTTCGTAATGAAGCATAGATGCTGGAACTGTAAATTGTGTTTTAGTGGTTTAACATTTTACCCAATAAAGTTAATTTTGATAATATTTTCAAAATTTTGCAAACAAGGAAATGTGTCAAATTATAAATTTACTCGACGCTTCTTTCATGTTTTGATATGGCATTGATAAGCACATTTTCCGCGTCTCAGAAGGAGCTAAAACTTATGTCAAACAATAGACCTGTTAAAATTTCTCAATCTGATAAACAAACACATTGATGGATAGCGAGATTAACCTGCTACTCAAGGTGTAGTTGTGGCAGCCTAAATGCATTGTTGTTATAAGTAAAACAATCTGATGTTTGATTGGCCAGCATAATTCATATTTTGTTGATTAGGGGCGTGCCTAATGTTTGTTTCACAAATTATGATTATTTTGAAGAATTTTGGGTCAGTTAGGATTTTCCAACTGAAAAATAAAGACGTTATAGTTTGGATTTACCAACTAATATCCACAAAAATTATAATATTTGGAAACTTCCAATTATAGACTCTGTGGCTAATGAGTGTTAAATTATAGAGCTTGAATGCCAAGTTTCATCCGAAGCTGGAAAACCAGTATTTTCTGTTTAGTTTTTATGATGTAAATATTCGGGAATTTTTGCCTTATTTTGTTGTTTTGTAGTTTATTCATTTCTTATATATTAATTTACAGAAATAAGATTCAATTGCGTATTTAAGTTCACGTGAATATCCATAAGTGTTTGATATCTGATTGTTCGTAATGAAGCATAGATGCTGGAACTGTAAATTGTGTTTTAGTGGTTTAACATTTTACCCAATAAAGTTAATTTTGATAATATTTTCTAAATTTTGCAAACAAAGAAATGTGTCAAATTAAAAATTTACTCGACGCTTCTTTCATGGTTTGATATGGCATTGATAAGCACATTTTCCGCGTCTCAGAAGGAGCTAAAACTTATGTCAAACAATTGACATGTTAAAAGTTCTCAATCTGATAAACAAACACATTGATGGATAGCGAGATTAACCTGCTACTCAAGGTGTAGTTGTGGCAGCCTAAATGCATTTATGTTATAAGTAAACCAATCTGATGTTTGATTGGCCAGCATAATTCATATTTTGTTGATTAGGGGCGTGCCTAATGTTTGTTTCACAAATTATGATTATTTTGAAGAATTTTGGGTCAGTTAGGATTTTCCAACTGAAAAATAAAGACGTTATAGTTTGGATTTACCAACTAATATCTACAAAAATTATTATATTTGGAAACTTCCAATTACAGACTATGTGGCTAATGAGTGTCAAATTATAGAGCTTGAATGCCAAGTTTCATCCGAAGCTGGAAAACCAGTATTTTCTGTATAGTTATTATGATGTAAATACTCTGGAATTTTTTGTCTTATTTTGTTGTTTTGTAGTTTATTCATTTCTTATATATTAATTTACAGAAATAAGATTCAATTACGTTTTCAAGTTCACGTGAATATCCATAAGTGTTTGATATCAGATTGTTCGTAATGAAGCATAGATGCTGGAACTGTAAATTGTGTTTTAGTGGTTTAACATTTTACCCAATAAAGTTAATTTTGATAATATTTTCTAAATTTTGCAAACAAAGAAATGTGTCAAATTATAAATTTACTCGACGCTTCTTTCATGTTTTGATATGGCATTGATAAGCACATTTTCGGCGTCTCAGAAGGAGCTAAAACTTATGTCAAACAATAGACCTGTTAAAAGTTCTCAATCTGATAAACAAACACATTGATGGATAGCGAGATTAACCTGCTACACAAGGTGTAGTTGTGGCAGCCTAAATGCATTGTTGTTACAAGTAAAACAATCGGATGTTTGATAGGCCAGCATAATTCATATTATGCTGATTAGGTGCGTGCCTAATGTTTGTTTCACAAATTTTGATTATTTTGAAGAATTATAGGTCAGTTAGGATTTTCCAACTGAAAAATAAAGACGTTATAGTTTGGATTTACCAACTAATATCCACAAAAATTATAATTTTTGGAAACTTCCAATTATAGACTCTGTGGCTAATGAGTGTTAAATTATAGAGCTTGAATGCCGAGTTTCATCCGAAGCTGGAAACCCAGTTTTTTCTTAATAGTTATTATGATGTAAAATTTCTAGAATTTTGGCCTTATTTTGTTGTTTTGTAGTTTATTCATTTCTTATATATTTATTTACAGAAATAAGATTCAATTGCGTTTTTAAATTCACGTGAATATCCATAAGGGTTTGATATCAGATTGTTCGTAATGAAGCATAGATGCTGGAACTGTAAATTGTGTTTTAGTGGTTTAACATTTTACCCAATAAAGTTAATTTTGAAAATATTTTCTAAATTTTGCAAACAAAGAAATGTGTCAAATTATAAATTTACTCGACGCTTCTTTCATGTTTTGATATGGCATTGCTAAGCACATTTTCCGCGTCTCAGAAGGAGTTAAAACTTATGTCAAACAATAGACATGTTAAAAGTTCTCAATCTGATAAACAAACACATTGATGGATAGCGAGATTAACCTGCTACTCAAGGTGTAGTTGTGGCAGCCTAAATGCATTGTTGTTATAAGTAAAACAATCTGATGTTTGATTGGCCAGCATAATTCATATTTTGTTGATTAGGGGTGTGCCGTATGTTTGTTTCACAAATTATGATTATTTTGAAGAATTTAAATTATAGAGCTTGAATGCCAAGTTTCAACCGAAACTGGAAAACCAGTGTTTTTTTGTATTAAAACTGTGACAAACATTAGAAATTTAGACTACAAATTAAAACTGGACATCAACCTTATTTGTTTATTCTTGATTTAGCCTATAGTTCAAAGATACGTGGAATCCTCATCATTATAAATACTTGAAACAGATAGACTAGATTTCGCACAAAACATAGATTTAACTGAGTAGGAATCAAAACAGTGGAAAGTGTCATTTATCATTGGATTTACTTGTTTTAAAATAAGTCAAGAATAAGTTCGTGAAATTAAAGAGACTAAACGTTAACATAACTGGATAACGCACATAATGATTATTTATTGAAGTTTAACAAGACGGCCCGATTTTAAATATGCAGATGCTTTTACAAATTTTATCAGTTTGACAAAATTTTAATACGCACCTGCTAATAGGCAGCGATGCCTCTAGCCTACTATGGCATCTTCATGTGCGGTGGCTTGTTGCACTTTATCACTTCATAGGGAAAGAAAGCTGTTGGAGCTTTGCATTGCAGTATTTGTTTTCACATTACAGTTTACTTATTCTTTCAGTTAGTCCCATTGGAAGCCTATAATCTATATATGTAGCATTTTCTGGGTATCGAATCATAGCAAACTGCACCAGAAACTGGTTATCAGCTACAATATATCCCTAAAACGATTATAAACAATGTGGTAAACCTGCGTTATTGGTAAGTTCTTAAGTGTGCTGTGCAAGCTGTTTAACCCATTATGATCCATTATGGCAGTGGACTATTCGACCCTTATCAAATATAGATTAGTCCATTTGACAATTATGTGATGTCTGGCTTATTTAATCACGTTGTAAGGAGAAATTACGCGAACAGTGTAAATAGGCCTGGGTTCGAGGTTATAAAACTTGAGAATAATCTCAAACTCAAAATAAAGCACATTGATTGGCTGCTTCCGAGCATGTGCTCGGAAGTAGCCAATTAGTGTGCTTTATTTTGAGCTTGAGAATGTACTCAAGTTTTATAACCCCCGGGCTAGGCGCCGCGTATTGCGGCGTTTGATCTGAGTCTGCATCGTTTGCCTTTCTCCTATCTATGAGACGCCTACGCATTAATGGGCAAACAAACAAACAATATTTAAATGAGCCACGATACGAGAAAACCAACAGAGTGGTTGTGCGCCCAGCGCAAACTCAGATCAGCCTTTGCATCTGCCGAGTCTGATTAAACTCTTTACTGAGCACTTAAAGTGTATAATTTTTGTAACATGCAATTACGTTTTTAAGTTCACTTGAATATCCCTTTGTGTTTGATATCAGATTGTTCGTAATGAAGCATAGATGCTGGAACTGTAAATTGTGTTTTAGTGGTTTAACATTTTACCCAATAAAGTTAATTTTGATAATATTTGCTAAATTTTGCAAACAAAGAAATGTGTCAAATTATAAATTTACTCGACGCTTCTTTCATGGTTTGATATGGCATTGATAAGCACATTTTCCGCGTCTCAGAAGGAGATAAAACTCATGCCAAACAATAGACCTGTTAAATGTTCTCAATCTGATAAACAAACACATTGATGGATAGCGAGATTATTTTGCTACTCAAGGTGTAGTTGTGGCAGCCTAAATGCATTGTTGTTATAAGTAAACAAATCTGATGTTTGATTGGCCAGCATAATTCATATTTTGTTGATTAGGGGCGTGCCTAATGTTTGTGTCACAAATTTTGATTATTTTGAAGAATTTTATGTCAGTTAGGATTTTCCAACTGAAAAGTAAAATGTTATAGTTTGGATTCACCAACTAATATCTACAAAAATTATAATATTTGGAAACTTCCAATTATAGACTCTGTGGCTAATGAGTGTTAAATTATAGAGCTTGAATGCCAAGTTTCATCCCAAGCTAGAAAACCAGTATTTTCTGTATAGTCATTATGATGTAAATATTCGAGAATTTTTTGCCTTATTTTGTTGTTTTGTAGTTTATTCATTTCTTATATATTAATTTACAGAAATAAGATTCAATTACGTTTTTAAGTTCACGTGAATATCCATAAGTGTTTGATATCAGATTGTTCGTAATGAAGCATAGATGCTGGACATGTAAATTGTGTTTTAGTGGTTTAACATTTTACCCAATAAAGTTAATTTTGATAATATTTTCTAAATTTTGCAAACAAAGAAATGTGTCAAATTATAAATTTACTCGACGCGTCTTTCATGTTTTGATATGGCATTGATAAGCACATTTTCCGCGTCTCAGAAGGAGCTAAATCTTATGTCAAACAATAGACCTGTTAAAAGTTCTCAATCTGATAAACAAACACATTGATGGATAGCGAGATTAACCTGCTACTCAAGGTGTAGTTGTGGCAACCTAAATGCATTGTTGTTATAAGTAAACAAATCTGATGTTTGATTGGCCAGCATAATTCATATTTTGTTGATTAGGGGCGTGCCTAATGTTTGTTTCACAAATTTTGATTATTTTGAAGAATTTTAGGTCAGATAGGATTTTCAAACTGAAAAGTTAAGACGTTATAGTTTGGATTCACCAACTAATATCTACAAAAATTATAATATTTGGAAACTTCCAATTATTGACTCTGTGGCTAATGAGTGTTAAATTATAGAGCTTGAATGCCAAGTTTCATCCGAAGCTGGAAAACCAGTATTTCCAGTATAGTTATTATGATGTAAATAGTCGGGAATTTTTGCGTTATTTTGTTGTTTGTAGTTTATTCATTTATTATATATTAATTTACAGAAATAAGATTCAATTACGTTTTTAAGTTCACGTAAATATCCATATGTGTTTGATATCAGATTGTTCGTAATGAAGCATAGATGCTGGAACTGTAAATTGTGTTTTAGTGGTTTAACATTTTACGCAATAAAGTTAATTTTGAAAATATTTTCTAAATTTTGCAAACAAAGAAATGTGTCAAATTATAAATTTACTCGACGCTTCTTTCATGTTTTGATATGGCATTGATAAGCACATTTTTCCTCGTCTCAGAAGGAGCTAAAACTCATGTCAAACAATAGACCTGTTAAAAGTTCTCAATCTGATAAACAAACACATTGATGGATAGCGAGATTAACCTGCTACTCAAGGTGTAGTTGTGGCAGCCTAAATGCATTGTTGTTATAAGTAAACAAATCTGATGTTTGATTGGCCAGCATAATTCATATTTTGTTGATTAGAGGCGTGCCTAATGTTTGTTTCACAAATTTTGATTATTTTGAAGAATTTTAGGTCAGTTAGGATTTTCAAACTGAAAAGTAAAGACGTTATAGTTTGGATTTACCAACTAATCTCTATAAAAATTATAATATTTGGAAACTTCCAATTATAGACTCTGTGGCTAATGAGTGTTAAATTATAGAGCTTGAATGCCAAGTTTCATCCAAAGCTGGAAAACCAGTATTTTCTGTATAGTTATTATGATGTAAAAATTCGGGAATTTTTGCGTTATTTTGTTGTTTTGTAGTTTATTCATTTCTTATATATTAATTTACAGAAATAAGATTCAATTACGTTTTTAAGTTCACGTGAATATCCATATGTGTTTGATATCAGATTGTTCGTAATGAAGCATAGATGCTGGAACTGTAAATTGTGTTTTAGTGGTCTAACATTTTACCCAATAAAGTTAATTTTGATAATATTTTCTAAATTTTGCAAACAAAGAAATGTGTCAAATTATAAATTTACTCGACGCTTCTTTCATGTTTTGATATGGATTGATAAGCACATTTTCCGCGTCTCAGAAGGAGCTAAAACTTATATCAAACAATAGACCTGTTAAAAGTTCTCAATCTGATAAACAAACACATTGATGGACAGCGAGATTAACCTGCTACTCAAGGTGTAGTTGTGGCAGCCTAAATGCATTGTTGTTATAAGTAAACAAATCTGATGTTTGATTGGCCAGCATAATTCATATTTTGTTGATTAGGGGCGTGCCTAATATTTGTTTCACAAATTTTGATTATTTTAAAGAAGTTTAAGTCAGTTAGGATTTTCCAGCTGAAAAGTAAAGACGTTATAGTTTGGATTTACCAACTAATATCTACAAACATTATAATATTTGGAAACTTCCAATTATAGACTCTGTGGCTAGTGAGTGTTGAATTTTAGAGCTTGAATGCCAAGTTTCATCCCAAGCTAGAAAACCAGTATTTTCTGTATAGTTATTATGATGTAAATATTCGGGAATTTTTGCCTTATTTTGTTGTTTTGTAGTTTATTCATTTCTTATATATTAATTTACAGAAATAAGATTCATTTACGTTTTTAAGTTCACGTGAATATCCATAAGTGTTTGATATCAGATTGTTCATAATGAAGCACAGATGCTGGAACTGTAAATTGTGTTTTAGTGGTCTAACATTTTACCCAATAAAGTTAATTTTGATAATATTTTCTAAATTTTGCAAACAAAGAAATGTGTCAAATTATAAATTTACTCGACGCTTCTTTCATGTTTTGATATGGATTGATAAGCACATTTTCCGCGTCTCAGAAGGAGCTAAAACTGATGTCAAACAATAGACCTGTTAAAAGTTCTCAATCTGATAAACAAACACATTAATGGATAGCGAGATTAACCTGCTACTCAAGGTGTAGTTGTGGCAGCCTAAATGCATTGTTGTTATAAGTAAAAAAATCTGATGTTTGATTGGCCAGCATAATTCATATCTAGTTGATTAGAGGCGTGCCTAATGTTTGTTTCACAAATTTTGATTATTTTGAAGAATTTTATGTCAGTTAGGATTTTCCAACTGAAAAGTAAAGCCGTTATAGTTTGGATTTACCAACTAATATCTACAAAAAGTATAATATTTGGAAACTTCCAATTATAGACTCTGTGGCTAATGAGTGTTAAATTATAGAGCTTGAATGTCAAGTTTCAACCGAAACTGGAATACCAGTGTTTTCTGTATTAAAATTGTGACAAACATTTGAAATTTAGACTACAAATTAAAACTGGACATCAACCTTGTTTGTTTATTCTTGATTTAGCCTATAGTTCAAAGATACGCGGAATCCTCATCATTATAAATACTTGAAACAGATAGACTAGATTTCGCACAAAACATAGATTTAACTGAGTAGGAATCAAAACAGTGGAAAGTGTCATTTATCATTGGATTTACTTGTTTTAAAATAAGTCAAGAATAAGTTCGTGAAATTAAAGAGACTAAACGTTAACATAACTGGATAACGCACATAATGATTATTTATTGAAGTTTAACAAGACGGCCCGATTTTAAATATGCAGATGCTTTTACAAATTTTATCAGTTTGACAAAATTTTAATACGCACCTGCTAATAGGCAGCGACGCCTCTAGCCTACTATGGCATCTTCATGTGCGGTGGTTTGTTGCACTTTATCACTTCATAGGGAAAGAAAGCTGTTGGAGCTTTGCATTGCAGTATTTGTTTTCACATTACAGTTTACTTATTCTTTCAGTTAGTCCCATTGGAAGCCTATAATCTATATATGTAGCATTTTCTGGGTATCGAATCATAGCAAACTGCACCAGAAACTGGTTATTAGCTACAAGATGTCCATAAACGATTATAAACAATGTGGTAAACCTGCGTTATTGGTAAGTTCTTAAGTGTGCTGTGCAAGCTGTTTAACCCATTATGATCCATTATGGCAGTGGACTATTCGACCCTTATCAAATATAGATTAGTCCATTTGACAATTATGTGATGTCTGGCTTATTTAATCACGTTGTAAGGAGAAATTACGCGAACAGTGTAAATAGGCCTGGGTTCGAGGTTATAAAACTTGAGAATAATCTCAAACTCAAAATAAAGCACATTGATTGGCTGCTTCCGAGCATGTGCTCGGAAGTAGCCAATTAGTGTGCTTTATTTTGAGCTTGAGAATGTACTCAAGTTTTATAACCCCCGGGCCAGGCGCCGCGTATTGCGGCGTTTGATCTGAGTCTGCATCGTTTGCCTTTCTCCTATCTATGAGACGCCTACGCATTAATGGGCAAACAAACAAACAATATTTAAATGAGCCACGATACGAGAAAACCAACAGAGTGGTTGTGCGCCCAGCGCAAACTCAGATCAGCCTTTGCATCTGCCGAGTCTGATTAAACTCTTTACTAAGCACTTAAAGTGTAGCTAAAGTTCCAAGCTACCTTCATGCGGACAGCGAAGACTCTGATCAGACTGGGCGAATGCCCAGGCTGATCTGAGTCTGCGCTGGGCGCACAACCACTCTGTTGGCTTTCTCGTGTCGCGGCTCAAATCAACCTATCAATACTTATATACCAGGAAGTCGGGTGATCTTAGTGTGCGCTGGGCGCACAACCACTCTGTTGGCTTTCTCGTGTCGCGGCTCAAATCAACCTATCAATACTTATATACCAGGAAGTCGGGCATCCTGCAAACTATTTGAAGTCAAAGTTTTTTGAACTAATGTCCATTTAGCTACCTTGATGATGTCAAAGGATACTGTCAAATATTGCTATGTTTAACTGCTTTTAACGCAGTGTTTATGTAGCCATTTATTAAGTTGTTTATTGGTACATAGTACTTAAACAAGGGATGTTCAGAAAGTTTCGAGATGTGACAGTCATAACATTTTAACCGATCACTATTTTCATTAAAGGATGTTACTGTGAAATAAATATTAAATTATTTAATTTATTGAAACTTGGAATCTTGCATCTTTCACGGGCAACACTGCAAAGCCGCATACGCGTGAGCGGCAGCTACAAAAACCAGATCATGTCTATGCTGTTCTGCCACTTTTACAAAGGAGAACAACTTTTTGTGACTTCACGTTTCCTTCCTTGAAAGACATAGCCTATTCAGACTGAGACCTTCATTTAAAGAGAAAATGTGCTACTTTAGCTTTTCGTATATTACAACTCTCCCCCCCCCCCCCCCACACCCCCCGAATGTGCTCAACCGTATTAGAAATTAATACTGCTCGTTTTGTTATTAAATATACTCAGAAGCAATAAAAATCAGAGGTTTTGGTTTTGAATACTAAGTCTCGTGTAAATGCCTGCGTGGCAATATTAGCAATATCAATTCTACAACAATTGTTTTGAAAAAGTGGGGGGTATACTGATTTACATCTGTCCGTGTTTCCGTCCGTCCGTCTGTCAGTCCGTAATTCCGTAACACTTTTTCGTCAAAGATATATCCACAACCGTATAAGATAGAAACTTAATATTTGGTATACAGGTTGACAATGACAAGTTGTATCGTGGGATTGAGAACGGACCGTCTCCTATGTGTTTTTCTCTGTATTTGTCCCTTTTTCTTTCTCTCCACACTTTTTCGTCAAAGATATCTCCCCAAGTGTATGATATAGAAAGATCATATTGGGTATACAGATTGACAACGACAAACTGTATCGTGAGATAAAATAAACAGCCTTCTCCTATTTGTTCTTCCATGTATGTTCACTTTTGTTTCTCTCCATGCTTTCGGTACTGTAATTTTTCGTAAAAGATTTCTCAGTAACTGTTCAAGGTAAAGGGTTCATGTTTGGTATATGAGTTGACAATGACAAGTTGTATCGTGGTATTGAAAACAGGCATTCTCTTCTTTGTTTTTATTGTATTTATCCCTTTTTCTTTCTCTCCATACTTTTTCATTAAAGATATCTCCGCAATGGTATAAGATGGAAAGTTCATATTTGGTATACGGGTTGACAATGACATATTAAATCATGGGATAGAGAAACAGCCTTCTCCTGCCTGTTCTTCAATGTATTTCTTTACTTTTCTTTCTTTCCATGCTCTCTGTAATGTACTTTTTCGTAAACGATTTCTGAGCAACTGTTCATGATACAAGGTTCATATTTGGTATTTGAGTTGATAATAACAAGTTGTATTGTGAGATTGAAAATAGGCTTTCTCTTCTTTGTTTTTCTTGTATTTGTGTATTTATCCCTTTTTCCTTCTCTCCACAATTTTTCGTCAAAGATATCTCCGCAATGGTACAAGATAGAAAGTTCACATTAGTATACAGGTTGACAATGACAAGTTGTATCGTGTGATAAAAGACAGCCTTCTTTTATATGTTCTTCCCTGTATTTTTTTCACTTTTCGTTCTCTTCCATGCGGTCAGTACTGTATTTTTTCCTAAAAGATGTCTCAGCAACTGGAGGAGCCCCGGTAGCTCAGTGGGTTAACTCTGGCCTACTGATCTAGCGGACCGGGTTCGAGCCCCGCTTGAGGCGAGAATCCTTCCTTCCATAAACGGGGTTCCATTGCACACAGCCTTTCATTATCACCTTACCAGTGTCCTGATTCGACTGAAATATTGTTGAAAAGGACGTAAAGTCGAAAGTCATCCATCCATCCATCTCAGCAACTGTGCAAGGTAGAAGGGTATACGAGTTGACAAGGGCTTATTAGATTGTGGGATTGAGAATAGGCCTTCTCCTACTTATTATTTTATTTTGTTTATCTTCTATCAATACTGTGTATAATGAAATTCCTCAGCAACTGTTCGTCATAGGCTACTCATACATGGTAGATTTGTTTATTTCCTGTTTTGTTTTCTTCATCCAAGCTATATACGTTGGAAGCGCTACAGCGGGGGTATATTCAGAGTTTCTGACAGTTCTAGTTTTAACATTGTAACGACGATAAAAACAAAGTTGTTAGTTCACATGGATAGTTCAGTACAGTTTGCCCGATGAGTTAATGACCCCCATTTCACAACATTTAGATGAATATATCGATAATAGAAATCCGGGACACTGTGCTGATTTCCGTTTTGCAACCTTTCAAACTAATTAATATACAAATAACTACTCAAAATACGTAATGGGGCACTTTTTACCAGTGTGTCCTGCGCTCACTTTAATGACCAATAATTTGAGAAAATAGAAAATTGAGAAATAGGTTTTAAAACTATCAAATATAAAAATAATAATACTATTATCATTAATGTATATATGTTTACATATGTATATATGATTAAGGCACCGTTTACTAGTTTGTATTACTTGCACTTTAAAGTAGTGTTTACCATGCAAATACGTTCGTCAGTATTACGTTACGATAAATTAAAGCTATGCTTGCTATATACTTTTAGACTAGTTAGACCAACGGTATGGACTAAGGCAATGATCATCCCTGTAGATAAAATATGAGCCGCGACACGACAAAACCAACAAAGTTGCATGTGCGCCCAGCGAACACTCAGATTAGCCTGGGCTTCCGCCCAGCCTGATCAGAGTCATCACTGTCCGCATGGAGCTAGCTTAAATTTTAGCTACCCTTTAAGCGCCAGGCAAATACTCTGATCGAACAAAGAGGATACCCAGGCTGATCTGAGTCTTCGCTGGGCTCGCATGCCACTTTGCTTCGTCGTGTCCGTCCCCAACAATTCTCCTCACCTCGATATAGTCACGCATAGTACTGAAAATTCAAATTTAGGATGTAGGGTAGTAGTAAGCTTGTAAAAAAATTACCGCACTAATATTTCTTTGATTTTCCTACAAAATATATCAAAAGATTTGTAAGATAGAGTAGAATACTAGGATAACACAACATTTTTTACTTTAGATCCGTGCTTTAAGAAAAACGTAGAAAACTGAGTAACTGTTTGCTCATTTTCTCTATTTCCCTATATACTATTAGGAAATGATGGCCGTATTAATCAGAGCAAAAATGACCGCATTAAATGTAAACTTAAAAGTTTGAAAAAAATATCTATGTGCAGCTAAAAAAGTGCACTATATTGACCTAACACAACATTTTTCATTTTTTATTCAAGGAAGACAAAAAAAGAGAAAAACTGTCAATGTCCTATATAATTTAATGCTATTTCAAGCTCACGCGATATCGTCGTTTACAGGTAGATTATACGGGGCTGAGGAAAAAAATTGCCCATGCGCCGTTCACTACCCACCATGAAAAGCTACCTACAGGCATAAGTGAACAGGCAAGACAGCCTGAGTGTACACTCAGTTTGCTCTCTGTCTTCACTTTTTGAATAAACAATGACTAACTATTGGATAATTTAAAGTGCACAGACCAACATTAACATAATAGAGTCTATAACGGTGAAGGTAAATGTCTACGCCTCTATGTTTTCCACAGTATTACTAAGGGGAACAACTTCCTCGACATCCTGTTAACTTCCCTGGGCAACAAAACCCATCCAAAAATGAATCCTCTCTTAAAGGAAAGAATGTCTCTCTGGAGCATTTTTTTCTGTTTTGTTATTTTTTTCTCCTAAAGAGGTAACCCCTTATGAAGCGGGAGACAAAATTAAAGAAGCAGAGTTGCTTCCCCTGAAAATGTTACCTTAATTTTATAAGGAAATAAGTGTGTGAATTTTTCATTATTTTTAACAGCCCTTGTATATACATAGTTAACCAGGGCTGAATACATACTTTTAGACGAAGATTGGAATTAATCTAAGAGCACCCCTGGTTAACTAAATATACACAAGGGCCGTTACCAAACGAAAACGAGTTCTCGTTCCCAAATGAACTGGCCAAATAGGCTAAAGAAATTTCGTTTAGCCACGATGACCAAGTACATGTAGTTTTGGAACTATAGGTCTTTTTCGTTGCGTAACAGCTCATTTTCGTTTCATAAAAGCCTTGGAAACATAGTTAACCAGGTGTGATGAGGTAACGGGTTAAAACGTCACGAGTTTTACTGGGATTTTATGACTGTCTCCTGTCTGACAAAATATTCACATTCTGTAATCAAATGCCATTCTTTTTATTCTTACCATATATTATTCTAAATTATTGCATAAATATCGGTTCCACACGCTATTAACAGGCATGTTTTAACGAACAAAAATCATGTATTAACAAGGCGATTCACGTGCTATAATAACCGCTTTTGGGACTTTTCATATGCAAGCTGCAGGGAAATACTCCGTCAGTACAGAAACAAGCGGCAATTTTGCAGATGTAGCTGTCGATAAATGAATTGTTTGCAAGAGTTATACAGATGCGTATATTCTACAAATGGAAGAGCAGTCGACATTGAGTGAAAAATTAAATGATTATGATTTTGACTTGCGAGCTGCTGCTAAAGGTTGGACAAAATTCACGATAGCTGACCATGGCCTGTAACGACGATTTTTATAGAAAAGCATAGTGCGTGTAGGAATTACCAAGGCAATGGCAATGAGGCCGAAAATAGTGCCCAAATATTATCTTTATTTTTATAGCATTGTGCTTGAATATATGCCATAATAACGATCAAACATTCTTTTTTATTATTGCATTCGGCCTCGGTTTTCAACAGCTTTCTCGGGACCTGGCACGTTTTAATGCATGAAAAACTATGTTTATCCCTATATTGTGAAACAGTCAGAATCTTTTACGCCAATAGCACATGTCATGTACTTTATACTTACCATTAATTATTCTAAAATGTGAAATAGTCGGAAGCCATTGCAGAAGTGCACGACCCGGAGGAACCCGGCACCTAAAGTGCTGTATCGCCCCTGAAAAAGGAATACCAAGGTTACTTATACTTGATTAAATCTTACGCGTACTCTGGTAGTGTATGAGTCATGAAAATCCGTGTATTTTTTAACATTCCCGCGACATTTCGAATCTTGAACATGGTGGTAGCTACAAGCTTCAATAGTGATACAAGGGCCATCACTCTTTAAAAGAAAGAATCCGATCCTAAGTGCGATGTGAAAACGATGAACTCATATTAGACAGCTTCTAATCAAAGCTATGCTTACCCCATTGACAAATGTTTTACTTAAAGATTTACACCCTCAATATTTCTATTAAATTTTGAATTTCTCACAAAAGATTATATCCTACGCATGATAATGTTGCTTTTAAAAGTGCATTTATCCGCCAAATTTATGATTTGTGATTGTCACTGAAAATAGGACAATTTAAGAAAAAACACAAAAAGAGCGGCAATAGCGGACCGCCATTCCCGCCAAAAATAAAGACTGGATACGCCCAGCAATTAAATTTAATCAGGTTAAAGTTATATCATGAATAATTTTAAGCCCTTTCTTTAATCGACTTCAGACAGTTATTGGCTGAAAAAAACTCACGTGCACAGATAAGAGGTTAATGCTATTGTAAAGTTATTTATTCCACCAATCACAAAATTCAGAACATGCTTGCAGAAACGCCTGTGGGAATCAATCAATTTATGACGACAAAATATTCCTGAATATTCAAGAAGGGTATGCATTGATATATCGTCACTGCCTCCGTAACAAAGATGTTTTCGCTGAAGATTTTTAAACAAATCTTAAATATGCTGCATACAATTTACCAGTTTCATGATTTTGTGATCATTTCGTAATAAAATATGAGGGAGTATACCTTTAAAGGCAGTGATAACACCTTCAAAGTTTAAGTAAAACAGGTAAACACCTGAAGAGGATTTGCAGCCAAAAAAGTCATTTCATTTCACATATCAAGGACTGTTACATGTACTCTTGCAGAAAGTTATAGAACTGGCAGAACGGACCAGCTCATGACCTTACCGCGGTCTAGTGTACTCTGTACATCTGCTAATGATAATTCTAGAAGAAAACGTCCGATCAAAACGCCATATAATCTGATCTACTGTAGATGGCGAAAATGAAATCTTGAAATTAACCAGTTTAAAACTGACATTTAGCGAAGAGTATCCGTTGTAGAAAGAAACTTTCCAGTAGTGACAATGGCTGTCCCAGCGGACACATAACATCAAAATGATGTCGTAAGGACGTCAATGCAACTTGATGACGTCTCATCGACGTCAATATGACCTCATTTTAGAGTCATTTGCCTGTTCGGTGTAACTCTAGCAAGAAGATTACACGACTACAACCTCAGTTAAACAGGATCTACTTCAAAGAAGGATAATAATACCGCAAATGTTTTATGATATTCTGCCGACTTGTTGAAAACAACTCAAAGTTTTGCGCATATATGAACCGCGACACGAGAAAATCAACAAAGTGGTTGTGAGCCCAGCGCCGACTGGGATCAGCCTGGGCATCCGACAAGTTTGATCAGACTCTTCGCTAAGCGCTAAAAAGATAGCTAAAGGTCTAAGCTACGTCCATGCGGAAAGCGAAGACACTGATCAGACTGGGCGGATGCCCAGGCTGATCTGAGTCTGCGCTGGGCGCACAACCACTTTGTTGGTTTTCTCGTGTCGCGGCTCAATTATATTTTTTCCTTAAAAGTTATTCTTATATTACTATGGCACATCAGTCTCAATAAATAATGTTTAAACGCTATCAGAACTTATACGAAGCAAGGCCTACACGTATGCTCAGATATTACACTACATGTATTTGAGCCGCGACACGAGAAAACCAACAAAGTCGATGTTAGCCCAGCGCGGACTTAGATCAGTCTGGGCATCTGGCCAGTCTGATCAAACTGTTCGCTAAGCGCTTAAAGGGTAGCAAAGGGTCTACCTCCATGCGCACAGCGAAGACGCTGATCAGACTGGGCGGATGCCCAGGCTGATCTGTGTCTGCGCTGGGCGCACAACCACATTGTTGGTTATGTTGTGTCGCGGCTTATTTTACCAAAATCGCAAGTGAAGCTTTAATAGAACGAGAAACTGATCATTACTCTCTTGCTTTTCAGTTGCCGGCTATTGTCATTAGTTGTTGGTCAAGGGTGACTGTATTTCAATAAACAATTTGATAAATGCTAGGAAAAAGAAATGTCTATACTACGAATTGTATTATCTATAATCGTAAGTGAAAGTATCGCAGCTTTCAGCCCAAGTGTCTCAGCAATGTCATGGACAAAATATGACAGTCTGAATGTAAAAATTGATGACATTATAGCTCCACTATCAGATTATATAATCAGTACGAAAAGCATTTTAGAGTGTTTGAGGGTTTGCTCAGTCTCCAACACATGCCTTTCTGTTTTGTACAACGATGAAGACAAATTGTGCAGGATAAACAATAATATTGTCTGTTTTGAAACTGACGCAGTGATTCCTTACCTTACATCCAAATGGACATTATTATATTCCCAACAGGTAAGTTGATATACACGATATTATAATGCACTTACGAATGTACCGCAACGTCTGATTGGAAAACGTCAAAAATTGCGCCAGTATATTCTGCGATATGCCAGTACTGTCGGAAACCCGACGTCAATACGTAACGTCGCTTCTCATCGGTTGACATTTGGTTTTACGTCGCTGAAAGCGTTTGCTAGGGGTGCAAAGAAGTTCATTTCAAAGGTGAAAATGTGAAAAGTGCATTAGAACGGGGATAACTGTATTGAAAATTGACATTAAGACCTTGGTTTAAAGACCTGAGAAGCGAGGGATCGATCTTGCGACCCTTGGATTGGTAGTCCGGAGTGTTATCCACTACACTACAGCCGCTCCTTGTTTAGATGTGAGGTTTTATATATGAAAAAGAGGTTCTTGGCATTAAGAAAACAAACTCTTAATTCTTAGGAAATACATTACTTAAGGTGGTGATAATCACTGATATGGGACAAAGACAAAAATCTGCATAAAACACTGAAAATACAACTGATCTTCCCAAAACTAAGCAGGTGCCTTCTTTATATTGTTTCCCATAATTTAGAATCAGAAAATGCAGGATTATGATAAACGTGATGACTTTGACTTTGATATAGTTAATTTTCCATTTTTGGATGGTGATGTTCCACGTCGTCCCTCTTATGGAGTGTATATTTCTCAACTTATAAGATTTGCTAGAGTGTGTAGTCATGTAGATGACTTTAATGCTCGTCCCTCTTATGGAGTGTATATTTCTCAACTTATAAGATTTGCTAGAGTGTGTAGTCATGTAGATGACTTTAATGCTCGTAATAAATGTTTAACTGCTAAACTTCTTCAACAGGGCTATCGGTATCATAAGCTTAGAAAGGCTTTTTCTAAATTCTATCGCAGACACCATGAATTGGTTTCAAAATTTGATGTCGGATTAAAATTTCTTTTACACCAATGCCTATCGGAACCAGACTTTTATGGTGACTTATTATACAAATTCAAAATGATTAAGGGTAGGACTGATTTTTCTGATCAATTCCGAAATATAATAATACGTCACAAACGTATTGGCTATAATTTAAATGTTATGCGACAGTCTGCATGCTTAGTGATTAACCCAATCACGGTTGATAGCTTTGCTGCACTCTTTAATTGCACACCGGGGGATCGGTCGTCAGACTCTATGATGGCCCCGACCTAAAGCTATATATTTTAGTTGGTTGGGACCGGAGCCTTTTTGTCTGTTGCTTGGTCCACCGGGGCTCAACTGGTGACCTTCTTTTGCTTCAGATTTCCAGTGGGGTTGTTTGGCAGGACAGGGATCTCCACCTGTCAGACGGCCCGTTGTATCTGTTGAGTCCTCGTCTTTGCTTCTTCATGGTGTTGAAATTTGATTTATGTGTTTACCGTGATGATTCATTGACGAGTTAGAGGGTTATCATGCGAACCGAACAACCAACTAAATGTTTTGTACCACTTCAGAAACTGAGGGTGAGGTTGGGCCTGTAAAATCGATTTAAGCCCCCCAGTAATTCATTACTGACCGTTCCAAGGCGGTAGTTCTGTTGTGGTTCTTTGTTGCCTGTTTTTGGTGTCAGAGTTTCTGTGATGTTTTACCTTATGTATGTTATTATTATTTTTGGTTCGGTTTGGGTTGCTGAGTGGCCACCTTTTGGGAACAAGCTGCTCACTCGGTTGGCCATATGTTCTCTGTATCTTGATTATTTGTAATCTTAGTTGTTTCCAACTATGGTTTGAGGGCTGGATTTGGATTTTGATTGTTTCAGTTCCTGGTCTTTGCATACTTTTTACTTTTGTTCATGTTAAAAAGTGTTTTTATAAGGAAAGATCAAAAGGTATTTTTCAGCGCAGAAATCTAAAAATATAATATCATTATTGAAAATATACTTAGTGCTGAGGTTACCTTGTTGCATTACAAAGGGTGTCCTAGCAATTATTTTTTCCAACTCTTTCACACATTATCAGGCTGAGCAGAAAAGAAAGACATAGTCTGTGTCCATTTTTGTTTTGTCAAAACACACAGGAGAGACTATTTAAACAAGGTTGAACAATTACCTTTACACAATTGTCATAGTATCAGTTGTGTATTATTTATATTGTAGATGTTATATAGGTATGCTTGCCTACCCTTTATTCAATGTATGCACCCAGTGTACATGTCCCGTTTACATGGTTGATAATTTGAGAAAAGGCTACTGTTTTCATCTGGTGTACCTTACAATTTGAGAAAGAGTTGGAACAAGTAATTGCTAGGACGCTCCTCATAGTGCTATAACGTACCTTCAGCGCTACGTAATTTTCAATAACGATGTTATTTTTTTTAGATTTCTGCGAAGAAAACTACCTTTTGATCTTTCCTTATAAAAACACTTTTTAAAGCAGCATGTACCTCTTTTGTATTCTAAACTGTAGAGAGCAACACATATAAGAAGTCTGCTAACTTTCAGGGAGATATGTTATTTGTTCATGGTTTTATGCAGATTTTTGCGTTTACCATAAATCACTACCTAAAACTGGCTACCTGTTTTATACACGATATCATGTGAGCAATATACTATTTAGAGCGCAATTTGCATCATTCATCACCATATGATAGCATCCAGGGGCCGTATTTATAAAAGCACTTAAGTCGTTGCTATGCTGTTGCTATGGCTAAATATCTTTGAAGGAGATTCCCTACAACTATGAAATTTGCTCTGGAGGAACAGTCTTTTTTAGACTGTTCCTCCAGAGCAAATTTCATAATTGTAGGAAATCTCCTTCATAGAGATTAAGCCTTAGCAATAGCATAGCAACGACTTAAGTGATTTTATAAATACGACCCCAGAACATTTTTATATTTCCATTCATTCATACAAGTACACAACTGGAACAATGAATTAGGGTAATTTCAAGAATAAAGTCTGTTGGTGAATATAAGCCACCCGGAATAAAACGGAAAGTGTTAAAGCCAAAATGGTGCTTAAATCTAACCATATTCAAACCAAATATTTAATACCATCACTTTCATAGACCTAGGCAAATTACGAAACCTATCTCAAAGAATCGCACAAACTTGATTTCCTGTCAAAATATCCGACGTGAGAAAATATAGATTCAAATTATATGACTAATTCTATCTGACTGCCGAAATTGTTATCGTAGTTTATACAAAATAGTCTAATCAGTTCCCTTCTCAAATCATTTAGGAACAAGAAAAATCTTTAAAAAAAAGATAATCGGCGCAGATTAAATGGAAGTGTGTTTTGTTATATGTCTCTAGTTGAAGATTTGAAAATAACTTTCATGAATAAGTAAGCTATGTCGATAGGCACCCACAACCGTAATTTTGACACTGGGTAGCGACCTCGCAATTGAGCTGTCCAATTTGGAATTCCAAAATGGACCGCGGTCAATCTTGAAATTGACCTGATTTCAAAATAGTTATCAAAATGTTGCACCGTTTGTTTGTATGTATTAAACCGAAAGTAGAAATCGAAAGTAGATCTACGACGAAAAAAGAAAGTTTTGAATATCTGCGTCTGTTTTCGATAACATAAACATTTTGAATTAATATAAGACAGAGTGCTAGTATTCACAGTGCAGTACGACGGAAAAAAACGAGGATTAACTATTCATTGACCTTTGATATTATTGGCTAAATTTTGAAAATTGAATTTATTTTATACAATTATGTCACACACTGATAAAGCCATTATTTTCAACATTTCAAACTTTTTAGTCAAAGCTTTCGAAAAGCGAGCTGAAATTTTAGGAAATATTACAACATGTAGTCAGTATCATATTAAATGTATTATATAACTATGTCACTCTCTGATTTGTATTTGTATATATGTCTGTAATGTATTATGGGCCGGAGGCCTACATCAATGAATATTTTTTTGTATTGTATTGTATTGTATTATATTGTATTTTGACATACGCGTTATTTGACCACTGAAATCTTGTGAAATGTGGAACAATATCGAAATTATATGAGGCTGCGCCTCAAAAAATCTTGTAAGGACATAAATACAGAAATTTACAAGTTTGATGTCACAGTAGCATGACCAGTTTGAGGTAAAATGGTCCATGAAGGGAACAATGATACACTTCTATTTGGGGTAATATTGTCCACCTTGGAATTACAGCTTGAACTTATCATAATTGAGCCGCGATATGAGAAAACCAACAAAGTGGTTGTGCGCCTAGCGAAGACTCAGATCAGCCTGGGCAGCTACTCAATTTGATCAGACTCTTCGTTAAGTGCTCAAACGGTAGCTTAGGGTCTAAGCTACCACCATGCGGACAGCAAAGACTCTGATCCGACTGGGCGGATGCTGGCCGCACAACCACTTTGTTGGTTCTCTCGTGTCACGGCTCATATGTGTATTTTAAAAGTCTTAAATTGTTTGTTAGAAATACTTGCAAACTTGTATTCCCTCCCGCTTAGTTAAGTCTGAATAAAAAATTCTGGATTTTATTTAATTGTATAATATTGCAAATGGGCAGGTCCATACAAGAAGATAGAAGATTCCACTAGGCATTAATTATTTAAGAAGTCAAGTCATGCTATGGGTATTAATTCAAAGTCGAATGTAATGTAAAATGTATAATTGTCAATAACTCAAAGCGATAGAAACTTGTTATTTGAGCCGGGACACAACAAAACCAACAAAGCGGCATGTGCGCCCAGCGAAGATTCAGATCAGCCTCGGCACCCACCTAGTCTGATCCGAGTCCTCGCTGTCCGCATGGAGCTAGGCTAGACCCTTAGCTACCTTTAAAGCCAACATCAAAATCTCTGATCACTGGTGGCTGTCTAGGCTGATTTTTAGTCTTCGTTGGGCGCACATTCCACTTTGTCGGCTTTGTCGTGTCGCGGCTCATTTATTCATTTATTTATTCAGACAAGCTGGCGTATAGGGACAACGACAACAACAACGACAACAACGATAGCACCAACAACCGGAGAGGTTACGTCCACAACATCTCCCGTACAGACAACAGTTGCAACAACAACAGCTGTTTCCACACTATCATCACAGACAACTGCTGCGCCTTTCTGTCAAAGTGTGTATATATACTCCTCGACAAAAGTTTAGCATATTTCAGTTTCCCGTTGGTTCTGTTTTACATCTTGAAGAACAACTGCAAAATATTAAATAGCGATATAATTAATTGACTTTGAAAGAAAGTATACATAGGCATATGTCCGTTGACATTTTGATCCACACATATCATTTTTAAGAATTTTGGCACGTGTAATTGTAATGCATTTTCTAGTAAAACACTATTTTTGAAATTCTAATTGTCTGCATATAAAAAAGTTGCGCATTAAAAAATTCGTACTACCTCAGATGAGAGACCATGTTACTGATGTGTTTCATAAAAAGTTTTCAGTTCGAGAGTATCAAAGGCAACCAACTTTCCGTAAGACAAAAATGATAAGAATCTATAGGAAAATTGCACTATCGGTTATTTCGGAAACAAGTTTGTACAAGCTTGCTTCTGATGTCTGAATTTAAAATGGCATGACCACGATTAATGTAGCACATTTCAATTTAACATTTTGACTATAGGCCGTGCTAATTTGGTGAAGATGAAGTTAAATTTGGTGATGTTTTGGACACAATTTTTGAAACGGTCGAAAATTGCCATTGAATTACAGGGGTCTTAACTATTGCCACTGGGTATCGAAACAACTGCTGAGTTCCGAAATTCCAGTGCCTCAACATATCCTGTTAACCTTCTGTCATCAGATAAGAACGATGATGATAAACTTTTTGACATATCAAAAGTCCTGTGTATCAGTTGTGTCTGCTACTGAGTTCGTCATCAAATATGCTAAACTTTTGGCGCATTGAGCCGCGACACGAGAAAACCAACAGAGTGGTTATGCGCCCAGCGCAGACTCAGATCAGCCTGGGTATCCGCCCAGTCTGACCAGACTCTTCGCTGAACGCTCAAACGGTAGATAAGGGTCTAAGCTACCTCCATGCGGACAGAGAAGACTCTGATCAGACTGGGCGGATGCACGGGCTGATCTTAGTCTCCGCTGGGCGCACAATCACTTTGTTGGTTTCTCGCGTCGCGTCTCATTTATGCATAGTGGACTCATCTTTCCTTTTATGCCGGGCAAGTCCATTAGTCATTTAAGGGGTATTTAGTTATTTTTATGGTTTATTATTTTCATTTTACTCACTGTGTATTGCGGTGCCTGATCTTGGTTCTGCGCTGTTTGCATGTGTCCTTTTTATGGGCACTAAACATAAATGGGATAATCTTATTTAGCAAACCTAGCACTTCACTGTCTCATTATCTATAAACTATTTTAATATTCCAGACGAATCCACTAGAAATTAAATTGAAGAATTACTTGAGGCATCAATGAAAATTACTGATTCCTCAGGTAATTCTTCAATCTAATTTTTAATGGATACGTGAAAATCAAGGTAATGGCCCGGACAAGCTCAGTTTATGATCATTTTATTATCTGACCTTCAAGTGTGATCGTGACCTTCAACCTACCTGTTCAAATGTTTTAAATGGCACTTCTACTCATCAAGGACAACAATTGTGCCAAACTATTTTGAAACTCATGCATAAATGTAGAAGTTATGGCCCGGTCAAGCTCAACTTATGACCATTTTATTATTTGACCTTCAAGTGTGGCCTTGACCTTAAACCTACTTGAACAAATGTTTCAAATGGCACTTGTACTTATCAAGGAGAACACTTGTGCCAAATTATTTTGAAATTCATGCGTAAATGTAGAAGCTACTCGTATGGCCCCGGACAATTCAGGACGGACGTTCGCACACACTAACGCACACTTGCACATACACCAAACTGAAGTTGTAACAGCTACAGGTGCGTTGCATTAATTTTTAACCTATGCAAATTTTTCATAAGTCTTAGCATATCCCCACTTGCATTCTAGCTTCAGTTGGAAGTCTTTGTTGTCAAATAGCTTACACGCACTATGGGAATAAACAAAAGTGACACTGCTAAGGATTTCAGAAAAGTTCGCTTTATAGAATATTGCGAAGAAGCGAATTTGCAACCTACGAGAGTCATCCAATAAAGAGTCGGACTTGTTTGATATTTTACGAACCTTACCCCGCTGCTTGCAAATTTTACCTTCATTGGCAAGACCAATATCTCACCTCCCTGTAGTATATGTTTCATCAAATTTTGCCAACAACTTTGTCGGCTATGGTTCGAAATGTAAGGTACCAGATAAGTCATTGGCCGGGATTTGCTTTATAATTCAACCACAAAGACAGGAAATAAGGTCTGGCATTTATCCAAATTGTGGCATCCGAACATATTTTGACATTTTCTATATTTGGTTGAATTATGTTTGAATTTTGCTGATACAAATTGGTCTATAGATTAGCCCACTGAAGAATGGTTGCCTAGCAACCCGTCTACTCCAGGAAATATTACGTTAAGTAGTATGCACGATTTTGTGTTGCTAAGCAACACAAAAAAGCATCAACCGTGTGTTTCTTTAATATGTGCATTGCAATTAATACTTATGGTATACCTCACTGTTTAGAGCTAAGTGCTTGTCATTATATAAATTTACTTTTAATTTATGACATCTGTCTCACGCCTATCCCCAGTTACAATGCTCCTGTTTTGCAATTTTTTTTCTATTTTTAGACTAAAATTCCTAGCCTTTTCGACAATTTCAGTCCAATATGAGATATTTTCATAAAGTATGATCCAAACATAGTATGGTATAAAACAAAATATTTTTGGACTTATTAGGAGGGTTCCAGTAACCATGGACACAAACATGGCCAGGAGCTTTTCCCTTGCCTTCTGTCGTTGCTAGGCAACAAGAAATCAACAGGCAGACAAAAAATTGGAATACTCTGTTGTATGCGTTATAAGATTTGCCACGCGGTGGTCATATTTTCGATATGGAAAAAGTAAAGAGTCAGAAATTATTAAGAAAGTCCCATTCTTTATTGGATAATCACCTTTACTTGATTGACTAGTGCTGAAACGCTTTCGCGTAGATTTAGTCATTTTTGCGGTGAACAGGAATATGGTAATGAAAACCCGAGATCGACTTTTCAATAACAGATATTCAAACATGTTATATTTATAATGAAACCCTGAACAAATTTCTTTTCTTCAAGAAAAATTTTACCCTTAATAAGAGCCAGACGAGACCTTTTTTAGAGACAATTAGTATAGGTCCTGTTGTCAAAATCATTAGGGTGGATTTAGGCATTTAATTTACAGAAAAGTAAAAAAGATGGGCAATGGTCAGGAATTAATACATAGAGGATCTTACACGAGGGACATTTCATATGAAATTTATGAAACGAGCCTTCGGCGAGTTTCATAAGATTCATATGAAATGACCACGAGTGTAAGATTCTCTTTATCATATGACCCTTCAAAATGGGATTTTAACGCCTCCAAACTGAACATTATTTCAATAAAATTACGCATTGTTGACATGGACGTTGTCAATGACGTTACGTGTACGCGCCAAAGTGTTATTACACGTGTGGTCATACGATTTTTATGACATGGCCTTATCCACTGAATAACAGCGACGTCATATAATAAACCAATAGGGAAATAAGCATATACACACAGAAAGTGACACAAGTTTACGAAAGACACGCACAGTAAACCGAATGAGCAGCTCTTTCCCAAACAGATGGTCATTCAGCTACCCCAATAGCAGCATCAACATCTATTTTCACTTGTTTTTTATTTTAGTTACAAAACAAAACAAAACAGAAGGCAGGTTGGGCAGCAATACGAGTGACCAAGCCGCCAGAGACCATAGACAAGCGGACACAGCACAATATAACATCAAGGAACCGCAACAGAAGCACCGCCTTGGAACGGTCAGCAAAAGATTACTGGGGGGGGGGGGGGGGGGGGTAACATGTTTTAAAGCCGGTTTTATCCTTTTTGTGAGCTACTGAAACAATACTTTTTACGGCATTTGGACGCTGACAACTATAATAAGGGACAGAAGAGAGGGGTCGACACAGTATAACTATGCAAGTGTTTCACACGTCTTATTGCATCCGTCTTGTTGTATTACAGGCTTTGAAACTGAGGCGCTGGCGCTTAGTCTTTCTTGAATTTATCTTCGTTTTTTTTCTCCCTGTTAATATCTTAGCAAAGCACAGAAATAGTTTTTTAGAAATGTAGCAGCCTAGCATAGAAATATTTGAAGCGTCTAGTTTTTCCTATCTTCTATTCAAGCAGTGAACCTACCAGCAAGCATTGTTCACATCTTTTCGCAGTACCAAAACCGGTTGAATGAAATCAGCTGTTCAGTGTTGTTAAATGGTTAAGACAGGGGATCAAAAAAGCAAACAAATCGAAATTTAAATTTAAGTTTCTTATGCAAAAATAAATTACCCCACCCCTCTCTGCTGTGATGTTAGATTTCCAATTATCAGTGCCTATCCGCAAGCAAAATGGCATTAAAAGTATTTTTGCGAAATACCTGGCAGATAGGATAATAGAGGTATTCTATTTATTAAATGTCTAAGGCAAGCTTTACTGTTTCTTGCACAGGACCTTCACTAATTTTCTCAGAAACGTTCCCGTCTGGTTCTTTTTAAGGATAAATCTTTTCTAGCAGAAAAGAATTTTATCCGGGTTTTCATTAAAGGCCCCATAGCTCTATCAGCATGAAATATTTTATCGTGAGGTATCGCTGCAAACTTCTCATTACAGTTTCGCCATTGATTATTATCGTGATTGGCCGGCTTTGAAAAATCAAAACATCATTGAGTTTACCATAAAATAGATTTGAAAAATAACTAGGTCATTTTAGTTGCCAACCAAAATGACCTACTTTCGATTTCACAAGCTTTACTTCATGATAAAAATACAACGTACAGGCGGTAAAAATATAAGGTACAGGCGTATAACAGGTGATAAAAAGACAATGTACAAAAAATAGGCACGCATCGCATTGATTGTGCCGCTGTTGCATTATTACATTGCTTAACGGGGAACCAGAGACGAAACCCGTATTTTTATGGAGAGACTTATCATTTTTAAAAATACCTTGTTCCTTCTTTTTTGGCAGTTATATGCTGCAAAAAGCACATCAACCGACATATTTTCAACAATTCTGAAGGCCGTACAGGTTTCATAATGATTCGTATTTTGACGGTTTTTACCTTCGATAGGACTATGGAGACTTTAAATATAACATGTTTGAATATCTGTTATTGAAATATCGATCTCGGTTTTTAGTTACCATATTCCTGTACACCGCGAATAAGACGTAAACAACATGGAAGCGGTTCAACACTTGTCAGTAAAGTTAAGATAACTTTGACACGGCTGGTAATGTCGTAAGGGGCGATCAAAAGTTATGCATATTAAATCCTTACGAGAGTTTCCGGACATGAGCAACGGGAGCGAACTACTATGGCAACCGCTACGTAAGTACCAATATTTTATCTGTTTTTACTGCTTCGCAACACAATATAGGCAAAAGGAGAATGTGATTCCCAACAATAATCATTTCTGCACAAGAAACGAAAGAATCAGACGTCTGACAGTCAATAGTGACGTGTAATCTAGGTTCTCCCATATATGGTGTAGCCGTGTAATCAGTTTTCATGGTTGTTTTCACAGGTGTTCTTTACAACAAATGGTCTAAACTGCTTTATGGTTGTAAGTTATTGTATTCTTTCCCCACTATCTTTCAAGCAAAATCAACCAGCGTTAACTTTTTGGTGCCACATTGTTACCGCGACGAGCTTTTGGTAACTATTACCCCTTACGACATCGGATGCCCCTATCGAGACGATTGCCCATTACGAGACGAGGCTATAGACAGCCTTACAGTCTCAGTAGATATCTAAAAACTATTCTCATTATAACTACAGCTCAGTCAAAAGCTGTAATTCTCTGTCAAAATCCGTTTTGCTCAGGACCGGGAGGTCACGGGTTCGATCCTCTCCCGAGTGTGTTGTTTCCTTGAACAAGAGACATTTTCTCCCCAAAAGTACTGGTAATACCCAGGAAGAGGTGGCTCCGTCCCAACATAACTGAAAAATTGTTTACCGGGACGTAATAATCAAAAAGTTTCGCCATCACAAATTCCAAAAATAGTGGTTGGCTATTTACTGTGATTCTTATTTCCAAGCCATGGAAATACAGCTATCGATGTATATCACCTCAACAGCCACAGGGTGATTCTCGTACCAGTTTTGAACCGGTTGCGAGCAACAATGCTGTCTCTGTTTTAAATAGTCCCAAAATTATGTTATTTCGAGCTAATGCACTAGGCATTTGTAAGCTGCCCTTGAGCAGGGCGGGGGATAGAGCAGTGCAGAGGAAATACCATAGGATTCATATATATATAGGTAAACATGGCAGTGCAATGACAATATAACATAATGCGGGGGGGGGGGGGGGCGTCATATAACAACTGAATGTCCCCATAGTGCTGGACTTTTAGCAGGGATTAAAAACACTGTTACTCACTGGGACTGGGAGGGCCATGGTTACAAGTGACTAGGTAGTGCATGAATGCTTGTAAAATGGGATGATTTCAAGTGTCTTTGGAGTTTGAATGATGCTCGAGCGTTTTACCAAGACCCATCAACAGAGACTTTAAGAGTATTCCGTTGGTTATTGGATAATCAGAACATAAACCAAATTGACCCGTAAGGGGTAACCGACCCGTAAGGGAGAGTCGATCTCGTAAATCTTAATTTTTTTCCTATTTTTTAAAATATCAACCTTTATAAACCGAATTTTAATGACTTTCTATTAAGACATAAAAATAT
Source organism: Ctena decussata (assembly GCA_963989385.1). NCBI lineage: Eukaryota > Metazoa > Mollusca > Bivalvia > Lucinida > Lucinidae > Ctena > Ctena decussata. The sequence continues at coordinate 57,827,026 of OZ022503.1, forward strand.
TCGTAGTTAGTATTTTTGTCTCACTAAACATATAAATTTATGCCTAAAACACGCGTTTTCAAGGTCAAAACAGATAAATCAACAACTCCCCTCATCCAGGAGAACTGGATTTTTAGACACACTCTTTTGTTATAAACCTCTGTGACCTCTTTCGATTGCGCAAAAATGCTAATTGTTGGGAATAGCATTGTCCGATTTTGGAATATTTACCTGAGAGCATCATAATAAATGATAAATTCGCCTACGTGACATGTTTGTTGTTTGTTGTTCGCTCCCGTTGCTCATGTCCGGAAACTCTCGTAAGGATTTAATATGCATAACTTTTGATCGCCCCTTACGACATTACCAGCCGTGTTTGACAGGTTGCAAAATCTCTTGTCCGCAATATTCTATACGGCCAACTCTTCTGGAAGTCTTAGCAATATCCGTTGATTCATTCTCTTGGTAAGTGTGGTATTTTTTGACAACAAAGACTTCCTGCTGAAGCTAGAATGCAAGTGGGGATATGCTTAGACTTACGAAAATTTTGCATAGGTATAAAATAAATACAAAGCACCTGTACACGTATGTCTCGCTCACCGCAAGCAGGCTTTACAAAAATGGTAGTGTTGCCCCCTACTCCCACCGCCACCCTATCCCCTTAACTGTTTATCCATCCATCAAAACTTAGAGGCCTATTGGTTTAGGGAAGCAATTCCAGTCTGACTCTGACTACCCGATCTTGGTTTAGCTTTTCTTACCTACGAGACAAAGTTTGTTCTATTTTTAGCGGTGCTGGAAAATTCTGTCTTGCTCATGGGCTGGGACAGCTCACACGAGCTTGAATTCTGTGTATCACTACGCGCTTCTTGAAACCGGTGACCCAGGCTTGGTGATACTATACTTTATGCATTATTTTTTCATGGAATTAATTTCCACATCAATAAAATCCCAAGAAAGGTTATTCATTCTTTATAATCCCATTATAATCTGTTTCTATGTCTTAAAGTCGGAAAAAGATCCGAAATGGTCAATGTTTCACTATGACAAACACTGTCGAGGATGCGGCCGTTTTGAAGACATTACTATTATTTTGGTTCGGTTTGGGTTGCTGAGTGGCCACCTTTTGGGAACAAGCTGCTCACTCGGTTGGCCATATGTTCTCTGTATCTTGATTATTTGTAATCTTAGTTGTTTCCAACTATGGTTTGAGGGCTGGATTTGGATTTTGATTGTTTCAGTTCCTGGTCTTTGCATACTTTTTACTATTACTAACTGTCGTTGGAAATGAAGTTGACGTTACGTCACAATTAACGTCATACACGCGCTTGCTGTAGTAGTCTCATTACAAATTCTGTTCTTAAATATGAATTTCAGTTTGAAATATCCCAACATGCGGATTTTGCCAAGGACCTAGTTTTTACTTGTTTGTGTACTACAGAAGCCATGAGGCTGATACGGTTGTACTATTTACGCTTGTACACGTTCGCATGAAATAATAGTTCCGCGTTCAGTTTGAAATAATTATTGTTGTAGGTAAGAAAAATAATCAATCATTGGTCTCCGAAGCGGGCAGGGAAATCCCAAACCTCGGGCATACGGGGTGTGTCGAAAACGAGGCTTGCCGAGTTTCCGACACACCCCGTCTGCCCTCGGGTTGGGATTGCCCTGTGTGCATCGGAGACCAATGATAGATTCTATTTATCTTCCGTGTATCGCAAATTTTCCAGCAGCATTATCACGAGGGTTTTTTACCGCCGTTCATCCTCGCCACATGTCTCTCGGGACACACTCGCTTCCCTTTTTTGGGGAAGATAAAAGTCCGTGTTATTTATCACACGTTTATTTAACATTGTACCAACCTTATTCAACGTAACGTCATGACGTTGAATAAAGGTACATTGAATGTTGATTCAACGTTGTTTGCCCGGTGGGAGACCAAACTCTTCACTTATGTTTTACTTTGTTACACTATTTATTTTTCAGGCTGTTCCGATTACGGGAGTGAGTTTTTTGTTTACAGAGGGATGGTATTAATAGGCGCTGATGAGGTCTCATTCCTCTCATTCGCCTCCTGTGAAGCTGCTTGTCTTGCTCAATCTAACTTTACATGCAGAAGCTTCAGTTACTTCACTGCCTACACACAATGCCATCAACACGCTGATATTTCCTGCGAAAGACCAACTGATTACGTCGCAATCGCGGACTATGATCATTATGAAAGAAAATGTTTAGGGATGTGATACTATTGATAATGATGAGAGTTGTAAAGCTGGTGTTAGTGGTGTTTATAAGGTACAAAGGGTAATTTGGTACTGACTGAAAACATATCCTCTTGGTTTCCCTGACATTTCAGTGGCAAATCACCTCATGCTACAAAGAATAAAAAAATATAAGAATGGATAAACAGCAAACTCTCACACATTAGGACCCGTGTTACACTCACAACTGTTGCCAGTGTAACGAAGTAAATTGACCCCCATAGAATAACGACCCCACGGCCATTATTTTTTTAAGAAAAGTGACTCTCCGGTCATAATTTTATGACCCGCGGGTCATAATATTATGATTCCATCACGCGAATAAAATGACCCCTCGTAAAAAAATGTGACCCCATAGAATAACGACACCCGGTCATAACCAATTTTGATCTCTTGAAATATGGATGATGCACTCTCGCGAGTTTATACGTAAGCGTCTCTTAGCTGATCAATGTCCGCTGTTAATGTGTCCCGCGGAATGTGGCAGTGAGTGTGACTCGGAGAGGGATGCTCGTTGCCTGCCGAGACCTGCCCATCATCTCTTTTCTTTCAAATTTTGGGGGTTTAGCGACACTGAATAAGTTAAATACAGAAACGCGCATCTGTCGCTCTTTTGGTATGAATACGTTTTTACTAGTAATTTCTATGGGTTAAAGACACAGTAGTTTGTTTTTAAACTATAAAATACAGGAGACAGCAAAATATCAATATACTTTTGCATATTTTGTCAACGATTCTAGAATACCTCGTGTGGAAAGACTATTTATATCTTGAAGACTTATGTATATGCAATGAAAAAGACTACGCTCATTTTGAAGATTTATCTATATGCAGTGAAAAGATGGTGAACAAATGGTGCAAGATAAATCTTCTGACTGAGAGCGTAGTGTAAACAGGTAGATTCTGACGCCATTTTGCCAAACTTAAAACTCGTTACTTTAGTTTTACAAGACTGCACATTTAGACATACTTAGTTTTTACTTGGTCAACCCCTTCTGCAGTGGTTCTGTTTAATAATTTTGACCACGAGTTAGCTATGCCGTTCCCTCGAATTTGCTCTGTTGTTTCCACTAGTTAATATCCTGTTCCAACTACTTAGCTACGACCTAGTATAGCCAATCAAATTTTGTGTCATTTCGGGTAGTTTGGGGGAGGGAAAAAAATCAAACCTTACATTAACACCATTAGTCAAAATAAACACATCGCCATTTGCCTTAATATGCGCCATTGTGGGGATCTACATCTTGCGCGCGATACCATTGCCTTGATGTGGCAAAAATCAGAGCCGCGACGAGAGAAAACCAACAAAGTGGTTGTGCGTCCAGCGCAGACTCAGATCAGTCTGGGCATTCGCCCAGTCTGATCAGAGTATTTGCTGTCCGCATGAAGCTAACTCAGACCCTCAGCTACGCTTTACACGCTTAAAGGCCGGGGATGAGGTATAAAAGAAATCCCAAGCATAAGATGGCCACTTGGTATCTACCTCCTGAACTGTGTACACTGTTGCTCCACAACAAACATTTTGAAAATATACATGACTTACATGTACCTCATAGATTTTGATGAAAATTGGCAGAACTATTCTTTGTCTTATTATCCATCAACCATGAAAAATTACTCCAAAATAATACCTCTATATACACTTTTCAGAAAATTATTTTTTGCTGTCTGCTAGTAAATTTGAATTTGCCTTTCAGTGATTGACAGTTCTACCATTGGCTGTAGAGCTAATCAGGTACTTGGTGTGGAATGACTCATACACTCTAGTTTACCTATCTTGACATCTGGCGGGAAATAACATATGGCAGTGAGCTAGGCTAAACATGCATCAAATGCTTGTCTTTTGATCCTGTCAATATTATGTTTAAATTTTACCTGAAAGGACAACAGTGTAACAAACTCTGCATTATGTTTTTATTATTCCCATATTAAAATGGCCAAGATATGGAACACCTGCAGGATTTGGTAGCCTCTCACAAACTGTACTCATAACGATATCTCTTCTATGCTACAAGTAGTTTTTAAATCTTCTGTCTTGCTGAAGTGCTATTTGTTGTTTCTTTGCCATATATCTTGGATCATTCCACACACCTCAATGGAACATCATTGTCCAGAAACGTTTTTGTATTGCTATTTTCTCAAACCATGATTTCTTGTGCTTGGTGGAAAGCCCGCATTTTCCCACCAAATTGCCTGTTTGTTCCTGAAGCTATGCAGGGTCTGCAAAAACAGTATGGACACTCTTCTCTGTCATGCTCTGTAGAATGTGAAATTCAGGTGGTGGTCTCTAATCATTCCGCAGTATCAAGTTGTTCTGCTACTTCCACGGGTAATCTCATCTCGTTAGTTTATCAAAATAATGCATTAATCCTCTTTTCGTTTATTTATCCTACTGATAACAAGTCTGAGTCAAGCAGTAATTACAACCTGTGTTGATTTTATGAATGGGTACTAGAATTACATACAACAGAAAGTCCATTTTTTTCTTGGGGGTTTTAGAGAATGTTTGTTGTCTCAAATTTTGCATGAAACCTTCTAAAATATAAAACACTGGATAAGATTTATATTTCTGGAGTTGCATTTTCATTTGAATGCATATGAAATGTTATTTGTTTATGAACTTTACAAAGAAATGATATGTGCATATTTCATGAATCCCCTACTGACCCCTAGTAATCTGCACTAGTGAATGAGTCCTGGTTCTGGCATTCTCAAGGTTCCTTATTAGATTATAAACATGGATAGGCAAAACGCTAGAAATAGATCAGCTTCTTCCTGTGGATAATTTAGAAAAATGAAAATCTGAAAACTGATTTGATGGGAGTACTGGAGTAATATTCTAAGTAAAATGTGAGTATTATTTCCTTCCTAGCAGACGATTTCTTTGTTTTGTTTACATCAGATAAAATTACTCATACGGCATAGGGAACTTAATGCTTCAATATGGCGGAAACTACCGATAGCGACTTACGGGTTTATCCGAGAGCTTACCTGTTCAAATAATGTCGAGTGTGATATGCAATTACATAGAAATATAATATAAAATGTGAAATTAAATACATATATGATATTACGACAATTTTTTATAAGTTATGATCATAAACTTCAGTTTTTGTCCGTTAATATGGTATAAAAATATACAAATTAACTTCATGTTTTGATACTTCCATCGGCTTTTGAAGTTTGAAGCTTCAGTCACATGAAATTATATAAGAATAATGTCGAAAATGCCTAAGAAGCTATGTTCAGCCTAAAATTTGAAAATGATCGGATTTTCTATAAAACTTCTATAAGTTATCACCACTGAGAGATTTTTATAAGGTTTACATTGATGTAATTCATTATAAAATAATTATACTATAAGTTTCTTCCATCGATCTCTAAACATACAGAAAATCTCGTGTCAAAACAACCTCGCTCATAATAGTTTCAAATAGTTTAAGTCCAAATCCGCCTATATTGCTCAAAGGCTTACCACTTCATTTCTTGGTATTCGTGTTTTGTTTATGTATTTATATATGTGCTTTTATGATCTAACTAAGAAAGGAAGAATATTCATATTGTCTTATTAAGAAAGAAAGAAGGAAAGAAAGAATAAAGGAATGAATACAAGAAAGGAAAAAAGAGAAAGAAGTCACGTAACTCCTACACGTGACCATCAAAAATGAACAGACAGTTAATCGACTACTTGTAGTTTTAAAAATCCCTTTATAAGTTAAAAAAAAAACTTTGCGAACCAATTACATATTTTTTGGTAATGTTCGATCAGTCTATTAATTATTATCATAATTGCTAATGTTTGTTCTAACATTTTTGATTGAAATTTACTTGAGTGTGGTGGGGCGTTGTTATCAAAGAAACCGAAATATGTTTTGTGTATCCCAGGGTAGAATCTTAGAATCCATAGAATTATATTTTTGACTGACAGATTTGCTTATTCATAATCAGGAGACACGTAGATGCATACACTGTATTGCTCTCTTAAGATATTACTGTCGAAAAAAAATAATGTAAGAAACTAAATCATGGAGAAGAGTTTCTCGTAACCGTGGTAGTGTAAGGATTAATCGCTATGGGAAAAAATTGCTATGAAACATTTTTCTTGCAAGGCTATAAATTAACTTTATTAGTAATATTTCTGTTCATAATGCAAGTTTGTCACTTTAAGTTTATGACTGTTTTAGTGAAGCTAGCAAGGAATATTGAAAGATATTTTTGTGATTTTTATTTGTACTTTTGCTATAATATGAGTACTTTCGACAATAAACCTGTGCACCTGCGGACACTTATCAGCCTCTGATATGTGCAAACTGATAAGACTGAACAATGTCTGATCAGTTTGCGCAAGCTGATCGGAATTTGTTGACAATATACAGTACAATTAACATACTTATAATTACACGAGGATTAATCGATTATCGATCATAAAATCCGATATTACCTCTAAACTGTTATCGTAATTGTCAAACCGTTAAAGTTTGTTAAAGTCATCATGACTTGAACAAAAATAAATGCAAAAAATAGAAAGCTGCAATAGTCAATTTATGGAATTAATTATGTATGCAAACTGACTCAAACCAACTTATGCACTTGCAAAACACTGGTCTGAGTTTATGATCAGTTAATAATTTGTCAATTTTAGTTGAATTTGAGTTTGTACATAACCTTACCCGTGTTTCTGCACAAACCAAACTGATCCGAATTTCTGTTCAAAATATTTTGAACATGTGTTATCAAATCAGGCTGTGACTGTGCGAAAACCATTTAAAACTATCATGTGGAAATTAAATTGAGATAGAATTAAATGCAGTAAGAAATACGGAAAGAACAGTTGAAAGCTGCAAGGCACTCGTCAGCGTTCCGCCCATGGACAGGTCACTTTCTTTTCTGCTCAATGTTCAAAAGTTTCCTCATATGAGCCGCAATACGATAAGACGAACAAATTGGAATGTGCGCCCAGCGAAGACGCAGATCAGCCTGCACAGCCAGCCGGTCTCAGCAGAGTCTGAACTACATGTATGCGTTTAAAGGGTAGCTAAGACTCTAAGCTACCTCCATGCCGATAGCGAAGCCTCTGATCGGATCAGGCGGATGCCCAGGCTGATCTAAGACTTCGCTGGGCGTACGTGTACCTTTGTCGCGGCTCATTTAATTGTTTGCTAAAGACATCAACTGAGTAGTCGCTGTGGGTCGGAAGGTGTGAAAATACAGTTGGTCACACGTCTTGTCAAAACAATGCAATTTCAAAATTAACACCTGCTAACGGCAATGAAGGTCAGAAATGGATATTTAATCCGAACGTCATTCTTGTGATTATTTTTGTATGAAACAGTAATTTTCAGTCGCGTCGCAATAAAATCAACGCAGTGCCATAGCGCCCTGCCAAGACTCAGATCAGCCTTGGCAGCCGCCCAGACTAATCAGAATCTTCGCTGTGCGCTTACAGGACAGGCAATGGTCTAAGCTACCTCTATGCGGACAGCGAAGACCCAGATCAGATGGGCGAACGCACACTCTATTCTGAGTGTTCGCAGGGCGCACATGCCAATTTGTTTTTGTCGTGGTATGGCTCATTAGTTTATTTATTTTTGTTCGCAGAAAAACAGAGAAAGTCAGACTAATCTTAAATTTCTATCTTTATTGTTTTAAATAGCGCAGCGTAGTTACATGCCGAAAGACACAGTTTACATAAAACTTTTAAACAGTTTTGTCAAAACAGAAAATCAAGAGAAAACGTTATCGTTCCTGTTGAGTAGTGTTTTAACGTACCAGTAAAAAAAATTAGTCGTCGAGATGTTGCCTCTGAATTTGTGGGACTGCAAGTATTGCTCGGCCTGCGATAAATGACACCCAGGACTAGCAGCTCTGTCGCAGAAGCACCAGGCAGCCAGTCTATTTCGCGAGCCCCGATGGGCGGGGTAAAAGAAAAAAAAGAAATTAGAAAAACTATGTGGGTGGATGGGTATCTGTATCAGGCTTAATCTTTCCATAAAGATGAGACCGTCAAAGGGATAGAAATATCATAATTTCATTATTATAAGTAATTTTATGTTTTTGTTGTCAGTAACTAAAACAAACCGCTGTCAAAACTGACCAATAATCAGATTTATTTTCTCGCCAATTCTTACGAAATTTGACCTAAATATCAGAGAGAGGGGAAAAACGAGACTTATTAAAACGAGAAGGAGCAACTGAAAAAGTAAATTGATTTGATCTGAGAAAAAGAAAATGAAAATCCACATTGTTAAAAATTAAAAATGTTTCCATCCAGCGCATTCGTATTGTTAACACAGTGATGACAAAACCGGCTTCAGAGAAGTTCAACACCTGTCCTGGGATATGGACATCGATATGACATTCCAAATATCGATTAATGCCTATCGCTCCCCGGGCCTAAGGGAAATAACTGCATTCACATTAATACTCTCTCCAGGTAACAGGTAACCGATTACACTACTCAGCCCGCACTGAAGACATAAGCTCCAGTTGGAATCTTTTCCACGCTGATAAGCTCCTCCTTCTTCTCCATATCGGATTAATGGTTTACCACCCGGTAAATTGAAGTTCTGAGCTCCGGTACGACGACTCTGACGGGACTGGGCGAATGCTCAGGCTGATTTGAGTCTGCACTGGGCACACAACCACTTTGTTGGTTTTCTCGTGTCCCGGCTCAATTTGTTTCATTTAAAAGGTGCTTTACTCGCAAATGACAAAGCTACAGGTCAGACACGACATTCTGTTTGCCAGAATCATAAAGCAAAACACCATTATCTTTGATCTTCATGACATTGACCCTTGAGTTGGGAACCTGGGACTTGCACGTGACACATTCTCTTGACATTTGTGCCAAGATATTTTAAAATCTTTCGACAATTAAGAGAGTTGTATCAGATCGAACACAACATTCTGTATGCCATAAACATTTAAAGACACCATTAGCGTATTTAAAGACACCATGGGGAGTCGTAATATTATGACCGGGGTCATAAAAATATGACTAAGTGTCACTATTCATTAAAGAATAAACACCGGGGGTAAATATTTTATTGGCGATATCGAGGGGGTCATTATTTTTCAACGGAAGTCAGTATTCTATAAAAAGGGGTCAATTTTTCTTTCGAATAATGATTGGAGGTCGTTATTCTATGGGGTCACTTTATTTCATTACACCGGCTTCAGATTGGACGGGATGATCTGAAGAGATAAATGTATAATTTCTGTTATTTTAAATAATGCGCATGTACTTTGTTACACGATCCGTCGAATAGGATTACTAGGCTTGTAGTCAGATTTACCATTCTGATAAAGAAGCTTGGAAATACATAAATATAAATGAGCCGCGACAAAACCAAAAAAGTGACATATGCACCCAGTGAAGACTCAGATCAGCCTGGGCATCCGCCCAGTCCGATCAGAGTATTCGCTGTCCGCATGAAGCTACCTTAGACCCTAAGCGACCCTTTAAGTGCCCAATGAAGACTCTGATCAGACTGGGCGGATGTCCAGGCTGATCTGAGTATTTGCTGGGCGCACATGCCACTTTGTTGGTTTTGTCATAAAACAGATATTTATCTTTTTATAAAATTGGAAAGCTTACGAGGGGAGATTGAAAAGTACTGAGCAGCACCATGTTTTGAAACCTTAGGTCTAGAGTGGATTTGAGTGATTGACTTTAAACGGCCATTCTTCAGACCAACAATCACCTAATTTCGGAAATTTATCCTCAATATCAGTTGGATGACACTTCAGCTTTTACAGTTCAAGCCCCCATTAGTACACTGTATAGCTCTTTGACCGACCATAACTTAACAGTCAAACATTTGACAATTGTTTTTCGCAAATATATGTCCTACAGCAGCCTTGTAATTGATGATATAGTCAAACATAAATTTATTTCATTTCGATGTAAAAAGCAAAATGTTAATTTTCAGGAAGAATCTGTTTTGAGAGTTTCTGCAGGTTGTGCTGAATCGGAGTCGCATGCTCTGCGTGCACAGGAGTGGATATCTGTTAACTGTTTCTGACGAAAATTACGTAAGATGTAAATGTTAATTTTTGCGTAAGAATTGTTTGGTTTTGCCCGCAATATTCCTAATAAACACAAAAATAGGATTTGGAGCACTAACTTTCAGGGTTGCAAAATTTAAGGGTTTACGGTAAAGCCACGAGATGTCAAAATATTTTGCATTTCCACCAAACCATTGACAAATCATCATCTTTGCATGTACTACAACAGATCTAGCAGAATTGAAGAATGAATTTTCCAAGTAATACAACGCAAACAGATTTATAATTGAGCCGCGACACGACAAAACCAACAATGTGGTTGTGCGCCCAGAGCAGACTCAGATCAGCCTGGGCATCCACCCAGTCTGATCAGAGTCTTCGCTGTCCGCATGGAGGTAGGTTAGACTCTTAGCTAAGCTTTGAGCGCTTAGAGAAGAGTCTGATCATACTGGTCTGATGCCCAGACTGATCTGAGTCTGCGCTGGACGCACAACCACATTGTTGGTTTTCTCGCGTCGCGGCTCAATTATGTTACTTTATAAACGGGCTCAGTTAAATCGAGTCTGACATTTCCGGTTCTTTGGTATGTGTATTGCTTTTAAAGGATCTAACTATTCAGAACTTATTCAGAAATTCAGAAGTAAATGCTACTACTGCAATCTCAATTTCCTCAGGGAGGATCGGATGTAGAGCTTCTTCTGGGTGCTAACTTCAGTCCAGAACTCTCATTGGTGTATAGTTCTGAGCAATAGTCAGCCCATCTGATGAGAATCTGTTGTTCTTCTGTTAGACATTTCATAGGCTATGACAGGATAGTTGTCAATATATCCTTTTTCTGAAATTAGATCCTTCACCAGCTGATATGTTCTCCTGCCGTTGTTTTTGTTCAAGAAAGTTTCAAAAAAGTTTCGATCTTCTTGCACTGAACACATATCCAGTCCTCCTTTGCTTTCTTCAGTGCCATCGGAATCCTTTTGTTAGCGTCCTTGTATTCTTTCGATCCTTCTGCTTATACAACCTCTTCTTCAAGTTCCTCCTCTCATTACAGAGATTTTGAATATCTCCGGTGATCCAGGGTTTTTTTTTTGCGACTTTCCTTCCCAAGTATCTCCCTGGCTGTGTCATTCACCGCTGTTTTATAGATTTATTGATACATTCCCCACTTCTTCTTCTGTCTAATTCTTTTCATTTTCCTTCCACTGTGCCCTGTAGAATCGCCTAAAGAGCTTGATGTGATCAAACCACCTTAATTTCGGTTTCTTGGCCATGGTCAATTCGTCATGTTTACCGATTATTGTTTGGATTTGTGAACATTCCCAAAGCTGTGTACATTTCTCCATTGCTGCTGTCAACGTCCACGTTTCACGGGCATACAGAAAGATGGATATGACAAGGCAGCGCTTCCGTTTAACCGTTAAAAAAAATGTTCAAATTGGCTTCCGCTTTATTAGAACAACAGTGCCTTGTGTAATCTTCGAGAAAACCTCAAGTTTGGTGCCAAAACTTTTTGCAGTTCCCAACTTCTGTCGCTTTAATGTGATCTCCCTTTGATCCTTTGAGATCTGTGATGTAATTGAGAGCCATACTGAAAAAAGAGTTTCAAAAACTTCCTTAATAGGGATAAATCTTATGTTCCCAAGTATTACTACTTCGGAAAGAGACAGCTCCAGATTTTACATACACGCCTTTGAACAAATTGCAGTTCCTGGAATAACGATCTATACCTGAAAAACATCACTGATTCTCCACTTTGTCGATGCGGAAGTATTGAAAATACTTATCATTTCTTTTTTCAGTGTCGTTACTACACTCCTCAAAGAGCTTTGCTTTTTGATGCAATTTCCGAACACTGTGAAATAACCCTACACCTTCTTCTGTTTGGGAATGCTTCTTTGTCTCAGGAAACCAATAAAATTATCTTTGACCAAGTGCAAAAGTATATCGTGGATACAAAGCGATGTTAGCGGTCCTTGTGGACGAACATGGTACCTTTGCACCACAAAATTGCCACTACTTTCCCATAGCTTTGCTTTTCCATAGCTTTTCTCCTCTTTACCTTTTTACCCCGTCATTTCTCACTTGTAAGTACAGTATCACATATTTGATTCTTATCTACCTAGTGTATAATTCACTACTTTACTTATTTGATCTGTGAGAATTTTGTACGTGACATGCGTCAAATTTGGCAAATAATTTGTTTCACAGTTTATAAGTCATTTTGTCGACATTCTTTTAGCTGTTTGTTGTGTGCATCCTTTCTCCCCGGTAGGTCTCTTTTTGTAATGCCACTTATGTGACGAGTTTCCTCCATGCTTTCTTTTTTAGATTGACCCGCAGCTCGAAGCGTATTGTGGCTGCTGGCCCTCCCTCTTTGAAAGGAGACAGGGGCATCGGTCATGATGCACTTCCGGGGGTGGTAAATAATATCCATCAATTCAAAATGTAACAGGAGAGCAAGGGGTGAAATTTCTCTCTTTTCCATTTAATTGTCTTCATTCTAATATTTCATACATGTATGTTTTTCATTTTCTTTCTTCCTGAAACATATTCTATTTTACAAATAATCTGTTGACTGGCTATTTCACTATGTTGATTATTACAAACTTTGTACGCTCATAGTTGATAGATTTTTCGCAACTATATGTTTACCAGATCGAATTTAAAGGAGAAGAACTATATAAGCATTTTGCTTCCGTTCGTATCCTCATATAGATATTGTTACAATATATGTTGTACATAGATTTTTCGAGATAAATATGTTTAAACCAAATAGAGTTCTGCTTAAGCCTGTGCTAGAGGGCGTTGTCGATGTCGCATATTTCATTACTGGGGCCGTATTCATAAAGCCACTTAAGTCGTTGCCATGCAGTTGCTAAGGCTAAATATCTATAAAGGAGATTCCCTACAACTATGAAAATTGGTCTGGAGGAACAGTCTTTGTAAGACTGTTCCTCCAGAGCAAATTTCATAGTTGTAGGGAATCTCCTTCAAAGAAATTTAGCCTTAGCAACAGCATAGCAACCACTTAAGTCGTTTTGTGAATACGGCTCCAGGTCATGAAAGGGCTCGGTTAAACCGAGTCTGTCATTTCCGTTTCTTTGGTATGTGCATTGCTTTTAAAGGATCTAACTATTCAGAACTAATTCCGCCTTGTCAGTGCTACTACTGCTATCTCAATTTCTTCTGAAAGGATCGGATGTAGAGCCTCTTCTAGGCGCTGATAGCAGTCCAGAACTCTCATTGGTGTATAGTTCTGAGCAATAGTCCGCCCATCTGCTGAGAATCTGCTGTTTTTCTGTTAGGCATTTCATAGACTACTACTGGATAGTTGTGAATATACCCTTTTCTGAAATTAGATCCTTCACCAGCTGATATGCTCTCCTGCAGTTGTTTTTGTTCAAGAAAGGTTCGATCTCCTTGCACTGAACACATATCCAGTCCTCCTTCGCTTTCTTCAGTGCCATCGGAATCCTTTGTTAGCGCCCTTGTATTCTTTCGATCATTCTGCTTATACAACCTCTTCTTCAAGTTCCTCCTCTCATTACAGAGATTTTGAATATCTCTGGTGATCTAGTTTTTTTTTTTTTTTTTTTTTTTTTTTTTGCGACTGTCCTTCCCAAATACACCACCTAGCTGTGTCATTCACCGCTGTATTATAGGTGGTAATCATGGCATGTTTGTCTATGTAATCGGTCCAATCGTAACACTTCGGCCAATTCCGTATCCTGAATTAAACCTCGAGTCTATATCGAAGATATCGGCGAGGATGTCCGATTGTAATCGGTCCTCAGACTCATCAGTGGTGCTAGTGCCTCACCACCGACTATTTCAACCGACAGAAAGTGCCATTTTTCTCATAGAATATTAAGCTAGTCAAGTTAAACTGTACTTAATTTGGAAAATACACTTCTTTTGCACCATACACAAACTTTGCTGGTCTTTTATCTCGTAAAAAATAATTAATTTCGTACTAGTATCGTGGTAAAAGGCTAATTCAAACCCGTTTAATTGCCATATTCTCATTTCTTTTCCATCCATTTAAAATGAGACTTTGGCTGTTTGAGTCGGTTGTTTATACTATAATTCGAATTATGAATATCCATAATTCTATTCGTTTTATGGATATCTATAAATTCGAATTATTGATATCTATAATTCGAATAATGGATAGCCAATATTCACCCTGATTTATAGATATCAATAAATCGAATAATGGATATCCATAATTCGAATTATGGACAACAATAAATAGGGAATGAATAGTAAAACGGTACCCCATACAGATTGGATATCCATAAATCGTGTCAAATTATAGATATCCATAATTCGAAATATGGATATCTATAATTTCGAATTATGGATATCCATAATTCGATTTATCAATATCTGTAAATCAATATGATTTATGGTTATCCAAAATTCGAATTATGGATATCCATAAATAATTTGGATATCCATAATGAATTATATATCAATAATTCGAATAATTCATATCCATAATTCGAATCATGAATATCAATAAATAGGGAATAAATAGTAAAACGGCACCCCATAAACCTGCCTTTCGTAGCGGTACCAGAGCCCATACTTCCCCGGCAGCACAGCTCCCACCTGGTGAGTTCAGAGGCAACTGGGTCCTTAGCAATGCTTAAAAGGAAAAGGGGATTAATCCCTTCTTGAAAGATACCTAAGAAGGGCCTCAGTAACAGATGCCGGAAGAGAATTCCAAATAGTGGTGACCAGTACGGGGGAGAGAGGCTAATCTATAGGAGTCTGCACATGTAAAAATCTGTTGAAACTTCTTGGATTGTGATGACTGGTGTTTGCTGTGGAGGAGGTAAATTTAAAGAGTAACTACACTTCAGGAACTGACTGAATCAGATCCCAAACCGTGTCCCCAACATCAAAGGGAAAGATTGACAAAGACATCCCAACAAACAAATTACAAGTGATAAGCCAAGTCAGCAGCTCTTTCCCAAATAGGTGGCAATTCAGCTATCTTAGCTGAACTAAATAATTTAGACCAACAGAAGGGTTACAACAGACTAAGCAAATTATACGAAAACATTTAACAACTAATTTTACATATTTTCTATTTCTATTAAAATGAGAACTCAATAAATTAAACAGCACCGAACATAAAACAAATGCAACCGCAACGAAAGTACCGCCTTGAGACGGTCAGTAATAACTACTGGGGGGTTTAAACCGGGTTTACTGGGCCCAAACCTTCACCCTCACCCTCCGCCGCGGTGCACACAATTAGTTGGTAGTTCGGTTCGTATGGAGGTCCCCTAACTCATCAGTGAGTCATCACGGCCAACAATTATAATCAAGAAAAGACTGTGATGAAGCAAGGATGAGGTCTCGACAGCCAAAACGTGTTGAGACACCTGGAGATCCCTGGGGCGTCCGCAACACCACTGGACACTGGAGCAAAAGAAGACCACCAGTTGAACCCCGGTGGGCCAAGAAACAGACAAACGTCCGGCCCCAACCAACTAATATATGTGACAGTGTCTGGCATTTTGAGCCTTATGGAGCGGAATTCGGAAATTTTGTTTTTAACATTTTCATATTTGTTAGTGCTTCTAGAAGAGATTTCGAGAAGCACAAAGCAATAGCGCTAATGTTTACTGCAAAAGCAAACGAAATTCACACCTCCCCGATTTTTGTTTTCGTTTCACTGATTGGATAAAATTTACATAGTAGCTGGATAAACGTTTATAATTCTGGTTTGTGACATCCCTTTTCAAAGACCTGTAATGCGAACATTCTCAAAAGAGTGTAGATGTAGAAAATTAAAGATGCCGATAGAAATGTTTAATCACTCTTTTAAGGTGACGCTTTGAAATGTATTAGTCAGTGCGCGGCAATCCAATTAACTTTACGTGCGAATTTCGTGACGTCACTTCATTTCACGTTTCGTGACGTCAACGTCGCACCTCCACAAGGCTCAAAATCCCAGGCACTGTCACATATAGCTTTATGTAGGGGCTATCATAGAGTCTGAACCCCGACCCACCGGTGTGCAATTAAAGAGGACAGCAAAGTTGTCAACCGTGACTGAGTTAACCACTAAGCTTGCAGACTGTCGCATTACATCTATGTTATAGCCAATGCGTTTAAATCGCAGCTCTGATGCCCACCAATTCATGGATAATTTTGAGAAGGAGAGTCAGCTGTATCTTCGAGTCATGTGTAACTTAGTTCTCCTAGATTGACAAGTGCAATGTTTGGGCTGTTACATTGACAGGGTACTAAGTGACACTAAATGATTGTAGCCTAAAATGCTGCTACGCTAAATTGGTGCTAAGTGACACAAATGTGAGTCATGATTAATTTATAGTGATATCTATCTTCCTCTTATTGAAAATGTGACATGAACACAAATTCGATAAAAAGTGAAATTAAAGCTATGTGCTTGGTAATAGCATACCTAGGTTATATAGTGAGGCTATAGACTCTGTGTGTGCAGAAAATTGTTTCGCCACACATACACATACATACACAAAGAGGTACATAGGTACAAACAGTGTGATGTTTTAGTGCAAATTGACACTAGTCGTGTGTTAACAGAGATCTAGGTCGTTATATGAAAATGGCGATAAACTTAGCCACAAATGGTGATAAATAACACTGTGGTATCAAGTCTATAATTATAACGGAAATTGTGATAGATAAATTGGGAAATTGTCGAATTTCAGCAGAATGTGTGCAGAAAATTGTTTCGCCACATACAGAGAAATATAGATACAATAGTGTGATATATGGTGCAAATTGACACTAAGTGTGTGCTGATGATTGAATCGCCACACGTAAAGATAATTACAAATAACCCAAACTGTTATGTTGTACCTCAGATAGCAATATAGGGTGAATAAAGAAATATTTAGAAAAAATGGCAACAGTAAATCCCAGCCTTAAGAGACCAAGACAGGGGTCAAATGAGGAAGGATCCATTTCCACATGCCAGAAATGTGACAACGAAATAGGAGAAGAAAAAATAAATTGCTCTGGTTGCAAATTGTACTATTGTCTAGACTGTGCTGGAGTCAGTGCAGAACTTTGTCAGTGTATACAGAAAGGTGAATTGGAAAGATTTCACTGGACGTGTACTTGTTGTCAGTCTATGTTCCCGTCATTAGAAAACATAGCAGGAGCTATTCATGACATTCAAAATAAACATGATAGTAGAATGAACTACTTAGAAGACAGGATGGACAAAGTAGAGCAGGTAAATAAAGAGGAGATAAAGAAAGGTTTAAATGAGATGAAATCAGACATATTACAGGATTTAAAAGCAGATATAGACTCCTTAGTGGATAAGAGGAACCGTGAACTGGAGGATAGGAAGAGTAGAGACCTAAATGTCACTGTGTTCAACCTACCCGAGCATAACAATGCAAGTGGATTGGAAAACAAAAGGCAAGATGAGGAAGACTTCAAAAGAATCTGTGAAAGCATAGATATAGAAGATGTACAAATAGTGACATTGTACAGACTGGGACGGAAAACTGACAAAAAAACTCGACCATTAAAGGTAATCTTAAATAGCAAGGCTCAGAGAAAGTCAATTCTAAATAATGCTAAACTTATAGAAAGGAAAGTAGCCCCAGAATATAAGAAAGTTATCATAACTAAGGATCTTACACCCAATCAAAGAGAAGAAAGAAGAAAGATGATAAAGGCTAGAAAGGAAAGAAGAGAAGCAGCAAATGCTAATCCAAACCAGCAGCAACCCAGACAACAAGCTGAGGCTAGTCCTCGTGTTCGACAAACTAATATGTCACCAGTTCCAATGGAGTTTGGTTTTTCTGCGCCTAGTCCAATCCTGCTTAGAGGTGGTTTACCACATATGAATATCTTGGATGACTCAAGATTAATGCCATCCCAATTACAGTCACAGCCATATGATGAAAGCACTATATTAGGGGACAATACTATCCTAGGAGGGTACCCCAGCCATGATCCGAGTACTGGGCCTAATGACCAGTCTCGGTCTAATGAGGTAGATTAGCAACAGTGTTTTAACAATGTAAATAGGTCAGTTCATACAGAGAGCAATTTTAATGAAGTTTTAACAATAAATGAACTTAAATGTTTTTATTCTAACGTTGACTGCTTAACTCAGTCCAAGAAAACAGAATTAGAAGCTATGATCACTACTGAATCACCAGATGTTATAGGATTGACAGAGATTTTTCCAAAACATACGCTTCTGCCAATAGATGACTCCTTTTTTCAGTTAGCAGACTACGATAGTTTCTTAAGTCCAATGAATCAAGGCAGAGGAGTTGCAGTTTACATAAAGAAAAAATTTTCAGCTACTTCAGTATTAATAGATTCTCAGTTTCAAGAAGCTGTTTTCTGTAAAATCCAATTAAGGGGATCTGATTCAGCACTAGTAGGATGTGTGTACAGAAGTCCCAACAGCACTAGGGAAAATTTTGATATGCTAACAGAGCTATTGTACAAAATTAGGGATCTTAGTTATTCACATAAACTCACCATGGGTGACTTTAACATTAGAGAAATAAATTGGATTGACGGTACAACCAGTGTTAGTGAAGAACACATAGCCACAGTCTTTTTGGAATGTGTACGTGACTCCTTTTTGATTCAGCATGTCAAGCAATTTACACGGATAAGAGAAAATCAGGAACCGTCTCTGTTAGATCTAATATTAACCAATGAGGAAAATATGGTAAACAACATTTCATACAGCCCTGGCCTGGGAAGAAGTGATCATCTGGTTTTATTGTTTGATTTTACTTGTTATGTAGAGGTTAGGAAGGACACTAACTTCCAAAAGTACAACTTCTTTAAAGGAGATTACAATGCAGTTATATCATCACTAGAAGATAAAGACTGGGAAAATGATTTATATGGCTTAGACTTATCTCAATCGTGGTCTTGTTTTGCTGAATTTATCATCAAATTAATAGAAAAATATATACCGGTGAGCAAGGCAAGAGGCAAGGGAGATCAGAAAAATCCATATGTCAATAGAGCCTGTCTTATTGAAATACGGAATAAACAACGGAAATGGACCAAATTCAAACACTGCATGACACAAGAAAATTATGATATATATAAAGTTTCCAGAAATAAAGTTACC
Source organism: Ctena decussata (assembly GCA_963989385.1). Lineage (NCBI taxonomy): Eukaryota > Metazoa > Mollusca > Bivalvia > Lucinida > Lucinidae > Ctena > Ctena decussata. The sequence continues at coordinate 57,846,394 of OZ022503.1, forward strand.
AGAGAACTGCGCAGAGCCAAATACATGTATGAAAAAGATTTAACTGCAAGAATAAAGAATGAGAACAAACTCTTCTGGAGCTATGTCCGATCAAAAACCAAAACAAAGTCAACAGTATCTCAGCTAACTAACAGTGAAGGAGAACTATCGAAAAACGATCAAGAAACAGCAGATATTTTAAACAATTTCTTTGCTAGTGTATTTGAGGTTGAGGTGGATGGACCACTGCCAGAATTTGAAGAACGCCAATATGATAATGAACTTAGTGATATAATCATTACAGAAGAAACTATAGACAAGTTGATAAGTCATTTAAAACCATCTAAATCACCAGGCCCAGACAATTTTCATCCCAAATTATTAAAGGAGACCCATTCAGCAATAAAAACACCACTTAGAATTATTTTTCAAAAATCAGTAGAGGAAGGAAAACTGCCAGAAGTGTGGAAAGTAGCAAATGTTACACCAATATTTAAGAAGGGAAACAAAAAAAGTGCAGAAAATTACAGACCCATTAGTCTTACATCAGTACCAGGCAAAATTTTAGAAAAGATCATACGCGACGCAATTGTAGAACACATGACTTCCAATGAATTATTTTCATCAGCACAGCATGGCTTTGTAGCAGGAAGGTCATGTATAACTCAGCTGTTAGAAACTATGAAAGAAATTACAGAGTCAATAGATAATGGGGAGGATGTGGACGTGATATATTAAGACTTTTGTAAAGCATTTGACAAGGTCCCCCACAAAAAACTTCTCAAAAAACTGTATAATTATGGCATAGTAGGAAAAATATTCACCTGGGTAAAAGAATTTTTATCAAATAGGAAACAGCGGGTAATGATAAATGGCTCCAGATCTGAATGGCAAAGTATAACCAGTGGAATTCCTCAGGGGAGTGTCCTGGGACCTATCTTGTTTCTGATTTTCATAAACGACCTCCCAGACGCAATCAATGTAAGCATAAAACTGTTCGCTGATGATGGAAAAATTTACAGTAGTGTGAACACAGAAGAAAAACAGAAGATTCTCCAAGAAAATGTGACGAAAGCAGAGATTGGGCCCATACTTGGGAAATGTTCTTTAACAAACAGAAATGCCACCATCTGCACATTGGAAAACGCAACGCAATTGGTACTTATACCATGAATGGAGAAAATGGACCAATAGATATTGAAAAGGTAGATCATGAAAAGGACCTAGGAGTTTTAGTAGACAGAAATCTAAAATTCAGAGAACATATTATATCAAAGGTTAATATTGCAAACCGTAATGTTGGAATCATCTTTAGGACCTTTACATATTTAGATACTGAAATGTTCTTAAATTTATATAAGGCACTGGTTCGCCCTCATTTGGAATATGCCTCACAAATATGGACACCAATATACAAGAAAGACAAAATCACAATTGAAAATGTACAGCGTAGGGCAACCCGATTAGTCAATAGTATAAGCCATCTAACTTATGAAAACAGATTAAAAGAATTAGGATTGCCAACTCTTGAATACAGGCGGGAAAGAGCAGACATGGTCCAAGTATATAAGATATTAAATGGAATAGATCAGATAGAAACGGGCAAATTATTCACATTGGCGAGTCATTCAGTTACAAGAGGTCACTCAATGAAGCTTTTCAAACCAAGAGCACGATTGAATACCAGACGTCAGAGTTTTAGTAACAGGATAGTGGATACCTGGAACTCATTACCAGAGACTGTAGTAAGGGCACCCTCTCTCAACTCATTTAAAAGTCGTCTGAATACACATTGGAGACAACACCCACGGAAATTTACCGCCGCATGCTACCGGACGTACTATGAAACCGGATATCGACAAACCTATCAAGATGCACCCACAGAAGCAGAAATTGCTTGAATTGGTGTCGAGGTTACAGTAAGTTACAGTAAGTTACAGTAAGTTAGATTCTGGAGAGGGCTAGGGACTAGCTTCCCTGATTCACAGGTCCTGGTGAATGATTGTCCTTGGACGTATCACCAGTAAACAATTCTGATTCTGATTCTGCCTCTAGCACTGATGATCAGAATCAGAATCGTTTAGTGGTGAATTGTCCAAGGACAATCATTCACCAGGACCTGTGAATCAGGGGAGCATGATACGCTGCTCGTGTTCCTGTATCATTTAACTTTGTAACATATCTTGCAGCTCATTGTTGTACCACCTCTATCTTTTGTGTCATCACTTTCTGATGGGGAGTCCAGACTCCACACTGATTTAACAGTATTCCTGATTGGGCCTGACCATACGAAAGAAATGCCTACATAAATCAGCGGAGGTCGCTCCGGTTAATCGTCACACCGCCTAAGAAGGCGCCTACTATTCGGCGGGAATATCCGGGACGTTATTATCCGGGATATAGGGTGTGATGATGTATACTGCTCAATATCTGTGCTTATACAATATATAATTAAACAAATTTGGTATCAGTGTAAAGATAAGACTCCAATCTGATTGACTATGTAAAAAAATAACTTAATAAGGACAGTTAAGTATATTTATTTAGATATAAAATTTCCGGGACGATCCGGGATGGCACGCGGCCATGAGGGACCATGTCAGATATTTTCTAAATATCTCGACTTCTATTTTATATATTTCAAAAATTTTGGTATCATTCTAAATTTAAGACTCCCCTCTAAATGTTTATATATGAGAAAAAATATTTTGATAATTATTTTATATACTTATTTAGATATAAAATTTCCGGGACGATCTGGGATGGCATGGGGCAATGAGGGACCTGGTCAGATATTTTCTAAATATCTAGACTTTTAGTTTTTATATTTTAAAAAAATTTGGTATCATTCTAAATTTAAGACTCCCCTCTAAATGGCCCTATACAAGAAATAATATTTTGATTATCATTTTATATACTTTTTTAGATATAAATTTTCCGGGACGATCCGGTTTCGCACTCGGCCGTGATGGGGTGTGTCAGGTATTGAATTAATATCTTAAATACAGGTCAGGATAAACGAAAAATTTGTTATTCTTGAAAATGTGATATTTTTGTCTAAATAAATATAAATAACACTTTCATCATATTAATTTAGTATAGTTATTTAGGTAAAAAAAATCGGGACGATCCGGGTTCCGCAGTCGGCCGTGAGAGGTGTGTCAGATATTTACTTAACTTCTATCTTTAAATGAATAATTTTCCTAACATCGCACGTTGAGACAACGTCAAAGCGACGTTATTGCAGCTTTGTGATGTCATATCGACGTCGCTATGACGGTGGCTCAGTATCAGACTGTGTTACTTCTATTAAATATTTTCAAAGAGTGCGTATTGATAAAGAAAAAAAAAGAAAGATTTTTTTTACATGGTCGAAATATGGTAAAAAAAAATATACCGTACATTTTATGTTAAAATATCAGGCAATTGGCTGCCAGGCCCTTTACCGTATAAATATAGGGATAGTATCTTAATTTTTAATACTGAAATGACTACATTATGTAAAGACCTACCATTTGGGCACAAAAACGTTGAACAAGCGTTTATTCAACATAACAGCTTTGAATCAACGTTAATCTACATATCATTTTTTATTGATTAGAAGTTGCATGCGGATAAAGCAAGTTTTTTGTACAATGCAGTCGTTTCCATATTTCAAAAATATGCTTCTATCCGGCTCATTTTACGGAAAGGGCCTGGTAGCCAGTTGCCGAGTCTTATACAGTAAAATCTACGTACTTACGGCCGTTGAGCGTGAGCGGTAATTCATGTTTAGTAGTATGTTTTCTTTGTTTTAGAAAAAAATGTATCGTTTCAGCATCATTCGTGACTTGATCCATTTCATTTCATTTTCAAAGTAGTTCTTTATACGCTCCGTGCCAGACAAATGAGTGTGCTGGCACAGAAGGTATAGAATATTGCTGTTTGGACAGGCTGACATAGATCGTAGCATTACTGGTGGAAAGGGGATCACTGACGTGATATCTTTATATTTTTATTAATGATAATTAAGCAACTTTGCTTTGTACTACCATAATAATTCCAGTATTGATACATGGCACGAGCATGACACGGGTCGTTAACTCGCAATTAGTGTACAAACTTAACGGGTCATTACTTCACAAATTACGACTACTCATTTTTTAAGTACTTTACCACTGATTGTAAAATACACTGATATTCCGAATCATTTTCAATGTAGAACTTATTGCGCTCGATGCCAGCAGATGGTTGTGCTGGAACTGAATGTACAGAACAGACCGGCATTGATAGTCGCACTATTGGTGGAAAGTGATACAGTGTTATGCGAAAAAGAAAAAAAAATGATATGCTAATTTCCTTAAAGGCGGGAATCTTTTTAACCGCGAACCAGGTTTCACTGCACACAGCCTTTCATTATCACCCACCCATCTTCTTGATTTGACTGAAATACTGTTGAAAAGGACGTAACATTACATTTAAGGATCATTAATTCACAAAATACGATTACTCAAAAACTTTTAGTATTTTTGTAAAAAATACATGTAAACTGATTGCTAGGCGTTTTTTTTCATTGGTAAAAAAATTGGAAGACTGAAATTTAAGAACACAATAAATTCCGAAGAAAAAAAAAAAAAAAAAAAAAAAAAAAAAACAGAAACGGTTAGGGTGCCTCGAAATCATTGAGAAGCGTACAATAATTGTAATTTTAAGTCGAAGTGAAGAATCTTAATACTTTTTATTAGGAAGCAACAGGAAATCACCACAAAGTAACCCCCAACACCCAACCCCAACCAACAAACCCCATCCCAGTATAGTGTATCTCACATCTTGATAAGAAATATATTTCCATTAGAGAGAGGAAGTTAATCTTGTGTGATTGGAGTAAGTTTGTCAGATGGGATTGCATCTCAGCAGTCTTGTCATTGTCGGCGGGTACATGACGTCTTCATTTTCGTCGAACTGATCTCATTGCAGCTTGATCACGACGCACTGACGTAAGTATGACGTGATATTGACGTCATGTGACATCTGGATTTATTATACCCAGACGTTTGTCTAGGGGGGTATATATTATTCACTCGTTCATTGCCCGTCCGATTGTCCATCTGTTACATTTGCGTTTAGTAAGGCGTTAAGTTTATAATCTTTTGGAACCGTTTGGTATGTGACAAGGTCATTGCAAAATGCCCGAATTCACTGACAATATGGTTTGTTGTGACAACGGAAAGTGTAAAACATGGTTTCATAGAAAATGTTTAGGTATATCGTCTACACTTGATGCTGAATGGCAATGTGTTTCTTGTGGTCTGACAAACTGTTGAAAGTCTGTTAAGATGTGAAAATATGTTAAGTATTGAAACATTACTGTCTTTGGCAATACATGAGTAATTTGTAATATGGGGCTTGCCTTCCCTGGTCAGAGCCAGCACTGATCAACTCCTCTTAACAGTATTTAGAGTCACTGTTTTCCTCCCATGATAAGCAGCCTGAACAACGGTAACCCTGTTTTCATTAACACCGAAAACAGTACAAATCCCAACTATGACACGCTCCTAGTTTTATACATGCTAATTCTACACATCTAATGAAGATTACCAATGTATGATAGAACAAGAAAGCTTGATCAACATTATCTTGTATGTTTAATAATGTATTTGTTTAGACTGTGGCCTTTACAGTGATGTGAAGTTCGTTTCAGTATAATGGCCAGACAGTGAGGTATTAAGGGACGAGTCATTTATTATCAGGTGGGGGGGGGGGGGGGGGGGGCGGGTACATTTAGGGGGCGTCGGATTTTTTTTTTGGTGATGTACTGGGGGGTCGGAAATAAAAAAGCCTTGGAGCAGGGGGGGGTCATATATTTTATTTGGCATATTGGGGGGGTCAGAATTCTTCCATCAGTCTTCATTTTTAAAAAATGTCTCAGCTTCTGGGGGGCGAAGCCCCCCACACCCCCCATTACTTGTATTCTTGCAAACTCAAAAACACATTTATGGTAACTTCGCATAAAAATTTGCCTGTTTCATATCAAAAAAAGATTTACTAGTACGACAATATACAATTGTCTATAAAAATCATGTCGAGCAGATGATTTTGTTCTTGATTAAAATTAATGCCTGCGTTTGTGATATCAGCTCTACAGTTGCCTTGTCATCAGCAAACCTATTGTGGCTTTCTGGGGGCCATGCCCCCAACACCCCCTCTCCATTACCATTATTAACAGCTTTATTGAAGATTCAACAGATTTCTAGATGGCCATTAGCAGAAGAAAGTGCAAAAATATGCTGACAAAATTTAAAGACCATTAATCTGCATGATTTATCAACCTGTCAGAGTAAGAAAATGTTCTTTGTGTGTTCATACAGGTTTTGATTGAGGTCAGTCTGACATAAAAAGGTAATACGGTGTGTGTGTGTGAAGGGTAGCTAGGGATCTGGGATAGTGGTGGTCTTGGGGGGGGGGAGGGTCATAAACATTTTTGTCGCCTATCTGGGGGGGGGTCGGAAAAAAAATTCTGGTGAGACTGGGGGGGTCGGAAAAATTTTGGTGTCTCATATGATGAAAATGTACCCGGCTCCCCCACCTGATAATAAATGACTCGTCCCTAAAGGAATATCTGACACAATCCCTGAAGACTGGCTGCAAACCCAGCCGTATGGGGGAAAGGAGCTGAGGAGTTGGGGGACGTGTTTCAGATGTTTCTTTAACAAATCGAATTTTAGTCCGTAGATATGAAAAAAACGTTGGCAGATTTGAAAATTTGTTTTCAAATTATAATCTACATAAAATGTATCAGAAATAATTCCATCATCACCCAGCGGGCACATGACGTCAAAATTTCGTCATACTGATGTCGATGCGACGTCACCACTTCGCATCGATGTCAGTACAAAGTCATTTCAACGTCTTGCACATGCTGGGCATAGTTTACTATTTTTTCCTTCTAGAAATTTTCCGGGACGATCCAGCTGCGGACTCGGATCGGGAACTATAGGTATAAAAAGATAACTAAATTATCATGAAGAAATTATTTTTCTCTATATATTCATTTAGATAAAAGTTTTGAATTTAATTATTCATTGATATCGACTTATATTTGAGATATTAAGTAAATTTCCTACTCGCCCCATCACGAACGGTTGCGATTCGGATCGTCCCGGAAATTTTATTTCTGCAAAAATGTATGAAATAATCATAGAAATATTATGTTTTGCATATGATCATTTAGAGGGGAGTCTTAAATTTATCATGATACCAATGTTTTGAAATATATAAACTGGAAGTCGAGATATTTAGAAAATATCTGACCAGGTCCCTCATGGCCGCATGCCATCCCGGATCGTCCCGGAAATTTTATATCTATAAAAATATATAAAATAATCATCAAAATATTATTTCTTATATATGGCCATTTAGAGGAGAGTCTTAAATTTAGAATGATACCAAATTTTTTTAAATACATAAACTAGAAGTCGAGATATTTAGAAAATATCTGACATGGTCCCTCATGGCTGCGTGCCATCCCGGATCGTTCCGGAAATTTTATATCTAAATAAACATATTAAAATATCATAATGGAGTTAATTTTTACACATAGTCAGTTACATTGTAGTCTACCCTTTAAACTGATACCAAATTTATTACATTCTATGGTCTAGAAGCGGAGATATTAAATCCGACGCATCACCACTCCCCACATCCCGGATATTAACGTCCCGGATATTCCCGCCGAATAGTATGCGCCCCAAACAAGTACATCTTTAGCAGCAAGATTGGCGCCAAAAATGACTGAAAACGAAAGTTGAAGTAGACAGTAAATGTTTCAATATTTTGATAAAGTATGTGAGATACGTCAGTCCACTGGTCTAAAGAGATTCAACAGCATTTCTTGCACGGAGATAAAGGGTTGTATTAAAGAAATTTGATTGCGAGGAAGGGTGAAAACGCTTTTCAAATGAGTTGGAAGACCCCACCCACCAATAATAGAGTGAGCGGTTGCAGATTCGTAGTTTTACATGTGTTTTTACTGTATTTTTCTTACACTTGAGAATTACTATTTTATATGTCAGCGTCAACCTAATACACGTTTTTTGTTTATTTTGAAAAGTTAAAATTAGATCCAGCTTTGGTACCCGGCTCGGGGGCTAACATAAGGCCGCTGCCGGAAAAGAGGAGAATTTTTCTTGACACAGTTTGCAGATTCGTACACCACTATATTTGCATAACAAAACAAAAGCCAGATAAAGCAGCATTGTTTTGAACAAAACTAATATATTTCAGAAAGACGTGCAAAACATCAACGCCGACTATCAGTAAAAAAGTAAGATTTTAAGCACTTCAGTATAACTGGTATGACGAATTACCGACAACGTCTGTAAGAATAACAGAACTGAATCGAATGAGTCAGCGAGCGGGACTCAGCTCAGAAAATGGAAATTTTAAAATATTCATGACATTTTGCACAGATGTAAATGTTTGTACCTTAAAGTAGAATGGTTGTCTCAACATCTGTTATTAAAATAAGCTGTGGACTTGGCCATTCTGCTCCTCGATCATGAAATCAAACTGCTGTATCAGAGAGGCAGTAGTGAAGACGGTCGGAAAAAATCGTCTGCAATGAGTGAAATCTACAAGGCACGCGCAATCGTGCACTGACAATGATTGACACGATAGATTGTGTAAACAGTCGTAAAATAAATTTCTTTTTAATTGACATGATGCATTCAGTAGAGGCCATAAAAATCCAAGTGTACGAATCTGCAACCTGTACGAATCTGCAACCTGTCGCTCTATCGAAGCTCTGTTTTTCATTGGGGAATACGACTACAGTTTAATGTGGCACAGGTGTTGGCGCTTACTTTTCACACATCTTTGATATAAGGATGATTTTGAAGCATGACATTGCCACTGAGTCGTTATTTCAACTTCAGCCCCGGTACTGCTTTGGGGCTGTGGTGGGTACATGTGGAATTATGAAGGCTGGCAGGGTGCTCAGTGGTTTGGCGCCAACTTGTAAACAGAAACTGTGAGCAAGTTGGTGTCAGTCTATCGGTGGCTGCGGGCTACTATTTTGAGGTGGTGTGCACTTGACACATTGGGTGGGGTGACTCTAGGGGGTACTTGCAGTATGCCCTGGATTAATTGCTTCATTTCTTTGTGTTTGGTGGGCACTACATAGATGGGGCATGCACCAGTCTACCTGCTATGGGTCTCTATGATGGAACCACTGCACTGACTTGTCTAGGCAGTGAATGATCTTCATCTTGGGGCATTGTTAATGTAGTTAATATATCATATCACTGAGACTACTTTAGGGCTAGTATGTGTTTATCTTAATTGTATCATGTATATGGTACTTGTATCATCTGTTAGGAGATATGCTTTATTAATTTGTATCTTTTATTTTGCTCACATTCTGTCATTTGGAATTCTTTCCTTGACTTGTTTAGTTGCTCATTCTGTACCACTATGTGTGCTCCTATGAGGGCCGAAACTTCGTAATAAAGAGCTTGTATCTTGCTTAGACCTACAAAATAGGGCCTTAGAATCCGCTACCGTTACACTACCGCTACTTCACACGGTAGTGTAGCGGAGCGAAACGCAACGTTTGGAGTCGCATGACTACGGTACTGCTCAGTAGAACTGTCATCGATATCGACGATACCGATGAATCGATGACAATGAGCTGCGATATTGGTATCGATATAGAAAAAGCAAATATCGATATAGAAAAGTGGCATTTGTCACGTGTGTTTGTTGTTTTCTTCGTCCATTTCGACTGCGGCTTCTAATTTGTTTACTTCCGATTGACGCCATTTGGCGACTCATTGCGCATGTCAGTTGTTTGACACTTGGTTGGGTTTTAACCCCTACCAGGTGCTGGTTAAAGTTCTTTGGAGCGATAGGGTATTACTGCCTTTTGTCCATGTGAACCCATTAGTTCCAAAGTTTCCTGGTCCGCTAATTATTCTAAAGGTTTAGGGTTAACTTTCTATTGCCAAACTGCCAGACACTTTCAAAAGAACGATTTAGTAACCTGCATGAACAGTACAATACTCACTATGCCACCGAATATCTCATTGACAATGTACACTATGTGAGACAGCTGGTTGCAATTTCGTTTTTCGACAATAGAAATGTTTGTAGATCTATAGTCCAAATAATTTTCGCAGTTAAAAAGTATTTACTGCTTATGCACCAGTCATTTGCAACCACGACCCCCATGGGGCCGGGGATAGCGGGGGCATAGCGGGGCTTAAGTACCGTGTTTTTACCTAAGCGGTGTCCCGGCAGTGCTGTAGATATGCCAGGCTTTTGATTCCCGCCAAAACTCGGGGAAAAATAGTGGAGTGTTTTTAACGAAATTTACAGTGACACATTGTCAGAATATGGATATTTAGCTCGCCTGTACGAATTAATGTACAGGAAGAGCTATTGTACTCCCCCGGCGTTTGCGTAAGCAAAATGTTAAAATTTTACTTTAAAGTTTTTTAGGTGATGGGCAAGGCGCTGTCAAGTGAGCTATCCTGTCCCCCTGACAGGTCTTGTTATATTTACATGATCCCCTGGGGGCAGAGACCTTTACCAGGGATTTGACTTGAAAGATGTCCCCACAGTGCAGGGCATATACCAGGGCATTGCAGAGTGAAAAGTCAATATCCCCGCTATTCCCCGGCCCCAGAGGGGCCGAGGTTGCAAATGACTGGTGCATTACTGCTCAGTCATTTTTTTTTTTCATTTTTTTTTTGTAACTTTTTTCTGTGTTTGTTTTTATGCTAAATTTTAATTTAGCGTTAGTTACCCGCCTAAACAATCTGATGATTACGTCGGGCATTGGACTGCTAGTCTAATGTAATTTATTCTTTCTGGACTTCTTGACATTTTCAAAAGAATGAGTCTGTTACAAGTCGTTCGACTCGGATTGTTTTGTGGGCGAGTCGACAAAGTTTCAGCGCTCCAGTCCGGTACTGGTTTTCATACAGGGCGCACATTTTTTTTGACGCATGCACATTGGTAATTTAAAACTGAAACTAGCTCCTTGTCGATCCAGCATGAGTGAGCGAAAAAAAGAAGAGCGAAGTGTGGACTCACTTCAAGTTGGCTACAGAAGATGGCCAAACAATCAAACCTAAAGTAACATGCCAACTGTGCAAGGCCACAATGCCCTACAGTGGCAACACTACAAACATGCAGTCTCATCTAGATAGGTACCATTGGTTGGTAAGTATCAGTGTTAGGAAACGATTCCCAAAATGTGCAGAATAGACCATTTTGGATCCCCAGAATGCAAATAAAGGACAAAAATATTCATTAGAACTGCCTCGCTGAGGCTGCGCTGCTTTGTAGTGCTTCGGTGTGGGTTTCTAAATTTACTTTCAGTTTGTTAGGGATGCCCTTGAGTATACACATATATGGTGATAGTTCTAGGGAGTTCTGTTTAGAAATCATGGAGGTACACAGCCTCGAAATTGACCTATTGTCAATTAAAGCTTTCACTTTCGAAAAAGCCGAACATATCCAAAATTTCACCATGATCTCCAGTGTTCTCCCCAGAAATTTCAGAAGGCATGTCGCTTTTAGCACAAAAATCAGATTTTGACTTGTTAATCAATTTTGAAAAGCCTTAATATAGCAATGTTTTGTCAAAATTAGCCTAAATTTACATTATAAACTAGAAATGTTTTTCAGAGAAAAACTGATGTCCCCCCACCAGCCCATTTCCCATCCCCTCTAATGAAAAAAAAGCTGTACAAATAAAATATCTATACAAGTTTGGAGAAAATCCATCCAATGGTTCTAAAGATATCCTACATGTAAGACTATGTTCTTGAAAAATGGGTCAGAGTCACCAACTGCTAAACATGTCTTAAACCTATCAAAACGATATATTCATGCAAGCCTGATGAATATCCGTCAGGTGGTTCAAGGTATAACTCATTTTAAGAGAGAAAAAAATAAGCATTTGTAAGTTAGCTTATGACCTTGAAAATCGAGTCAAGGTCATTAAAACACAGTAGACCAAAGGTATATCTATGAAAGTAAAGTGGATATAATGGATTCAAGGTCACCAAAATGTAATCAGCTCTTAAACTTGTCCAAATGATATATCCATGAAAATTTGGCCAAATTCCATTTGTTGGTTCAGGAGATATTGTGGGTACAAGAAATCGTCATCTTAGTCCTCCAGTGACCTTTAAAATAAGGTCAAGGTCACTACAATCTGAACAGCTCATAAACTTGTCCCAATCATGTATCCAGGAAAGTTTGGTGAAATTCCATCAAATGGTTCAGGACAGGGCTACAGAAATTTTGAAATCGAAATCGGTCCAGACGGCCGATGACGTCATACGAACCCAAAATAGACACGAAAACTAATGACTAAACTGTGTATTCCACAATCCAAAAAAAGTCATGAAAACTAATGACTACACTAGAGCGCCGTTATAACGCGGATGTCATTGCTGAAGTAGCCATTTAGTCCACATGCTCTTACTTAACGTGAAAAATGTGCTTTAAAGCGCAGAGACATTCAGACCGAAAGCGAAAGTACACATGGCTGTACCAATCGGACATCCTCGCTGATCTTCATTTACGGAATTGGCCGAAGTATTACGATTTACGTATTTTACTGTATTCGAGTTAATTCCCTTGAAATATGAATATACTTGCAAAAAGGTACCTTCGGACGAAGAAAAAAAAAATTTTTTTTGCGCAAAAAAACCCTGACCAGACTGCACACATAATCAAGTCCAGTTTAAATTTTCTTTTTGCTAGTCAAATTCTTTCCTTATGCTATGTTTGAAAGTATACAGTAGTCAGTAACCTTACGTTGCACAGCCTTTTTCCGTGCATCGGCATGTGTATGTGTGTATTTCGAGTTGTGCAAAACCTTCGCTGCTGGCCAATATTGTGACACGTGCTAATTATCGAAGATTTCTAAAATTGAGTCAGTGTTCACACCTTGGCAAGACAATCGACACTTTGTTTATCTGTGATAACTTTTGACAGCAGTGCGTGATTATTGGATTAATAATATGACACATGGCTAAAATCCAGGTAATTATGTCATCATACATTGCAAATCGTGTTTTTTCGGACCGAAATAAATGTGCCTTATGCCAACTGAATCGTTTTTTCGAACTCAAAATCGGTCCAGACCGACAAAAAATCTGATTTCTGTAGCCCTGCAGGGCTCGAAATTTACACTCGTCTGCTCGTATTTACGAGTAGCTGATCGGTAAGGACGAGTGGAAATTGTCACTGACTTGCCCTGCCGGACGAGTAGGTTTTTCCTCCATGAAAATTGTCTAATCATGCCGTTTAGGAAAAGCACTTTACAAATCGATCAAATTACAGCAAACAAATATTGACTGTAATGCAAAAAGCATGAAATCCCGCATCGTGTAATCTAAAAATGAAAACGGAAATGGCAAACTGTAAATAAACGGTGCGCCTGCGCATATCGAACATCGACCCGATGAGGATTCGCACCAACGCGGTTTCGCCTAAGTTGTTCGCGCTCTATAACTGCACGATTACAAATGCATAATCCAACTCAAATAGTTGTATAGGACATTATTTTCACGTCCTCTCTTGAATAAAGCAGAAAAAAATCTACTTTGGTGCAGAAATCTTTATTAACGAAACCTCTTTGGCAAAACCTGAATTGGGACGAAACCATATACCTACGGAAAGTACCGGAAATAACCGAGTGAAACTGAAACTGAAAGTAGAATACATTCGAGGGAAAAATGAGTGATATCAGTCAGTTTTTAAGGACGAGTAGATTTTTGAAAGGACGAGTAAAAAATTGAAAGCACTTGCCCTGCAGGACAAGTATGTTCACAAAAAAATTTCGAGCCCTGCCCTGGTTCAGGAGATAGAGTGGGTACAAGAAATTGCCATCTCAGTCCTCCAGTGACCTTGAAAATGAGATCAAGGTCAACAAAACCTAATCAGCCCTTAAACTGGTCTCAATGATGTATCCATGCAAGTTTAGTGAAATTCCATCCATTGGTTCAGGAGATATTGTGGGTACAAGAAACTGTCATCAAAGTCCTCCGGTGACCTTGAAATGTGGTCAAGATCACCCAAATCTAATCAGCTTTTAAGTGTGTCCCAATGATATATCCATGCAAGTTTGGTGAAATTCCATCCATTAGTTCAAGAGATATCGTGCATACAAGAAATTGTCATCTAAGTCCACCAGTGACCTTGAAAATGAAGTCATGGTCACCAAAATCTATTCAGCTCGTACACTTGTCCCAATGATGGATCCGTGCCAGTTTAGTGGAATTCCATCCATTGGTTCAGGAGATATTGTGGGTACAAGAAATTGTCATCAAAGTCCTCCAGTGACCTTGAAAATGAGGCCAAGGTCACAAAAATCTAATCAGCTCATAAGTGTGTCCCAATGATATATCCATGTAAGTTTGGTGAAATTCCATCCATTAGTTCAAGAGATATCATGCATACAAGAGATAATCATCTAAGTCCTCCAGTGACCTAAATATGAGGTCAAGGTCACCAAAATCTAATCAGCTCTTACACTTGTCTCAATGATATATCCATGCCAGTTTAAGGAAATTCCATTCATTGGTTCAGGAGATATTGTGGGTACAAGAAATTGTCATCAAAAACCTCTAGTGACCTTGAAAATGAAGTCAAGATCACAAAAATCTAATCAGCTCTTAAGTATGTCCCAAGATGTATCCATGCAAGTTTGGTGAAATTCCATCCATTAGTTCGAGAGATATCGTGCATACAAGAAATTGTCATCTAAATTCTCCAGTGACCTAAATATGAGGTCAATGTCACAAAAATCTAATCAGCTCTTAAACTTGTCCCAATGATGTATCCATGCCAGTTTAGTGAAATTCCATCCATTGATTCAGGAGATATTGTGGGTACATGAAATTGTCATCAAAGTCCTCCAGTGACCTTGAAAATGAGGTCAAGGTCACAAAAATCTAATCAGCTCTTAAGTTTGTCCCAATGATATAACCATGCAAGTTTGGTTAAATTCCATCCATTAGTTCAAGAGATATCGTGCATACAAGAAATTGTCATCTAAGTCCTCCAGTGACATTGAAAATGAGGTCAAGGTCACCAAAATCTAATCAGCTCTTAAGTTTGTCCCAATGATATTTCAATGCAAGTTTGGTGAAATTCCATCCATTGGTTCAAGAGATATCGGGCATACAAAAAACTGTCACGGCGACGCTGACACCGAAGGGATCCGCACTGAAAGCAATATGTCCCCCTCACCTTTGGTGGGGGGACATTATTATTAATTGATGATCCTTTATGCATTTAAAACAACTTTACTGGCTAAGAAATGAAAAAAATAGCACTTTAATCAATTTTCATTGGAAATTAAGTCATGTTGCAAAGGTAATTTGAGGAGGAAGCGACATGCCTTAATGGTCTGGGGAGAACACTGATCGCATTTTTATATTTATCGTCAGTAATTTGCATAAAAATATTAAGAGTGCCCTTATTGGATGATATTTAATAAGTATTTAAATTAGGATCCCCTTCAAAAGTCAGTAGTTGCCATGTGTAATGGCTGCATGCTTGCGAGCAAAATACATCAACTTCAGTACACCATAATAAATACTTTTTGGACATTACTGATAAAATAAATAACAATACGTAGAGCCATCATCAATATCCCGATATATTGATAAAATCGATACAAAGTGGTCTTGATACTGTATCGATACAGAAAACCAATGTATCAATACTTTTCAGAAGTAAAAGGGTATTATTTTTCTGAATAAATACAAAAGGCTCCTTGTAAACTTGGTCTTAGATTTTGAGAGTTTATGAGATGAGATCATAACTTAAGGTAAATTTAAGACAGTTAGTAAATTTGAGACAGTTATATTAATTCTTCTGGATTTGTTGATGTTTTAAGTGATAAAAGTGTTCAGCCATTTTGGTATTTCCTCCCATGCCAGTTTTGGTATTTCTTCCCCATTCCAAATAGCCATTAATAAACTTATGCAAATGTAAGTTTGGGATTAACAACAAACATGTATATGACCTTTAAGTTCAATGAAACCAGTTCGGTTATTCTTCATTTGTAAAATAGCTAAGCAGGTGTCACAGTAACTGTTGTTACTGTTTGTTTATTGTTTAAGTTCCTAGTCAAATTTGGTAAACTAAATTCAAATCGGCTTTTAAACTGCATCTCACATGATCTCAGCATCTTTTAGACTTCAGTAATGGTAAGAAAGACATACTGTTAAATATTATGTTCACAAATATTATAAAAAAAGATAAAAACAAAAGTAAGACGTATTTACAATCAAGGTATACATGCAAGTTTAAACTTTAAATACCGATACAAATCGATATATATTGATACAAATAGATCTATATATTGATATTTTCATTCGATATAACGATATGCAAAATCTCCAATCAGTGACAGCTCTACAGAAAAGAAAGATGTTAAATACCTCCTCATACATAATCACAAATAAATGATTTCATTAGTTTCTATCTTATAATATTCTATTTACTGAAGCATGGTTTGCATGGTGGCAGATAGGACTTAGTGTATTTGCCGTAACATCAGACCTACATTAAAATACCATCCAAAATCAATCAAAGCAGATCTGTTGCTGTTGTGTTATCTGTAGTAATGCTTGCATGAAGAAAATTATCCCTAAATTGTCCTCAAAACTCCCCACCTTATCAGGAGCTCTGGACCCAGGTCTTGAGAATATTCATGTCTATATAATCTGTGTCTCAGAATGTACAGCCAGTATTGCGAGGTTTATTAAAAAACAATGGGGTGGTGGTATGCGGATTTACTTTTGTTTGAAATGAAAGTGATTGTTAAATTTTCAGATTCATTCTATTCTTCTAGGTTTTGTAAGGTGGTTGTAGAGAAGAACACATAATGGGTGACAGGCCGACATTTCATCTGCGGCGAATAGGCCCACCAGCCAGTAAGCAAGGTGTAGCTGACATTATGGAGTAAGTAAAACAGAAGTTGTATTTATATAACGACTTAAGAGCCATTCTCTGTAATGACTTAAATTTTTACATAGGGCCGTGGCACGCATAGTCAGCGATTTTGCTCAAACTTGCCTATATTACTTATTGTGACACAAAAATGAGAAAACAACATCAGTTTCATTCCAAAGCATGCCCGTTGCCATGGCAACAACATCTAAACATTTTGGGAAAAAATGTGCTAAAAATGTCCTAAAAATGGGCAATTTTTCAACAAATATATTTATTTACAAATGCATGACAAGCTCTAATTTCTTTCCACCTACAAATAACTTGTTCACACTAACTTTAAAAAAGAAATTAAAAAAATATTTGGAACACCTCTGTTGTCATCAGGCTCAAGCAAAGTGGGTGGGGGTTTCCATATACGGCAAAAATCCAATTTCATACATCTTTAAAGACATTTCCAGAGTTCTTGCGGCCTCGTCAATATATGTGTGCACCGTCCTTCTACAAAACAGTGTTCTGTGAATATGTTTCTGGAAAAACATGCCTGGAAAAGTATACTTCCTGAAGCGTTACCATAGCAACAATAAGTGTACCGTTGCAAAATGCAAGTTCTTAGGGGTACAGTCCTTGTAATGTCAAATCATCATAGTTTATGATCATATTTGTTTCTTAATTTTGAAAATCATTTTACAATATATTTATCTTCTATAAACTATGGACATTTTGTTGGTTTCTCTTATCAAGGTCAAGGTCAAGGTCACAGAAACAATAAAAACTGCTAAAATGCATATTTTTTTTCCATATTATGTATTCTGTATCAACCATATATTGCAGCAATGGCTTTGAACCTGGTCATTATCTGACATATTACAAAAGCTTTCAAATACACATATAGTTGGGTTTATTCAGGAAGCTACAAGGTCAAGGTCAAGGGCACACAAACAAGAACAAATGCTACAAATACATATTTTTTGAAACATTTTGTGTCTTATATGAACAATAAATTGCAGCAATGTCTTTCTAGTTGGAATTTATTTAATATATAACAAAAGCTTTCAAACAACCAACTTTCATCCAGAAGCATCCAATTTCAAGGTCAAGGTCAAGGTCACAGAAACAAGAAAAATGCTAAAAGTGCATATTTTTCTCATATTTTGTGTTCTGTATCAACAATTTATTGCAGCAATGTCTTTGAACCTGGCCTTTATCTAACACATTACAATAGCTTTCAAATACACATATAGCTTGTTTCATTCAGGAACCTCCAAGGTCAAGGTGAAGGTCATAAAACAAGAAAAAATGCTAAAAATGCACATATTTGCAAAAAATTTTGTCATATATCAACAATATACTGCAACAGTGCCTTTGCAGTTGGCATACATTTAATATGTTACAAAAGCTTTCAAACAAACAACTTTTCTTCAATAGCCTCTTAGGTCAATCTCAAGGTCAAGGTCAGAGAAAGAAGGAAAAATGCTAAAGAGCATATTTTTTTCTCATTTTTTTATGTTCGGTATCAAAATATATTGCAGAAATGTCTTTGTACCGAGTCTTTATCTACTATATTACAATAGCTTTCAAATACACATACAGCTAGTTTCCTTCAATAAACTCCAAGGTCAAGGTCAAGGTCACAAAAACAAGCGAAAATGCTAAAATGCACAGAATTTTGGTATTTGTGTCCTATATCAACAATACATTGCAGCCATGTCACAAAAGCTTTCAAACAAACAACTTTCTTTCAGTGGCCCAAAGGGTGAGGTCAAGGACACAGAAACAAGAGGCCATGAGGCCCTGAATCGCTCACCTAAGCAATCGGCCAAGTGGCTCTTATGTCTGAAATTGTCAAAATATGAGTCTTTGGTCAAAAGTCAAAGAATGACCATGACTCATAAAGACACCATATATACCATTTTAGGCCAAAATCTTCAAAACTTTCCATGAAATCTTATGTTCTACTATTTTCCATATTTGACCATGCCGCAGAAAAGGTCAAGGTAAACCAAAGGTCATTATTTGAACAGTATTGGTAATACTCCAGTACTCTGTGCGACTTACCAAGTTTCAAGGCCATCGGTCTATTGGTTCTTGAGAAAAAAGTATTAAAGTTTTGTATGATAAATGGGTATGGCGGCCCTGTTCATCATGTGACCTGGACCGTTTGGACAAATTTTCATTCCCTCAATCCCTGGAGACTCTATATGAAAATTGGTTGAAATTTTGAGGTAATGTTTGAAAATGTCAAAATATGAGAGACCTGGGTCACAAGTCAAAAACTGACCTTGACCTTTTGTACTCATAATTCTTCATGACCTCATTAAGATGAGTGTATATACCAACTTTTAGGCCAAAATCTTCAAAATTTCCCATAAAATCTATGTTCTAGCACATTTTTCCCATATTTGAACTTGCTGTAGAAAAGGACAAGGTCAATTAAAGGTCATAATTTGAACAACCTTGGAAGAACTTGAGTACCCGATGCTACTTATCAAGTTTGAAGGTCATTGGTCAATTGGTTCTTACGAAGAATTTTTTAAAGGTTATTGCCATATATGGGCATGGTGGCCATGTTGATTATGTGACCTGGATTGTTTGAACAACTTTTTGTTCTCCCAAGCCCTGGAGGCTCACAAATGAATTTTGGGTTACAATTGGCCCAGTGGCTTTTGAGATGATGTTTGAAAATGTCAAAATATAAGAGACCTGGGTTAAAGGTCAAAGAATGACCTTGACTTTTTGTACTTATAAATTTTCATGTACTCATTAAAATGACTATTTACCAATTTCTAGGCCAAAATCTTCAAAACTTACCATGAAACCTTATGTTCTAGCCTTTCCACATATTTGACCTTGCCATAAGAAAGGTCCTGGTCAATCTAAGATCATCATTTGAACAATCTTGGTAGTACTTGAGTACTTTATGCTACATACCAAATTTCAAGGTCATTGGTCTATTGGTTCTGCAGAAGATCTTTGAAGCTTTTTAACATATATGGGTGCGGCGGCCATGTTGGTCATGTGACCTGGACCGTTTGAACAAATTTTTATCCATCAACCCCTGGAGACTCTATGTGAAATTTCGATACAATTGGCCCATTGGCTTTTGAGGAGATGTTTAAAATTGTTGAAAGATGAGAGAAAGAATGACCTTGATCTCTTGTACTCTGAATCTTCATGTACTTAGTAAGATGGCTGAACACACCAAATTTTAGCCCAAAATCTTCAACGGTTTCCCAGATATCATATGTTCTAGCATTTTCCATATAAAAGCACACAGAAGCAAATTTAACCTTACCGTAAAAAACAGTCAAAATCAACCCAAGGTCATAATTTAAACAATCATGGTAGTTCTCGCTTACCCGATGCTCCATACCAAGTTTCAAGGCCATCTGCCTATTGGTTCTGGTGAAGATTTTAAGGGTTTTTATCATATATGGGCGTGGTGGCCATGTTGGTCATGTGACCAGGATGTTTGAACAAATTATCGTTCCTAAGACTCGTGGAGCCTGCATATGAAATTTGGTTACAATCTGCCCAGGGTTTCAGAGGATGTCATTTGAAATTGTGGACGGACGGCAGACGTACGATGGACAACGAACCCTACCTATACTATAACCTCCCCTGGAGCCTCTGGCTCAGATGAGCTAACCAGAGGACCATTGGTTCTGTAGCTCACCTGAGTCCATTCACCCTCAGCACTCAGGGGTAAGTAACTGAAAGGTAAATTGTACAATATGGCCTAATTTCAACTTTGACTGAGTTGTTATGCTTGTCCTAGTTAATATTAGCAAAATTGATGAAGTTACAATAAAAAACATGTTTGTAAAACTTTATGCCTAAATATTGCAGTAACACAGAAATAAATGCCAATTTGCACTTTTCCCAATACAAGTCTATAGAAATTTTAAAATGCCATAGCAATGAAAGCACGTGAGCAACAATAAAAAAGAACAATATTTATGTAGTGGCTAATGTCATAAATATGTATGCAGAGAATCAGCTTCATCCCCCTATATGGTTTTTGTGGGAAAGATTTTTATACCCCGCCACACTTTAGTGGCGGGGTATTATGTTATACCTTTCGGTGTCCGTCCGTCCGTCCGTGCTCACCATTTCCGATCGATAACTTGAGTATTTATTCACGGAATTTTTTCAAATTTTGCATACATATTGTTATCGGCGATGAGTGGTATGGGATTGTTAATGGGCAAAATCCGTCCATTTTTAACGGAGTTACTGCCCTTTTTCGTATTGGAAAAATGGTTTCTGGCCTGTTATTCCTTTACTGTTCGTGATATCTGAATGAAACTTCACAAATATGTTGCACATCAAAGGTTACATATTGTGACTAAGGACCGTCACTCTGACCTTCCCAGTTTGTGAGTTATCCGCCCTTGATAGGTCTGAAAAAAGGTTTTTGACCTATTGTTCCTTTACTATATGGAATATCTGAATATAACTCCACAGATATGTTTCACATCAAAGGTAACAGATTGTGACTATGAACCGTCACTCTTACCTTTCCCGTTTGTGAGTTATCCGCCCTTGATTGAATTAAAAAATGTTTTTTACCCGTAGTCCCTTTACTATGTGGAATATTTAAATGAAACTTTACAGATATGTTTCACATCAAAGGTTACATACTGTGACAAAGAACCATCAATCTTACCTTTCCAGTTCATGAGTTATCTGCCCTTGATAGGTCTGAGAAATGGTTTTTGACCTGTAGTTCCCTTTCTATATGGAATATCTGAATAAAACTTCACAGATATGTTTCACATCAAAGGCTTCATATAGTGACTAGGAACTGTCACTCTGATCTTTCCGGTTTGTAAGTTATCCGCCCTTGATTGATCTGAAAAACGTTTTTTTATCTGTAGTTCCTTTACTATATGGAATATCTGAACGAAACTTCATAGGTATGTTTCACATCAAAGGTTACATATTGTGACAAAGAACCATCACTCTTACCTTTCCAGTTAATGAGTATTCCCCCTTGATAGATCTGAAAAATGTTTTTTGACTTGTAGTTCCTATACTATATGGAATATCTGAATGAAACTTCACTGATATGTTTAACACCATAGAATAGGAAACAGAGTCTCTCAGCTCAAAGAAATGCTTTACAGCCTGATCTAAATCTACACTGGTCAGAATGCTCCACATTGTTGAGTGGTTTATATTAATATTTATTTACAGTAAGGACATCATATCTCTGTCTATCTCAGTTCTGTGGCTCTTTAGCTATTATATATCTCAAAAAATAAGTTAGGATGCACAGCAGTGGCGGGGTATCATGCAGTGCCTGCGGTGCTTTTATTTAATATTGTTTCAAAATTCTTTCCTTTATGTTGTCATGGCAACGAATCGAATTCAGTGATTTGGACAAAATTAACATGAATCATAGAGGACTACTCAAGAAACATTTCTGTAGATAAAATATCCAAATAACTGCAGTAAGGTAGCAAACAATTGTCAATTTCCATTTTTTCCATCATAAGTCAATGGAAACTATAAGTTGCCATAGCAACCTAACTTCCGAAAGCAATTCCCATGAAAAACACTAAATCTATAGAGGCTAGTACTAAGATCCTTTCTGTCAAGTTTGAGCTTTATTGGCCACATTGTTTCTGCAAAAATGATATTTTAATATCTTTTCTATTTTTAACCATTTAGTTGCCATGGCAATCAGCCAAATAGTGCTGTAATAGTTTCTGTAAAGTTTGAGCTTTATTGGCCACATTGTTTCTGCAAAAATGATATTTTAATATCTTTTCTATTTTTAACCATTTGGTTGCAATGGCAATCAGCCAAATAGTGCAATTTGCATAAATTGAATGAGGGTGGTTGAGGCCTACTCTGGGAACATTTATATAATATTTGTCAAAATACCTGCAGTCACACAGCAATAAAAGCAAATTTACTATTTTCACATTATAAGTTAATGGCAATTTTAAGCTGCCATAGCAACCAAACTGCTGAAGCAATTGCCAAAAAAACAGTTATTTTATAGAGGGAAGTACTAAAACCCTTTCTGTGAAGTTTCAGCCTTATTGGTTGCATAGTTTCTGAAAAGATAATGTTTGAATATTTTTTCCTATTTTAACCATTCGGTTGCCTTGGCAACCAGCCAAATTGTGCAATTAACATAAATTTCATGTTATTAATAGAGAGCTACTCAAGAAACATTTCCGTATAAGATTTGTCAAATTATCTGCAGAGAAATAGCAATAAATGCAAATTTTCAATTTTTCCCATACAAGTCAATGGAAACTGTAAGTTGCCATAGCAACCAAAGTTCTGAAGCGATGAAAAAAAACATTATTGGTTCCCCCCTGCCTATAGATGCTAGATGTGAAATTTGGTAAGAATGAGCCTTGTCGTTTAAGAGAAGATGTATACTAAATAAAGACCAAGCACAAATACATTTTTTACATTTAATTTTGATACCGAACACAAAATATTAACAAAAGGGACATTTTTAACATTTTCTTGTTTTTATGGCCTTGACCTTGAAAGTTTCTGGAGGAAACGAACTTTACATGTATTTGAAAGCTATTGTAATATATAAATAAAGACAAAGTATAACTACACATTCTGTATTTTCTGTTGATACGGAAAACAAAATATGAATGAAAGGTGCATTTTAGCATTTTTCTCGTTTTTGTGACCTTGACCTTGACATTGTAGGTTGATGGAAGAAACAAGCTATATGTGCATTTGAAAGCTATAGTAATATATTAAATAAAGGCCAAGTCCAAAGACATTAGCTCTATTAAGTGTTGATAAAGAACATAAAATGTGAGAACAATGTGCATTTTAGCTTTTTTCTTGTGTTTGTTACCTTGACCTTGACCTTGGAAGCTACTTTAGGAAACAAGCTATATGTGCTTAACAAAATTATTTTTGATATATTAAATAAAGACCAAGTACAAATACATTTTTTGTATCTACTGTTGATACTGAACATAAAATATGAACAAAATGTGCATTTTTAGCATTTTTCTTGTTTTTGTGACCTTGACCTTGGAGGTTACTGGAGAAAACAAGCTATATGTGCATTTGAAAGCTATTTATATATACTAAATAAAGGCCAAGTAGAAAGACATTATATAAATTTACTGTTGATACAGGAAAAAAATATTTACACAAATGTGCATTTTTTAGCATTTTTCTTGTATTTGTGACCTTGACCTTGACCTTGGCTGTTACTGGAGAAAGCCAGCTATATGTGTATTTGAAAGTTGTTGTCATTCACTAAATAAACTCCAAGTACAAAGACAATGCTGCAATATTTTGTTGCTAGAGAACACAAAAGTATAAGGAAAAAGCGCATTTTAGCCATCTTTCGTGCTTCTGTGACCTTGACCTTGACCTTGAACAGAGAAACTAGCAATATGTTGATATTTTATAAAAGACCAATGTACTATTAAGTGTATTTAAAAATAAAGGAACACATATATTGATAAGAATGATGATTTGACATTATAAGTATTATTACCCTACATTTTGGAATTTTGCGACGGTCCACTTATTGTTGCTATGGTAACGCTTCAGGAAGTATACTTTCCAAGGCATGTTTTTCCAGAAACTTATTCTTGGAATGTTGCTTTATTAGATGAAGCTGCACACATATGCCGGTATGGCTGCAAGAATTCTACAAATATCCTTAAAACTGCCTTAAAATAGCCTTTCCCAATATAGCACTACCCCCACCCACTTTGCCCAAGCCTGATGACATTACAAACTTTCCAAATACAATTCAAAGTTTTGGTGTCGACTCAAGGTGAACAAGACATTTACATATGAGAAGCATTCAGAGTATGTCATTCTTTTTCTAATACATAAATTTATTAGAAATATGTCTATTTTGGTACAATTTTTACCTCAATTTCTGACAAAATATTCAACAGCCGTTGCCATGGCAACGGGCACATGTAGGAATGAAATCAACATGGTTTTCTTGTTTTGGTGTCACAATAAGTATATAAGGAAAGTTTGAGCAAAATCGATGACTATGCGTGGCGCGACTTTTTAAGTGGTTACAGAGAATGGCTCTTAAGTCATTGCTATGCTGTTGCTACGGCTAAATTTCAAGGAAGGAGATTCCCTATAACTATGAAATTTGCTCTGAAGGAACAGTCTTTTTCAGACTGTTCCTTCAGAGCAAATTTCATTGTTGTAAGGATTCTCCGTCATAGAAATTTAGCCTTAGCAACAGCATAACAAGGTCTTAAGTGTTTTTATCTCACCAGAGCCGAAGGCTCCGGTGGAGCTTATAGGATAGGCAGTTGTCCGTCGTATGTCGTCGTCGTCAGTAGGGGTGACTATTGCAGGCCAAAATGACTATTGCAATACTATTACTATTGCAGAAATCCCTATTGCAATACTATTACTATTGCAGGTTACTATTGCAATGCATTGCAATAACTATTGCAGACAGCATTCTTATCCAGAAATTCTGCTTTTATGTATAAAATCTTGTTTGTTCACATAAGTGTGTGGCTAAAAAGCATTATTTAATGACTGTCATTTCACAATGAGCACAACATGACAACAAAATACAAGAAAATGTTATTTTCCATTCTTTGAAATCCAATACAAGCTAAAACACATCCTTTCCTATTATTCTTTTAGTTAAAAATACTTCTTTCAAGAAAAAGATGCATACATCTAGAAACTATTGCAATATTGGAAACACTATTGCCGATAGTATTGACATTGCAGCCTTCCCTATCGATAGTGACTATTGCTAGTGTCACTATTGCAATATATCGATAGTCCGATGTATTGTTACACCCCTAGTCGTCAGACAACACTTTCAAAAAACATCTCCTCTGAAGCCACTGGGCCGATTGGGCCCAAATTTCATCTGTAGTATCCTTGGGCTGGGGGATTGAAAGTTTGTGTTTTTTATGAAAATTGACTGTCTAGTTTGGTTGCTATGGCAACTTAGACTTGCCATTGACGTATAATGGGGAAAATTGAAAAATGACATTTATTGCCAAGCCATTGCAGATACTTTGACAAAACTTTTGTAGAATTGTTCCTTGAGAGGCCTTCTATCAGCTATATATCTTTTGGCCCACTGCTCTTTATATTGGTTGCCATGGTTACCAAAATGCCAAAAAATGGAAAAAAATGCTTAAAAAATTATCTCCTCTGAAGCCACTGGGCCGCTGGGGCCCAGATTTCACCTGTAGCATCCTTGGGCTGGGGAATTGAATTTTTATGTTTTGTATGAAAATCGGCTCTTTAGTTTGGTTGCTATGGCAACTTAGAGTTGCATAGACTTGTCAAGTCAAGTAAAATTTATTTAACGTCGGTTCAGTTATAACATACATTTACATGTAACACAAGTTCCTAGAAACTTTTCCTACCGACCAACAGGATTTAGATATCACAGAAAGTTTTATAACAAGGCATGCATAAAAGGGAAATGTACTATTTACAAACTATTTTACATCACAGGAAGCTGAAAATACATATATATTAAGACATGGCATTAGGTTATTATGCCCCCAATTTCGGAGAAATTGTGGGGGCATATTGGTTTGGGCCTGTCCGTCTGTCCGTCCGTCCGTCTGTCCTCTATCTCAAGAACCGTAAGAGCTAGGAGCTTGAAACTGTATTCACATGATCAGTATGAAAAATAAGCGAATGCCCAAGGTGTAGATGACCTGATTAACTTTTGAAACGAATTCATGAATTTTTGACCGAGTTATGCCCCTTTTTCGACTTAGTGCATTGTAAGCCTATGGAACCTTGTGAACAAAATATCTCAAGAACCCCTGAAGCTAGGATCATGAGGTTTTGCAGGAAGATACTGCCTGTGGTGTAGATGACCTGATTAACTTTTGAAAAAAATTCGTGAATTTTTTATCAGGTTATTCCCCTTTTTCGACTTAGTGCATTGAAGCCTATGGTACAAAGGTACCCTTACATATAGTCAAGAACAACAAGAGCTAGGAACTTGAAACTTTATACACATGTTCTGTATGGAAAATAAGCAGACCCGTATTTTTTTATTTTTCCTGCGGCAATGTATTTCCAGAGTTATGCCCCTTTTTTCGACTTAGCCTGTGGAACCTAGTGAACAAAATATCTCAAGAACCCCTGATGCTAGGATCATGAGGCTTTGCCAGATGTGAATGCCCAAGGTGTAGATGACCTGATTAACTTTTGAAACAAATTCATGAATTTTTGACCGAGTTATGCCCCTTTTTCGACTTAGTGCATTGTAAGCCTATGGAACCTTGTGAACAAAATATCTCAAGAACCCCTGAAGCTAGGAGCATGATTATTTGCAGGAAGATACTGCCTGTGGTGTAGATGACGTGATTAACTTTTGAAAAAAAATCGTGAATTTTTGATCGAGTTATTCCCCTTTTTCGACTTAGTGCATTGAGGCCTATGGTACAAAGGTACCCTTACATATAGTCAAGAACAATAAGAGCTAGGAACTTGAAACTTTATACACATAATCAGTATGGAAAATAAGCAGACCCGTATTTTTTTATTTTTCCGCCGGCAATGTATTTCCAGAGTTATGCCCCTTTTTCGACTTAGCCTGTGGAACCTTGTGAACAAAATATCTCAAGAACACCTGATGCTAGGAGCATGATTTTATGCAGGAAGATACTGCCCTTGGTGTAGATGACCTGATTAACTTTTGAAAGTAATTTGTAAATTTTGGATTGAGTTATGCCCCTTTTTCAACTTAGTGCATTATTTGCCTATGGAAGCTTGTGAACAAAATATCTCAAGAACCCCTGATGCTAGGATCATGAGGTTTTGCAGGATAACAATGCCCAAGGTGTAAATGACCTGATTAACTTTTGAAACAAATTCGTGAATTTTTGACAAAGTTATACCCCTTTTTCGACTTCGTGCATTGTAAGCCTATGGAACCTTGTGAACAAAATATCTCAAGAACCCCTGATGTTAGGAGCATGATTTTTTGCAGGAAGATACTGCCTGTGGTGTAGATGACCTGATTAACTTTTGATTGAGTTATGCCCCTTTTTCGACTTAGTGCATTGTAAGCCTATGGAACCTTGTGAACATAATATCTCAAGAACACCTGATGCTAGGAGCATGATTTTATGCAGGAAGATACTGCCTGTGGTGTAGATGACCTGATTAACTTTTGAAAATAATTTGTAAATTTTGGATTGAGTTATGCCCCTTTTTCAACTTATTTGCCTATGGAAGCTTGTGAACAAAATATCTGGAGAACCCCTGATGCTAGGATCATGATTTTTGCAGGTTGATATTGCCCAAGGTGTAGATGACCTGATTAACTTTCGAAAACAATTCGTAAATTTTTGACTGAGTTAAGCCCCTTTTTCGACTTAGTGCATTGTAAGCCTATGGTACAAAGGTACAAGCATTATTGGATGAACCTTCTCTAGAGACAAGCATATGGTTGGGGGCATAGTGTTTCATAAACACATTTTCTAGTTAAATTAAGTTTTGATTACAGACAAACAAAATTTCTAAAGGAAATTTTAAAATTTGGTAGACCCCTGCGATACACCTTGGGTAGAAAATCGAAGGGGAGGGGGTGGGGGGGAGTTTCTTGAAATTCAAGGAACTCAGGCGAAAACGAAAGAGGGTCCCAAGATATACCACATAAGTAGGCCTGTTTAAAATTCACATGCAGTATTGCTAAAAGAAACCTGGCCAGCAGGTAGCAAATGACTAGGGAATTTTTGTTATAAAATGGGGGTCCAGAACAAGAGAACAGGTTTAAAAGTAAAAAATTTACTTACATAAAGAGCATTTACATGAAGCACCGTTCCAGGTCTTAATGAAATGTTTAAAATGGTTAAAAGATGTTATTTTCCTGGCCTCTTCTGGCAGGGAATTCCATAATTTAGCTGCCTGGTGTCTAAAACTGTTAGTACCATACCTTGTGCTCTTGGTTCCGGCTATTTCTAATAAATTTGTGTACCTGAAATTGTAAGAGGATGTGTCTTTAAAACATATATAAATTCTTTCAAGTATGTGGGGGATAAACCATAAGCAATCTTAAAAGTAATGGGGAAAATTGAAAAAAGGCATTTCCTGCTTAGCCAGTGCAGATATTTTGACAAATTATTTACAGAAATGTTCCTTGAGAAGTCTTTTATCAGCTATATATTTTTTTTTGCCTGCTGCTCTTTATATTGGTTGCCATGGAAACCAAATGCAAAAATGAAGAAAAAAAATACTTAAAAAATTATCTCCTCTTAAGCCATTGGGGAGCTTGGGCCCAGATTTCATATGTAGCATCCTGGGGCTGGGAGATTGAGAGTTTGTGTTTTTTATGAAAATCAGCTTTTTAGTTTGGTTGCTATAGCAACTTAGTGTTGCATTGACTTATAATGGGGAAACTTGAAAAATGGCATTTACAGCTAAGCCATTGCAGATATTATGACAAACCTTTTATAGAAATATGTTTTGAGAAGTCTTCTATCAGCCATATGTTTTTTGGCCAAATGCTCAATTCTTTTTTTGGTTGGCATGGAAACCAAAATGCGAAAACTGGAAAAAAATATAATTAAAAATTATCTTCTCAGATAAAGCACAAGCTCTTTGATGCTGAGACTTTAAGGAAATATTCATCATATAAGAAATTTAATGCAGAAACTGGCATTTCTTGCCAAGCCATTGCAGATATTTTGACAAACTCCTTCAGTAGTCTTCTCTCAGCTATATGATTTTATACTCACTGTTCATTTTGATTTGTTGCCATGGAAATCGAAATGTAACAACAGAAAAATACCTTTAATTATCTCCTTAGTAACCATTTGCTCTATGAAGCACAGACTTCATAGACATATTAATCATATTAGCGTTACAGATTTTATGTTTTCCATTGTTGTTGTTCAAAGGACATGGTTGGTATGGCAACTTATGATGGAAAAAACAAAAAATGGAATTTATTGCCAAGCCATTGTAGATATTCTGACCTAACATTTTCAGAAATATTCCTGGAATGGTCTTGTAACAGCTCTATGTTCTTTCTGCACACTGCTCATTTCGATCAGTTGTCATAGCAACCAAAAGGAACAAATAGCAAAAATCCTTCGAAAGTTATAACTTTTGTGGAAAAAAGTTATACATTTTGTTATCAAGTCAACAGACTGTCAGACTGGGACTTTGCAGTAGTATATTTTGTTTTAGCCTGTACAGATGTGACATCAGTTTTGAGGCTGTAAATATATGTGATAGCAATTTTGAGCTAGAGATCTGGTGAGCTTTGTGGCCCGTGGGCCTCTTGTTTTATGCCCCTGTGACGATAGTCATGGGGCATTAAGATTTGCCCCTGTGTGTCTGTCCGTCCATCCGTCTGTCTGTCCGTTCGTCACACTTTATGGTATAGAGTTTGTGTAATCAACTCCTCCCACAGTTTTCAATGGATCTTTTTCAAACTTTGCATACATATTGTGGACATATTGAAGATGTGCATGTGGATTTTTGATGGAGCTAGAATTAATTTTGACAGAATTACAGCCTTTTGAACTTAGTCAGTGGATCTTTTTCAAACTTTGCATACATATTGTGGACATATTGAAGATGTGCATGTGGATTTTTGATGGAGCTAGAATTAATTTTGACAGAATTACAGCCTTTTGAACTTAGTGATTTTCGGCAAATTTTTGCATTGTAGGGTATGGAGTGGTGTAATCAATTTCTCCCAGTTTTTAGCTCACCTGGCCCGAAGGGCCATAGTGAGCTATTGTCATACCAATGCGTCCGGCTTGCGTCGTGCGTCGTCCGTCAACACCTAAAAACAAATATTCAAACATCTTCTTCTGTAAAACTACTGGTCCCATGGTTCTCAAATTTCACATGGAGCATGACCTGACTCCAGGGTCTCAGAATTGTAAAATTGGGTCAGGTTGAAAATCCAAGATGGCCGCCATTAAGAAAAATAGCAAAAACAACAAAATCATCTTCTTCTCCAGAACCACTGGGTATATTTGTCTGAATTTTGGCATGGAGCATCAGTGAATCCTTGGTATTCAAAATTGTAAAAATGAAAAAAATCTGTAGTGGAGTTTTGTCACAGTGACCTACTTTCTGTTTACGTGTGTAATTTTGCTCAAATGCCAATGTCAAAAAATGACCTATTTAAACAACTTCAAACAACTTCTTCTCTAAAACCACTGAACCCATGGATCTCAAATTTCCCATGGAGCATGACCAGACTGCAGGGTTTCAAAATTGTAAAATTGGGTCAGGTCAAGAATCCAAGATGGCTGCCATTACTAAAAATAGCAAAAACAATAAAATCAACTTCTTCTCCAGAACCATTTGGTATATTTGGTTGAAAGTTTGCATGGAACATAAGTGGGACCTTGGTATTGAAAATTGTAAAAATGAAAAAAATCTATAGCGGAATTAGGTCACAGTGACCTACTTAGCGTTTACAAGGCCGATTTTGCTCAAATGTCAATATCTAAAGAAAATGCAACCAATTCTGACCAGATTTGGTCAGAAATGGTTCTTGAATGGAATTATTTCAATTTTGTGCCAGTTGACTATCCAAGATGGCCACCATGGGGGCCGTTACTAAAAATAGCACAAACATAAAAATGACAATTACTCAAGAACCCTTGAATGGAATTGGACCAATTTTTTGTCAGAATGTTCCTTGCATGAAGCCGTTTCGATTAACTGCAATTTGGCATTCCAAGATGGCTGCCATCTGGTGTTACTAAAAATAGCACAAACATAAAAATGACAATTACTCAAGAACCCTTGAATGGAATTGGACCAATTTTGTGTCAGAATGTTCCTTGCATGAAGTCGTTTCGATTAATTGCAATTTGGCATTCCAAGATGGCCGCCATCTGCCGTTACTAAAAATAGCACAAAACATGAAAATGACAATATCTCAGTAACCGCTGAATGGATTATGACGAAATTTGTGTCAAAATGATTCTTGCATTGAGATGTTTCAAAAATATCTAACTGTAGACCAGTCATGTTGGCCTCTGTTACTAAAAATAGAAAAATGTGAAAATTAGAAAATCTCAATGGAATTGGGTTAATTTTGTGTCAGAATGGTCCTTTCATTAAGCTTTTTCGATTTTTTGCATTTTGGCATTCCAAGATGGCTGCCATCTGCCATTACTAAAAATAGCACAAAACATGAAAATGACAATATCTCAGTAACCGCTTAATGGATTTTGACGAAATTTGTGTCAAAATGATTCTTGCATTGAGATGTTTCAAAAATATCTAACTGTAGACCAGTCATGTTGGCCTCTGTTACTAAAAATAGAAAAATGTGAAAATTAGAAAATCTCAATGGAATTGGACCAAATTTGTGTCAAAATGGTCCTTGCATGAAGGCTTTTCGATTTTTTACATTTTAGCAATCCAAGATGGCGGCCATCTGCCATTACTAAAAATAGTACAAAACATGAAACTGGCAATATCTCAGTAACCCCTGAATGGATTTTGATGAAATTTGTGGCAAAATGATTCCTGCATTGAGGTGTTTCAAAAGTAAATACATAAAGACCAGGCAAGTTGGCCTCTGTTACTGAAAGTAGCAAAATGTGAAAATGAGAAATTCTCAGTGGAATTGGACCAATTTTGTATCAGAATGGTCCTGTTGCGCAATAGCCAGGTGAGCGATATCAGGCCCATTTGGGCCTCTTGTCAATGGATCTTTTTCAAACTTTGCATACATCTTGTGGACATATTAAAGATGTGCATGTGGATTTTTGATAGAGCTAGAATCAATTTTGACAGAATTACTGCCTTTTGAACTTAGTCATTTTCGGCAAATTTTTGCATTGTAGGATATGGAGTTTGTGTAATCAACTCCTCCCGCAGTTTTCAATGGATCTTTTTTAGACCCTGCATACATGCCGTAGACATATTGGAGATGTGCATGTGAATATTTGTTGGAGCTAGAATTAATTTTGAAAGAATTACGGACTTTTGAACTTAGTTATTTTAGGCAAATTTTTGCATTGTAGGATATGGATTTTGTGTAATCAACTCCTCCCACACTTTTCAATGGATCCTTTTCAAACCTTGCATACATGCTGTGAACATATTGAAGATGTGAACATGGGTTTTTGTTGAAGCTAGCTTTAAGTTTGACAGAACTACGGCCTTTTGAACTTAGTCATTTTAGGCATATGTTTGCATTGTAAGGTAAGTACTTTGTTTGGTCAACTCTTCCCACAATTTTCAGCCGCTGTTTTTCAGGCATTGTAAACTTGTTGTGGACATGATGAAGACGTGCATGTTGGATTTTTTTTATAAAAGAAAAAATTATAAAGGAATCATGGTCTTTTAAACTTTTTAAACATTTTGGGCTACTTTTTTGCACTATAGGGTATGAAGTTTGTGTAAGTTTTCAGTGGATTCATTGTAGATGGTGTTTGCACTTAAAAGTGCTTTAGGGATGTTCACATGTCCTGTGACAGGCGCTGCATGGGGGCATCATCAGTGTCTTACAGACACAATTTTCGAGTTTATAAATACAACCCCAGGGTTCTCTTTAGAATGACCGCAGAAATTTATCTTATTCAATCTTATGAAATTCTGCTACAAGAACGATTTCTTTTCCAAAACAACCCTGAAAATCTAGATCCATCTTATAACCATAGCCAAAGCCCTCATTTTGGTGATCATTGTTAACATTCTTAGTGAAGAAATACTAGGACTTCATGTCAATATGAATATGCTACTTCCCAGTTCTCTAAGAGAATTTATTTTCTCTACAATGCTTGCACTAATTTCTGAAGTCAGGGAGTCCTGTACTTCCAGCTCTTCAGATTTGGAAGCCCCAGCACTGAGACTTGGAAGTCCTGAATCGCAATGTTCCATCAATAAAAACTCGAAGCATAAAATTTACCACCATGTACTGCCTTGAAAAAGCAATAAAACACTTTCTTAATTCAGACAAACAGAAAGAGTGTGCATGAAGTGATGTCCATTAAATTATTCATACCAGTGATGCTTTGGAATGACAACTGAGGTGAATGGGTACACTTTCAGGGGAAGTAACCCTGTTATGTACAGTTTTGCCTCCCTTGTCAGTGGGGTCCAACTCTTAAAGGTGCAAATACTTTCTTTCACACATTTTTGGAAGACAGTCAAAAACTTCAAATTGCTTGTATTCTTTTGTGCTATTGTCAGGCTTGTGTACTGGCTCTGGAAAGGTCCTTGCAAACATAAAAACAGATTGAAATATTCTTTAAATGTAAGACATGCCAATATAGTATATTGAATCATCCCATTTAGGATATGGGATCTATAAACCAAGGGAGGTTTAAAGATCTGCTGAAGAAAATTGTTTCTTATAGGATCTTTAAACTTCCCTTCTGTTTATACTCGTGAATCCCATATCTTAAATGGAGCGATGAATAAACTCTGTTTACATGTAACACTTGAAGTACCAGAAATGTGAAAACTTGAATTTGCAAGCAGCGTAGATCCAGATGAGCATGTTTTTATGGAAAAAATAAGAAAAAAAATCTGATTGCTCTGTAAGAGTGCCTCACATTT
This sequence comes from Ctena decussata, assembly GCA_963989385.1. NCBI lineage: Eukaryota > Metazoa > Mollusca > Bivalvia > Lucinida > Lucinidae > Ctena > Ctena decussata. Next base: position 57,880,855 of record OZ022503.1, read on the forward strand.
GTTCAAGCAAAAGATGATAGTCACGGTGTTTTTTTGCATACAATTGCCTTTCAAAATATAACGTGTCAGTAAGTAGCCAGCAGGCCCAGAGTGTTAATCCACTGGCCAGAGTAAGGCCAAAACAAAATATATGTGTGGTTCCAGATTTATTTCTGATGACAGCAAAATCACATTTTGTCAGCATAAGTTAGTAGCGCTGAGGATTTTATGTTTACTGGGAGACTTGAAGAATCCTTGACTAACGACTTTGTTACTCTAAAGGTGCTTTGAAAAACTGGGCCCTGGACTCATATTCAGGGCTGAGAAATAAGATAGTCCCAGTCAGTGCCACAGATAAAAGCGGTAACAGGGATAATTGTACAGATGACATTTTTCTTAATTTTTGAGGAAAACATGTTTTGATCCCTCATTAGCCAAGACCGTTCTAATGAGGGGTCACAAAATGTTTTTATGGAGAAATATGGAAATTTATTCCTAAATTATCCCTGTTGGGTGTTACCCCTTCTTATTTGGAGCGCTGAACTGTCCTGGTAGCTCAGTAGATTAAGCATTGGCCTGCTGATCTAGTGGCCCCAGATTCAAGACCTGCTGTAGGGAGAAATCTCTCCAACTGTGAATGGGGTTCCATTGCACATAGCCCTTCATTGTCATCCACCCATCGTCCTGATATGACTGAAATACTGTTGAGAAGGACTTAAAATCGCAAGTCATCTATTCATCCCAGTCAAATTTTTTGGTGGGACAAGTGAAAATCTCCCAGCTCGTAGTGCTAAATTGGCTCAGGGCAAGTGGAGTTTTAGCTCGCCTGTACAAAAGTACAGAGAGGTATTGTTGTTACCCTGATGTTGGTGTTGGCGTGGGCATCACAACAGATTTTTTATGTGATGGGCAAGCGCTGTCAGGCGAGCTATCATGTATGTGGACAGGTCTTGTTTAAAGCTAATCTGTCTGAATAAATGGATGAAAAAAAATCTGCTCAGCCCTGATAGTCCAGAGGTCTCAATCATACAGTACACGCAACGTGAAGACTTGATCTGACACACTCTCGCGAGAAATTTTAATCTTTTCCACGAAAGTTTAGTGGGGTTTTTGTGTGTGAAATGAGTGGGAGATGCCAGACACTCGCGAGATGCGTGACGTTAAACTCGCGAGAAAACAATTTCTTTTCACGCGAGACACGCAACTTTCGAGAGAAAGGATTAACTCCATGTATGCTCAGGTGAGTCATCGGCGTCAAACTTAATCACGCGTGACGTGTGTTTTCGAGTGGAAAGGATTAACGATTCCTGTCAATTTCACAGGTCATTATATTTTGTACAGGTAATTCATTTATATTTTTACTTTGGGCCTAAAAAAAGTTGTGATTCCGGTTTCCAACCGACTGGTCTTTTTTGGCGCCGACTATAAAATTTTTAGCGGCAGAAATTACGATCGGCAATTTCCGCCATTTCGGAAATAACCAAAAGTGCCGAACAACCGCTTACGCTATGACGCGTAAAGCATACCAGTTTGTCGCATAGTAGTTAATACTGCACAGGCTGATCCTAATATTTACTATCAGCGTATGGAATAAGATTCCTTTCACCATTTTGTGCTCTGAGTGGCGTCCTTTGATATCAAGGCACGAGACTGACCTATAAACGTGCTGTGTTTACGTATTTCAACAAATGCTACCGTCTTCACATTTTATTACGGCGAAGGCCCTGAATGTGTTCGGTCACCTCTTAATATGAATATAGATATTATGTTTATTAGTCCGAATACTTTGAGAATTTTTCCGCGCAGCAGAATCAGTTTCGTTTTTCATATAGATAATGTGATTTTGCCACGCGGAGATCGGAATAAAAAACAAACTTCTCACCTCTTATTTTTCATTCATTTTGATGCATTTTTAAAATCCAAACACTTTGACTATTGATCCACGACGCAAAATCATATTTTCTATATTTCTTGAATGAACTGATTAAGAGGATGCAGCTGTGACGTATTTTTTTTTAGCTGTCAAACCAACAGGTTTACAAATTTGCATATTTCAGAGAGTGGTTAAGTGGACGTCAATCACCTCTGAGACAGCCCATTTGCTAATCAAGTCATTGTTGTCGCTTGCGCTTTTAATGGAAACTTGACAGCTCTTACATCAGAAAGTTTATATTGGTTAATAAGTAAATCTTTCGGCACGTGCCACTAGCGGTATATCTTTGAGTTCAAAAGCTGATCGAAACGCTTTGATCTTTGTGACTGTTTTGACATGGATTGGGCTATTATCGGTGGCGGCTGAGCGAAAATGTTTGTCTGTGTCAACATTCTAGAATTTGAAAGAATTCCGTTTGCTACTTACTAACCTATTAACAATATTCTTTCAAACATAAGCCTCTCTAATTAACTCGCTGCGTAACTGCAACAAAATTACGCTGATCATGATTGATTATCAACACATCCTTTATTCGTAACGGTCAAACAATACTTGCGTTGAGGATGCGATCAATTAGGTTATTCACGCACGCTTACAATGTATTAATTGAACCGTTATCAGCGGGGAAAAAAAATGCATTGCGAATCATATGCCTTGTCTGTAAAGGTATATGTATAGAAACTTGCATTTACTGTACATGTACATTGTACCTACCTGGACAAAATTCCACGCGTGATGCGAGAAAGTTTCTCGCATACAAAGTTTCTCGCATACATCACTCTATGAATTTCACGCGAGATGCGAGGAATTTTCTTGCGTGGAACGTGGCGATTTTCAAACACGCGAGGAAGTTTAGTGTGAAATGCGTGAGAGTTGCGAAAGAATCTCGTGGATTTTAATCCTTCCTCGCGATTTTAAGTGTCACGCGAGAGCGTGTCAGATCAAGTCTTCACATTGCGTGTACTGTACCAAAGTCATAGTTCTTTTCTGTCTCTGACTTACGTCAATCTCATTGTCAGATGGAAATGACTGAAACACTGTTTGAAAAGGCTGTTATACTCAGAATCAACAATCCAATATTTTTCAGCTTTGAAAAAGTCACCTACATGATTGGTCGCAGTCCAACTATGGTTGATTACGTGATTGATTCGTGTGATGCCATGAAAAGCATGTTTATATCACGATGCCATGCTAGAGTGGTACGACAGGCCGGAAACAAGCACAGACTGTTTGATGACAGCATGAATGGAATCTTTATCAACAATGTCAAAATAACAGGTATAACATTATTGTTCTCTCCTTTGCCTAAAGTCATATTTCTGCAATTTCAAACATCTCCAGGAGCCTCGGCACAGGTATCATACTGTTTTCTAGGATCGGCTGATTTTGTGCTAAACTTATATCGGCGTGAGTTTTTTTTTAGCTCGTAGTAAGTATAGGCGGTCAGTTTAAGAATTAATGAAATCACAACAAATGACCATCAACACTAAATTTAGACATACATGTTACTTTAGATGATTTCTCCATCAGGTTAAAATATTTAAAATTTGTTGCAAGCAGAAACGTGTATCGGGACTAAATATCTGAATCAAAACACAAAAATGATAATAATTTGGGTTTGGCCAGCAATAACTCCCGTTTGTGTTAATGATGGTGGTTTGCCTTTGGGCATGTGAAAAAAATATCAATTTTAATTTTCCATATGGGAGCGCTTTCCAGAAATGTATCACAAATAGTGAAAAATATCATTTTAGGAGCACAACCCCTTCATTGAGTGCTAGTAATGACCGCGGATTAGCCTAAACAATACATGCGCCGTGGTCTGTAAAACACAGACCAACATTTGCACGCAGTACAATCTCTAGGCCCAAAATTTACCGGCGTTGAACAAATTAGGCGAACTTCCGGGTAAGTGAGGCTACAAAATTTATGTAAACAAATCGAGGATTGATTTAGCTGCCAGGTAAAACTTATATTTTCCACATTATTTAGGAGAACCATGGCATGTCCGTGTGTGCAGTCTAAAGTAAATTGGTTTGACTTGTCAATGAAGTCGATGAGAGAGTATAAGACTCCACAGGTTTATTGTGTTAGCTGTCAAAAAAATTGAGTCGAAGCCGTGGTTGTCACCTCTCCTGTCAAGTGATATCAAGATATGACGAATTCCAATTTTCTGTATTCCCTATGTTCTACATTCTTAATGCGTTATCAGTTTTGTGCAAAAAGCAGTAAACAAACATAAAGTGACGTTATAAAATACAGTGCCGTCAATACTTTTTTGGTATAAGCGATTTTATGCCCGGTGATGAATGGTGTACGACACGGTTTAAGCGGAGGTTGCTTAGTGAGTGAGTGAGTGAGTGAACTCGGGTTTAACGTCCCACCAACAACGAGGTCATATGGAGACGGGACCTCGGTTTAAAGTCTCATCCGAAAGACCGGAGAAGCGGGGGATCGAACCTGCGACCCCTGGATTGGTAGTCTGGAGTGTTATCCACTACGCTACAGCCGCTCCGAGGTTGCTTAGAATGTCCTAGATGTCAGCGGACATTCTGGGTCCAGTTGTTCAAAACATCGGTAGCTAGAGATGCCATTAGTGGTCGATGCTTTATGTTATGCAGTGATTATAGGACAAAATACAGTGACTTTTAAATAAAAGAATGAGAACTACGCTCTCCTTTTGTCATCACAAAGTTCAATTTTTATAACAATTTCATTTAAAAATTTGTTGGCTAACGTCATCCTTTGTTTCAAATAGGTTTTTAACAGCCTTTACTGAAACAACAACAACAAAAAAATACTTTAACTGGATATTGGCCATCATGAGTATTTTTGCTCACCTTTGCCAAGCTCCGTCGTCATCCGTGAAAATTTTAACGACTGAAACCTCTGAAACAACTAGGAACCCCGTTAGCTCGGTAGGTTAAGCGCTGGCCTACTGATCTAGCGGTTCCGGGTTCGAGCCCCGCTGTAGGCGGGAATCTTTTCATCGTAAACAAGGTTCCATAGCACACAGCATTCCATTATCACCTATCCATCGTCCTGATATGACTAAATAACTGTAAAAAAGGACGTAAAATCGCAAGTCATCCGTCCATCTATCTGAAACACTCAGCCGATAGTAACCAAGTTTCAAATGGAGTATTTATGGGTGTAGTGGAACGAAATATGCAAAAACAATTCTTTTAGAATGATAAAAAAATATGGCCACCACCCCCATACATGGTTTAAAAATTTAAAACCTTTTCAAGATCCAATTGATCGATGGCCTTGAAACTTCGTTCGTACCGTTGAGTACTCGAGTACTACAAAGCATGTTCGAATAATGACCTTGGGTCGATCATGACCTTTTCTCGGCAAGGGTCAATTGGAAAAGGTTACATTTACATAAATTTGTTTGATACCTCGCTTTAAGACAGACATCATCTGCAGAATCGAGTAAAATTATAACCATTCTAAAGCTCGATTGTATACCAGATCACATAGTGCTATGCAAATGATAGGCTAAGAAGACACTAAGAATAACTTATTAATCTTTTCAATCCTTGACCTACTTGCCGAGCGATCTTAAAGCCAATCTCCCGCTTGCCCTCAACATGGCCACCCATCCTGTTATATGATTAAACGACTAAACCCGGTACTGAACCCGGTTGTAATGTCGAAGCGTCTATCATCGTAAGTATTTCTCAGAGCTGGTCTTTATATTACTGATATTTATTTAGGCCGATTTTATGTTATAAAACGCAGTTACCCCGCCCGATATATTTTGTCTATACCAAATGCCGTCATTTTATGAAATAAAGCCCAGAACAATGACACTTCGAAGGATTGATAATGAGATCAGTTTTTTGGCAGTGTCCTGGTAAGAGGTTTTATTAAACCAGAGAACCAATGGTCCCGTAGCTCACCTGACACCTTCTGTCAACAGACACAATTTGTGGCATATCGCTCATTTGCAACAAATTTGAAACCAGTGGCTAAGAAAGAGTGCACATTTTAATTTTAAAGTCTTGACCTTGAGCAAAGTTAAAAAAATACTTTGAGATCAAAACTTTCCAAGAAATTTTAAGTTCTAGCATTGTCCCATATTTGACCTTGCCGCGAAAAAGGTCATGGTCAACTCAAGGTCATAATTTGAACAATCTTGATAGTACTCGAGTACCCAATGCTACATACGAAGTTTCAATCCCATCAGTCAATTGGTTCTGGAGAAGAAGATTTTTAAATGTTTTTGCCATATATGGGCATGGTGGCCATGCTGGTCATGTGACCTGGACCGTATGAATGGATTTTTGTTCCCTCAACCCCTGGAGGCTCTGTGTGAAATTTGGTTTCAATTGGCAAAGTGGCTTTTGAGGACATTGTTTGAAATTGTCAAAAAAATCGAGTTCTAGGTCAAAGGTGAAATAATGACCTTGACCTCTTGTTCACATAAATCTTCATGTACTCATTAAAATGACTGTAGATACCAATTTTTAGCCCAAAATCCTCAGCAGTTTCCAAGATATCTTATGTTCTAGCATTTTGCAATATAAAAGCACAAGGAAGCAAATTTGATCGTACCCACGCCTGGTAAACTATCACAGGTACCTCCGGTGGAGGTACCGATAAAAAGTTGTGACAGGCACCTGGAGCTGCCTGTGACTGTCCAAAAAATGACAACAAATGGTAGGTATTTCTCTTTTTTGACAAAATATAAAATAACCAGGGAGTCTATCAAAAATTTAAAATTGCTATTCGACCCTAATAGACATAAAGTTTCGTCACACATTATATCCCCATGAACTTTCCATATTAACCAAAGATACGACCTTTGAAGTGGCTTTGATGTCAGCCCACAATACTCAAAACATAAACAATTCGGCCGTTTTTGGTCTTAAATGCAGTGATCTTGCATACGAATCTGTTTTTCTCGGCACCCTGTTGTTAAGGTAACCGCCTTGCTCAAATATAAATGTCGACTGACTACAAATAATGCTTGATTTTTTCAAAACAACAGCTGGAGGTGCCTGCAATGGTGTGGAGGTGCCTGTGATGTAAGCAAATATAGTGAAAATCTGAATAGTTATTGCAACTGGAAATATTGACATCTCTAAATCGCTGCCCGGAAAGAATCAGTCATTCAACGTCCCATTTGCCATCATAATGCGTATGTAATGAAATTCCATGTTAAAATTTCTATAACACCATCTCAAAGAGTTATTGCCCAATTTGTTTCCGCTTCTGTTCGTCAAACATTGACAAATTTCACATAGTTGCTGAAAATTAACTACCTAATTTAGTGTTAGAATCGTTATGAAATGTGCGCTTAAATAAGAGACATTTTCGTGACTGGTAATGACTGTGATCAGGAGCAGGGCTCGGGAAATATTGAAAAATGAATCGGTCCAGCCGATGACGTCATCACCTAACTAATTTCCATAGGGAAAAAAATGATACCTGTCACGAAAACTAATGACAATAAGCGAAGTCCTATGAATTAATCCCGATTTCCGTACAATGGTCGTACATTGTTGTGTTTGGTGGAGTTCTTGGTTTCACACATTTTAAGACGTTTAACTACGCATGTAAAAGCAAATACAAGACTAGAACATGTTCGTAGGCAGAGCGGACGTGATAGAAAACATCATACTTGATTGACAGGTGGACAGGGGAGACCACCTGATATGGCTGAAAGTATAATTACAGGGACCATAAGACTCGGGATGGATGCTCGGCGCCCCGTTACTGCGGCTATGAATTCGTTCCGCTGAGGTGCGGGAGCAACGTCGATATGAGAATTGAAATACCACTACGGGACAAGCAGTATAGCTAGACTTTGTTTAGTGCCGTGTGCAAACCGTATGACCCGTGCGCAAACCGTTTGAAACGAAACTTCGGATGCACTTGCTAGTCCAAGCCTTCACATTTAGCCTTTAAATTTACAAACTTCAAACAAGATAATCCCCGTCAATTATGCAATTAGACCTAAACCTTTTGCTCAACACTCGACAGTAGACTGAGCCATCAAATGGTTAGTGGTCGTGAAGCGATAATTACCTGTACAAGTGGCCGTGATGACCTGAGACTGTATATATTTATCCCATCTATGATATTAGGTGTTATTTTCCGATATGAAATTGGAGCATGCATTTTGATTTCGAATAATAGAGGGATTTTTGTAGTAAATTTACTCCATCGGGACCTAAATTTTCTTTCGAAAAATCCGATTTTTCGAATAATCGAAATTAGAATTTGCGGAAGTGTTTTTGCATAGAATTAATGGGCTTACGATCGGGACCATGTTTTTCAAAAAATCGGCGTTCGAACTACCGAGGTTCGACTGTATAACATATCAAGGAGTCTTTTAACTTCAGCAATAGCGCCCGAAGCTAATTACTTTCACACGTCCACTGTAAACTCGCGAGATTCTAGATAACGCGATGAACTTCGAGATCTCAGGAGGTAATTTGTTTATGACACAACTTGACTGGAGGCAATTATTGGATTAGTCATGCGTAATTAACGGACTGACATGTGAGCTAGGTAAGAAGAATCGGAGCAAATTTCCAAAGTATTGGACCAGTATGGGACCGATTTTTGGGGGCTTTGGGCTGTTTCCAATCGGTCCCAATTTCTGAATTTCGGTCTGGGACCGAAAGAATTCCGGTTTTCCCGAGCCCTGATCAGGAGGTGCTGGCTGTGAGTCATTCCAACTTGTCAGAAATTGTCGAGGTCACACGTCATGCCAGCTGCACGTATGGTGTGTCAAATTGTCAAAATTGCCGATACCCGTCAACAGGCATACAAGTACAGTTATCTATAGTGTTCATCCTTTTGGTACCTCATATATGTCGCTCGCACGTGTCGTATGACGCTCACTGTATGTGTTAACTTTGTGGTAACTGGAGTGATAAGTCTACAAGTGATTCAGTCTGGCTAGTTTTGAATTGTTGGTGCTAGAATCCAAATACATCCGTAAGGCCTACAGATTACATCATCAGCAGGTGACATGTTCTCAATATTACACCTTTTAGTATATTGAAGTGATCGGAATCTTACTGTAAATAACCTGTAATTCAAAGTCTCCGAATAGCTACTGCATCAAATTTGGTAAAAAAGAGCACTTTTACTACATAAAAGTTATCTTCCGAAACGTTGTTTTTGCAAACGTTTCGAGTAGCTAGCATGGCGAGTGACCGCGACAATTTCTAACGATTTGGAATGACTAACAGGCAGTCATCACCATTCACAAAAACGCTGCCTCTTATTTCTCTTATTTCAGCGCATTTCATAACTATTCTAACACTGAATTAGGCAGTAAATTTTCAACAGCTACGTACAACTCCTCAATGTTTGACTAACAGATATGGAAACAAAACGGGCAAATAACTCTTTGAGATGATCTGCTTTGGATTTTGGATTTCTGTTGTGAAGCATCATTGTGACATGTTCTTATGTCCGCTTGTCTGTAGTCTTCTGGCAATAAGGTCACCTGTACAGCTGCTCGCTTTCTGGTTTGTTTTGTAATTTAAAATATAAAGTAGGTAAAACAGAAGTTAGCCTTGTTTTCATTTGGGGTAGGTGAACTTCCACCAGTCTGGGAAAGAGCTCTTTATTCGGTTTACCATGCGTGTCTTTTATGAACTATTGTCAATGTATACTTACTTCCATCTTGGTTTTGAGAGCAGGATGTAGAATCTGATTGTATAAGTTCATGATCATTGTCTGTCGTTTTAACAAAAATATGCTTGATGTTCGCATTATGATAGATTAAATTGCGACGTTGAATGAACGATTCTTTCAAGGCAGTGGTCTAGATATGAAGAATATCAATATTTGCAACCGCTATAAATCTTCAGATTTTCGCTATACTGTAAAACACTTATTTTTGGCGGTTACTGAATTTTGGCGATATTGGCGGTTAAGGAAAAGAGCGCTGAAATATAAGTCCGCCAATATTACATATATTTTATGTATATAAACAGGCACAGCATAACGGAGGTTCAGATAAGAAGAAGTTTTTGATGAGTAGTTTAGATTTTTTTATACCTTTCCATTAAACTATACATTGTGGCATCCTATGAGAATCGCCTCGATGAGGCGATTCTAATAGATGCCACAATGCATAGTTAAATAGAAAAGTGAGAAAAATTGTGACAAATTTACATCAGATTCTCTGGAGCCACGGTACATCAAGACCGCCAAAATTAACATGCGCCAATGTGTCATTTTCTTCAAACCGCCAAATTTTGATACCGCAGATATTAAGTGTTTTACAGTATTTTCTTACATCACAGGCACCTCCATTCCGTCACAGGCACCTCCAGTTGTTTTTTTACCGATCCAGCCTTATTTGGAGTTTATCGGCATTTATATTTGGGCAAGGAGGTTTACTTTACGTCAGTGTATCCAGACAAACAGAGTCTTATGCAAGAAAAGTGCATTTAGGACCCCAAACAACCGATTTGTTCTTGTTTGGAGTACTTTCGACTGACCTTAAAGCCCTTTCAAAAGTTATATCTTTTGTATATATGTAAGGTTCTCAGGGATATACTGTGTGACAAAACTTAATGTATATAAGGATCGAATAGCATTCTTTGATTTTCAATAAACTCCCTGGTTATAATGTATTTTATCAAAAAAGACGAATACCTACTGTTTTTTGTTTATTTTTGGTCCTTTACAGGTAGCTCCGGATGCCTGTCACAACTTTTTATCGGTACCTCCGCGGAGGTACCTGTGATAGTTTACCAGGCGTGGTACCGTAAAAAAAGTCAAGGTCAACCAAGGCCATAATTTGAACAATCTTGGTAGTATTTGCGTACACAATGCTTCATACCACGTTTCAAGGCCATCGGTCTATTGGTTCTGGAGAAGAAGATTTTTTTAGTTTATTACAATATATGAACATGGCGGCTATGTTTGTCATGTGACCCAGACCATTTGAACAATTTATGAAATTTGGTTACAATTGGCCCAGTGGTTTCAGAGAAGAACTCATCTGAAATTGTGGACGGACGATGACAGACGATTGGATGGAATAGAACGAAGCCTGGCCATACTAGAAGTTCCCCAGAGCCTTCGGCTCAGGTGAGCTAAGAGAAAAAACAACATCATTTTGGATCAGTCATGTGTAGAAGTTTAGAATCTTGTGACAATTGTTAGAGTATATGAGCCGCGACACGAGAAAACCAACAAAGTGGTTGTGCGCATAGAGCAGACTCAGCAGATCAGAGTCTTTGCAGTTAGCTTTAAAGGTAGTTAAGGTCTAAGCTACCTCCGTGCGAACAGCGAAGACTGATCAGACTGGGCGAATGTCCAGGTTGGTCTGAGTCTGCGTTGGGCGCACAACCAGTTTGTTGGTTTTCTCGTGTCGCGGCTCATATGTTGTTTTACACGTCTGAACATTACTACAATTTTCTTACATATTAAGAAGCGTAACATATGAAGCTTTCCGTGGTTAGTTTGCCACTGGGTTAAGCTTAAACAGACCTGGTTCATTGAACTGTGGCAGTTTATCTGGTCATGACGTGAACATGTGTTTTCACTTTATTATTTGGCCTTGGCATATCTTAATTTTCATATAGAAATGCGATTTTTTTAAGTATTGCATCTATATAGGGCACCGTTTTACTATTTATGAGGAGATCTTTAGTCACAACTCTTTAACCACTGACACGAATTTCAACTCCGTAAATTTTGGCCTAGCTAAAGCCTCACCGTCCAAGATTTGCCCTAGCAATGTTTGCCTTTTATCCTTTCTGAGGCATTTGATTTTTTGGGGGAAATTTCCACTATACATATCTAGAAAATATCCAAACTAAGCAAAACTTACCTTGCTGTTAGACAACGTCCAGCTTTTCAAACTTTTCTATCGAAAATAACTTTACTAGTGTCGGTCGCTCACACGAGACTTGTGACATTTACTAACTTGTAACAGACTCACCGTTTGCACGAAACACGAGATTACCATAATGATTATTAAATTCTTGTCTATTTTATACGAAGTAAAGACTGCACTTAGTTTAATCTAAAATAAAAACTGCAAACGTATATTTTTGTGTGGTTTTCTGATGCAAATTGGGAAACTCCGTCGAAAAAACCGCCGTGCTTCTACCTCACCTTTACGTTTTGGGATTAAAGATTGTACTGCGTGATTTGGAGTTACAGGCATCCTGTTCTAGTGGCAATTACTACAGAATGCTTGGTCAGGTTAAACTGACATTTTGACAAAATATCTACCACTAATCTAACTCATAACTACAAACGATTTTATAATTCTGACAAACTGTAAACAATGATTGAGTTGACTGAACACATTTGTTTGCCGTTTTGATCTGCTTCCTTCTTATTATTATTTGTTCTGCAAAGGAACAGCACGTTTTGCTGAGATAGCTATCGTTCGAGTGCAAAGGTGGTTCAGTTAAAATCTTAAATAGTGTTCTGTTTGCATGAATCTTTTTTTTTTTTCAAAAACAGCCTGATTATCTAAATTTACCATCTGTCAACAGGACCTCTCAACAGTTCCACCATTATTGGCTGTGCCAATCCATGATTAGCATGAAATAAACTGATCCCAGATGGTATGATACCTGTGCTCGGTAGCTTAGTAAGTTAAACGCTGACCTGGTAATTTAGCAGTCCCGGTTCGAGCCCCACTGTAGGCTGGAATCTTTTCAACCGTAAACAGAGTACTATTGCACACAGCCTTTCATTATCACCCACCCACCATCCTGATGACTGAAATACTGTTAAAATTGCATGTCATCCATCCATCAAATATCTCCAAAGTCATATAGCCAATAGAAGCCATCTTGCCTGTAGAACCCCCATTGTTTGATTGTTTGCCTTGGGAGAACCAATGTTTGTTTGGTAGTGGATCATACATGACCCAGATGGCTGTCATGCCTATAATGGTACAAACATTTTGAAATCTTCAGAACCAAATGGTGGATGATTTTAGGTACTTGATGTACAGTTCTGGGATTCATGTATTAAGTTTTAACAGATTATTACCTAAGGTTTATATTTAAACTTTTTACAGAGGTCAAATGCTTTTGTAAATCACCAGGAAAATGTAAAAAAACAAAAAAACAAAAAAAAAACAGTAGATTTCTTGAAAACTACGGTAAATTCTCATTTAGTTCGAACAGTTAAAAAATAAATACTGATCAGGGTGTTCGAACTATTAGAAATTGCCGGTCATGAAAATATTTAGTGTTCGAACTATTTGAATTGCCGATTTCCGGGGAAAAAACGATCTCATGTCATGTCGCAAATTATATCTCGTACCTCTCAGTATTAAATATATAGGTCCTCATTATGCATGTATTTCATTCTCTTCATCCCTTTTCAATATTCCAAATAAATGTTCCGAAAGAAAGACAAGTATTTCAACACATTTACGAGGACCTAATATGTGATTGTTTAAATACGTCAGGTAAGTTTGTCAGTGTCCTGGCTATTTATTCACCGCAAGTGGCCTGCTTGAAATTCACGGGCTTCTATTAATAACACACACAGTCTAATTCTGGAGATGCGGTCCTTTTGATCTTCACCATTTCTGTCTGTCCTATATTACGTCCAAGGGTGCAGAAATAATTGGCAACGTGTCATGAAAAAGGTGCCGTATTACATGTGCGAACAGCAAAGCCTATTCCAGTCTCATGAGTCTGCGCATCTGAAATATGCAAACTATTGGTGAATCCTGGGGATTTGTAAGACTGGTCAATGTTCCCAAATGCATGGTATGATGCGGGTGTTTGCTGATCGGATGTGTCCTGAGGCCCTTTTTAGACGCACGAGCCAGCTATGTCAGTGATAAACCTATCTTACAGCTACTGCGAACTTTATTTCAATGCACAGACCTTGTATATGCGCAGGCTGGTCGCTGCTTTCAGTTTGCGAATGTATTCAGACTGATTTTGTCTGGAAAGAAGAGTTTGTCGTTATGACAATTTATTTCTTTGGCAACAAGGATTTCTCATGTGTCCATGTTTTTTTCCCAAACGCACTTCAGCGCACGTGCACATTTTCCGCTTTTTTTTTTATGCCCCCGTGACGATAGTCAGGGGGCATTAAGATTTGCCCCTGTCTGTCTGTCTGTTCGTCACGCTTTATGGTATAGAGTTTGTGTAATCAACTCCTCCCACAGTTTTCAATGGATCTTTTTTAAACTTTGCATACATGTTGGGGACATTTTGAAGATGTGCATGTGGATTTTTGTTGGACCTAGAATTAATTTTGACAGAATTACGGCCTTTTGAACTTAGTCATTTTAGGCAAATTTTTGCATGGTAGGGTATAGAGTTTGTGTAATCAACTCCTCCCACAGTTTTCAATGGATCTTTTTCAAACTTTGCATACATGTTAGGGACATATTGAAGATGTGCATGTGGATTTTTGTTGGACCTAAAATTAATTTTGACAGAATTACGGTCTTTTGAACTTAGTCATTTTAGGCAATTTTTTGCATTTTAGGCAAATTTTTGCATTATAGGGTATAGAGTTTGTGTAATCAACTTCTCTCACAGTTTTCAATGGATCTTTTTTAAACTTCGCCTACATGCTGTGAATGTATTGAAGATGTGCATGTGGGGTTTTGTTGGACCTAGAATTAATTTTGACAGAATTATGGCCTTTTGAACTTAGTCATTCTAGGGAAATTTTGCATTGTAGGGTATGGATTTTGTGCTATCAACTTGCTCCACAGTTTTCAATGGATCTTTTTCAAACCTTGTCTACATATTGTGGACATATTTGAAGATGTGCATGAGGCATATTGATAGGTCTAGAATTAATTTTGACAGAATCACAGCCTTTTTAACCTAGTCATTTTGGGCAATTTTTTACATGGTAGGTTATGTTTTCAATGGATTCTTTGTAGGTGCTTTATGGATATACATATCATGTGACAGGTGCTGCGCGGGGGCATCATTAGTGTCTTACAGACACAATTTTCTAGTTTTACAAGAATTGCTCTGAGAAATGGTGCCTTATCGCATGTACGAAAAGCAAAGACTCAGTTCAGCCTGCGCACCCCGCAACCTCATAACTTCGTAAGCTCGATCCTTCTCGAGTCAACATGTACATTCTCATTGTTGAGACGCTAATCAGACGTCGCAGATGTGTAGGCTGACCCGAGTCTCCGCTGTTTGGACTCGTAACACTTCAGCCAACCAATAACGTAAATGTCGGCGAGGATGCCCGATTTACATTTAGACCGATAGAGCTGCTCTCTTTGCACATTGCGTCGGGAAAACAAAACTGAAAACACTTGAAATGTTTGGCGTGCTTTTTGTGAAATTCACAATATTTTTTGTGTTCGAAGTATTAAAAATTCAAATGCATAGGAAAATCCACTGTTCGAACTAAATGAGAAAATTTTGAGGAGCCGTTTGACGATGAATTTAGGTGTTCGAACTGCTAGGGTGTTCGAACTAATAGAGAAGTTACTGTATGGAAGTGAGGGATACGTTGTCATACATCACTCTCTGTCTCAAGTGAGTGATTCAGGGCTTCATGACCCTCTTATTTGGCTGTGGAAATAAAAGGAAAACAAAGAAAAGTAAAGTATATACTCTAAAGATATTTGGCTTTGGTCATATTTTAAATGGGTGTTTTACAGGGAGCTGCATACTACAAGAAGGGGACAGAGTTACTTTTGGTCATCCCATGGGAAGTAAACTGCCATCAGGAATTAGAGTGAGACAGCCAGACTCTGAGTATCAGTTCATAGTAAGTTACTGTGATAGTCAAAGACCTGTTCTAAGTTACTCACAAAGGAACTAAATTAGGTTACATAAACCAGTTATTAGCTCACTTGTATGAAAGTACAGAAGAGCTGTTTTGATTTCCCTGTGTCGAGATTGGCGTCTGAATATATGATAGATAGAGCCATGTCAGGCAAGCTGTCCTATATGCGGACAGGTCTTGTTAAGGTTTGTAAGATCCTATATTTTCTGATACATGTAGCATTGTTCAAATGTCAGCTCAACTCTTATCACAAAACTCTTGAAAGTCTTGAGTATGGCCACTTTGAGAGGGTTTATGATAACTGTCATCTGATGGTTCTTTCAAAGGAAAATGTTTGCACAAATACAGTTTTTATACATACAAGATTCATTTCTGTGTTACAGTTTAGCAATTGAATTTAAATTTCCAGGTGGGAATGGAATTGTGAGTTTTCTAGGGCCCAGTTGTTCAAAACTAGCAATATCGTTAATTAACGAGACCTTAAACTTTTAAACTTGTATTATGTTAAAACACTACCATTCATTGCCAAAAAAATGTGAGGAGCTTTTGCAGTGCAAAAGTTCCTCAAATTTTTTCTGCAAAAAAATATTACTGCACTTTATTTTGTGAGTACTGTAAGACTTAACGAGTCCTTGACTAACAACTTTGTTAAGCTAATGATGCTTTGAACAACTGGGCCCAGGTGCATGACTTTGTTTTCAGTATGAACAGTGCAGCTGTCCCAAAAGCACAAGAGTTACTGCTACCCGGGTTCAAGCTGAAGACCAGCCTTCTAGAAATACTAGAATACAGGTAAATACAAAATTGCTTGGCCAACATGAAAATTAAGGACATGGTGTGATAAGGAACATATTAAATTTTTCCCCATTCAAACTCAGTTAAAATTGCATGATTTCAGTTGCAACTTATAAAGGTTGAATCACATTTTTTTATTTTAAATAATCTCTGTCATGGCCTGCGCATTATAAAAGATGGACATCTAACTTTAAATGAGTTTTCTAGTGGTAACCAGCTTTTCAGGACATGTTAAGCACTGCCAGTGGAGGTACCTAGGAAAGTTTTAAAAATGTGATTATTTGGCCTTTTGCAGTTTCTGTATTTCATCAACTTATTATTTCAATTATTTGAAATAGTGCATCCGAAGAGGTCAGCAGAATGTATCAGTGGCCACTTTTTAGCTCGCCTGAACGAAAGTTCAGGAAGAGCTATTGTTGTCACCCCAGCGTCAGTGTCAGCGCCGGCGTCCGGATTGGATGTTTTGGTTAAAGTTTTTTTAAAGACCTATATCTCCTTAACCCATGGATGGATTCTTTTGATACTTGCACTGTAGGTAGATATTGGTCCAAAGTTTAACAGGGTACCACCCCCACCCCACTCCATGACCTTGATGTCAAGGTCATGGACTTAGAAAATTGGGAGTATTTTTGGACTGGATGTTTTGGTTAAAGTTTTATAAAGCCCAATAACTCCTTAACCCATGGATGGATTCCTTTGATACTTGCACTGTAGTTAGATATTGGTCCAAAGTTTTGCAAGGTACTACCCCCATCCCCCTCAGTGACCTTGATGTCAAGGTCATGGACTTAGAAAATTGTCTTTTTATTGATTAGATGTTTTGGTTAAAGTCTTTTAAAGACACATATCTCCTGAACCCATGGATGAATTCTTTTTATATTTGCACTTTAGTTAGATATTAGTCCAAAGTTTTGCCGAGTACTACCCCAACCCCGCACATTGACCTTGATGTCAAGGTCACGGACTTTGGAAATTTGTTCTTTATTAAAGTTTTCTAATTGCATACTGATTCATAATGCTTGGCAGAGATTTAGTTTACACTTGAACTGATGTTAGACACTTTTTTGAGTTTTTACAAAACACTATATACTTACCCCACTGGATGACTTTGAAGTCAAGGTCATCGACTTATAATTTTGTCTTAAAGATTTTGGTTAAAGTTTTATATTTATGAAGACATAATTTCACAGTGCCACGATGGACTCAGTTGATACTAATACTTGGACTGATGTTAGATAATGGCTCAAGGTTTTGTAACATCCTAGCCCCCTCCCCCCCAGCCCCAGCCCCACCCCTACCCCTACCGCTTAGTTCTTTGACCTCAAGCTCATGGACTTTGAAATTTCATGTGAATTTTTTTATGTTAATTTTATTTTAAGACATTTCTTAGATAGCTTTTGTTTATAAATGTGTTGTCATTATGGACATGCTTGCCTGAAGTTTTATGCAAAGAAGTCCACACCTCCAAAGTGAATGTGTGATGGGCAAGCACCTATTCAGGCGAGCTATGCTGTCAGGCGACAGCTCTTGTTAATTTATACTGATGTAGTATAAATATAAAACCATATATTTTCATATGTGAGCAATCACACCTTCATAAAGAATTTATTCTGCTGCCTGTTATATAAACGTGAATATTGATGAATTATGTCGCTCCACCAAAGGTGGTGAAAATGTCACTAAAATGCCCTTGGCTATGCTTACTAGTTAGCATGTACATTTTCCACTGATGTTCCAATCAGCACACGCCGACCTTAAACTATACATTTTGATATTGTCCTATAAAATAACCTCGAAATCCAGTCAGTGGCTGAAAGGGTAGGAAATGAGGTTCAGCCGAGCGCTGAATGAGACAAAATTTGATTAGCTTTTTCAAATATTGGTTCTGAACAGTATCTGGTGAAGAATATGGTGTGCAAAATCGCAATTTTTGTTGTTATCCGTTTGCATAAATCCACTATTTCTTGACATCTGCTAAGATGTATTCCGTCTAAGAAGGACATTATACACTTTAACCTACATGTTAATGTATCGTGTTACAGTAATAACATCTTTTATTGGAATTGAGGCCTTTGTTACAGGTCATTTGATTAGATAAAATACCAGTGTAAATATTGACTCAGAACAGTTATGAAATGAGATAATGTTCTGGAATTGTTATTTCTCTGACCTGGAGCACTGGAGGTCTCACAGCATAAGTTCATGTAGAAATATTTCAGAAGTCTCAGTTTTCATCCCAATGTTAACTTGCCTGTATCTATGATCTTGCAGGAGTTCCGAGTCCCACTGACCAACAGAACCAATGTTCCAAAGAAGGCAGAGAATGCTGACAGAAGAGCTACAAGAAACTTACCTGTTGAGGATTTTAAGGTGAATAAGAACACTTTCAGGGAAGCAGCTCTTTTTATACGCCCGTTTTGAAAAAACGGACGTATTATGGCATGGCGCTGTCCGTCCGTCCGTCTGTCCGTCCGTCTGTCTGTCCGTCCGTCAACATTCTTGTGCGCACCATATCTCAGAAACCGTTTGAGATATCTTCATGAAATTTTGTAGGCATATATACTAGGATGGGGCAAAGTGTCGCGTATAGTAATGGTTGCTCCCCCTTTCTTAGTTTCAAAGTTATGCCCCTTTGATTATTTTTTACCCTATTAGTCTTGTGCGCGCCATAACTAGATAACCGTTTGGGATATCTTGATTAAACTTCATAGCAATGTGTATGAGGGTCTGATGATGTGTCGCGTATAACAATGGTTGCTCTCCCCTTCTTCGTTTTGGAGTTGCATCCCTTTGATTAGATTTTTAGGGTATTTTTGTGTATACTGATCTTGTGCATTCAATAACTAAGTAACCATTTGGTATATCTTAATGAAACTTTATAGCAATGTGCATGATCACAAGCCGGTGTGTCACATATAAGAATGGTTGTTCCCCCTTACTAAATTTATGAGTAACCTCCCTTTGATTAGTTTTTTAGGCTAACCCATTCCCCCATAACTCCTTAACCCTTTGAAATATTTCAATGAAACTTTGTAGGAATGTGTATAACAATGGGGTAATGTATCATGCGTATGAACCACAACCCTGGCTTACTTCCTGAATTATCTGCCCTTGCATCAATTTCCGTTTTACTCTGTATCTCCTTAACCGTTGGAAATATTTTAACAAAACTTTATAGTGATGTGTATATTGTCAAGGGAAAGTATTGCGACTAAGAGTTTATGAATTATCTCCCTTGTTTGACTTTTGCGTTTCACAACTTCTGAGCTGCTTCACCCTGGAACCTGATTTTTGGTGTACTTATAGTATTTGATGTGTTGTTTTGATAACATTGCAGTCATTAATTACAGAGTTGTTTCCCTTGTTTTGTCTGCCTGTCCATCCTTCTATAAACAATCTTGTTCATTCTGTAACTCCTTCATGACACTGAAACGGGCGTATTATGCGCCGCTTGCGAAGCTCTTGTTTCATTTTGCCTTAGAACTTCCTTTAACAGTAGACCCCCATTTGGAAGGGATATCAAGCAGGAAGTCATGGAAGTTGTTTGCCTTTGCTAAAATGACTTAAAAAAAAAAGGAGGTTGGCCTTACAATTAATCTTAAATCTTGATATTTTAACATTGGTGAAATTATCCAGCACTTTCTATGGAGATTTAAGATTGGTTATAGTTGTTTTCCTTGTGACTAGCAAAAGCTACACATACATGTAGCTATTACTTTTCTGTTGTCATTTGTGTTCAGGGCATAGAGGTTTATTGAGTTTTCTGGTTATGGCTGTTCCATGACAATGCGCAAACAGGCAAGACAACACTTTACACGGAATTCTGGTTAGCTTTGGTGCTAAAAGTACAGGAGCGTTGACTCTTTAACATTAGGTATTTCACCTCTGTGTGTTCAAGCCTTGGCTGTGTGCATGTTAGCAAGGCAAGTTCTGCTGACAGAATGTCAGGTGGGTTTCCCCTGGGAGCTCCGGTGTTGCCTACTTCTGCTTAATAATCAGCTCGACATAAGTGAAATGAGCCGCGACATGACAAAACCAACAAAGTGGTCGTGCACCTGGCGCAGACTCAAATCAGCCTCTTCATTAACTGCTTAAAGGCTAGCTAAGGGTCTAAGCTAACTCAGTGCGGGCAGCAAAGACTCTCATCAAACTGAGCAAAGGCCCAGACTGAGTCTGCAGTGGGTGTACAACCACTTTGTTGGTTTTCTCGTGTTGCGGCTCAGAATATTCTTGAAAGGGCTGTAAAACCCATATGAGCCGCGACACGAGAAAACCAACAATGTGGTTGTGTGCCCAACGCAGACTCAGATCAGCCTGGGCATCTGCCCAGTCTGATCAGAGTCTTCCCTGTCTGCATGGAGCTAGCAAATACCCTTAGCTACCCGCAGACTCAGATCAGTCTGGGCATCTGCCCAGTTTGATCAGACTCTTCGCTGTGCGCTTAAAGGGTAGCTAAGGGTCTTTGCTAGCTCCATGCAGACAGGGAAGACTCTGATCAGACTGGGCAGATGCCCAGGCTGATCTGAGTCTTTGCTGGGCGCACAACGACACTATTGGTTTTCTTGTGTCGCGGCTCATCTAAAGTACAGGAAGAGCTGATGTTGTCTTCCAGGTGTGCTCATCATTGTGGATGTTTTTGATTGGTTTATTATGGGCAAACACACTATCAGGAAAGACTTGCATTCTGTCTGGCCACTGGTGGTGTTGGTACAAAGTTGAGGAATGTTCATTGAATCGTGAATCATGCACGACTGTGCAAAATTGTAGGAAAGCTTTTGCAAAATCTTTATACAGATAGGATGGGGTTTTGAGGGTAATTATACCCCCGACATACGAAGTATGTCAGGGGGTATATAGTTTTTGTCATTCCGTCCGTTCGTTTGTTTAGGCATTTTCATTATGTCAAAGTTTTGCGTTAAACCTTTTTGATTGCTCATATCTATGTAATTGCATTGAAGATATTTCCATATTTGGTTCATGATATTTGTACATCATTGCTTTCGTTATGGACTACCTAAGCTGCAGGGTTAGACTCATGGGTGGGGCCAGGGGTCAATAATTAGGTCTTAGCCATCAGACTTGGGGTAATCGTATTCTGTATTCTTATTCGTATAATATTCGAATACATTTTCTGAGTATTCATAAAGTATTCTGTATTCGTGGATTTTTTAGAATAAAAGTATTTGTATTTGTATTCGAATACATTGCAAATTTCATGTATTCATGAATACTTTTATGAATACATTATGAATACTTTTGCCATTTTAAGGAAACATTAAAAATTGATGCATAAAATTACATAAATTATGGGATTGTTTTACTAAAGGCCAAGAATGCTAATGTAGGAAGTTTGAAGACTACACCTCAATGGTAAATGCAATACATTAAAAAAGATCAAAGACTATTAATTTTATTAATTGATTGCTTTGATGCCGTTATTGACAAACCTTATCATATGCTGCACTCCACAGTGTCCCACCTTGGTTAACACTGTTAAAGATCTCTTTTATGGCACTAGGCAGTAGGCATCACCATTAGGTTAAACTTCCAAGTTAGCAAATATAATACCTGTATGTCATCTTTCAATAGATTGCCCCAGGATAGTATTAAATAGGGACAAGACACAGAACTGACAACAAAGCCATGCCATACCTGTACAACTTTTCAACACTTGTTTCTCAAAAATTACAATACAATTATGATCCCATCTCATTTATAGTGTAGATCCAGATCAACTGGCTTCTGAAGTTATCCAGGACAAGTCACAGATAAGAAGCATATGCTATTCAAACTAATATGAAGATATCCAGCTTTGGCATCAGAATATGGAAATAAAGTCACCTTACACCAAATATGCAAATTTGCAAACAAACAAAGATAGCCAGTTGTACCATAGAAATATAAAGTTCCTAAAATAGATATGAAGATATCTAGGAAAGGTCAAACGAAAGAACCTTGTACTCAAAATTATTTTTATGCAGTAAAGCCTCTACTACTACAGATATGAAAGTTCAGCATAAGCTATTGGTTAATGAAATTTCCATTTTCATTTAAAAGTATTCAAAAGTATTCAAATACATTTGCAAAGTATTTGTATTCTTATTTGAATACATTCATAAAAAAAGTATTTTTATTTGTATTCTGTATTCTTAAATTGCAAAGTATTTGTATTTGTATTCGAATACTTTTGAAAGTATTCGACCCCAAGTCTGTAATAGCCATATGCTGTAGTTTTTGGCGTATAATTCCAATATACTTCAGTGGAGCCTAATGATACATGGACTAGGTTTATTTCATATTGGTTTACATCATATGGATGCTGCTGCTGCTGTCCTAAGGTCAAGGTCACAGACTTAGAATTTTGTACATGTATGACATTTGCATTGAAGTTGTGTGTTAAAGTATGCTTTCATTAGGTGGTGGCACTGGTCGGGGGTATACGTGAGCCCATGCTCACTTGCTCTAGTTAAAGATATTTTTTTATTTCTCACTATTGACACTGGAGCCCCGGTAGCTCAGTAGGTTAAGCACTTGCCTGCTGATCTAGGGGTCCCGGTTAAGAGCCCCATAGGTGGGCGGGAATCTTTTCAGTTGTAAACGGGTTCCATTGCAGACAGCCTTTTCATTACCACCCATAGATCTGTCAGGGATGTAAAATCTCAAGACATCCATCCATCAAATTGATGATCAATATTTACATTTTCAGTGCATTAATTGAAAAGCCCTATGGTAAACCATTAGAACATAATGTAGTTTATACTTCAGTAACTACAGGGGTTCACATAATGTCACATGATGTTAAGTGACGTCAAACAAACCATGATTCTGTCCAATCTAATTGGACGTAGGCAACATGATGACTTCATTGTGACTTAGTTGACGCTGTTTTGCTGTTAGTAGATAAACTGTAGCCCCTAAAGCAAATTTGTGGTCAAACAATAGATAGAAAGGATTACATGTAAATATAAGCAATGAACTTAATTTTTTTGGTGTTTATCAAATATTTATACTACATTGGGTCTCTTGCAAAGTTTACATGAACCCCTTCAGGGTTCACTTCCTTAGCAAGTGACCCAGTGTAGTTGAGGCAGATGTCCTGAGTTTGATACCTGGTCCGGCCACTTACTTTCGTTTCTTCTTCCACTGATTCAAGAAGATAACTGATTGCAAGATGGCCACCAGGAGTGATAAGCCAACAAAATCTTATCATGAGCTGATGAAGTGATGGAGCAGAAATTTTGCAGACAGCATGCAGGACACTTCCTAAGCATTACAGACACCTGCCCCATCAAGCAAGGGCAGCAAACTATGCAAAAAAAATGCTGAAATGGCTTCATAATAGAAAAAGCTTTCACAGTATCAGAAAGCAGCCGTAACTATAGTTAACAGTCTGATAGTGCTAAAATTCCACCATTTCACACAGCATTTTATTTGTAATAATATTATAAGTTATAAAAAAATGTCTTGAAAAATGTAGATTCCAGGAGAATCGGAAGTAAAAAAACTGAAGACTCTTTCCAGTCTCTGCAGATGCACTGCCAATTTTGATTGCCAACGCTATGGCTTGAAATTAGGTTTATCCACCCGCCACCTATTCATTTTGACATGTCACAGCATGGAGACATCCAATGTCAAAAAACAAACATATAGGCCCCATCTGATTACGTAAAGGTGTATAAGTGAACTCAAGTGAAGGCTTCCATGGAAGTATTTGCTTTTAGCTGTTTCGAGACCCATGGTTTATAGATGTTGCAATGCTCCAGATAAGAAGGGGAAACAGGGATAACTTTCCACATTCCCAGATTAGTTGACATCTTCTGGATGCTACTGCTGACCAAGGACACAGTCACAAAGTTACATATTTGCATTAAAAGTTTGTGTTAAGTTTGTATTCTTTGCTGATATAAATTTTGTAATGTATCTTGATGGAACTTTGTGGTTTTTGACTAGGTGTTCTTCTAGGATCATACCATGCATTAAGATTAGTTTCATTAGGCAATGGTTTCATTTGGGGTTGGCGCAGGTTGGGATTTACAATAGCCCCTACTCACTTTTCTAGTCTTCTGTGCCCTCTTCTATGTGGGGTCAACTCTTAAAGGAAAGAATTTATTCTTCAGGGAGCAAAGAAGCAAATTCTTCCCTTTAAGAGTAAAACCCATTTTGGAAGGGCTTCATTTTCCAGGAAAGCAAACAGGAAGTCATGAAAGTTGTTCCTCTTGTAAAATTGGTTTCTATATACCCAGAAAAGATATTTTCTTAGTAGCTCATGCTTTTGTTTAGAGTTCGCTTGTTATAGTATATTAAAATAGTAGAGACCTTTTTTTTCTAGCAAGCTGTAGTGTAAAGCACCGTTGCTCTTTTGCATGGCATATATTCAAGTATCATGAAGTATCAATTCAGGCAAAAAGTATTACGATATTACAGTCACTAGGGAAAATATCAAATGTGTTGATGCACCAATATTATTGGGCCAGCCCTTCTCTAAATATCACCCTTTTTTATGCTTTACAGAAAATAGATCCAGACTCTGCTCAGCAGCATGTCAACCATGATACAGCTATCTCTACAAATACGGATATGCAAGAACTAAAGATCAATCAAACCGATGAGGAAAGAGGCAGTAATGTGCTACAGTCAAGTGAAATGAACAGTGAGATAGACAGTTTGGTTCCTGACAAACAGCCTTCTTCTTCCACAGGTGTTTATACAAAATCAAAAGAGATAGCTAATAGTAACCATACACTCTGTCAGTTAGAGGAGAAAACGGAAATGGAAGGTTACATAACAGATACAACAGTCTGCAAAGATACCTACATTGAGTTGAATCAGACAAGTTCTGACCCTGGCGCTAAATGTGTTGTCATTGGAGAATGTGGTGGTGAAATTCCAAAACAGTCAGCAGTTATTGAATCTGATGTACGTAGCAATAAATCAGTGCTGCAGATAGAATCAGGTGAAAATGAAAACAGCTGTAAACAGGAACAGGAAGGTGATTTGAATGCAATGAGCCTAATTGACTGCACTGACAGTGAACATGTTACTGCAGAAGTTTCATCTGCAGGTGCAAGTGAAAACTGCAAATCCCCTGAACCAAATAAACCAAAGACAAAATTAGAAGAAGAGCTCATTCATAGTCCGCTGATGCAAGAAGCAAAGAAAATATACAATTTAGTTAAAGACATCAATAAGACTCTAAACCAAGTACAAGATGTAGGTCATGAAAGTACAGGTTTGACAAGTAACAGAGATGTTAAACATAATACTGATAGTGAAGTTACATGCAAGACTGATGCAGGCATTCAGACTAGTCAAATTGTTATAAATGATCCTTCCATCAGTACTGGTACAGAGAGTGATATTGCAACAAAACAAGATGTCATGGTTCAAACTAGTCAGGTTGCTACCTTGCCAAAGATTTCATTTAATTCAGACATAAAAATCCAGAGTTGTGCTATAGGCATTGACTCTGAATCCTTGCAGTCTAGTCAGAGTAGTATCACAGACACGGAAATAAGTGTTGGCAATTTATCAGAAGATAATGTTAACAGTGCTGTGGAAACTGATGTGAGTAATATATCAGAGGCCCAAACAGTTGTAGTAGAAATGTGCCATAAGGAATATGTCGAAAGTGATACTTTTTCAAGTGCAGTTGAATCAGAATCAGATTTGTTGGGTGATACAGGTGTAGTTGAATTATGCTCAACAAAGGAGATATCTGACAATAATCAATATGATTTAAGAATCACTGAAAAGCAGACAGATTATGTAAATGGTAGTTCTGTGAGTGAAGCACTTGTTTGTACCAATTTTGAAACATGTGAGGAAGACAGGGGTGAAACTGATCAAGGTTCAGTTGGTAGCATTTTTACATTAGCTAAAGAGAAAAGTTCACAGAAGAACGTGTGCACAGACAGTATAATCAATGGAAAGAAAACAAATACCCTACTGAATTCAGAATCCAGTATGAGTGATGTAGGTGTGGAAGATGAGGTTATTTGTGCTAATGATACTTTGGCTGATGAAAAATGTGCTAAGGATGAACCTGAAGCATATCCAAATGATTCATTAGATATTGTCAGCACTGTGAATGCTGAAAGTGAAACCTGTCTTGCAAAACAGGAATCAGCGTCATATGAAGGAAGTGACCATGAATGTGTTTTAATACAGACAGACAAAAGTGTGGACGTGACTAACAAGTTTGATGTTGAAAACGTTGAGAGTCAAAGCAAAACTTTTGATATGCCTAACCTAGTCTTGTCAGATTCTGTAGAGTATGATTGTGACTGGACAAGTGAATATGATACAGAGGATGACCATTCTGAAAAATCAGAAGCATCAGAAAATTCAAGAGAAGTTGATTCATCACAAAAATCATATGTTAGTGATGATGAAAGTGAAGAAATAATGGACTCGGATAAGATAAGTCATGTGCTCCCAGATTCTGTTGAGTATCAAGTTGAAAATGTTATTAAAAGTGATAGTGAAGATGAATTGGAAACAGAGCAAGAGACTGTAGAAGAAGTAAAAGAATCAGTTGTTAAATCAGCTGCAGAAAAGGAATTAATGTTCATTTCTGTTAAACAAAAAATGGTTTCTGAAAATATTGAACAGAGTCCTATAGTCTCCAGCAAAATTGAAACAAAAGATAATGTTGGTCATGTAAAGATTTCTGATCGGGAAAGAGCTTGCGTAAACACTACAGCATTGGATATAAAGCATCAGCTGGTCTCTGATTTTGATACATCCATGAATTACATTGAAAATTGTTCAGAAATTGATAGTGAATTTAACGTTGACAAATCAGCAGCTGAAAACCAGAATTGTATTGCTACAGAGACAGTTAAACAAGATACCAGCAATGAACCCATAGACTCAGTACATATTGCCTATCCTCCACAAGTGGTATGTGAAACTGATTGTAGTGAACCTGAATTAACTAGTCAGTCAAGGGCTAATGATCAATTTGAATCAGAAGATGTAACTAGAAAAGGAAAGGAGGTGTTTGAAGTAAGCAAATTATCTGAAGGTTTTGATTTGGTTCATGGAAAGTCTGATGTACAGGAGCATATAGTTGATATTGATCATGTTCCAAACTTCCATTCCTTAGCTGCTGATGAACTTACTTTTGAGCTGCAAAAGGATAATAAAGAAAGAAACAGTATAGAAGAAAACAATGGAAAGGAAATGCCTTCAGAAATTGAAATTGTACAAGATGCTGGAACATGTCAGTTAAGAATTACTGAAAACAGATCAGAAAAAGAAGAGGGAGAAAAGTTGCAGATGGATATAAGTGAAAATAGCATTAGTGAAATATCTTCAGGTGAAAGTAAGTTAAAGCAGATGCCAACTTCTTGCTGCAAGGAAGACACTGAAGAGTCTCAAGAAACACCAGAGGTTGAATTGAACAGTGATAAAGCACAAGGTTTTGTGAAAGATAAAGAAATAGTTGTGAATCAGAAAAATGTTACTGAAGTTCTTAATAAAAGAGAGGCTTATAATAACCAATCAGTATTTGAACTGGTAAGAAATGAACATGATACACGGCAATCAACAGGTGATATTAGTGCAAAAAGTAGTACTGAAGCACAAACAACCTATTGTTATGATAGAGGTTGCACATATGAAGAGGAAGCATACAAGTTTGTAAGCCCAATTATAGTGAGTAAGTGCCAAGGAAAAGAGTCATATTTTAATGAGAGAGAACCTACTTATACTTGTGAAGAAAAAGATTCGTTTCTTGAGCCAGATTCAGGAAAGGGTTTAAGTGTAGAAACAGGTCTAGAAGCAATTGCTTTATCCATTGTAGAAATTGATGGAAAAGTTGAGACTCTACCTGGTGTTTGCATTTCTGATCAATTTCAGGAAACAGGTCAAGTTCAGAGTATTACAGACAAAAATTTGTACGAAGTTACTGACCCATTAGACATGTCTACCAATCATGAAGATTTTTGTATGTTTAGTCCTTGTAAAGAAGTTAACACAGATATGATTAGCAGTTCTCAATCTGATAAAACAGATACTGCAGAGAGACAAAGAGTAAGTGAACCCAACTTGTTTGAAAACCAAATTGAGTCACGGAATAAATGTGAGATAGAAGTACGTTGTCCAAAGTCAGATTCAGATGTGGATGAAACACTTGCTTCTGAAAAAGAAAGTAGAGGTACTATGAATTCTAGGAAAAGAAAAATATCTGACAGAGATCAGGATTGTGCAATAGAAGCTGATTTGCCTGTTAAGAAAGTTTGCCCAGAATACACTGATTGTGTCAGAAATGAATGTCTTGAGACAAAAGAGAGTCAGTCTAGCCAGCAAAGAGCTATTGAACTGAGAAGCTGTGTGTCAAAGTTCTTCATGTTTCGTGAAAAGTTAAATAGGTTGAACTTTAGATCACCTGCAAAAGTCAGACAACAAAACATTGGAAAAATAGTGAAGAGGTTCTTTAAACATTGGTTTCCCAGGAAGAAAACTTACAGTATTCTGAATTCAAAAAACAGTCTTTCAGATATGTATGATCTGGTCGATATTAAATACAAGGTTTTGGAGGATAAAGAGCTTCTAACAAATGGCCAGAGTAAATCAAAGAGAACAGCTGTTGGACCAGAATGCTCTGGTTTTAGCTATATTCCAGATTGCATTGAAGATGATAGTGTTCATGTTAAGATGTCTGATGAAACAGAAACCATTGAAGAGAAGTCAAAAAAAGAAATCAGAACAGAAACTGAAACAGTTCATGAAGGGTGTGGTGTAATTATAGCTGGAAATACAGAGAGCTCTGATGAATTGATTCAGATTGATTTTGGTAAGAAAGATTTGCTTGAAGAAAACGACAGTAAAAGTAAACAAATCCTTGATAGTTACAGTCTGAGTAATAATGGACTTGAGAATTTGAACCTGAAAGAGAGTGTCACTTCAGTTGTAACTGAGGATAAATTGATTTCTTCTCAGGATGGCACTGATCAATTTTCTTGTGCTGATGTAGAGAGTAGTAATGATCACAATAGTCAGAAAAGTAATGATAGTGATTTGATTGTAGGACATGTATCAGGGGTAGTCAGATTGTCTGATGTGTCAGTTGTTGATGCTAGTGTCTGCTATCCTGACAGTGACATAGACTCTGACTATGATTTCCTCTTTAAAACATCTAAGAAAGTATCAAAACATGTTGCTTTAGAACTTCCTTCAGATGAAAATAAAACTGGTTTAAGTGATGAAGATTCTTCACACACCAATGATAGAGACAATGATGAAATTGGTATTAGATCTCCACCATCAGTGCAGTTACCAGCAACAAACTATGACAGTGATTCTTTAAGTCATGATACTGATACTGATAGTCAGAATGATTGTCTTTCAAGTTACATTACATCAGATAAGAAAGTTTCCATGAATGAACAAAAAACAGGTATTGATAGTGAAAATGAAATGCTTGTAGAAAAATGCAGTCAGTTGGGACAGTTGTCTGACAATAATTTATCTGGGGATTATCTGTTGCAGGACAAAGATAGTACAGAAAATAATGGTACTGATAAAGCAGATGATAAAAATGTGATGCATGGAAATGAGGCTGAGAATAAGGATCAAATAGATGTCAGCAGGGACAGTTCTTTGGCTAAAAGTGATTTTAATGAAAAGGGCACGGTTAATTGCCAAGAAGTTAATGAAAGATCAGAGGCCTATGAAAATAGACCAGAAGGCCAAGTTGATAAGTTGACAGGGATGCCACATGGTGACAGTCCGTGTTCGAAAGCTATTGGGACTGCTGAGAAGAGACAGGCCACTGTGATTGCTGACAGCATAGTAGCTGACAGTAAACAAAAATTAAAAGAGTTAAGTTGCAGATTCTCTGATACAGATGATGATGATGACTTTGTATCACCAGTTATTGATTTTTCTCATTTGGATGATGACTCTGATGATTGTTTACAGTGTGGACAAAAAGATGAGAGAAACAAGCAAAATGTTCAATGCAGTGTTTTTGATTCAACTACTGATTTCAATCCTGCTGAAGATACAGACACTAATGAAGACATTGATAGGGGAGAAGAATCAGAGTGTAATAGTGAAATTGAATATAACAGGGAGTTGACTGATAACCAGAGGCAAAGACCTGATTGTTTGAGCGACTATGATAGCAGAGTTGATGCAGTAAATCCAGCAAATGTCAATAGTGAACAAAAGAAGGATGATGATGATTTCAGTCCAGATGTGGATCTTCAGTTTAAAGATGATGAACAAGAGGATGAAGAGATGCCTTTCCTTGAGGATAATGTTGATGGCATATCTGTGTATGATGAGGGTGATGGTAAAAGTTCACTGTCAGTACCTCCATCCAAGCCTGAAGAAATCACCGGAGCTGAAATGGTATATCCAACATATTGTGATGATGAAATGTCTGACAGTAATAGTTGTAGCTCAGATAATGATATTCAAATGGAAGAATGTGCTGCCAAAGATAAAATGGAGGATATTTTAAACAATAAAGATCTTACCGAGGATAGGATCAGAACACCAGCAAAAAGAAAATGCAGTTTTACAGAAGTAATGTCACCTAAAATAGCAAGGTACAATAACAAAGGCATGTCATCATCAGAAACAATGCTTAGTCCTTCATGTGATGGAGATGCAGCTTTCAAAACTCCAAACAGCAGAAAAGAGACACCAGGAGATAAAGAAAATTCAAGCTTGATACAGAATGAGTTCTGTAGTACTCAGGCTTTGTGCAGCACTCAGCAACCAGACATAGATGATCTCTCAGACTCACAAATGACAACAGTTGCTAGGCAGCTAGAGTTCAAGGCTGTTGATAGGTCAAGAACATCTGCTATGAGGAACAAGGCAAGGGAGATTTTGGCTAGACTTAAGGCAAAGAAAGATCAACAAATAAAAGAGAAAGTCCAACCAGTTCCATCATGTAGTGAAGAAAATGATGATCAGCTGGTGTCATCTCAAGAGGGACAGTTGTCAGTTCAGAGTGTCAGATCCGAAGCCCAGGTCTCACTGATGAAAGATGAACAGAATATACAAAGGTTTGTATCAGGAAGCCTCCAGGTGATGGCAATATTTTTTTTACAATATCTGGGTGTTTTTCATATAGATCTATAGACAAAAGTATATGTGACATCTAATTGAAACTGACTGGCAAACAGTTCAGATGTGGGGGGCTGTAATATAGATTTATAAGAAGAGTTGAAATTCTCTTGGCACATAGGGATCAAATGGATGAATGGATGATTTGCAATTGTTCATCCTTTTTAGCTCACCTGAACAAAGTTCAGGAAGAGCTATTGCACTACCCCCGGCGTCAGCGTTGGCGGCGGCGGCGGCGTTAGCAAAATGTTAAAGTTTTACGTTAAATTTTTTTATGTGATGGGCAAGGCGCTGTCAGGCGAGCTATCCTGGCCCTGTGACAGGTCTTGTTAACTATTTTAGTCATATCAGGATTATGGGTGGGTGATAATAAAAGGCTGTGCAATTGAACTGCTTTACAATTGAAAAGATGTCTGCCTACAGCTGGGTTCGAACCCGGGTCCGCTGTATAGGGATCAAACATGTTTTTTCATGCATTAACAGTTGCCAGGTCCTGAGGGAAGTGTTGAAAAAATTGAGGCCACTTTGCAATGAAAAACCATCTGATCATTTTGTTTAAATTCCAAAAATTCAACCACAGTGCTACAAAATAAAGAAAATACTCAGACACTATTTTTTGGCATTGTTGCCATTACCTAGCAGATAGCTTCATGCACTTTGTATAAGAATCCTTGTTTCAGGCCATGATCAGATGGGGTGAATTTATGTCAAACCTTCAGCAGCAGTTCACAAGTCAAACTTGTGTTCCAGAGCTCCAGATAAGACTGGGTAATGAGGATAATTTGAAGATAATTTTTCTTATTTCTCAACAAACAGGGTTCGAATTTAGGCTCGCATACTCGCAAAATGCGACCAAAATTTACAGACTGCGAGTCCAAGAAACCACCACTTGCTTTTCTTTACGAGTGTAGTTGTCTCGGTGCAAAGAACAAATCCGGAAGTGTAAAGTTTTTGTTTATGTGCAGAACAAGATGCGCAGTCGCAAACTTGTCTTGATCACCCAGGTGCTTGCCTTATATTGATTCTCCAATACGGTGCTCCTCGTCAAGCGTCTGTGACAACCCGAATCTGCAAGCGTCTGTGTTCACTTTGATCAAAAAGCACATGTTCTCAAATCATTAAACATGGACAGATTTTAATTGTGAACTGGAAAAAGGGCAAACGGCGGATCAGGAGGAAAAACCTTCTGAAAATAAACCCACCAAGACTGACTCTATGGGCCCCAAACCCCAAACTATCCCTATAAAAACTGCACAGAATTGGGAGAAAGAGTTCAGAGTTGCTTTGGAATATGAAACTAGTAGCTGTGAAAAGAACCTGGTAGGGTGTGTAGGCATGGCCCTTGTGAGGTAAAGCCTCGTTGGTAAGATACTTTATATTGTTTGTCAGATAGGGAAAAAGGGAGTATAATGAATGAGAACCATTAGATCAATATGAGTCACTGTGTTCATCCCAGCCTTTTTCCCTTTTTTTCTGTCTTTCCCCAACTTTAACAGCCCATATGTTTGAACTTAGAAAATAACCTGGGCTAGGGGGGCCCTATCATGGCCCCTATGTCCGATTTTTTAAAGCTAAAAAGACAGCCCACCCAGCTGGGATACATTACTAATTGCATAAACTAACAGTACAGGGCATTTAATGGTATAATTACATAAAATTATGGCATTCAGAGAAAAAGCAAGTGGACTTCCTTATTTAGCAAGTAGAAAAATTGAGCACTTGCTAAATTTAGCAAGTGAGAAAAAAAGTTAATTTCGAACCCTGACAAAACATAATATGTTGTGACCCCTCCTTAGAACTGCCTCGATAAGATGTTTCTAATGATGGGTCACAAAATATGTTTTTATAGAGAAATATGCAAAATTATCCCTAAATTACCCCAGTTAGCCCTTCTGGATCACTGGGTTCACTAAATTTTTCACTCAATGTCACCTGCGCTTCAATTTTTACAATGTTCAAATCTGTATAGCATGCATATGCAAGTCTTATCAATAACTGCAACTTCAAACTACCCACTTGCTTCTGTATTGACAGAGTTCCGGCTCTGAAATTTGCATACAAAGAGCAGCAAAGCCAGTCCTTATCAGCATGAATTGCCTTGAAGAGGGCAAATATAGCTACATGCAAAATGATAATTAGTCAGAATATTCTGCAAAATTTTTTCTGCACCATAAAACCGCAGAAATTAAACACCCACAGAAATATCCCGCTGTACGGGTACTTAATTTTTCCTTAATACATATATTGTGAATTCTTATTAGAATAGCTGAAGATATAATGCTTATGAGATCTTTCGTCAAACAGTCATTGTTTTAATAGGGAAAAAAGAAATATCAGAATTATGCCACAAAATTTTGTCCTAACTGGGGCTCTGTTTTGTTTGAATATTACAGTATAGAGAAGGTGATCCGAGAGCTGAAGACTGCCTTTGAAACAAGGTCTTTGAAAAGCAGTGCAAGATTACTGGCTTGGAGGTAAGTTTTTTTCTTGTCTGCAGCTAGCAGAAAATAAGACCTGGGTATTTCTTTTGTTTTGTGACCATTGGGAGCATAGACTTTCTTTTATCTCGCCTGCATCAAGCAGAATGTAAGACATACAGTAATACTAATAATAAACGCCTCCGTTCTAATAAACGCCCCCTGCCTCTTTACCAAAAATGTTATATTAAATTGCATGAATTCCTGTTTGCTTCTCTGGATGAGGTAGCTCTATGACCTGGGGTATGTTCTGAAAGGAAAGAATTTGCTCCTATGGGAGCAAATTCTTAGCTGTAATAGTTGACCGCTATTGAGAAGGGAGGCAAAAATAGTAGAGTTGCTTCTTCTGAAAATATACCCATTCACCTTATTACTTTTTAGCCGGGCCGCGTAGCGCAG
Source organism: Ctena decussata (assembly GCA_963989385.1). Taxonomy (NCBI): domain Eukaryota; kingdom Metazoa; phylum Mollusca; class Bivalvia; order Lucinida; family Lucinidae; genus Ctena; species Ctena decussata. Next base: position 57,915,262 of record OZ022503.1, read on the forward strand.
TCGGTAGGGCACCTGACACGTAAATCAGAGGTCCTGGATTCGAAACCTGGTCTTTCCACATACTTTTGTTTCTCCTTCCGATGATTCAAGAAGGGAGTTGTCAGTTACTGGTGAAAGTAAGTGCACTTAGTACTGGTTAACCGCTTAGGAGGTCTAAGCCTGCCCAGGAATAGTTTCGTTCTAAGGTTAACTGACCGTCCAGACATGACCATAGCTGTTTACCGTGGACGTTAAGCATCAAATCAATCAATCAATCAGTTCTTACTTTTTATATGAGATATTTTGGCAGTGGCTTTATTCTATACTTTATGATCTAAATTATGTCCCCCTTTTGTAAAATGAAATGCCCAGGGTGGGTTATTAGGCTTAATACTGTAGGTACATGTATTGTTACTTTTCGGATGGGTTTTTCGTACAGTTTTGTCAATTTCAGCTCTGTTTTGTGGCAGTGCTCAAACATGTGAGACTCTGCATTACACTAATAAGATGGATAAAGCATTTTGGGATCGTGAAGGATATAAAGATCCATCTTACGAGAAGGATAAAGATTTTTTTTTATTGTTTACCTAGGCAAAATGCGGGTGCAGGACATTTCGTCTAAACCCATTTCGTCTAAATGTCATTTTGTCTAAAGGCCATTTCGTCTAACCACCATTTCGTCTAAATGACATTTCGTCTAATAGACGCTTCGTCGAATGGACAATTTGTCTAATGGACAATTCGTTTTAAAGTTTGCCCAGGTGCGACATTTGGTAAAAAAATAATTTAAGATTTTTTAGACGAAATGTCGCATCTGAAAGAAAAATTCAAAGACAGTGTAGAAAGCACCTACAAGAGTTGCGGAAAAGTCTTCTTGACCTGGACTTGCCATTTTGTAAGACTGTTAAAGGGGAGAGCTTTGTGTTAAGCAACAAAACTATTGGTGCAGATTCTGGTCGGGTCATTGTTCTTGGCGCTGATTCAGGTTTGAAGTATTTGGCCCAGAGTACACTATGGTATGGTGACAGAACCTCCTCTGTAGCACCAGAACACTTCTATCAACTATATACAATACATGGCGTTGTGCTTGATTACCTGCGTGGGATTGGCTATAACTTGAAATATGAAACTACTAGACATTTCAGACGTTTCAATGTCTTTGAACTGATATGTGAATAAAACTGATGTTCCAAAATATTTGCCTTATTAATTATGTTTTAGTCGAAATTTAGACATTTTAGACGTTTTTAGACAAAATTTAGACATTGGCGTATTTGACGAAATGTCTATTAGACAAATTGGCATTTAGACAAAAAGGCATTTAGATGAAATGGATTTAGACGAAATGTCATGGATCCGCAAAATGCATCTCGTAGCGGAAATAAACAAGACTGGTTTAGATATTTGGTGGGACCAGTCTAGCCGAAACCTCTGTCTTATAACCAAATACTCATGTCAAAAGGTACATTGTGTGCCCTTCCAACCTGGAATTGACAGTGGAATGGGTCATAGGTGCATTATCATTGCTTTCAGAGGGCTCAAGCATGCTTAAAAAATGCCAAGCATGAACCAACACCCCCCACCCCTCCCCCATTGCTATGCATATGGAGCTGTGTCAGCTATACCATATCTGCAATGGCATACAGAGTCTGCACTTGCAGATTAGAATTTGTTTAAAGATATCAAAATTAAATACATACATAATTAAATACATACATCCGATACCTAAGTTTTCTCAAGCAAATGACCCAAGAGATGGGAAAACCAACAAAATGGCATGTGCGCCCAGGGAAGACTCAGATCAGCCTGGGCATCTGCCCAGTCTGATCAGTCTTTGCTGTGTGCTTAATGGGTTGTTAAGGTTCTTAGCTAGCTCCATGCGGACAGCAAAGACACTGATCAAACTGGGCAGATGCCCAAGCTGATCCGAGTGTTCGCTGGGGGCACATGTCACTTTGTTGGTTTTGTGTTGTTGCGGCTCAAATATGTACATCCAATACCTAACTTTAAAGGAAATATTTTTATAAGGTGAATGGGTTTGCTTACATAGGAAGCAATAGTTACTATGACATTTTCATATTTTTGCCTCCCGTTAACTCTTAAAGGAAGAATTTACTTGGAGCAAAACTTTACTTTTTGAAAAGAAACCATGTTGAAAGATTTAATTCAGTGTTGTAAAGTCCTGGAAAAAAATCATGGAGAAGAAATTTAGTTTTTACTCTGAATTTTGGCTTTGTGGAAGCTTTCTAGATCTGTAGATGTGAGGGGATATTTGGTTAAAATTAGGTACAATTTCTGTGAATTTTCATATAACAATATTAGTTGTGATTGCCAATCCAAACCACCTTCAAGAGGAGGGTTATATGAGGGGTCACATCATAAGCTTTTAAGGCCAAATTTGATAAATTGTCCAATAATTATTATCCTCCCTTGTACCTGATATTTTGGTATTTTATAGGCAAGAACTGAACACAATTGAACAGAAACTGACAACCCCACAGACGGTAATAGCGGTTGTTGGAGGTACAGGAGAAGGGAAATCAAGCCTTATGAATGCATTACTGGATCACAGAAGTGTCCTGCCAACATCAGGAATACGAGCTTGCACTGCTGTTGTGGTGGAGGTGGTGAACAATACAACTAGTGACACGTTTGAAGCAGATATCGAATTTCTTAAACAAAAGGTATGATCAGCATTAAGGTGAATAGGAATGCTTCCAGGGGAGATTACTCAGAGCTCCAGATAAGAAGGGGTAACAGACATAATTAGGGATAATCTTCCTTATTTTTCCTTAAAAACATTTATTGTGACTCCTCATTAGAACCGTCCCACCGACACAGTTCTAATGAGGGGTCACAACACGTTTTCTTTGAGAAATAAAAAAAAAAAATTATATATCTCTGAATTATCATTGTTACTCCTTTTTGCAAGAACTCTGGGTTACTGCTACCAAGAAGAGTTAGACTCCCATTTCATTGCCTTATTTGAGGGCTTCTTTTAAAGTAAAGAATTTGTTCCCTAGAGGAACAAATTCTTTCCTTTAAACAGTAGCCCACATTTTGAAATGCATCATCCATGCAAAGCAAGCAGGAAGTTACAAAAGTTGTTTCCCTTTGTAAGAATGGCTGAAAAACATGAAGGTGTATTTATCCTCTTTAATTATCTTGTGTTATTGATGCACTTCTCACTTTAGAAAGGCACCTTTGTGAAAATTCACAGACTTTTACAATGCTCTAGATAAGAAGGGGTAACAGGGATAATTTGGGGATAATTTTCCTTATTCTTTCATAAAATCATATTTTGTGACCCCTCATTAGAACCGTCTCGGTGAGACGGTGCTAATGAGCAGTCACAACATATATTTTCGTTGAGAAATAAGAAAAATTATCTTCCAGTTATCTTCAATACCCCCTCTTATCTGGAGCTCTGCTTTTACAAAAGGGTTTGCAGTCGTGATACTTGTAACCATGAGAGTGAAGCTCTCACTGGGTGCACTGTGTTGTCCTCTGACAACTCTTATGTTTTCGTTAGAATGTACCCGTCACATTAGACTGACTTTTGGTTGTCTCTGTAGGAATGGTTTGATGAACTACAAGTCCTGATACGAGATCTCTCAGGTCCAGATGGTACTGTGAGAAAGGGAGCTCCTGACCCCACTTCAGACACCTATGTCTCCTTTTGTAAGGTGAAGGCTGTATATGGAAGAATAGACAAGTTCGAAGTGCTGTCAAGAATGACTGCCATTACTCGCTGCCTGGGGACTACAAAAACAGTCAGATCTCAAGATGTAAGTGCCGTAATGTCTGATAGATTTGTGGTACAAGATTTTATTTTACATGTACCTGCCATTATAGTAATTTGACTATAAGAAGGGTTCCTCCCAGCCACCATTCCCTTTAGAATTGTCCCAGATATCTAATTCAGTCATGCAACACTGTTATCAGATGGGGTTTTCCTTTCCAAAACAGTCACAACAACCTAGTTCTTCCGTGTAAGATGACTAGATTTTTGGTGGTGTTTTGGAGATAAAAAGAAACGTATCTTACAACTTACTTATATACTTCAATAAGGATATACTCTGCAATAACTAATTGGGGCTCTTACAAATTAGAAGTGAATGGATGCATGACTTGATTTTACATCCCTTTTAACAGTATCTCTGTCATATCAGAACAATAGGAGGCTGACAATGAAAGGCTATGTGCAATGAAACTCATTTTACTATTGGAGATAATAAGCCGCCTCATCTGGATCTCCACTGTTTACCTTTTAGTTTTTGAATTCTGAATATGATAAAACTTGGACAAACATTTTTGCCTCGTCTGTGTCTAACAGAAGCAAGATATATGTATTACTTTTCCTACGTTGGTGGTGGTGGCGTAATTTTGCTTCAGGTGTTCATGATAAGCTTTGCTTTGCGACAGTATACAGACAGGTAAGGCATTGCATTCTATGGAATTCTTGCTTTAAAATTTTGCAGAAGAAAATTTTGTGGTCTGCTATTAAGAGTTCAGCAAGATTTTATTTGCCTTCAACTCCTCATGTTGTCTCTTATTTATAAAACCAGACATAAAGATACGTAAATCATGCATAGCTTCTTACTTGCTGCCCTTTTATCTCATACAGCCACAGACGGGAGATTGATTTTTGTTTTTTATGGAGCGTTCAGGAAGTATCCAGTTATTTTGGGTGTATGTGGGAGGTAGGTTGAATGATGCTGGGAATGAAATAATCTAAAGGGTAGAGAATTGCTGCCTGAGCTAGACAATTTTGAGTACTGTGTACCCTTAAAATTCTAAAACTATGAATTCCTAAAATAACTACGAATGTGTACTAAGTCCACCTAAGGGAGCCTCAAATAATGGTCTTTGTAGTTCACTTGTTCAAATGTGCTTTTCTTCTACATTCTGGTAACTGTTCAAGCATTCTCTGTAGACAGGTGGTCTCTGTTCACAGGTGGTCTTTAGCACAGGTTTGACTTACCGTAAATGCCCTAAAAATGGAACAGATTTATTTCACAGTGCATTTATTCGTCTAAAAGATGCTGTTGGCATGCCAAATAGGAACAGTCTGATCTGAATCTGTAGTGATTGCTCAGGCCTGTGTTTCCGAACACTTAGAATTTTTACGACATTTGAGTTAAGAGTGTTATCAATATGGCCAGCAAAGCTGTACAAACAAAAGAAAAACATGTAACCAAACATTTCTTAACTGGTTTTCAGCCTGAGGAATTCCGACAGAAAGTAGAAAAGTATATTCAGACTAAGGACCATGATGCCGGGATGCAATACTGGCCAATAGTGAAGCATGTGCGTATCAGAATGCCTAACTGTGATGTATGCAGTAGTGGGGCTGTGCTGGTTGACCTGCCGGGAGTCAGGGATTCAAATGCGGCCAGAGATAAAATAGCCAAAGAGGTACATGTTTGTTGTTGGAATTTGTACGTTTAGGCACTGCAATCAGGTTTTAACCCATTAATGCCAAGTGGACTCTTGTATCTGTCATTTGAGGGGCGTTAGGTTTAGTTTATTTTTAGAATTTTTGTTTAATTTTGAGGAGAAATATCCATTTGTCATACACAAAAAGTGTAGACCGTGATCAGGTGCCGCATTTTGCGGCGCCTGATCTGGGTCTGCACTGTTTGCCTATGTCCCATTTTTTGGTGACGCTAGGCATTAATGGGATTGGGTTAATCAGAAGGATATGACTGAATAAATTGCATGCTTGCAAACATATTAGATATGTGTTCAGGCAAGGGTAAGAGAGATGCAAAGGAACTAGCAGTCAGGTGTATGAATTACTTAAATCAGATTTCTGTTTAAAGATTTAAGCCAACCAGACCAGTGATGTCAGAGTTTGAAATTAAGAAATATTTTAGCTTGGAAGTTCATTTGACTATCAGTGATTATATATTGGCAATATTCTTTGATTCCCGAGTCAGTAAATTTGTGAAAATAAAACCAGTGAATATAACGGAATTTACAGAATTTTAATAATTTTCAGCGATGGGACAAAAAAAAAATGAAATAGCAAATGTTTCTACATTAAGAATAGGCAATAGAAAATGTATGGATGCGAAGGCTGAACTGGTTCTCTACTGTCTATTATACTATTTGGCTCTTCCATATGACATGCCGCATATGTTATACTTACAGTATTTGAAGAATTGTACAGCTGTGTGGGTGGTCTCGGGTATCCACCGAGCCATAGATGACAAAACAGCAAAGTCTCTCCTTGGGGAAAACTTCCGCCGACAGTTATTGATGGATGGACAGTATGGCAGCATTGCATTTATATGCTCCAAGACAGATGTCTTAGTACCTTCAGAGATCATCAAGTAAGTGACTTTTAAATGCAGTGTGCTGTTATTTAAAAAAAATGCATAACCAGTCCAGACAGCACACATTTGGTTGCAGTAAGATGAACAGATACACTGCTATATTTTTCCGGTCATTTTTAGCTCACCTGTACGAAAGTACAGAGAGCTATTTTTATGCCCCCGAAGGAACTTCGGGTGGCATATTAAAATCGCACCGTCCGTCCGTCCATCCGTCCGTAACAAATCATGTCTCAGCCATAACTTAAACACTACTGAAGCAAATTTGATGAAACTTCACAGAAAGATAGAGCACATTGAGAAGGTGTGTCGCGCACAAGAGTTTGGTTCCTACGCCAAAGGTCAAGGTCACAATTGGGTCAAAGGTCAAATTATGTCTTAAATCGTGTCTCAGCTATAACTTATAAACTACTGAAGCAAATTTGATGAAACTTCACAGATAGATAGAGCACAATGAGAAGGTGTGTCGTGCACAAGAGTTTGGTTCCCATGCCCAAGGTCAAGGTCACTGTCGGGGGTTAGAGGTCAAATAGTGTCTCTGCGATTACTTTAAAACTACATAACTGAATATCATCAAATTTCACAGAAATATAAAGAGTATTGAGAAGATTTGTCACATATTATATCCATATTCCCAAACCCAAGGTCAAGGTCACTTTCGGGGCTTAGAGGTCAAACAGTGTCTCTGCTATTACATTAAAACTAAATTACTGAATTTCATCAAATTTCACGGAAATACAAAGCATGATGATAAGGTTTGTCACACTTAATATTTATATTCCCAAACCCTAGGTCAAGGTCACAATCTGGGGTCAGATGGCAAATCATGTCTCAACAATTGCTCATAAATATACAAAAGCAAATTTCCTTAAACATCACAGAAAGATGAAGCTTAATGAGAAGGTAAGACACACACAAGATATAGGCTTTCACACCCAAGTTCAAGGTCACAGTCTGAGGTCAAAGGTCCTTTCTCCCCAATTACTAAAAAGACTTCTTAAGCAAACTGTATTAAACGTCCTGATATGGCAATACATAATGAGATGGTATGTCACAAACAAAATTTAGGTTCCTGTACCAAAGGTCAAGGTCATAATCAGGGCACATAGGTCAGATTATATCTCCAAACTGACTGGAGGCTGCTGAAGTGAATTTCATCAAACTTCACAGAAAGGTAAAGCATGATAAAAAGGCATCTCACTTGCAAGGTTTGGGCTGCCTTGCCCAAGTTCAAGGTCACAATCAGGGTCAAAGGTCAGTTTAAGGGGCCTTCGGGGGCATCTGTTACATACTGTAACATTTCTTGTTGTCAATTGGACATCGGCGTGGGCGTCACATTTTAATGTTTTTATGTGATGGGCAAAGCACTGCAGGCGAGCTATCATGTATGCGCCTGCGGACAGGTCTTGTTACAAAAGGAAGCACTTTTGAATTCTTGTTTGCTTCTTTGGAGGATGTAGTCCTCCTGAAATGGGGTCTAATCTTAAAAGAAAGAATTTGCTCCTAAGGGAGCAAATTCTTTCCTTTGACAGTTGAGCCCATTGAGAAGGAACACAAGAAAAGAAATGGTTAAGTTCATTCTGCTGAGAGTATAATTAGCTGCCATGAGCTTAATATCACATCCAGGGGCCGTATTTATAAAACGATTCATTGCTATGCTGTTGCTAAGGCTAACTTTCTATGAAGGAGATTCCCTACAACTATGAAATTTGCTCTGGAGGAACAGTCTTTTTTAGACTGTTCCTCCAGAGCAAATTTCATAGTTGTAGGGAATCTCCTTCATAGAAATTCAGCCCTAGCAACAGCATAGCAACCTATTAAGTTGTTTTATAAATACGGCCCCAGGCATTGTCATCATAAGGCTGAAATGTTAAAAACATCAGGAGATGCATCACACCCACCGTTTTTCTAGTCATTGCATTTACATGATAGTGATTACCGTGGTTGACAAAACGTAGGGGCCGAATGTAAGTTTCAGTACTTCAATACTTGATTAACTTCCCTATGCAGTTACATTGCAAAGTAGACCCTTCTTACCTTTTTTTTTTTTTTTTTTTTTGAAAGAAGAGTGTTTTGTAGCAAAATCTCCTCACAATTTTCAGCCAAAAATATGAGCATACTTGATTTTATCCATAATAGATGACTTAACAAATCAAATCATTGACTAAGGATTTCTTTAAGTTATTACTTTCAACAATTGGATTGTCACCTGGACTAGCAGAAGCGAGACATATAAGTATTACTTTCTTAGCGCTGAGTTTTCAGTTTTCTAGTTTAGCTCTTTGTGACAAAGAACAGACAGGCAAGATACCTCATTAAGTGGAATTTATGTGTTTACCATAAAACCTCTTTATATTGGGACACGTAGGTCTGAGCAAATAGTGCAAACCCAGATCAAACTGCTCCTCAAGGAGCAGTCTGATCAGGTTTTACACTATTTGCCATCCCATTTGCATTTTTGGACACATTTCTGCACTGTAAAACCAAACTGTTCCAATTTTAGGACAATCGTGGTATTTATTTTTGGTGTCCCAATATTTAGAATTTTTACGGTACGATAATTTTTTCCAGCAACTTACAGCTTGAGGCAGAGACAGCAGAGATTGAGACAAAGACCTCAGAAATGGAACAGGAGAAGGGCCGACTGCGGAGAGAGTCAAGGTCTTGTCAGAAGGAGGTCAGAGGTCTGGCTCAGCAGCTGAAAGCTTGGAAGAAGGAGGTGGAGGAGGTACGGTCTACTGTGATGGAGGTTTCCGCACTGCTGGATCCTATTGATGTTGACAGTGAAGAGGTAATTACTTTTTTGGTGATAACTGTTAGGCAAGTCAGTGATTAGATACCATATAAATGCTATCAAATGCTCCGAAGCATTGAATTCTGTGAAAGGGGGGCATTATTTAGAGGCTGAAGTGTAGTAAATCAGCCCCTGCCAAGCTTGTGCTATTAAGCAATATAATGGTGATGGGTATACTTTTAGAGTGACTCTACTAATTTTGCCTCCCTTTTTAAATGGGTCAACTCATAAAAGAGAGAATTTGCTCCTTTAAGAGTAGACCCCATTTCAAAGAGCTACCTCAACCAGAGAAGCAAACAGGAATTCATGTTAATATAACATTATTTTCAGAAAAGAGGCAGGGGGGATTATTAGAAAAGGGGCATTTATTAGGATTAATAGGGTAGGTACTGTATTTATTTCACTACAAGACAGGTGTTCAGTCTTGGCGAAACCCTCTGAAGAGTTGCAAGACAGCTGTCAGACAGTCTACAAAATTTTGCAGGACAGAAAAAAAAAACACATTCGAGCCAACAAAAAATTTTAGTCATAAAAAATGGGAATTTTTAGCTCACCTGAGCCGAAGGCTCAGAGGTGAGCTTATAGGATGGGAATCGAGCCGTCGTCCGTCCGTGCGTGGGTGGGTGGGTGCGTGCCTGCGTGCGTCAACACTTTCAAACATAAATATCTCAGAAACCAGTGGGCCGATCGCAATCAAATTTTATCTGAAGCATCATTGGGGTGGGGGAAAGGCTGCATTAGGTTTTGGTGCCGATCAGCTCAGAACTCTGGTTTCCATGGCAACAGATAGCCCCCATAGGGTTATAATGGGGAAAACGGCGTCATCACGTTTTCTCGACTGTTTTTGATTAGATCCTTATCATACTTGCAGGTAATGATGACATACACAAGAGCTTGGATGAGTTCGAAATTTGGCCGGATTCGAGCACAGGCTACGGAGTTAGCTGCCCTTGAGCGTTTGAAAAAAATCCCATAGGGTTATAATGGGGAAAATGGCGTCATCACGTTTTCTCAACTGTTTTTGCTTACATCCTTATCATACTTGCAGGTAATGATGACATACATAAGAGCTTGGATGAGTTCGAAATTTGGCCGGATTCGAGCACAGACTACGGAGTTAGCTGCCCTTGAGCGTTTGAAAAAAATCCCATAGTGTTATAATGGAGAAAACAACGTCATCACACACTTTGTCATCGCTCTATTGCCTACATTTCTCAACGGATTTTGAAATAACTTCACACAAATGTAGGGCATGACAATATCTCGAGCAAGTTCGACTTTCAGGATGCTGCGCCCAAGGTCAAGGTCACTGTTGCTATTTTTAGAAAAACTTTGTCAGCACTCTAGCACCTACATTTCTCAGCAAATTTTAAAATAACTTCACACAAATGTAGGGCATGACAATATCTCGAGCAAGTTCGACTTTCAGGATGCTGCACCCAAGGTCAAGGTCACTGTGGCTATTTTTAGAAAAACTTTGTCAGCACTCTAGCACCTACATTTCTCAACGGATTTTAAATCAACTTCACACAAATGTAGGGCATGACAATATCTCAGACTAGTTTGACTTCCAGGGTGCTGCGCCCAAGGTCAAGGTCACTGTGGCTATTTTTAGAAAAACTTTGTCAGCGCTCTAGCACCTACATTTCTCAATGGATTTTAAAATAAATTCACACAAATGTAGGGCATGACAATATCTCGAGCAAGTTCGACTTTCAGGGTGTTGCGCCCAAGGTCAAGGTCACTGTGGCTATTTTTAGAAAAACTTTGTCATTGCCCTAGCACCTTCATTTCTCCATGGATTTTGAAATAACTTGATACAAATGTAGGGTATGACAATATCTCAAGCAAGTTCGACTTTCAGGATGCTGTGCCCAAGGTCAAGGTCACTGTGGCTATTTTTAGAAAAACTTTGGCATCGCTCTAGCACTTACATTTCTCAATGGATTTTAAAATAAATTCACACAAATGTAGGGCATGACAATATCTCGAGCAAGTTTGACTTTCAGGGTTCTGCAATCAAGGTTTTTGATTAGATCCTTATCATACTTGCAGGTAATGACGACATACATAAGAGCTTGGATGAGTTCGAAATTTGGGTGGATTTGAGCACAGACTACGGAGTTAGCTGCCCTTGAGCGTTTGAAAAAATCCCATAGTCTTATAATGGAGAAAACAACGTCATCACATTTTCATTTTTCATTGGATCCTCTTCATACTTGCAGGTAATGAGGATATGCATAAAAGCTTGGATTAGTTAGCATTTCGGCTAGATCCCACCACTGACTATGGAGTACCTGCCCTGAGCATCCAAAAAATCAGTGTTGCCACTTTTTCTTGGTTTCTACTGATCCGATCCTTTTCAAACTTGCAGGTAATGAGGAAATGCATAATATCTTAAACAAGTTCAAATTTTGGCCAGATCAGGCCAACCACTACGAAGTTAGCTGCCCTTGACAGCTCTGTCTATTGTGCTCTTGATCTGATACTTTTTAAACTTGCATATATTAAATGAGGGCATACATAATGTTTTGGATGAGTTTAATTTTCAGCCTGATTGGACCACTAACTGTGGAGTTAGCTGCCCTTGAGCATCTTAAATATCCCTATAGGTTTACAATGTCTCTCAGGTGAGCAATTGTTGCCCTTTGGGCTACTTGTTTAATTACTTTAATACTGCTTCATTTTAACTTCAATTCCCATTTAATCATTCATTCTCTACTTCATTTTAATTAAATTCTCATTCTTACAAGTCTCTGTTATATCTTGTATTCATTTACGCATAGGTTGGGATAAACTCCAAAGCTTTTTTAAAAGCTAAACTTGTTACAGAAAAAAAAATGTTTTGATTATTTCCCTTGGTTCGGCCTTGTACGATTCACAAAGTTCGGCCATATTAAATTCGCTACCAGTCCATATAAGAAGCAGCAAAATACAGTAACAGTAAGCAGAAAATAACCTGGCGCAGCAGTTATTAAACAAATAATATGGATAAATAGTTTAAAGTTCATTTCATTATAGCCGGATCATCGGAATTCAAATAAAGAATGAAGATGAGATTGATATACATTCCGAGACCGAAACCAACTGTTGTGAACACTCTTTGGGCCGAAAACTGTTACGCTCGATATAATTGGTTGTTTATAAATAGTAAGGCATGTATTGACCAATCAGATGCTGCATTGCATAAGCGCTGTTGTAAATATGAAATGGCGAAACTTTCGTTTTTGTTTCGGCCAAAAGAGGACTTTTCCGATGATAAATTAGATTTTACGGAGTTGAAAAATGCCAACTTTTGTCAGTGTCGGACAGTGGGACCGTTGCCCTGGCAAAATTCGCCGGACATTTTCCGAATTCGCCGGTTTTGTCCGACAGACCGACGGTTTTCGTGAAGACGTGGTGTTACATTTGGGTTGTTTCAGCAGAGCAGGCATAATCTGGCTACTGCTGCTGACTGATGGTCAGGGTCAGAGACTTAGAAATTTGTATCCATGACTGGAACCTGTTGACATGTACTTCTAGTTCACTACAGTTGCTTCCCCGGATGATTAATCCCTTCAAAATGGGGTCAACTCTTAAAGAGAAGGTAACAGTTTGCACATATAGGAGTATAGAACTTCAATGGGAAGGGAAGCAAAAATACAATGTGAATGGCAGAGTTGTTTCCCTGGACAAAACTCCATTCACTGGAAAAGAATATGAGCTGTTACACGAGAAAACCAACAGTGTGGTTGTGTGCCCAGCGTAGTCTCAGATCAGCCTGGGCATCCGCCCAGTCTGATCAGAGTCTTCGCTGTCCCCATGAAGATAGTTTAAACCCTTAGCTATCCTTAGCGAAGAGTCTGATCAGCCTGGGTGGATGCCCAGGCTGATCTGAGTCTGGGCTGGGCACACATCCACATTGTTGGTTTTCTTGTGTCGCGGCTTATTATGAATGCTTGAAGGTATCCCAATGTTTTGGACAATTACGGAACACTTTTTTCAGACTGAAGACAAAAGTGTAGTTGAAGAACTACAGGAAGAGATGAAGAACAAAGAAAATCAGATTATGGAAGGGGAGACAGCTATCAAAGAGAAAGAAGAAAGGATTGACCAGTGCCGACGACAGGTAGATCAAAATCTCATATTAACAGACTTAGACAGTTCCATGGTCTGAATGATCCTAAAAAGGCCCTTAGAATTGAGAAACCCTGCTCAGTAGGTTAAGACTGTCCTGCTGATCCAGCAGTCTTGGGTTCAATCCATGGTTGATGAGAGAATCTTTTTAAAACTTAAACGGGGTTCCATTGCAAACAGCCTTTCATTATCACCCTCCCATTGTCCTGAAATACATGTACTGTTAAAAAGGATATAAAATGGCAGGTCATCCATCCCTAAGAATTGACCCCAGTGACATACTTGTATGCCAGAGATTTAACAATCTGCCTCTGAATAAACTGTGTAAAGTTTTCATATTTAGCTCTCTTTTGTGACAAAGCGCAGGCAGGCGAGAGACAAATTTCAGGGGAATTCTTGTGGGATTTAATGTTTGCTTCCCTGGATGATATAGTCTCTCCAAAAAAGGGTCTACTTTTAAAGGAAAGAATTTGCTCATGTGGAGAGGGGGCAAATTCTTTAAGAGTTGATCCCCATTTACAAAGGAGGCAAAATTTCCTTGTTGATGGGGTTTATATCTGTCCATTCATCTGCCTGTTTATTGATAAAAATTTGCATTAAAGCTTTGTGTTTAGGTGAATTGAAATAGAGGACCTAACAGAAGTGGTCATTTCAGAAGAAATTTATGACATGAGCCTTTGGCAAGTTTCGTAAATTTCTTATGCAATGGCCATGAGTGTAAGATTCCCCTTATCATATGACCCTTGGAAATGGGATTTTATTGCCTTCAAAATGAACATTGTTTCAATTTATAAGAAACTGCATTGTTGACACGGTCATCACTGATGATACATGTACGAGCCAAAGTGTTATTACATGTGTGGTCATATTGTCATGACACTATGTTATCCACTTAATAACAGCAGCATCATATGATAAACACATTTAAGAAAAGCATCCTCTTCATTTTCATTCTTGCATCTCTTCACACTGAGTCTTCTGTAGGAGCAGATTCTTTCTTTTTCGTGTTGACCCCATTTTGGAACATCTACTTTGTCAAGGAAATTAAACAGGAAATTGCAAAGTTTTTCCATTTGGAAAAAAATGGTGGAAAAACATCCATACACCTAAAACGGCACCATTGGGCCATCACTGGTATAAATTCAGTAAATGCCTATGGTGAGGTATTGCTTCAAGCTTTTTACTTCAGTTCTTTATTGTAAATGACCGTGATTAGCCAACTTTAAACAGATCAAACTTTGAGTTTCACATGAAAACATAATGCAAAATGATTTGAGTCTTATAAGTTGGCACTCCAGACTACCAATCCAGGGGTCGCAAGATCGATCCCCCGCTTCTCGGGTCTTTCAGATGAGACTTTAAACAGAGGTCCCGTCTCCATATGACCTCGTTGTTGGTGGGATGTTAAATCTGAGTTCACTCACTCACTTATAAGTTGGCAACTAAACTGACTAAACTTTAATTAAATGGTAAAAATAAAATGTGAAGGTGCATTCATTGCATCACTCATTCATTGCATCACTCGAGGAGTGCCAGAGAAGAAAATTATAGTTTTTGGAGAAATTGGACCTTTTCAAAAAACATGTTCTTATATTTTGCCAGTTGTATGATAATATATGCACACCCACACACATTTCATCACCAAAGTGAAGATTGAACCATTTTTCATAAGGATTTTTGTTTAGAGGTTTTTACCACTGGCAGGACTATGGAGACTTAAGCAGGGGTGTCATTAAGAGACAGTACACGTAGGTGGGGCCTATTAAGAGGCGGGAGGCTGGGGTTTTCCCCTTCTACTCAGGCCTTATTCCCTGCCTATATTTATATGGAAACCTGTATAAGACTTATAATATTATGGCAAACATATAAAATCCTCGCCTACTTTGCCTTGACCACAGGCTGACAAAAAAGATAATGAAACCTCTGCTTATGTTTGTAAGCTTTGTTAGGTGGGGTTGGTGTAAACATAAGCTGTAGTTCTTAATTTGTTTAGATGAACGAGATTGAAAATAAACTGGTGATTGAGAGGAAGGAGATAGCTGCTATCTGTGCCAGAGCAAGAAATGAGTATGCCAAGAGGGAAATCAAGAAAGATTTCAAGGCTGGGCTGAAGGTTTGTAGTTTGTATTAATTTTCATAACAAAAGCAACAGTATTCTAATGTTGAATTTGTAATCTCAAGTGGGGCAGCCTTTTTGGGCTTCAGATAAAAGTGATAAAAGAAGAATTACACAAGAATGATTTTGATATATAAATGTTGAAGAAACCAATTTATAGCTGAATTATTATGCTGAAGGGAAATGCTGATATATATGCAAAGTAAATGGTAGTGATAACATATTACTTTGTTTGGGTTAAAAGACAAAGATTTCCCCTTTCCAAAACTATCACAAAAATCTACATCTGTCTTATGAGACAGATCTAGAATTTTTGGATTGTTTAGAAGGGAAAAAACCCATCTTGAAGCAGAATTGCATCAGACTGATTATTGGAGTATTTGGGGTCAGTCTAAATAGAGAAAACCCCATAACTGAATTATTATTTCTTCGGTTATCAGATGGAGGGTTTGCTCTTCCAAGAACAATCTTAAAAATCTATTTCTGTCTGATATTGAACTACCTCATCTGGCTCTACACTGTTCAGTGTCTATTCTAGGATGCACGATTGCGGGATTCACGCTAATTTTTCTCATATCCCGCATAAATTCAGACCCAATGCGTGACAGTCCCACGTAAAAAATAAACAATGAAAAAGTCCCAAAACCAAGAATTTACTCTTGCCTCGCAGAAAATACTGCTGTTTTGATTAAAACGGCATCATTTCCGAAGTTGTTTTTGCCATATTATGTCCATTAGAGTAACTTCCCTTGACTTCACAGGTTTGATGAAATTCCGAACAAATTTCATTAGAGAGTGGGTAAAATGTGTAACCCGCACCTGCGTTAGAATACCCGCGGTGAAATTTTATAAATCGCTGTAAAGCTGTATCAGCAAAATAATCGCTGTAAACCCATTGAAATAATTAGATATAAGACTAAAGCCTTCAAATCAACTAACAATATATTTAACTGGAATGTAATAGAGATTTAGAACAGAAACATCAATCTCAAACTGTGTAAAACAGGTCAGTTAAGATTACTGTATAGTCTTGGACAGGAATTGAGCTAAATGTTTTCTGTCTGTTGGAAAATTTCCTCCCTATTTTTTGAAAATCCCCCTATTTTTGAGATAGAGGGGGGAAAATCCCCCCTCATTTTCAGTTTCTAGAATAGACACTGCTGTTACATGTATTTTCATTTCTGGAGCTTAAGAAATGTTAAAAATGAGGTCCTTTTAATATAGAGCTTTTAAGTTTACATATGGCATTATGTACTTTTGTTACAGGAGCCCCTGTGGCTTAGTGGGTTGAGCACTGGGTTGCTGAACTAGCGGTCCCGTGTTAGAGACTAGCATGATCTGTAAATCTTTCCAACCATAAACAGGGTTCCATTGCACACAGCCTTACATTTTCACCCTCCCATTGTCCTGATATGACTGAAATACCATTGAAAAGAATGTAAAATTGCAAGTCATCCATCTATTAATACCCTAAAGTGCTTGAGTATTGGGACACCTAAAACCATCAATTTTCCATTTGTCCCAAATGGAAAATTTATCGTTTTAGGTGTCCGATAGCACCTAATGTCCTAATAGCACATTAGGGTACATTGGTTACATTGTAGGAGATGAAGCGACAAGCAGGTGCTGATGTGAATGAAGAAGCTGATGATTATGATGATGATGATGATAATGATGGTAGTTCAGCTGACAATCTGCAAGTCTTCTGTTGTAGTGCCACTGAGTATCAGAAAATGAAGAATTTATTGACAGATGATGGGCCATCACAGGTAATCCTTGATTGATACATTACAGTTTTATAATGAGACCACACATAGTAACTACAGGGGATTGAGCATCTGTGCTAAAAATGTAAGTTCCCTGTAATTAAGTACTAACGGAAATAAACCGGGGCACAACAAAACCAACAGAATGGCATGTGCCCGCAGCGAATACTCAGATCAACCTGGGCATCTGCCCAGTCTGATCAGTCTACATTGTGCACTTAAAGGGTAGCTAAGGGACACAACAAAACCAACAAAGTGGAATGAGCATCCAGCAATGACATTGATCAGCCTGTGCATCCACCCAGTCTGATCAGAGTCTCTGCTGTGTGCTTAAAGGTCTAATTACCTCCATGTCAACAGCAAAGGCTCTGATCAGACTGGGCGGATGCCCAGGCTGATCTGGGTCTTCGCTGGTCACACATATGTATGCCACTTTGTTTTATCATGTCATGGTTCAAATGTAAGTAAAGTGAAAATCAGCCGGTAATTTTTAGTATGTCAAGTCTCGATGCTGGGATTTGGCAGACTCATTTAAAGCAAAAAGCAGTGCCTTTTAAAAAACAAAATTTGCTAACTCATACAGCACTGATACTAACTTTCAGTGGCTTGGCAATTTTTGCCCTTTCATTTTACTTCACTGGAGTATCAACAAATAAAAGCAATAACACTTCTGTTATGGTACCTGAATATACATGCAGATACAACACAAATTTGTATAACTGTGAATCTATTACCCGTGTATATGTATGTCACTTCAGAATTGCGGAGCATTTTAATAAAGAGAGGAAAAAGGCTGTACATAGTTTTATAACTTATTTTTATGAAATAATCGTCTTAGGAAGTATTACTATTCTTGTTTGTTTGCATTTAAAGTTCATAACTGTATATGTCTTGGAGAAAGAGAAAGTTGATGTTGGTATGAGTAATCCTGCTTAATATGGTGGAAATTTTCATTTTACTGAGAGATGACTGATGACTGTGATGATTCTGCTGTATATAACGGCTATAAAAACATTAATCATCGGTATCGCACTGAAAATATACCTTTAACAGATGAGTACAGTAAACATTGCATTCAGAATTATATTTGCACAAGCAAATTAGTATCAGTTTTCAATGTAAGGATTCCCCAGGATTGGTAGATTGTTCATGTGAGCACAACTGACTGATCAGACTGCACAGAGTGGCAAACATACATAGCAGTTTACCAAATTTCTCTATATTTAAGTATTATAATTGCAGTGTGATGGTTTTCATATGTTATTAGCTGTTACTCTTGTATGATGAAAACAGGCCAAATTTTCCAAGAGGTTGGAGATATTTTATATGAGCCATGACACGACAAAACCAACAATGTGGTTGTGCGCCCAGCGCAGACTCAGATCAGCCTGGGCATCTGCCCAGTCTGATCAGAGTCTTCCCTGTCTGCATGAAGATAGATTAGACCCTTAGCTACCCTTTGAGCACTTACAGAAGAGTCTGATAAAACTGGGCGGTTGCATAGGCTGCTCTGAGTATTCGCTGGGTGCACAACCACATTGTTGGTTTTGTCATGTCGCGGCTCATATGTATAATCTAGGCCAGCTTGTGATAGTTGCAATGTCTTGACAGGTATTTAACAGTATAGATGACACAGAAGTCCCTGCCCTGAGAAACTATGTGCATACGATGACAAGTGTCAGAAAAAGACAGTGGGTCGAGAGGTTGATCAGAAGTCTAGGTCGCTTTGTCTTTGATCTTCACCACTACACTGCTGATAACATGCTAATGGTAAGACTGCTGATAACATACTGATGAGGTGATAATACACTGTGGTAAGATTCCTCATAACATACTTCTGGTAATATTGCTGATAACATACTTATGGTAATATTGCTGATAACACACTGATCTGATGATGAAACTCTGTGATAAGATTGCTGAAAACATACTTTTGGTAAGACCGCTGATAACATATTGATTTGCTTCTGGTACACTATGGTAAGGCAGCTGATAACTTTCTTGGTAAGACTGTTGATAATACACTATGATAAAATGGCTGATTACATACTCTTGGTAAGACTGCTGATAATACACTATTGTAAGGGGGCTGATAACATTCTCTTGGTAAGACTGCTGATAATACACTATGGTATGGGGGCTGATAACATTCTCTTGATAAGACTGCCTATAAAACTCTAAGATAAACTAATATAACATACTCTATATAAGACTGCTGATAACATGCAAATGCTAAGGCTACTTATAAAATACTGAGCAGATGATTATACATTGTGGTAAGAGTGCTGTTAATCTACAGATTTGCTGATAATGCACTGTGATGTTACTGCTGGATTTAGTGGTAATGTGCTTCAGAATATACTACACTTGTGGTAAGACTGCTGATAACAGACTGATGAGGGCCCAGTTGTTTAGAGCATTGTTAGCTTAACAAAGTTGTTAGTCTAGGATTTTTAAAGTCTAACAGTACTCACAAAATCATTTGTAGTAATATTTTTTGCTGAAAAATTGTCAGGAGCTTTTGCACTGCAAAAGCTCCTCACACTTTTTACAGCAAAAAATGGTAGAGTTTTTGTATATAATACATTTGATATTTTAACATCTCGTTAACTAACGTTGTTGTTGGTTTTGAACAGTTGGCCGTTGATGATAGTACATGGTGGTAAGACTGATCTGCTGATAATACACTGTGGTAAGCCTGCTGGTAACATATTGATGGTCAGATGAGTCTGCTGATAACATACTGATCTGAGCAGGAAAGATAATCCATGCACAGAAAAATCTCCCTTTTGTAGGAAACAATTTTTTGCTTGCAGCAGAAGCAAATTCTTTCCTTTAAGAGCAACCTCAAATTTTCAAGTGATACTATTAGCACTGTTAAAATAAAGACTATAATGAACATTTGGACCCATAAAATATAATGAACATTTGGATCCATAAAATATAATGAACATTTGGACCCATAAAAGGGTATGGAAAAGTGTAAAACATCAGGGAGAAGCCAGGGAATTTTGAGGTGAAGGATGAGTGGCTCCCCTGCAGCAGTCATCAAAATATGAGCCGCGGCACGACAATACCAACAATGTATCCCCCCAGTCTGATCAGAGTCTTCGCTGTCTGCATGGAGGTAGCTTAGACCCTAAGCTACCCTTTGAGCACTTAACGAAGAGCCTGATGAAACTGGGCAAATGCCCAAGTTGATCCGAGTCTGCGCTGGGCGCACAACCACATTGTTGGTTTTGTCGTGTCGCAGCTCATATCATTTTGTATGTCTTTATATTTACAGAGCAGTAACTGTCGGCTTAATGCCAAGTCTACAATCAATGTGTTTGTTGAAAAGTGTAGATCATCACTAGGCCGTGTCATAGAGACATTGTCCACAGACATTGAAGATTCCTTTGAAAGTAGCATCAGAACTAAACTAGACAAAGGGACTGTTAATGCCGTAAATGAAGCGACCAACACATGCTGTTTATGGGGTGCAAAGGTAATGTACTAACAGTATATGAGCAGGGACACAACAAAACCTACAAGGTGGTTGTGCACCCAGCACAGACGCAGATCAGTCTGGGCATCTGCCCAGTCTGATCAAAGCCTTCGCTGTCCGCATAGAGGAAGCTTATACGCTTAGCTACCCTTTAAGAGCTTAGCAAAGTCTGCTCAGACTTAGGGGATGCTCAGGCTGATCTGAGTCTGTACTGGGCGTACAACCACTTTGTTGGTTTTCTCGTGTCGCAGCTCATATAATGGAGCTGTGACAGGACAAAACCATCAAAGTGGCATGTGTGCCACATGAAGACCCAAATCAGCATGGGCATCTGCCCAGTCTTAGAGTCTTCGCTGTCAACATGGAGGTAGCTTTAATAGATTCATAGCTACTTTTGGCAGTGCTCAATTGGGCTGTGCGCGCTGTGCCAGAATGGCTATTAGAATTCAGAAATCGAGCCTACCAAACGAGCAGGAAAGGGGCGAATGCACGGCTATTGAACAATCATGATATGATGGCGTATTGAGAAACACACATTCTCTTATGTTTGACAACAATTTGGGTGATGTATTCTGAATTTTAAGGGAAAACAATTCAAATTTCATCAAACAAGCATAGAGCTATATCTTCTTTATATATTTTCCTGTGTTGTCTGCTTGTCAGCCATTTTGTTTTGACTATTTGTTCTGTCCACACCACCCTGTCATTTGGAACAGTGCGCACCGTGTCAGGACACAGTTTCAGAGCACTCGATTGATGTTCCAAAAATCCTGACTGTGAGAACAGCCCAATCAAACACGGCCTTTATGTGCACAGCAAAGACTCTGATCAGTCTGGGCCGATGCCCAGGCTGTCTGATCAGTCTGGGCCGATGCCCAGGCTGATCTGACTCTTCGCATGGTACACATGCCACTTTGTTGGTTTTTGTTGTGTAGCAGCTCATTTGGTTGTA
Organism: Ctena decussata; assembly: GCA_963989385.1. Classification (NCBI taxonomy): domain Eukaryota; kingdom Metazoa; phylum Mollusca; class Bivalvia; order Lucinida; family Lucinidae; genus Ctena; species Ctena decussata. The sequence continues at coordinate 57,936,810 of OZ022503.1, forward strand.
AGATATGGATTTATTTTCCCTTGCAAAACAACCCCCAAAAATCCTAAGTTAAAGTACTTCATGGTACCTCATCCATTTATCTTAGTGATGAAAACTTTGCATTCAGTTTTACAGAAGCTAACCCTGTGAGATCCTGCTGCCTAAAGAAGCAACTGTATTTATTTGGTTATAAGATGGTAGTTTACTCTTTCAAAATTACCGAATACAGTAGATCTTCAATGGCTCGAACAGGATTGGGACCATGAAAATTAGTTCCAGCCGAAGGTAGTTCTAGCCATCCAGGGTTAGTTTCTATATAAATTGACCTGTAGGGACCCAAGAACGAGTTCTAGGTTGGCAGGGTTAAAGAGCCATCAGGGTTCAAGCCATTGAAGTTTTACTGTAATTTGTAAATCAGTCTTGTGTTAATCAGCTTTACAATGGGTTTTTCTCCTTTCTTATAACCGAAGAAATACGCTAATCAAGGGCGTAGCTACCTATACGGCAAATACGCAAGTGCGTATTGAAATTTTGTCAAAATTGACAAAATTTCAAAACACACCTGCATATTTGCATGCTGAAAATTTATAAATTAGACAAGATTTCAATACCAATTACCAAAGTGGCTGAAATACTAGCTTTCCCTTCAAGAAGTAGAGAATAAAACATGGTTGTGCGTATTATGAAATTGCCCCTAGTTACGCCCCTGCTAATAATTGGACATCAAACTGTAAGACGAAAAGTGAAAATGGTATTAACCTTTAATGAATGGCAGAATGGGGCAGCTTAACTCTTTCACTACCAAAAAGCAGACGACAAAATTTACGTCTGCAAAAATTAAAGAAATGCCCTGTCCAAGACTTTTTATATTGAGAATTCAAAGACTAGAGGGCAAACAGTGTAGATCTAGATGAGGCGGCTCATTATGAGCCGCCTCATCAGGATCTACGCTGTTTGCAAATTTTGCTAATTGCGTCACTGGGGCTTAAAGAGTTAACAGAGTTCTCACTATATTCTAATCTCCCCATTCCAGGTGAGGAAATTCTTTTCCTTTTAAGAGTTGACCCCCATTAAGAAGGGAGGCAAAAATGAAAATCACAGAGTTGCTTCCCCTTAGAGTTTTTGTTGACCTTACAACACAGTAAATGCAGAGTAATATTTCCTTCGCTTTTTCTGTACTTCATTTCATGTCTAGTTGCAGTATTTATTCGAGTATAAGATGGGGGTTTTTCCCTTCCAAAACAATCCCATAGATCTAGATTTTCGGGATTGTTGTGAAAGAGTAAAACCTATCTAATTATAGCCTAATTACACTATACTGATTTACATATGAGGGGTTCTGTTGTTGAGAGAAAGCCCAGTCTTATAGCAGAATAAATACGGTACTGCAGTATTAATATGAGCCGTGACATGAGAAAAACAACTAAGTGGTTGTGCACTCAGTGCAGACTCAGGTCAGCCTGGGCATCAGCCCTGTCTGATCAGTCTTCCCTAAAAGCTTAAAGGAGCTTAGGGTCTAAGCTACCTCCATGCGGACAGCGAAGACTCTGATCAGACTGGGCAGAAGCCCAGGCTGATCTGAGTCTGCACTGGGCACACAACCACTTTATTTGTTTTCTCGTGTCACGGCTCATATATTTCATTGATTTTCAGCACAACTACGAAAAAGCTAATGAAAGTGCTACAGGTAGAAAGTCTACAGGACTCCACTTCAGTACATATCGCGCCACCATCAACCGGCAGGGTGCTTTCAAGTCACCATCTTATGGACAGATCAACTTTAACGAGGATCTGACAGACCCAATATACAGGTGTCTCACAATCGTATGGGATAGAGTGTTTAGGTGAGTTTATTCCACCATTTAGTCACACCCATGACAAACAGAAAATGAGGAGTAAATACCACTTTTCTGGTGATGTCATTGATTTTATAATAGAGCTGGGCCACGTAGCGCAGTCTTTAGGGCATTTTGCGTATAAGCCAGAGGTCCTGGGTTTGATACCCGGTCCGGCCACTTACTTTCATTTCTCCTTCCGCTGATTCAAGAAGGGCAGTTGTCAGTTACTGGTGAAAGTAAGTTCACTTAGTACTGGTTAACAGCTTAGGAGGTCTATTAAAGCCTGCCCAGGAATAGTGTCGTTAGCTTAACTGACCGTCCTGACATGACCATAGCTGTTTACCGTGGACATTAAACAATAACACAATAACAATATCTCTGTCTATCCCAGTTTCGTGGCTATTTAGCTAAATATATTTCAAAAAATAAATTACAATGCCCAGCAGTGGTGGGGTATCATGCAGTGCCTGTGTTGCTTTTATCTGGTGATGTCATTGATTTAAAACTCTATCAGTGTTCTGAATTAGCTTTGCTTCTATGACAGTGCAAAGAAAGCAAGACAGTGTAGAGCATTTAATTCTTGTAACTTCTGTTAATCCAGGGCCGTGGAAATACCATGCTCGACTTGTCATGCTTGTCCCATTTCACCCCGGACAGGTGAAAATTTTCATGTACTTGCCCTGGGACAAGGTTGCCTTTAAAAAACTACTTAGGCAAACAGAGTGGACTCAGATCAGACTGCTTCTGCAGGAGCAGTCTGATCAGGGTCTACACTATTTGCCATTGCGGTTTATACAGTTACCTAGAAAAAGTTTTATATGTGTAGGGGAAGGAAAAAGATGTTTGATTTTTTTTTTTCAACATTTTGAGTAAAAATGTTGCCTTTATTCAATTTTTAAGGCTATGAGGCTATTTGAAATGAGAGATGAGATTTATCAAATAATAATGAGATGAATTACTGTAACTGAACAATCCTTAAAATAATGCAAACATCATATGAGCCGTGACACGAGAAAACCAACAAAGTGGTTGTGCGTCCAGTGCAGACCTAGATCAGCCTGGGCAGCCACCCAGTTTGATCAGACTCTTTCTGAAGTGCTCAAACGGTAGCTAAGGGTCTTAGCTACCTTCATGCGGACAGTGAAGACTCTGATCAGACTGGGCGGATGCCCAGGCTGATCTGAGTCTGCGCTGGGCGCACAACCACATTGTTGGTTTTGTCACGTCGCGGCTCATATTTGCTGTTTTGGACAAGCAATTTATGCCAAACAAGTAAAGTTTGACTTTTTACTTGTCCCTGGACAGGTAAGAGATTTGTCTATTTCCTCAGGTCTGGTTAATCCTTTGAATGCCAGCTCATTGTTTTGATAGCTTACATGACACAGTTCTCATTGTGAAACAAAATCGCAGAATGAAGTCAGCTGAATGGCATAACCAGTTCTTCCAAATTTTGACATTATATTACATTATAGAAACTTAGAAGATAATCATTAATCAGAGCTCTAGTAAGAGGGAGTACTTGGTAATGATTAGGGATAATTTTTGTTCATTTTCCATAAAAGCATATGATGTGACCCCTCATCTGAACCGACTCAACGAGACAGTTCAGAAGCTGGGTCACAACATACGGTTTTAATGAGAAATAAAAAAATGTCAAATTACCATCAAATACTCCCTCTTATCTAGAGCTCTGTCAGATTAACAGCATATACACGCGTAAACTATCAACACACTTTTGTGAAAGCAAAGGAGAGCTTATGCTATAGCTTGTAGTCTGCATTTTAGAATATAGCCCGTTTGCTCCCAAATGCAAACGGCATCCCCATTATTTTCTCAAAATTGGTGAGAGAGGATTTTCCAATTGCTCATTCTAAATTTTCATTCAATACATAACAAAATCATGATTTTGTAGAAATGTGAGGCTTTGCATAAAAAAGTTTCTATACAAAAAAGGACCTAAAATATGTCATTTTCATCACTAAATTACAAGGGAGAAAAAGTTGGCTGTTGGAATTCCCGTTTAGTTTTATGTATTAGAGCATGTGACCAATGTATGCTATCCCTAGAACAAAATTCGCATAATTAATTGAAATTTTATTCTGAATCCATTTTTTTCTTCTAATTTTTGTTTTACCCATAGATTATCAAATTTTGAAACATACACTTTTTACTCTGGCCACATACTTTCGTTTCTCCTTCCGCTGATTCAAGAAGGGCAGTTGTCAGTTACTTGCGAAAGTATGTGCACTTAGCACTGGTTAACCGCTTAGGAGGTCTAAGCTTGCCCAGGAATAGTGTGGTTAGGTTAACTGACCGTCCCGACATGACCTTAGTTGTTTACCGTGGACGTTAAGCATCAAATCAACCAACCAACCAATACACTTTTTACTCGCAAAACCATAAAATAGTAATGTTTATTTACAAGATGGTATCACCTGACCAGTGACACCATGAGTTAGGGGTGCGGACAGGTGAATACATTTTACTGTTTCATTCATTTACGCCCACACCTGTAGTGAACAATGAGTTTACTCTGTTGCCTATCAACAATATTTTGGCTTTTCTAACAAGCATACGACACCCTTTAGTGAAACTGATCAGTTTCTGCATTACTGTTAATGGAAAATATTTTTTTACAAAAGTATCCAAAAATTTGGATTTTTCATATTCTGTTAGGTATAGTTATAGGAATCATTAGGACATTAGAACATTTAATGGAACATTCATCATTTTCGAGAAAATATGCAAAACCCTGTTTGCACTTGGAAGCAAACAGACTATACTTGTCTGCATGTACATTAGTGTTCCTGTCTGAGAACAGTTTAAAGAATGTAAAATTTTTAGGAATATCTGCTTCATATTAACTGTAAGGACTAGGATGATGATACTTAGCCCACACTTACATCTTGGTTAGAACAGCATGTATGTGCACTTTGTACTGGTTAACCGCTTAGGGGGGTCTAAGCCTGCCTAGGAATAGTGTGGTTATTATCTTAACTGACAGTTCCAACATGACCATAGCTGTTTACCGTTGACTTAAAGCAACAAACAACAACAACAAAACATGGATAAGAGCATTTAAGTGCAAACACTATATCTGACAGTGACCTGTAGGTCACTGACTTCAGGGTAGTTTAACGTTTTAAAATTTGACCGGTTTCTCGGCAACTGTGGGAGCTAGAATAATGATGGTACAATACCAGCATGAATATCTAAGTGTATAGGGTACACCTCCATGTAATTTTGCGATTGTTACAAAAGGGAATAAGTTTTATGACTGCCTCTCTATGACAAAACCCTTACATAAAGGGCTCAACTAAAGGAGCAAATTCTTTCCTTTAAGAGTGGACCACCATTGAGAAGGCAAAAATGCAGATTACAGAGTTGCTTCCCCTGAAAGTGTACCCATTCACCTTAAGAGAGGTCTGAACTGGGTCTCCCTTGTTTGTACCAGTGGACTGAATGAATTTAAGCAGTACAGTAAAAAATTTATGAGCCATGGCACGACAAAACCAACAAAGTGGCATGTGCACCCAGCGAAGACTCAGATCAGCCTGGGCATCTGATCAGCCCTTAGCTACCCTTTAAGTGCAAAGCAAAGACTCTGATCAGACTGGATGTCTGATCTGAGTCCTTGCTGGGCAAACATGTCACTTTGTTGGTTTTGTCATGTTGCAGCTCATATGCTAATTTTCAGTGGGTCGCTATGGAAACTGCTGGAGAAAGTAAAACAAGGCATCTTGGGAAAACTGAAGGAGTTTTCTGGAGAGATTTGCCTGGAGCTGAGCCAGCTTGGGGTCCCAGAGGAGAGAGGGGACAGAGTGTGCTCCCACCTCCTGGGTAGTGCCACAAACAAACTGAACGAGATGATTGCAGATCTGAAAGGGGTCGTTACAAACAAACAGCGGGAGATATCAAGAGTTGTCACACCTCACATTCAGGTAGGAACAGAGCTCTAGATAAGAGGGCGTATTTGATGATAATTAAGGATAATTTTTTTTATTTCTCATCGAAACCATATGTTGTGACCCCTCATCTGAACCGTCTCGTCGAGACGGTTCAGATGAGGGGTCACAACATATGTTTTTATGCAGAATTAACTAAAATTATCCCTAATTATCACCAAATACTCCCTCTTATCTAGAGCTCTGTAGGAAACATTGAAACAAACATGTGGATCAAACATTTTAGCTCTACCAGAGTTTCTACAGGAGAGTTTACCTCAGTGGGCGACCTTCCAGCATGTGTCATCTGTTTCTAAACATTTTGTTGTTTCTGCATTACCTCCTAGACCACTGGCCAGAACTTTTTTGAAGCTTCTAGAATGTTCCCCTTTGGTATAGGTCTTATTTAGGTGTGTCTAGACGAAAATGGTTCCACTGACAGGCAATCTTTGATTTACCAATTATTGCATTTCCCCTGAAGCTTTTGGAGCAAACTTGGCCTTGGGTAGCAATTCTTTCTTTTAGGAGGTGATGCACAGACTTTGCTCCTGAGAGTGCAAATTCTTTCCTTAAGAGATGATCTCCCTTTAAAACCGAGGCACAAATTCGCAAAATTGCTTCCCTGAAAGAGTATCCATTTACCTTTAATTCTTTAATTGCATATATTGGCGCATTTTAATTTGGTACTTTCTCGAGTTATAAAGATACATATATACATCTGGCAATATAAATATATTGAAAGTTGAAAAATGGGGTACTTTTATTTTGGCGCCAAATAGTGCCAAAACTACACTCAACTAAAAATGGTTTACCAAAGACGGTAATGTTCTTAATATCAATTCTCTGTAAAAATCAGAAAATTGCCATAGGGGTCCGGCACGCTACGTCTCACATTTTTTTCATTCTTGGTGTATGAATCAGAAATGACCCCCAAACTACAAAAACAGTAGTGAAATTTCTGTGAGTCATCCTGTTGCCATGGTAACCAAGACAATTTGAGTCAAACACGAGACTCCAAAAATTAGGAGGAAAAAACTGAAAAAATAACATATTAGTGTGGTCTATCCATCCATAGGTAATTCTTAAATCCCTAATACAGATATTATAACATATAATACCAACTTAGCTCTGTATACAGAAAGAAATAAAAAACAAGTATGTCTCACACTTAGGCCACACTGGGGGCTCGAAGGGGCCACAAATCGGCAAATTCCAAAATGTGGAAAAATTGGGATTTTGACGTTCTTCGGAACAAGCTTTGGTTAGTTTCGCAGAAGATGTTCAGAAAGCCACTAGTATAGTTATAACCAGTAATATACCAAAGTATATAATATAAAAAAAAACTGGATGGAGAAATTAATATTTGAAGGTCAAGGTCAAATTATGCAAAGCTCCTATTTCTAAACATGAAAAAACTTGGATTTTCTCATTTTTGTCCCAATTTCTGTAAAGGTTAACTGAATATGATAAGAAAACCATTGCTACAGTTGAAAAGAGCAACATGTCATCTAATGAAGCAGAACATAAAACAGATCAATAAAATCAAATATGAAGGTCAAGGTCACACACAGCAAAGCTCCCATTTCAAAATGTTGAAAAACTGGTAATTTCTCATTTTATGTCCCAATTATTGTAAAGGTTAACTGAATATCATAAGAAAGCCATTACTGTATTTTAAAAGAACAATATATAATTTAATGAAGCGAAGCATAAAACAGATCCAGAAATTCAAATATGAAGGTCAAGGTCAGGCACAACAGAACTCAAATTTCAAAATGTTGAAAAACTGGGAATTTCTCATTTTATGTCCCAATTTTCGTAATGGTTAACTGAATATCATAAGAAAACCATTGCTATATTTGAAAAGAACAACATGTCATTTAATAAAGCTAAATGAAAAACAGATCAACAAAGTCAAATACGAAGGTCAAGGTCAAGCACAACAAAACTCCAATTTCAAAATGTTGAAAAACTGGGAATTTCTCATTTTATGTCCCAATTTTTGTAAAGATTAACTGAATATGATAAGAAAACCATTGCTATATTTGAAAAGAGAAATATATCATGTAATGAAGCAAAGCATAACATTTAATGAAAAATTCAAATACAAAGGTCAAGGTCAAAATCAGCAAATGACCTATTTTCAAGCATGGAAGTTTCTGGGTTTTCTCATTTTCGTCCCTTTTTTTGTAAAGGTTACCTGGATATCATAAGAAAGCCATTGATGTTTATCAAAAGAACAATGTATCATTTAATATAGCAATAAATAAAACAGATCCAGAAATTCAAATATCAAGGTCAAGGTCAAGCACAACAAAGGCTCCATTATCAAAATGTTGAAAAAGTGGAAATTTCTCATTTTTTGTAAAGGTTAACTGACAATGATCAGAATATATATTGCACTTGCTATATTTGAAAAGTGCAATATATCATTTAATGAAGCAAAAAAGAGAAAAGATCAATAAATGCAAATATGAAGGTCAAGGTCAAGCACAAAACTCCAATTTCAAAATGTTGAAAAAAATGGGAATTTCCTTTTTTGTCCCATTCTTTTTATAAAGGTCTACTGCATATAGAAGAAAACCATTGCTTTATCTGAAAAGAGCAACGTATTTAATGTGGCAATACATAAAACAGATCAACAAATTCAAAAATACAGGTCAAGGTCAAGCACATCATAGCTCCGATCAAAATGTCGAAAAAGAGGAATTTTCCCATGATTTATTTATACCAATGTTTGTAATGATTAACTGGATATGATAAAACCATTGCTATATTTGAAAAGAGTAATATATATTAAATGAAGCACAAGATAAATCAGATTGAAAAATTCAAATACAACGGTCAAGGCCAAGAAAATCCCAGCTTCCTGTCAAAATTTGGAAAAAGTGGAATTTTCTCATACTTTGTACTAAGATTTGCAATTGCTTTTTAGCTCACCTGAGCCAGCGGCTCTGGGGGAGCTTATAGGATGGTAAGGCTCTGGCGTCCGTCGTCCGTCCGTCGTCAGTCGTCCGTCGTCCGTCCACACTTTCAAACAGCTTCTCCTCTGAAACCTGTGGACCGATTGCAACCAAATTTCATATATACTTCCTGGGACCTTAGGAACGAAAAGTTGTTCAAACAGTCCTGGTCACATGACCAACATGGCCGCCACGCCAAAGCTTTAAAAATCTTCTTCTTGAGAACTAATAGGCCCATGGCCTTGAAACTTAGAATGTAGCATCTGGTATGCGAGTACTACCAAGGTTCTTCAAATTATGACCTTGGGTTGACCTTGACCTTTGTTACGGCAAGGTCAAATTTGCTTTATGGTGCTTTTATATGGGAAAATGCTAGAACATAAGATATCTTGGAAACTGTTGAATGTTTTGGGCTAAAAATTGGTATCTACATGTACATGAAGATTTACTAGTACATGAAGATTTATGAGTACAAGAGGTCAAGGTCATTGTTTGACCTTTGACCCACACCTCTCGTATTTTGACAACTTCAAACGATTTCCTCAAAAGCCACTGGGTCAATTGAAAACAGATTCCATATAGAGCCTCCAGGGGTTGAGGGAACAAAAATTTATTCATAGGGTCCAGGTCACATGACTTACATGGCCGCCACGCCCATATATGGTAAAAACCTAAAAAAATCTTCTGCTCCAGAATCAATTTGCCAATGGCCTTGAAACTTAGTATGTAGCATTGGGTGCACAAGTACTACCGAGATTGTTCAAATGATGACCTTGGGTTGACCTTGACCTTTTCTACGGTAAGGTCAAGTTTGCTTCCTTGTGCTTTTATATGGCAAAATGCTAGAACATAAGATATCTTGGAACCTGTTGAAGATTTTGGGCAAAAAATTGGTATCAGTCATCTTAATGAGTACATGAAGATTTATGAGTACAAGAGGTCAAGGTCATTCTTTGACCTTTGACCCAAAAGTCGCATATTTTGACAATTTCAAACAATCTCCTCAAAAGCCACTCGGCCAATTGTTCTTAAATTTTATGTAGAACTTCCAGGGGGTTGAGAGAACAAAATTTATTTATATGGTCCAGGTCACATGACCTACATGGCCACCCCGCCCATATATGGTAAAAACCTAAAAAAATCTTCCTCTCCAGAACCGATTGACCGATGGCCTTAAAACTTGGTATGTAGCATCGAGTACTCTTGTACTATCAAGATTGTTCAAATTATGACCTTGGGTGACCTTGACCTTTTTTTCGGAAAGGTCAAATTTGGGAAAATATTAGAACATAATAATTCATGGGAAGTTTTGAAGATTAAGACCCAAAAATTGGTATATACAGCTATCTTAAAGAAAACATGAAGATTTGTGAGTACAAGAGGTTAAGATTCTTTGACCTTTGACCCAGAACTCTTATATTTTGACAATTTCGAACAATCGCCTCAAAAACCACTGGGCCAATTGAAACCAAATTTCATATAGAGCCTTCGGGGGTTGAGGGAATGAAAATTTATTTAAACGGTCCAGGTTACATGACCAACATGGCCGCCATGCCAATATATGGTAAAAACCTTTAAAAATCTTCTTCTCCAGAACCAATCGACCCATGGCCTTGAAACTTGGTATGTAGCATTGCGTACACCAGTACTTTCAAGATTTTTCAGAATAATGTCCTTGTATTGACCTTGACCATTTTACGGCAAGGTCAAATATGGGAAAATGCTAGAACATAAGATTTCATTGGAAGTTTTAAAGATGTTGGCCTAAAAATTGGGTCATGAAGAACTAGGAGTACAAGAGGTCAAGGTCATTGTTTGACCTTTGATCAAGATCTCTCATATTTTGACATTTTCAGACATTTCCTCAAAAGCCAAAGAGCCTATTATAAACACATTTCATATAGAGCCTCCAGGGGTTGATTGAACAAAAATTTGTTCAAACGGTCCAAGTCACATGACCAACATCGCCGCCATACCCATTTATGGTATAAACCTTTAATGTTTTTCTTCTCCAGAACCAATACACTTATGGCCTTGAAACTTGTAAGTAGCATAGAATACTAGAGTACTACCAAGACTGTTCAATGGATGACCTTGGGTTTACCTTGACCTTTTTTATGGAAAAATGTCAGAACATAACATTTCATGGACAGTTTAGAAGATTTTGGCCTAAAAATGGTATATATGGCTGTCTTAATGAGTACATGTACATGAAGATTTATGAGTACAAGAGGTCATGGTCATTCTTTGACTTTTGACCCAAGACTCATATTTTGACAATTTCAGACCTAAGAAAAACCCACTTAGCCAATTGTTCAGGTGAGCGATTCAGGGCCTCATGGCCCTCTTGTTTGGAATATGTGATGAAGCATATGCTGTATTTTAGAAGAGTCACATATCAACTAATGAAATATAAAACAGATGAAGGAGTTTAAATATGGAGGCCAAGGTCAAAATCAGTTATGATTTCTTTTTAAAATGTTGAAACACCCGAATATCTTATATAATATACCAAACTTTGTAAAAGTTTATATGTGCAAAGAGTTATATATCCATTAATGAAATAAAACACAAAGTAGATGCAGATATTTAAATTTGACTGTCATGGTCAAGATCATCAAAGCTTCAGTAAGAGTCATATATCATTAAATGAAATAAATCATAACACAGATAGAAAAGCTTAAAATGATGGTCGAGGGCAAGCACAGCAAAACTTCGTTTCAAAGTGTGTGAAAAAAAGCAGGGTCTTTTTACACATTGTACCATTTTTTTGTGTAAATTTAAGAAATGATATTGCCAAGTTTGAAGAGAGTCATTTATCATTTACTAAAATTAAACAGAATAAGCGATTTGAATATGAAGGTCAAGGTCAAAATCATCAAAACTCAAATTAGATGATTTTTAAAAAAAGGATTTTCTCCTAGTTTGTAACGTTTGAAAACAGTAACTGAATATAATAAAAAAAACTTTGCTATATTTGACTAGTCCTATATAATTTAAAGAAATAAATCATAGAACAGATGTCTTCATAAATATAAAACTTTAAACAAAATCTTTAAGTCAAAATTCAAAGTCAATAACCTTGACTTCAAGGTCATCCAGTGGGGTAAGTGGTTTTGTAAATACTCAAAAAAAGTGTCTAACATCAGTTCGAGTATAAACTAAATCTCTGCCAAGCATTATGAATCAGTAAGCAATTAGAAAACTTTAATAAAGACCAAATTTCCTAAGTCCCTGACCTTGACATCAAGGTCACTGAGTGGAGTTGGGGTAGTACTCTATAAAACTTTGGACTAATACCTAACTACAGTGCAAATATTAACAGAATTCATCTATGGGTTCAGGAGATATGTGTCTTTAAAACGTTTACCAAAACATCCAATCAATAAAAAGACAATTTTCTAAGTCCATGACCTTGACATCAGTGTTACTGAGGGGGGTGGGGGTAGTACACTGGAAAACTTTGGACCAATATCTAACTACAGTGCAAGTATCAAAAGAATCCATCCATGGGTTAAGGAGATATTGGGTTTTATAAAACTTTAACCAAAACATCCAGTCCAAAAAAAAAACCCAAATTTTCTAAGTCCATGACCTTGACATCAAGGTCACTGAGTGGAATGGGGGTGGTACCCTGTTAAACTTTGGACCAATATCTATCTACAGTGCAAGTATAAAAAGAATCCATCCATGGGTTAAGGAGATATAGTTCTTTAAAAAACTTTAACCAAAACATCCAACCGGACGCCGATGCCGACGGGGACGCGAACGCCGACGTCAGGGTGACAACAATAGCTCTTCCTGAACTTTCGTTCAGGCGAGCTAAAAAGTGATCCATGGAGGCTCCACATAAAATTTGTCTAAAATCAGCACTGTGGCATTAGAGCAGATCTCTGACATTATGAAATTTGAGAGATACTGGATAATCACCTACAACCTAATGATGTAAAATCAAGAGTGAGAAGCAACTGCTGTAAAGGCCCAATAAGCCCAAATATTTAATGCAGATGATGAAAATGAATGTGAAAGCATATATACATGTACAGGACAACCATACACTAATAATATCCAAATAATGATCTAGTTAAAATTATTCTGATGGAATATCCAGTTTTTATGCCCCCGTGACGATAGTCAGGGGGCATTATGTTTTACCCCTGTCCGTCTGTCTGTCCGTCTGTCCGTCGCACATTTTAGTAGTAAGTTTGTGTAATCAACTCCTCCTACAGCTTACGATGGATCGATTTGAAACTTTGCACACATCTTGCAGACATATTGAAGATGTGCATGAAGATTTTTTATGGCCAAAAAATTATTTTTGACCAAATTACGGGCTTTCGGACTTAGACATTTTCAGTGTTGGTTAGTGATATAGGGTAGCAAGTTTGTGTAATCAACTTCTCCCACAGTTTATGATGGATCAATTTCAGACTTTGCACACATGTTGCAGACATATTGAAGATGTGCATGAAGATTTCTTACAGCCAAAAATTTATTTTTGGCAAAATTACAGGCTTTTGGACTTAGACATTTTCAGTGTTTGTTAGTGATGTAGGGTACCAAGTTTGTGTAATCAACTCCTCACACAACTTTTGATGGATCAATTTCAAACTTTGCATACATGTTGCAGACATATTGAAGATGTGCATGAATATCTGTTATGGCCAAAAAATTATTTTTGACAAAATTACGAGCTTTTGGACTTAGACATTTTCAGAGTTGGTTAGTGATATAGGATAGCAAGTTTGTGTAATCAACTTCTCCCACAGCTCTTGATGGATCAATTTGAAACTGTGCTTACATGTTGCAGACATATTGAAGATGTGCATGAAGATTTCTTACAGCCATTTATTTTTGGCAAAATTACAGGCTTTCGGACTTACACATTTTCAGTGTTGGCTTGTGATGTAGGGTAGCAAGATTGTGTAATTAACCCCTCCCACAGCTTATAATGGATCAAGCTGAAACTTCGCACACATGTTGCTGACATATTGAAGATATGCATGAAGATTTTTGAAGGTCACAAAGTGTAATTTTGACAAAATTATGGGCTTTCAAACTTGAGTCATTTTCATTAACTTAGTCATTTTGGGCAGTTTTTTTCATGGCAGGTTATGTTTTCAATGGATTCTTTGTAGGTGCTTTATGGATATACATATCATGTGACAGGCGCTGCACGGGGGCATCATTAGTGTCTTACAGACACAATTTTCTAGTTTCATAGAAGATTATTCACCTCAAAAGAGAAACTACTGCTATGGTATACTTCGAATCCAGAACTGACAATACAGCATAGGTAGTCTAACTGTGCCTTCTCGAATAAAGGGGGGGGGGGGGGGTGGGGGGGGGCTATAAGGCCTTTTCTGCCCAAGAGCAAAATGTTTTATTTTCAGCTGATGATTAGCCTTCAGTGTCAGCTATACTGAATCAATAGTGGTTAAGCTCCGTAAGCACTACTTTTGGAATAATGGAGTTATTAAAGTGGGTGGGGTAATTCAGCATGAACCAGCGGAGTCTTATTATAAGCAATATTTCTCCTTCAAATTTAAAGGCATTCATATGTACATGTATCTCCTTTTATAAGTTAAAATAATGTCTCAGGTTATATCTTTTCTCGATTTCTACCTTTCAAAGTAAAATCTTATGTCTGCAGAATTTCTTTTAGTGACACTCTCAATTTTCAGTAATTTTGGTACTTGAATTCAGTATATTCTACCATATCTCTAGAACCAATGGATGACTTCTTACCAAACTAACATGGGTTCACCGTTGGGAGAGTGCAAATCGTTGATTATATTTTGGTGACCTTGACCTTTGTTTCAAGGTCACAGGAAGAGTTACTATGTCAATTTTAGTCAAGTTTTGACCATTGTTTACACATTAGCTCCTGAATTGATATGAAATCATGACCAAAGTGGCCTAAGTTAAACATTATGAAGAGTTAGAGCACTAGTTATGATTAAATGGCCATAAAATCATCTTCAAGGTCAAGGTTAGACTAAACAGAGTTTCATCATAGATTTCACACAATCATTCAGCAGAAATGTACCAAAGCTGAGAGTTTTCATTTGAAAATCAATGTTTAATGTGCACCGAATGACCTTGAACTTGGTCTGAAGGTCAACATTAGCCAGACATAATGAAACAGAACTGGGTTAAACTTAAAGGTTAAAGAAAAGTCTATTGTGAAATACTGAACTTCTGAATGTATTGGTGACCTTCAGATCAAGGTCAAGGTCATTATATGCATATTAAAGGTAGGTTCCTGTTGTGTCATATACATCACAGTTTTGCCGATTTTTTTTCTAAATGGTCGATAAGCATTTGTCTCAAGGAAATTGTTAAGTTTCACTTCAAAGTATCAAGTGAAGAATATTTGATAAGTCGTTTTAAGAGGGATTTTCTAACTGTGCTTCGCACACCAGTTAGCACTATTTTTGATTTCGCGCCACTAACCAACTGCGTGGCTGACGTCATTCTGCATTGCATTATGGGATAGTGTTTACCCATCCGCCATGCGGCGACTTACGACACCGTACGAGTACAGAAAATAGCGCCGTCGAATCGCCTATCACAAGCAACGGTGGATAAAGGCAGTCAATACTGGCGTCGCTATTGATAAATGGAAAATGTTAAAAGTGGATTTAATTCTATAAAAGACTCGTCGGAGTTGCTAGGCAGCTCCGATAGTGTCTGGGGGTGATCTCAACACAGCGTTGTAATGGCGCATTCCATTTACGGTATACATCGAAAGTAATTTTGAGTAAGTCTGATTTCATTTCAATATGCAAACTATCAAAAGGATGTTGAATTATATTAATTTTGCCTGTATGTATTCTATATACATAACAAATGACATTAACGATCTTATGAAATAATCTGACTACACTTTGTAAAAACGAATTTGAAATCACCGCCCCTACGGAAGAATGGTGGTGTCCGTGTTTGATTCAACAACGGATTTTTTCGGCTTTAGCTGTATAACCTTAGTATTGACCTACATTTTCAGTATTTCATTGGCCAATAAAAATACACCCGGGATTTTGATGAAAGTAGCTTACTTTTGCTTTCTCTTTCTACTTTCAGTTTCATTTGACTGTTGGCCTAAGGGACCGACCATTTGATATTCTGGGGGTGGGGGCGGGGGGGGCCTGGTATATTTATAAAAAAAATCCCTGTCTTTGGATATGCAAGAAAAAATAACCTGGCTCATAATGGGGTTTAAAAAAATAATCTGGCCTCAAAAGTAAGTGAAAAAATAACCTGGCTCCACCCAAAATTTCAACAAAAAAAATATTGTCTGCAGATAATTCCATTTGAATTGAGTTTTTATAATGTCTCTGGCTTCTGGGGGGCTGTGCCCCCCGGACCCCCCATATTTATAGTAATATATTAATATTAGCTATTGTTTCACACCCGCAGGCCAGAATGTGCATACATTTACAAAAACATCCTGTGACTCTATCAGTAAGTATTTATCAAACTTTCAAAAATGCGAATACAGCATGTGTGCGCATATAATTGGGGTAGAAAAAAAACCCTTAAATTCCTAATGTTAGCCCTAAAACTTTGCCAAAATAGCCCTAATTTTTGGCCAAAATAGCCCTAATTTAAGGCCTAATTTTTTGCCAAACTCATACAGGGATGTTTGTACTGTGCCTTAGATGAAGAGAGTAACATGCTCCAGGCACTGGTTTGCAAAAGCAAGCTAAGCCATGCTATTTAAGCCTGGTTAAAGACAGCACCATGTTCTGTTTGTGAGAAAAAAAGGTGTGAAAAATACTGATGTGAGTAAAATAAAAGGATGTTAAGGTCAAGTAAACAAGGATCTAGCTGATAGTTCAGCCTATAAAATTAAAAAAAAAATAACCAGTTTGAGTTAGTTTGTAAAAAAAAAGAAATAAGCTCCCTCAAGGTGAAAAACAAAAGAAATTGTTTCCAGAGGCCAGTAAAATAAAATGTTCTGTCTACACCCCCCCCAGAATATCAAATGGTCGGTCCCTAATAAACTGTGTGGTGATGAATCTAGATGTTTCGGTCGAAATCACTCTGCTAAGGAACACATTTCACCTGTTATGTCGCTCATGTAAAATATAAAACCAATAAGATAACTTGACATAGAAATAACTTGACACAGAAATCAAAGAGGAAATGAAGTAATTGTTGCTGGCTTAGTTATTGATGTGTTGGAACTGCGACACTTTTAAGGTTATTTATTGGGCGGTCTGGGCGGAAACCATTAAGCTATGGGGGGGGGGGGGGGGGCATATATTTTCAGGCATATGTATGCTTGGGGGGGAGGGGGAAGGGGGTCAAAATTTTTCCAACAGTTTTCATTCAAAAATTGTCTCAGCTTCTGGGGAACTCCCAGTTACTCCAACATTTTCAGATTAGTTGTATTCTTTCAAACTTGCCTTCAAAACATTTACAGAAACAAATTTACAAATTTTAAACAAGAGGACCATGATGCCCTGAATCGCTCACCTGAGTAAATAAGTCAAATGTCAAACTAGGATTATCAATTGAACAAAATCGATAGTTTGAAACTGTCAAAATATGAGAGACATTCATCTTATGTCAAAGAATGACCTTGGCCTCTATTGCTAAACAATGTTCATGTACTCATTTATTTGACTATATCTATTAACTTCTGCAATAAACTTTTCTACAACTTCCATGAACTCTCATTTTAAGCATGTTTTCCATATAAAAGTACCAGAAAGCAATTTCACCTTGCAATAAGAAATGTCAGAGTCAACCAAAGATCAACCTTTAAACAATCTTGGGCCAAATTGTTCAAAAACTTTCTATGAAAACTTGTCTTCTAGATTTCTTGTCTTAGACCATGCAGTAAAAATGGTCAAGGTCAACCAGAGGTCATTTGAACAGTCTTGGTATTGCTCAAGTACTCACTGTGACATACCAAGTTTCAAGACCATCTGGTCTGGAGACGATTTTTCAACGTTTTCACCATATATGGGCATAGAGGCCATGCTGGTCATGTGACATGGACCGTTTGAACAAATTTTTCAGCTCCTGGA
Organism: Ctena decussata; assembly: GCA_963989385.1. Lineage (NCBI taxonomy): Eukaryota > Metazoa > Mollusca > Bivalvia > Lucinida > Lucinidae > Ctena > Ctena decussata. The sequence continues at coordinate 57,954,575 of OZ022503.1, forward strand.
GGCTCTATTATGAAATTTAGTTACAATTTGCACAATGGCTTTTGTGGAGCTGATAGAAATTGTAAAAATATGAGAGTCCTGGTCAAAGAATGACCTTGACCTCTTGTACTCATAAATCTTCATGTACTCATTTAGATGACTATATATACACCGAGTTTAGCCCAAAATCTTCAACAGTCCAAGATATATTATGTTCTAGCATTTCCCATATTAAAGCACCAGAAAGCAAATTTGACCTTGCCGTAAAAAAGGTGAAGGTCAACCGAAGGTCATAATTTAAAAAATCCTGTAAGTTACACACATACCCAATGCTACATACCAAGTTTCAAGGCCATTGGCCTATTGGTTCTGGAGAACAAGATTTTTTTAAGGTTTTTACCATATATGGGCATGGCTGCCATGTTGGTCATGTGACCCAATTATCTTAACAACATTTTGTTCCCCAAGCCCTGGAGGCTATATATGAAAATTTGGTTACAATTGGCTCAGTGGTTCCAGTCCTATCGGTCTTCACCACTGAACTGATAGCCATTGAACATTCCATATTTTGGATCCTTGAAAGTAGGATCCCAAACTCAGTTATCCTCACTGACTCCCTTAGCTCTGTACAGGCACTGCAATCGGGTAAATCAAAAACATCAAAAACGAGACTCGATAAAATAAACAAAATCTCATCTCTACTCAATCTAGCTGCCATCGTAAATTTTAACATTTCCATGGAATGGACCCCTGCCCATGTAGGAATTGACTGCAATGAAATGGCCAATGTGGCGGCAAGGAAGCTATGACCACTGGCACTTACGACCATACTAGACCCTCAAAAATGGAAGTTTATCCCCGAATAAATGAAGCAGTAACCAAAGAATGGCAATCCCAATTGACCAAGGGTCGCACCTTCCATTTTGTCCAACCAAAGGTAAAACTCAATGTGGCGTGTATAGTCCCAATAGATGTATCAACGTTGTCTATTCCTAACTAAGATAAGGACACTGCGTGCTAGGCTGCCATCACTACGGCAACCAGTCCAGCCTATGCCCCCACTGCAATGACGCAGAAGATCTTGACCATATCTTCTCTGACTGTGAGGCCCAGACCTAGGCGAGTCCTAGAATCCACCATATTCAAGTTAGGCTATCACACAATAGACCTGAGATTGCTTCTGTCTCCCCCAAAGAAACATGCAAATACAATACAGAAGGCAGTCTTCGAATACCTGGACAGACCCAATATCGATTGCCAGGATATAGCTTCCAATACCATAAAGGAAAAAAATCCCCAAAATTTTCCCTAATTCGAGCCTTGTTGCTAATCACCTACCCATCCCATTTCCCAAAACCCCTGGACCCAAACCAAACCCCTATCAAGTACAATGCTCGTGACAAAACGCCTAACCTAGTAAATACTCCAAATCCCATCTATATGACCACAATTGGACTTCCCGTAGAGTCATGTAAATAATTTTCGTCTATTGACAATAAGGGTTAAAATGTATAATGTGTATCCAACCACTTTAATCTGACACCCAGACTTACTTCCATGGAAACCAACTGAACCATTATAAAGTTCAACACATTTCCTCCCTAGAAACACCAAATAGAAACTGCCCTCCTCTCCCAACAATTCACAATAAGAAATCAGCTACAGGCCTCTTTGTCCATTGATAATAATCTCCATACTCCAAAATATTGGAACACTAACCCAGGAACATACAGACCCTTAAAACTTAAATCATGTAATATGTTTTGAAACCAACTAAACCAAGATAAGGTGTAGAACAATTGCTACAGTTCTAGGCTCCAAAAAAATTTCCTACCCCACCTACCTCCCCTCCAACAGAATTTAGCTATGGTCATATCCCCATTTCCTAAAATATTGGAACACTAACAAATTCCCATGAACATACAGACCCCTTAAAACTTAAATTATGTAATATATCTCGGAACCAACAAAACCAAGATAATGTTTAGAACAAAGACTACAGTTCTAGGCGATAAAAGAATTTTCTATCCCAACTATCTCCCTCCCAACAGAATTTAGCTACCGTCGTCTCGGGAGACCATATGGCGTAATTCTATATAATCCAGGCAACCTCAATTACACATGTCATGAGGACCACAAAAATATAGAGCAATCACATTCTAGATCACCCATAATCCATTACCTCCTACTGCCCACTCCATCAGTTAATAATAGAATTTGCTCCCCACCCAAGAATTTGCTCCCCATGTCATCAGTGGTATTTCAGTGTAATTTCAGAGAATTTCACTGAAATTTTGATACTATTTTCAGGGACACATGTTTGGGACTCTGCATGTGCATGAAAATATGCAGCATGTCAGGTAACAGTGATTTTTTCACTATTTTGGGAATGGTGCCGGTGCCCACAGAATTGGGAAAATCGCGTTGTATTTTCTTTAAATTTGGAATTTCAGAAACACCTTTATTGGCTCAAGACATGAAACTGAATATATAATGTTTAAATTCAATTATAGCTATATATATCTGCTAGTTCTCCAAGCAAGCAAGTAAATTTATGCTTGTGAAATGGTCCCTAGAAAAATTCCTGCAATTGGGAATTTTTCAACTTGCAGTTGGGAAAAAAAGATACTACTTTTGAATTGGGACTGGTGCCTTTTATGGGCACCACTTATATAGAGAAAAAAAATCACTGGGTAATGCATGCAGTGCATGCATTCATTTTTAACCATCTTTGTCACTGGAATTTCAGTGAGCTAGTCTTAATTGGTCACTGGAATTCCACTAAAATTTTAGTGATTTTACCCCCACCCCCACCCACAACTGAGAAGGGATACAAAATGAGACTGGCAGAGGTGATTCCCATGTGTACCCATTAACCCCTACAATATGCTCTTGGTTAAACTTTTCTGATGGACTACAGTTTAAATGCTACTCCTGCAAGATCCATTAACAGAATTTCAGACTTCTGTAGGATATCTGCTAGCTCATTTGGCTAAGCCCCTGTCTGTTGATCTAGTGGTTCTGGATTTGATCCTTGCTGGAGACAGAAATCTTTTCATTTAGAAACAGGGTTCCCTTGCACACAACCTTTCAATAGTTAGTTGTTTTGGGCTTAACAGCCCTTTGAGACAGTATTTCAGTCTATATCAGGCAGTCTCCCAGATAGAGGGAGAAAGAATTTAAGAACAACCAGACAAGAGAAAAAAAAAGTCAAAACACCCCCACCCGTACCTACTGCAAGCCAAGCACAGTGGGCCCTTGCCCTACTATTATCCAAATCAGTCGGATGCCCCGGCACTGGAAGTTACGTGCACCACCAGACCTCCCCCATAACCTATCAATAACAACCTTTCAATATCAACCTCCTATCAACTTGATACAGCCCCCCCCCCCCCCTCAAAGAAAAAAACAACAACACAAACCCCCCCCCCCCCCCCCCCCCCCCCCCCCCCCGCCCACACACACCACACAAAAGATAAATAAATAGAAAATTTTAAAAAAATGATAAAGGATATATTATTATATCCTTTACCAGTTTTTGTTTTTTTTAATTTTTATTTTCATCTCATATTTGGAATATATTCACAAATTCTAATGTTTTCAATCAAAAGAAGGCTTCAGGTACCTGTGATTGAAACTAGGGGTTCATTGCAATTTGTTTTTGTACCTCAAATGTACACATCATACAGGGTACACCATTTTGGGGGGGGGGGGGGGTACAATGTAAAATATCTCATTTATAGCCAAATTTTGCCAAAATTAATTCTCCAAACTCAGTGACAGTTTTTGTACTGTCCATTTTTGCATGTTTTTTTTTTGTTTGTTTTTTTCTCCCACTGAACAGATTTTGGGTGATATTTTTGGCAAAAATAAAGCAAAACTCTGAAAGCTCACCAGAAAATGGCAAAATTGGAGATAAAACCCCTCTGCATGGGATAATGGGAATGCTGTGTGATATGACTGAAATACTGTTCAAAAGGATGTGAAATCACAAGTTGATATTGTATAAATATTCTAATAATTCTGTAAGAAGTGAAAAAAAAATTATGTTTAAATCAACTGCAGCATTTATCCTTCAGATAAAGATAGACTTTAAAAATAAGGTAGACCCTGATCAGACTGCTCCTTCTGGCAAGACCCTTATCAAACTGCTCCTTCTAGCAACAATGTGCACCTTGTTTCAGAAGCAGTCTGATCTGACTCTATTTCTGGGTCCAAATATTTATGCTTTTACGGTAGATAAGCACTATCACTGAAAGTTTTGAAACGACCCCTAGCAGGTCTTCGTCGATTGAAATCTTTGAAGTGCCAAATAAGACTTTTCTGGACCTAAAACGATGCTTGTTTGGTATTAATACATAAATATTGTCATAGTTCTATTCCGTCAAGAACGATTTATATCAGATCGGACAGATCTCAGCCTAAATAAAACACTTACTGCGAAGGATGTGAAGGCAGCCATTTTTGTGTATATGAATTCCTGTGGATAATGATGTCAGAGGTCGCGCACTTACGGCCATGTGACAGAATTATTTATAGTCAAGGGGTCGTTGACGCAAAGAGGATAAACAAGAGCAAAACGACGATTTTCGATAAAACCTGGCGATTTTCTGGGCAGCAACCGATTCAGAATAATAGAAGCATTGAAATAATAATCAAAAATCGACAAAAAATATTTGCAACAGAATTTGTATCTCGACCACAGGAACCTACCTTTAAGCATTGATTTACAAATAGAAACATACATAATTCTTAAATTTCTGTATAGCTGTGTGAGATCTTTGATTAAACTCTGTCTATTCTAACCTTGACCTTGACCTTGAAAATGATGTCATGGCCATTTTATCATAACCAGTGCTCTAACTCTTCATAGTGCTTATTTTGGCCACCTTGGTCATGATTTCATATCAATTCAGGAGCTAATGTGTAGACAATGGTCAAAACTTGACTTAAAATTGACATTATAAGTCTTACTGTGACCTTGAACCAAAGGTCAAGGTCACCAAAATTTAATCAACAGTTTGCACTCTCCCATCGTTGAACCCACATTAGTTTGGTAAGAAGTCATATGGTAAAATGTATTGAATTCAAAGTACCAAAATTACTGAAAATTGACAGTGTCACTAAAAGAAATTCTGCAGACATAAGATTTTACTTTAAAAGGTAGAAATTGAGAAAAGATATCACCTCAGACATTATTTTAACTTATAAAGGAAGATATATATGAATACCATTAAATTTGAAGGAGAAATATAGCTTATAATATGACTCCCTTGGTCCATGCTGATTTACCCAACCCACTTTAATAACCCCATTATTCCAAAAGTAGTGCTTACGGAGCTTAACCACTATTTATTCAGTATAGCGGACACTTTAGGCTAATCATCAGCTGAAAATAAAATATTTTGCTCTTGGGCAGGAAAGGGTCCTTATAGGTACCCCCCTTAATGGTGGTGAGTACACTTCAACTGGAAGCAACTCTGCCATTTTCGTTTTTGATTGCTTTCTCTAAGGAGGTCAACATCAAAAGGATTGCTCCTCTTTCCTTCAAGAGCAGACCCACTTTGGAAGGGACATGCTAGTCTCAAAGCAAACTGGAAGTCAAAAAAGTTGTGCCCCTTTGTAAACATGGTAGAAAAACATAGAGGTGTACCAATATGACATAATTGGCCACCATATACTTATGTTACATTTCTACATGTAACCACATTAACTGTCATGCTAATCCACAAAACTGTCTAACAATGCCAACATCACTCATTCCATGCAATTCATTTGACTATAGATCTAGCTAATGGAAAATCAATTTTATACATTAATAAGTCCCAAGTACTTGAAATTTGAAACCACTTGCAATATCTTATTGGCTATGAAGTATTGTATAGTAAACTGGTGAGGCATATCCCTAGCGTGAATCTTGAGATGTGGTTTTCGAATGCACATATATTGCAGGAAGCGCATTCTCGTCTCAAAATAATCATTTCTACTGATGATCACTATTTTACTCAAAATCAGACCAAGACACCAATCATATTTTGGCGCACTGCTTTCTCAAAAACAATAGCTTTAAGGGGGAAACAACTTCAGATTTATTAAGTCATCAACTACCGGCTTTTCAAAAAGTGTATCGGAATGTTTAAAACAGGAATTACAGAGATCCTTTAAAGAGTTAATTCCCACAGGTTACTTCTTTTCTCCTCTAACTGCCATGCTGGATTAGAAAAAAATACATGCATGTCAACATTTCGTTATTTCCAGTCTGACGATTACTAATGCAGCTATCTTATATGATACGACTTGTAGACACTGGAATCTCTTGATTTCTGATGACCTTGGCCTCAATGAATCATTCAATATGAATGGTATGAATGGTATAAACTATTCGCAAACATTAAATTGATTGTCTACCCAGCAAACTTAAGCAAACATTGATAAAGCCTAGAAATTTGCTGATAATCGACAAAAATTCCTAAGTATTGATAGAGAGCTCAGACTGAAAATAAGTGACCTTGACCTTGAATGGTCCCCCTGATTCAGATGATGTATCATAACATTAAATGTAGTTTATGCATGACCAATTAAAATGAAATCAAGAATTGTCAGAATTTCTAAATGATCATAATACATGATACAGAGTTCATTTGAGCCATAATTTCGTGGATATTTGTGACCTTGACCTTGGCACTGCAATTTCCTTCAACCTGAATTATGTCAGAAATTGAAGCAAGGTTACTGTAAATTGTATCTAGACTGTTTGCTATAATTACATACCTTAACGAAGGAGGAAAAGACTATAATTTTCATGTAAAACATGTTATTTATTAAAAATTTCTCGATTTTGGTGACCTTGACCTTGAAACCTTGTTGCTTCTGGATAAACTAGTGTTGCTGCAATGATCAGATTTATTATGTATAATATTCTTTGCGCTTTAAAACCGCCTTTAAAACATAAAAAAATGATACTGATACCAATAAATGTCGAAAAAAAGGCATTAAAATAGCATTTTTTTAGCTATTTTAACATTGACCTTGACCTTTTGATTTGAATTTCTCCATCCAGTTTTTTTTATATTTTACATTTGCATATATTGTTCTTTATGACCATACTAGTCTTTGTCTGGACATCTTCTGTTAAACTGTCCAAAAACTCCACCGAAAAAGTGTAATATTGCATTTTTCACAAATTTGATAAAATGCCAATTTTCCCCTTTTTTGGGCCCTTAGTGTAAGAAACCTATGCAAAATTTTGTCACCAACTTTATATCCTTGTGCTATGCCAACTTAGTGCTTTGATGTTAAAAACATTTCTTTTCCAAAATGTTTCTGTGGAGACGGGAAAATAACACACAATTTTGCCAATTTTCTAATTTTTTATGTTGAATTTTTCTGCCTTCCTCCCAGAACAAACATTCTCCGTTTCCATGGCAACGAAACATAAAATGAAGATTTCAACGCCGTTTATGGTGGTTTTGCATCAAACCTGATATGTAGACAAAAAATTACTAAAATCCCAGACATAGCGTGGCCAACGTTTTCCGATTCTTACAGAGAATTGATATTAAATTTTGGGACGCCTGAAAATAATTAATTTTCCATTTCGGACAAATGGAAAATTAATTATTTTAGGTGTCCAATACTTAAGCACATTATGGTAATTCTGTTTTCCAGGATAGTTTGACACCGTCATACAATCTGTGTGCAATGGAGCATGGCACTGGCATGTTTAACAGAATTAAAGATATCTTGGCTACATCTATTGACAAACAGAAATACACCATGTTTGACGCTGCGTCAGAGAAACTTATGGCTGAGCTCCTTGACTTGAAGGTAAGACTTTAAATAAAAATTGGGACACCTTAAATAATTACCAAAATTGTCCTAAAAATGAAGCAGTTTGTTTTCACAATGCAGTATTGCATTGAAAAGATGGAATGATGAACAATGTAGACTCCGATCAGACTCCTGCTTAGGAGCAGTCTGATCTGGGTCTGCATTATTGGCTCAGACCTGTCTCTCCCAATACTTAGAATATTTGAGCCGCGAAATGAGAAAACCATCAATGTGGTTGTGCACTCAGCGCAGACTCAGATCAGCCTGGGCATCCGCCCAGTCTGATCAGAGTCTCCGCTGTCCTCATGGAGGTAGCTTAGGCCCATCACTACCCTTTAAGTGCTTAGCGAGGAGTCTGCTCAGGCTGGGCGAATGCCCAGGCTGATCTGAGTCTTGGCTGGGCGCACAACCACTTTGTTGGTTTTCTTGTGTTGCAGCTCATTTATGGTAAAGGGTATTCTTACACACACTGCCATTGTTTAGTCACAGGTTGTCTGTAACTAGATGTTTCCAGAGCAAAAATTCGTCTCACCTATGACTAGCAGAAGCAAGACATAGGTTTTACTTTTCCAGCATCATCTGGGTAAACTTTTCATCAAGTTTTCTGATAAATTTAGCTCTGTTTTGTAACAATGCACTGACCGGTCAGACACTGCCTTCCATGGTATCTTTGTCATGTAGGAGGTTGTCACTTTGCACCTCCTACAGTCAAGTGTTAATGCCCTGATAGTGCCTCTTGGTGTCTTAGAAGTTGGCCTTTTTCATTGAGTAAAATAGCAGAGGTCCAGACTGTTAACATTGTAAATTTTATAAAAAGCATGCAAATTTTTCACTTAATACACTTGCCTGTCAGTAGCAACAAGGACACATCTGTGATATTTTGTATCTTATATAGGAGAGAGACAGTTAAATAATAACTATTTTGTAGAAAGGAAGGCATTTAAATAGTTGAATGAGTTGGTTGAAAATCAATTTTAAGTATGTAAAGAATAACTTTCAACTGCTCCTTTTCCAGTGCTCAGCATTGGCTGCACACCATGATCTCCATTTGTGTCATTTGTGCCGCAAGAGACAAACAACTTGCAGGAGGTTGACTCTTGTATTAAAAGTTAGTCACTACCCACAGTCAGTATTAACGACTGGCATTGAGTGGAGGTAATTAGCATCAGTTGAGGGTGACAAGAATCTTTAAACAAAAACAAGTCATAAGTTATTCGTAATGCACAATTTAAATTGCTTTTGATTCAGTGCCTCATAAGTCGTAGTAAGTAAACATTATTCATTTTACATACCCTCTTTACAAATGAAGAAATATGGTAACATGCTGCTTGAAAGACAGGATGATTTGTTCTATTGCAGGAGGAGATGGTGCAGTGTGTACAGGCAGTCAGCAACACCCTGCTGATGGACCTCAAAACAGTATTTGAGCCCCTGTGGGAGGCCCCTTCCAATTACAGAAACCTACAGGCTACACTGAAACAACGTAAGTTTGAAACTCTAATTCATACTGACCAGGCCCCAAGGTTATAAAACTTTTTTCATGCTCAACTCAGCTGAGCATGAAATTTCTCCTGCTCATAAAGAGCAAATTATTGATAAGTACAGTTGTGTTCTTGCTCAGTTTAGCTGAATATGAAATTTTCTCTGCTTATGAATATGAAAATGCCAACTTTAGTTGGCATTTTCATATTTATCAGCAGAGAAAATTTCATGCTCAGCTGAGTTGAGCATGAAAAAAGTTTTATAACCTTGGGGCCAGAAGACACTGCACAAGATTCTGTATTTCTTTGGTTGTAAGAGGGAGGTTGACCCTTCCAAAACAATCCCGAGACATCTTACAAGAGGGATCTAGATATCAGGATTGTTTTGGAAGGGAAATCCCCATCTGGTTGCAGAATTTCATATGGCTGATTTCGATATTTGGGGTCTTCCTAAAGATAGAAAAAAATTCTGTTTTATAGCGGAATAAATGAGCCGCGACTTGAGAAAACCAACAATATGGTTGTGCGCCCCGCGCAGACTCAGATCAGCCTGTACATCCACCCAGTCTGGTCAGACGCTTCGCTAAGTGCTTAAAGGGTAGCTAAAGGACTGAGCTACCTCCATGCGGACAGCGAAGACTCTGATCAGACTGGGCGGATGCCCAGGCTGATCTGATCAGTGCTGGGCGCACTACCACATTGTTGGTTTTCTCGCATCGTGGCTCTAATAAAGGTAACAAGTCAGTGGAAGCAAACTAAAGATTTTATAATATTTAAAAAGAGAAAGGGAGTGTTTTGTAATTGAGCTGCGTCATATGAATTCCAACAGTGTTGAAAGTTTGTCATGTGAAATTCAGGCCGTCATTGTCATATATACAGGGTAATCAGAGACCTAACTGTTGGCTCTGTGGCTGATATGACAAGCATAGGCTCTGATCAGACTGCACTTATGTGCAGTCTGATCAGAGCTTGTGCTTGTCACCAATACCAGATTGTTGGAAATCACATGATGTGACTCACTTATTCTGAGATATTTTTTGACTGGCCTGCAACTGCCTGTGAGACATAAGTATTGCTTTTGTGTAAATGTTTATCAAGTTTTCCAGTTTAGAGCTGTTTGCGACAGTGCACAGATAGACAAGACACCACTTTCTGTTTACCGGAGATTAGCTCATGCAGAATTGTATGTTCCCAGGACCAATTTCCTGGTTAAACCTTGTTATGTCAAGCTTCAATGCCCTGACAGTGGTCCTGATTTTCCTCACACTTACCATAAATTTTATTTGAGTAAAACTGCAATCAGTTTACCTTGTTAATTTCACAAAAAGCATACTACCTGTTCTTCATTTTGACACGTGCTTGACAGCAAAATGCACATGTATATAAACTTGTTTTCCTTTATGCAGGAGTAATATCGATGAAAAAAGTACCAATACTTTGTAGAAAATAAACATATTAATGGATTGAAATTAGTTAAAAGTGTGTTTGACATAAGTTTAAAATGTGTAAGAATGACATGTAACCATTTAATTTTTGGTGTTTAACGATTATTGCAGCCCTAGGTGGATGGTAATGACCTCTGCTTTGTGTGGGTCGTTAACATAACCTTGGGCCACAACAAACATTGAACCCTCAAATTTGTGGTTGAACAGCGCAGAAATATCATACCTTATAGCCTTCCTTACCTAGAACTCTCTGTGATCAATTTCAGCACTTCTTGGAGCTTGTTCAGCCGTACGAGAAATCTACAGACAAGCAGGAATCACCAACACAGAAGAAAATGCCAGTCTGACTGTTGCCCTGCCTTCCTCTTCTATTGTTGCTTTTACATCTGCTTCACTTTCTCCCATGGATAATTGTCCAACTAAGGCTGTTCTAACAGTCGTCAAGCAGTCCGCCAGTTCTGTGTTGGCTCTTCCATCAGCTGTGAGCACTCCTGGCTGTCACTCGGTTTCTTTGCTCACTGGGCAAAGATATGAGCAAAGAATTATAAACCAACCAGCAGTAGGTGAAACAGGGGAACATTCAACATTTTCTATTAAACAGGAACCAGACATGATATATAGCAGAACTGCAGAAGAGGGACAGAGGCAGATGAAAGTGGTTCATGTTAAACAAGAACTGACAGAATACACCTGTGCAGGTATTGTTTTGAAACTTCATGATCAGATTCTGGGATAATTTGTCTTATAATCTCCGTAAAAACATAGGCTGTGACCTTAATGGCTGCCATGCCAAGGGGGGTTCAAATGAGGGGCCACAACTTTTCAGCTCAACTGTACAAAAGTACAGGAAGAGCTATTGTTGTCACCTTGGCGTCAGCATCCAGATCCGAATTGGCTGTTCTTATCCCCTACTGAGTAAACTCGGGTTTAACGTCCCACCAACAACTAGGTCATACAGAGACAGGACCTCAGTTTAAAGCCTCATCTGAAGGACCAGAGAAGCAGGGGATCAATCTTGTGACCCCAGGATTGATAGTACTGCACATTATCCACTACACTTCCCGCAGCCGCTATGTTTTGGAAACAAACATTTTCCCTTGAAACAGCTGCTTCTATGTTAAAATGTATAGATACTACTCCTTCCTTTAAGAGTAGCTCTCCTGGTAGATGGGAGTTACCTACCAAGAAAGCAAATGAGCCGTGACATGACAAAACAAACAAAGTGGCATGTGTGCCCAGCTAAGATTCAGATCAGCCTTGGTTGCCGCAAGTCTGATCAGAGTCTTCGCTGCTAGCATGGAGGTAGCGTTGACCTTTCGCTGCCCATCTGGGGCACAGGGAAACTCTGATCAGACTGGAGGGATGCCCAGGCTGATCTGAGTCTTTGCTGGGTGCACATGCCACTTTGTTGGTTTGGGCATTACACAGCTTAAATCTTGTTCTGTTAAAGCTGTCTCTCTTAAAAATGGTAGATAAACCATGGTGGTGGCTTCACAGACCTAAATTTGACAATTGACAGAGTTTTGCTGCTCAGTGTAGTTTATCGTCTTGGCAATGCCTGCAGTTAGCAGAAAGCAGAACAAGGGTGTTGCTTTTCCAGCATTAGCAATGCCACTTGCAGTAACACTCAGGGTTGCCAAAGTCAGGGAAAAATATCTGGAAAATGAATTTTTTTCCAGGTCAGGGAACTTTGTGGTTGGTCAGGGGAAGGTCAGGGAAATGAGTGATTGAACTTGGGTTTAACGTCTCGCCAACATCTAGGTCATAAAGAGATGGGACCTCTGTTGGAATTTTCATTTGAAAGACTGGAGAAAATGGGGGTGGGGGAGGGGGTTCGATCTTGCAACCCCTGGATTGGTAGTGACTTTGAAGGAAAAAAGTCAGAGAATTTGAAACTTAGTAGCTACCACAGTCTTTAGAAAAAGTTTTTTCTTTTCAAAGGGAATTGATATTCTTTATAGTGAGATAGTCCAGGCACATCTCCCTCCTCACTGGGGGCTTCTCTTAAAGCAGAGAATTTGCTCCCATTGGGGGCAAATTCTCTCCTTTAAGAGTAGTCCCCAATTTTGAAGTGATACAGTTTGCACTGTTGAAAGAGTAAAATAACCGTTTGGAACCATAAAATGGGTGTGGAAAGTTGTAAATGTCAGGGAAAAGTCAGGGAAGCTTCAAGTGAAGGATAAGTGGTAACCGTGACACTTTTGGTGAAAATTTAACCCATTGCATTCTGGGTATTTTTTGTCGTCTGCTGAAATTGTCGTCTGCATCAAAAAACAAGAATATTTTGACAGTATTGGTCCTGCTAACTCTTGTAGAAATGATGCCTAGGCAGCAAACAGTTTGGATCTCAGATCAGGCCCCACTTTTGTGCCTGATACCATGCAAGTTTTCTTCTTAGCTGTGTTTGTGTTACAGTGGGCTGGAAGGCGGGACATAGAGCTCTGTGGAATTATTGATATTTTTTATGCCATTTCTTCTTTAGAACTGGATGGAAATGTGCCCATAGCTAGATTTGGACAGCATACCCTGAAGAGTTTGTCTGAGGGCAAGCTGGAACTGTTACCAGTAGAAACATCAGCCCCATCTGCTACATCAGCAGTTGTACAGCCAGTCGTGAACAGACAAATGCCATCCATAACAGCCTGTCCACAAAACAGCTCAGCTCCATTGTCACAGAGGGCAGCTCAGTATCAAACAGAACAGGGAAAACGCCCATTGACATCTCAGTTAGAGTCCATAAACAAACAGGTTAAATTGTCAGAATCTGTCAATAAATTAGAATCTGTCAACAAACAAGCCCAGCAACAGAGCCCTGCAACAAGTGCCAAATACAGCAGAGTTGATTTGCATGGTGGAAAGGGAGGTAACTCCTCTCAGAACCACTGGACAGTTTCTTTGAAATCCAACATAAAGGAAAATAAAAATGCCTCGACTGAAAACAAAGAGAAAACTCAAAGTGGAAATAAAGGGGAAAGATTTCAGGATCGCCTAGAGAGACTGTCTCAGAACTTTGACTCCCATCAAGACAATGTTAACTCGGGGGTTGGGAAATCGGTGGAAAGAGAACACAGTAGTAAGTTTCAAAGTGCCAGTCCAGTTGTTACGAATAAATCTTCTGTGAAGGCTACAACATTACTACGTGGCAAGGAGAGGAGTGAAGTGTCCCCTAGTCCAGAAAAGACTTTCTTAAAAGAAGCTTCTACATTTGGTGCCAAAATTTCTAGTCTTATGAAGAGGAAAGCTCCTTTTGAAAAGGAGAGTGATTATAGTGACAAGGGGCGTAACTCTGACTCAGAGTGTGGTGCCAGTGATATAAACAGCTCACCAAATTTTAGTCAAAACTTGAAGAGAAAAGATGTGTTAGAAACAAAAGGGGGAGAAATGAAAAGTAGCCACAAGAAAAGAAGAACTGTGAGAGCCAGTTTGTCTCTGTCCCGGCGGTCTACACCACAGAAGAATGGGTCGCCAGCTAGAAGCCCATTGACAATCAAAACAGAGCCAGAGGATGATGGGTATTATGGGCAGAGAAGAAAAGTGAAAGTTTGTAAGTATTCTTTCTTAAGCATTCCACTGCACTGAAGTCCCTTTATTACCCTGTTTGTTGGGCTGCATATACAGAGCTCCAGATAAGGTGGGGTTTTGAAGACAATTCTGTGATAATTTTTCTATTTCTCAACAACAAAAAAAACATACGTTATGTCCTCTCATTAGAACCATCTCAGTGAGATGGTTCTAATGATGGGTCACAACTTATGTTTTTATGGAGAAATATGGAAATTATTCCTAAATTATCTCTGTTACCCCTTCTTATCTAGAGCATTGAATAATGGCATAGCATTTAATAAGTTCATAGCATAATTTTGAGAGTTAACTACAAAGGCAACAGTAAATGCTAACTGTAAACTACAAAGTAATATAATGCAAATGAGGGCCCCATGTGACATGATAGTGATATATCCAAAAATGGCATTATATTGAGTAGCGGTGGGCCAATGATCAGTTATTATCGAAAGTCAGTTGGTTTGTGCAACCGATTACGATCATCGATTGTAAAATTTCCAATCGATTATAATCAGAAATAAATATTTGCTTTGAAAAATACAAAACTAGTGTAAAGAGAGATTGGCAATAACATGAATTATTGATGAAACATACTTGTAGATTGTTTCCAAGGATAATTGCTCAGACCTGCTTAGATTTCACAAAGCCTGTTCATTTAATTTTTTTTTCAAACATTGTTAAGTTCTGAAAATAAAGCATACAGAATGGACTGTATTTCAACCAATTGTACAATCGATAGCTAGCTGGTTAGGTATTCTGATTATAAACCGATGATTGATTGTGATTTTAAACCAACTGCCCATCACTAATATTGAGTAGCATTATAAAGAACCAAAAGTTACTCTAATTTTCAGACTGAGTACTCAGGGGTTACATGTAATTTAATTCAAGATCCATGTGGATTGTATAGTACAGTTAACCGGGCCGCGTAGCACAATCGGTAGGGCACCTGATTCATAAGTCAGAGGTCCTGGGTTCGATACCTGGTCTACCCACATACTTTCGTTTCTCCTTCCGCTGATTCAAGAAGGGCTGTTGTCAGTTACTGGCAAAAGTATGTGCACTTAGTACTGGTTAACCGCTTAGGAGGTCTAAGCCTGCCCAGGAATAGTGTGGTTAGGTTAACTGACCGTCCCAACATGACCTTAGCTGTTTACCGTGGACGTTAAAGCAAAAAAATCAAATCAAATCAAAATCAAAGTATAGTAGAGTTTTTCAGTAGGCACTTTGGACATCTAGAAAAGGACATCCAATGCAGTGCCCTGTATGTGTCAGTAACCTGTACTTAATGGTACACGTAGCATTGACTATTTAGTTACACCTGCAGTAACTAGAATTCTCATTTACCACATCAGTGGACAAATCTATTGTCCATTAACCCTTTTATGACAGAGGAGCCCCGTTAGCTCAGTAGGTTAAGTGCTGGCCTACTTATCTAGTGGTCCCAGGTTCGATCTCCACTGTAGGCGGAAATGTTTTCCATCGTAAATGTGGTTCCATTGCACACAGCCTTATATTATAACCAACCCATCGTCTTAATATGACTGAAATGCTGTTAAGACGTAAAATCCCAATTATAATGCACTTACAACTGTAACGCAAATCTGATGGGATAACGTCAAAATTTTGTGAGAGTATATCCTGCGATATACTGTTGCAAACCCGACGTCATTATGAAATGTCACTTCTTATTGGCTGACGTTTGGTTTAACGTTGCTGAAAGCCCTTGTTTAAGTTGCAATTTAGTACATTTTGAAAGGTGAAAATATGAAAAAGTGCATTGGAATGGGGATAGCTATTGAAAATTGTCATTTGGGAAGGTAAGTCGTCAGTTTTATGGTTGCAAATTGCGTTGTCAATGTCCTTTTCTTGAGTCTCAGGCATTAATTGGTTAAGGCAGTTGGATACACCTCCATGTTTTCCTCCAGTTTTACAAAGCCTGAAAGGGAAACAACTTTAGTGACTTCCTGTGTGTTACCCTGTCTCTGGATAATGACGTTCTTTCCAGGGGTCTACACTAAAGGGAAAGAATTTGCTCCCAAAGGAGCAAATTTTTTTCTTTAAGAGTTGACTCCCATTGAGAAGGTAGGTAAAAATGAAAGTGACAGAGTTGCTTCCCCTGGGATTGTACATCATTCACCTTAAGCATTTTGACCTTTGAGCTTGGTTGCTAACCAGTGGGGTGAACCCCTCTTCAGAATACTGGTTATGAATTTATTTATTTTCTCCAGTGTAATGAAAGCATTCTGTTAGGCCAAAAGAAAAAAAAATGTCTTGTTTCCGGTTACATCTCCAAAAAATTTTAGGGTCGGTAGGTAGGCAAACTTTTTTTTTGAAAACTTTTTTGTATGCAAAATGTATAGAAATCCTTAGAAATAGCCTAAAAATAGAATTTAAATTCTTAAATTCCCATTTTTAAAGGCCATAAAAAGTTCGAGTAGGCCCCAAAATCATAGGGTCGGTAGGGTAACCGGAAACGAGACAATTTTTTTTTTGGCCTTACATAGTAACCAAGTTCTGTTTAATGCATTTGTTAATCACTGTAACGCTAATCATTTTTGTTTGTTTGTTTTGCAGCTGGGTTCATTGACTTGACAGCATCAGATGACAGTGATTAGAAAGCTATACAACAAGATCTGTCAGAAATCACAGAGACAGCTGTCTGAGAGCTGTTCATGTGTTAAGTTCTTCACTGTAGAAAGCTGTACAAGACTTCCTATATCAGATCTTTTACCAATCAAAGAGCAAGCTATACACAAAGGTCTTCAAACCTTGGTTTTAAAACTTCGAACATAGGTTTGAGTTTCAAACATATCCAGAGCTCCAGATAAGAAGGGGTAATAGGGATAATAAACAGATAATTTTTCTTATTTCTCAGTGCAAACGTATGTTCACCACTCATTAAAACTTTCTCTGCAAGACAGCTTTAATGAGGGGTTACAACACATGATAAGGAAATTTATCCCTAAATCATCCCTGCCACCCCTTCTTATCTGGAGCACTGCATGATACATTTCAAATTTTCGTTTCTAGGTTTTAACTTTTTAAACCTAGTTTAGAAAAATAATATTTTAAATAACAGTTTAAACTTTTAAACTTAAGTTTTAAAATACATGTAACCACTCCTTGAAAGTTTTCAACCGCAGCTTGGATAGGGATGTAACAATAAATTGATGCAATGATGTATCCTGATAGTGGTTGCTTTGATAGTGCTATCGTGATAGTGTTTCAACTGTCGATAACTATTACCAATAGTACTTTCAACTATCTATAGTCTTGACAATTATTGTCCAAGTAGGTTTTCACCTTGTGGACTGCATTTAGAAACCTGTCTTCTAAAGAAGTATCACTTAGAAACATGAGGGTTGTCTGCTTTGCATAAAAAA
Source organism: Ctena decussata (assembly GCA_963989385.1). Lineage (NCBI taxonomy): Eukaryota > Metazoa > Mollusca > Bivalvia > Lucinida > Lucinidae > Ctena > Ctena decussata. Next base: position 57,972,257 of record OZ022503.1, read on the forward strand.
CTTGTGTTAAGGTGGTGGTAAAGCTTACACTCAAAGAGGGCAGCACTGGTATGTTATTTAGAGATCTGAAACTTTCCTAAATCCTTTAAAAAAACTTCAGGATTAAGAGGTGTTGATAGTATCATGATGTAAGACCCTCAATATAGTAGAACTTCAATAGCTCGAACACTCTTGGGACCATGATAATTAGTTCCAGCCAAAGGTAGTTCTAGCCATTCAGGGTTTGTATCAATATGAACTGACCTCTTAGTGCCAAAGAAAGAGTTCTAGTCAGCCAGGGTTAACAAGCAATCAGGGTTCGAGCCATTGAAGTTTCACTGTAGTAATAGTATTGTGAATGGGTTTGTCTGATAGTGTTCCGGGCCGGGTAGCGCAGTCGGTAGGGCGTCTGACTTATAAGCCAGAGGTCCTGGATACCCGGTCCTGCCACTTACTTTCATTTCGCCTTCCACTGATTCAAGAAGGACAGTTGTCAGTTACTGGTGAAAGTAAGTGCACTTAGTACTGTTTAACCGCTTAGGAGGTCTAAGCCTGCCCAGGAATAGTGTGGTTAGGTTAACTGACTGTCCAGACATGACCTTAGCTGTTTACCGTGGATGTTAAACAATAACACAACACAATTCTCTGATGGTGATACTATCATGATAGTCAAAATTTGGCACAATGGTCAGGCCTAATTATCCCCCGCCAAAGGCGGAGGGATATAGGTTTCTCCATGTCCGTCCGTCCGTCTGTCCGTCCATCCTTCCGTCCGTCCGTCTGTCCGTCCGGAGTCATAACTAAGTAACCACTGAACGGAATTTCATGAAACTTAAAATAAATATATATTACTATAACCCGCTGATGCACGTCAAGTTTCATCAGACTGGCTTCAGTTATGCAGGAGTTATTGCCCTTGAATTGTTTTAAAATCAACAAAATGAGCTATAACTAAGTAACCACTTGACGGAATTTCATGAAACAAAATAAATTTATATCACTATAACCCGCTGATGCATGTCAAATTTCATCACACTGGTTTAAGAAGTGCATGAGTTATTGCCCTTGAATTGACTTAAGATCAATAAAACAAGCCATAACTAAGTAACAAATTATAGAAACTTCATGAAACTTAAACTTATAAGGCGGTTATGCACATAAAGTTTCATCAAAATTGCATCAGAAGTATATGAGTTATTGCCCTTGAATCAATTTAAAATCGACAAATTTAGCTATAACTAAGCAATCAATCAATAGAATTCTATGAAACTTTTACTAAATATGTATCACTGTAACACATTGGTGCATCTTACTTTCTGTCCAAATTGCTTCAGTTAGCAATGAGTTATTGCCCTTGACTTGGAAAAAATCAACAAATTGAGTCATAACTTAGTAACCAATGAATGGAATTTCATGAAACTTAAAATATTTATGTATTGTCTTGACATAGCAGTGAACATTAAGTTTGATCATAATTGCGTTAGTAGTGCATGATTTAATGCCCTTGAATTGATTTAAAATCCACAAATTAGCCATAACTCAGATATTGGACTGCACAGAATATCTTGAAACTGAATTAAAACTGTGTCATCATAGTGCAGTGATGCTTAGGTAAGTGTTTAAGAACAGCTTCAGCTTATGCCTCACTTATGCCAGAGTAATAGTTCTTTCAGCCCAGTGAACAAAATTATATGAAACTCAATAAAAAAAACATAATTAATAAACAAATCAGGGCAACTTCGGCGGGGGATATAAATTCACCGAATTTGCTTGTATTGAATCAGTGGTTAAAAACATTCATAGAGTGGTTGACTTAAGTTTAAAAAGAACAGTGATTACCTACATGTATGGTGCTTTTATCTAGTGCTATGACGTGAATCTAGTGCTTTAATGTGAGACTAAGGATGAAAGATTGATTTTGTAAAAAAGGTTGCCCTGTAAATTTCGACAAGAGACCTGGGCCAGGTTGTTCAAAGCATCGTTAGCCTAACGCAATGCAAAAGTTTCTCACATTTTTTCAGCAAAAAAAAAAATGGCATATTTGAGATAGTTAAGGAGACATTAAAATTTGAAATTTTACTGTCTTGTTAACTAACAACGTCATCAGTTTTGAACAGCCAGACCAAAAAGACTTGGCTTACACAGCCACAGACCACTGTATTTCTATGGTTATAAGACAGGGGTTTTCCCTTCAAAAACAATCTCCAAGATCTAGATCCATCTTGTGGGACAGATCTAGATCTTTTGGATGTTTTTATGCCCCAGTGACGATAGTCAGGGGGCATTAAGATTTGCCCCTGTATGTCCGTCTGTCTGTTTGTCACGCTTTATAGTATAGAGTTTGTGTAATCAACTTCTCCCACAGTTTTCAGTGGAACTTTTTCAAACTTTGCATACATATTGAAGATGTGCATGTGGATTTTTGATGGGGCTAAAATTAATTTTGACAGATTTACCGCCTTTTGAACTTAGTCATTTTAGGCAAATTTTTGTATAGTAGGGTATAGAGTTTGTGTAATCAACTCCTCCCACAGTTTTCAATGGCTCTTTTTCAAACTTTGCATACATGTTGTGGACATATTGAAAATGTGCATGTGGGTTCTTGTTGGACCTAGAATAAATTTTGACAAAATTACGGCTTTTTGAACTTAGTCATTTTAGGCAAATTTTTGCATTCTATGGTATAGAGTTTGTGTAATCAACTCCTCTCACAGTTTTTAATGGATATTTTTCAAACCTTGCATACATGCTGTGATTGTATTGAAGATGTGCATGTGGGTTTTTGTTGGACCTAGAATTAATTTTGACAGAATTACAGCCTTTAGAACTTAGTCATTTTAGGCAAATTTTTGCATTCTAGGGTATAGAGTTTGTGTTTGTGTAATCAACTCCTCTCACAGTTTTCAATGGATCTTTTTTAAACCTTACATACATGCTGTGATTGTATTGAAGATGTGCATGTGGGTTTTTGTTGGACCTGGAATTAATTTTGGCAGAATTACAGCCTTTAGAACTTAGTCATTTTAGGCAAATTTTTGCATTCTAGGGTATAGAGTTTTTGTTTGTGTAATCAACTCCTCTCACAGTTTTCAATGGATCTTTTTTAAACCTTACATACATGCTGTGAATGTATTGAAGATGTGCATGTGGGTTTTTTTGGACCTAGAATTAATTTTGACAGAATATCAGCCTTTTTAACCTAGTCATTCTAGGGAAATTTTTGCATTGTAGAGTATGGAGTTTCTGTTATCAGCTTGCTCCACAGTTTTCAGTGGATCTTTTTCAAACCTTGTCTACATATTGTGGACATATTTGAAGATATGCATAAGGCATTTTGATAGAACTAGAATTAATTTTGACAGAATCACAGTCTTTTTAACTTAGTCGTTTTGGGCAATTTTTACATGGTAGCAGGGCTACAGAAATTTTGAAATCCAAATCGGTCCGGGACGGCCGATGACGTCATACGAATCCAAAATAGACACGAAAACTAATGACTACACTGTGTATTCCACAATCCAAAAAAAATCACGAAAACTAATGACTACACTGGAGGGCCGTTATAACGGGGATATCATGGCTGAAGTAGCCATTTAATCCACATGTTCTTACTTATCGTGAAAAATGCGCTTTAAAGCACAGAGACAGTCAGACCGAAAGTGAAAGTGCACTTGCTGTACTAATTAGACATCCTCGCCGATCTTCATTTACGGAATTGGCAGAAGTATTACGATTGACGTATTTTACTGTATTCAAGTTAATTCCCTTGAAATATGAATATACTTGCAAAAAGGTACCTTCGGACGAAGAAAAAAAAATTCTGCGCGAGAAATGACGTCGGCTAAAAAAAAACCTGACCAGACTGCACATAATCAAATCCGGTTTAAATTTTCTTTTTGCTAGTCAAATTCTTTCCTTATGCTATCTTTGAAAGTATACAATAGTCAGTAACCTCACGTTGCACAGCCTTTTTCCGTGCACGTGTATGTGTGTATATCGAGGTGTACAAAACCTTCGCCGCTGGCCAAAATTGTGACACGTGCTAATTATCGAAGATTTGTAAAATTGAGCCAATGTTCACACCTTGGCAAGACAATCGACACTTGTTTATCTGTGATAACTTTTGACAGCAGTGCGTGATTATTTGATTAATAATATGACACATGGCTAAAATCCAGGTAATTATGTCATCATACATCGCAATTCGTGTTTTTTCGGACCGAAAAACATGTGCCTTATGCCAACTGAATCGGTTTTTCGAACTCAAAATCGGTCCGGACGGACAAAAAATCGGATTTCTGTAGCCCTGCATGGTAGGGTATGTTTTCAATGGATTCTTTGTAGGAGCTTCATGGATATACACGTCATGTGACAGGCACTGCACGGGGGCATCATTAGTGTCTTACAGACACAATTTTCTAGTTTTTAAAGATTGTCTCCCTCGTTTATTTCATGTTTTCAGAAACAAATATTTTAACAAAATTTCGTTAGGCAATATGTAATAGTCTCATAACTAACTGTAAAAGTTTTGAGAAAATGCATGTTTATTCGATAAATGTGGAATGAAAAATAATCTTCAAATTAAAATGCAAATTTCCTCATGGCCTGTAAGAATATCGATTTTGACCAGGTGTGTCATGTGATCGTGTTGAGGTATTTTTCTTATTCATGCACGTGATTGTGACATATATATAAATTATATTTGTCCAATAATGGGATTTCAACCGCGGTCCGCGATTGTATAAAAATTTATCTTATTTTTGGTTTAAAGTCATTTTTATCAAATATTATTATTTAAACTCTAATTTAAATGTATAGTTAGACCATGTTCGAGGTATTGCATGAAATATTTCATCAAATCATTTTTGTTATTATTATAAAAGGAGTAAATCTTTAAAGGAAAGCCCCATTTTGTGCAGAATTAAAACTGATTTACATATTTGTGGTAATTTTGGAAGGGTAAACTCACATCTTATTACCAAAAGAGCTGTGACACAAGAAAGCCAACAAAGTTGTGTGGCCAGCACAGGCTCAGATCAGCTTGGCATCCGCCCAATCTGATCAGAGTCTTCGCTGTCCACATGAAGGTAGCCTAGACCCTCAGCTACATTTTAAGCCCAAAGCAAAGACTCTGATAAGACTGTGTGGATGCCCAGGCTGATCTGAGTCTGCACTGGGTGCACAACCACTTAGTTGGTTTTCTCGTGTCGCGGCTCAAATATATATGGCAAAAGGCCCTTATTCTCATGACACATCTTTTGTAAAATATCATGTCTGGATTTTGTAGAATCCCTAATTGCTTGTAGCTGCAACACAACAAAACCAACAAAGTGGCATGTGTGCCACATGAAAACTCATATTATCCTGGACAGTCGCCCAGTCTGATCAGTCTGTACTGTGTGCTGTAAGGGTAGCTAAGGATCTAAGCTAACTCCATGGGGACAACAAAGACTCTGATCAGACTGGGGGAATGCCCAGGCTGATCTGAGTTTGCTGGGGGCTCATGCCACGTTGTTGGTTTTGTCGTGACACGGCTCATGTATGATACTCATTCTTGCATAGATACCAGGGGTATAGCTGTTGGATGCCGTGGTCAAATGGGACAAATTCTGTATTTTATTGTAGAGTTCTTGTGCTGTTTGCATTTGTTTTAGGCTTGCTTATACTGTTTGCCAGGCCTTGTTTATACTATTTCCAGGTCCTGACTTGTATTCATGAGGTTACCAGATGTTAATTTGCCACCCTGGAATAAGCATCTTGGAATAAAAAAAAATTGTGTTATGGGGCTTCCTGTGTTTGCTTTCCTGCACAACATAACCCTTCCAAAATGGGGTAAATTCCGATGGCATGCAGTCTACTCTGTAAGAGTTGTCACCCATTGAAAAGGGAGGCAAAAATAAAATTGGCAGAGTTGCTTTCCCTGAAAAGATATTCATTCTTCTTAATAAGCACAGTTAATTGAGAAATTTGTGAAAGTTTGATTTTTGGTGAACTCAAAAATAAATTATTGAGAAATTATTATGGCCTTTATGAATGCTGTTGCTCCAAATAAGAAGGGTTTACAGGGATTATTTAGGGATTATTTTTCCCTATTTCTACATAAAAACACATGTTGTGACAGCTCACTAGAACTAGTTGCACTGAGACAGTTCTAATGAGGGGGCATAAGATATGTTTTCATTGAGAAACAACATAAAATATCTCAGAATAATCCTAAAAAAAATCACCATATTTGGAGCTCTGAATTATGGATAGAATTGTCATGAGACTATTAGCAAGAATTTATTTTGATCCTATAAAACATGAAAAGTGTTTGGAAAACAAAAATTAGTTAGCAGTAACATATATGTGTTGGAATATGTTAGCATAGTGAGTCAGGCAAATGTAATAAGGCAGACATATTGTTAGAGTGATAATCAAATTACTCTGGCGTAAGACTCTTGGGCCAAGTTGTTCAAAGTATCGTTAGCCTAACAAGCTCGTTAAGAGGTCAACTTGTTAAGTGTTTTGCAACTTTATAGCCGAATACACCGATATTTATGTCCCCCCACCAAAGGTGAGGGGGGACATATTGTTTTCAGTGCGGTTCCCGGGCGTCGGCGTCAGCGTCGGCGTCGGCGTGACAGTTTCTTGCGTGCGCGATATCTCTTGAACCAATGGATGGAATTTCACCAAACTTGCATGGATACATCATTGGGACAAGTTTAAGAGCTGATTAGATTTTGGTGACCTTGACCTCATTTTCAAGGTCACTGGAGGTCTTAGATGACAATTTCATGTACCCACTTTGCGTGCGTGATATCTCTTGAACCAATGGATGGAATTTCTCCAAACTTTCATGGTTATGTCATAAGGACAAGTTTAAGAGCTGATTAGATTTTGGTGACCTTGACCTCATTTTCAAGGTCACTGGAGGACTTAGATGACAATTTCTTGTACCCACTATATCTCCTGAACAAATGGATGAAATTTCACCAAACTTGCATGGATACATCATTGGGACATGTTTAAAAGCTGATTATATTTTGATGACCTTGACCTCATTTTTTCAAGGTCACTGGAGGACTGAGATGACAATTTCCTATTACCACAATATCTCATGAGTCAATGGATGAAATTTCACCAAACTTGCTTGGATACATCACTGGGGCTAGCTTAAGAGCTAATTAGATTTTGATGACCTTGACCTCATTTTCAAGGTCACTGGAGGACTGAGATGACAATTTCCTATTACCACAATATCTCATGAGCCAATGGATGGAATTTTACCAAACTTGCTTGAATACATCACTGGGACTAGCTTAAGAGCTGATTTAGATTTTGGCACCCTTGACTTCATTTTCAAGGTCATTGGAGGACTTAGATGGCAATTTCCTATTACCACAATATCTCATGAGCCAATGGATGGAATTTTACCAAACTTGCTTGAATACATCACTGGGACTAGCTTAAGAGCTGATTTAGATTTTGGCAACCTTGACTTCATTTTCAAGGTCATTTGAGGACTTAGATGGCAATTTCTTGTACCCATAATATCTCATGAACTAATGGATGGAATTTCACCAAACTTGCATTATTACATCACTGGGACTAGCTTAAGAGCTGATCAGATTCTGGTGACCTTGACCTCATTTTCAAGGTCATAGGAGGACTTCATTATAGGGTATGGAAAATGGGCTGGTGGGGGGACATCAGTTTTTCTCTGAAAAACATTTCTAGTTTATTTTGAAAACGTGAGAAACTTTTGCAGTGCAATAGGTTCTTACATTTTTCAACAAAAAATATTGGCATATTTGAGACATTAATGTGTGAAATTTTGACATCCCGTTATCTAATGACGTCATTAGTTTTGAACAACTGGCCCTAGATAATTTATGGTTTCAATTTTGTGAATTCACTGTCAGATATTATAAAAAGAAATTTCTGTTTGTTGATTTACCTGTGATTTGTTAATTAACCAGTAATGGGATCAAACTAAGGTTAGCCAGGATAAGAAGGTGTGATGTGGTTTGGATAGATCTTGTTGATTTTCCACCATTTTTACAAAGGGAAACAACTTTTGTGAATTGAAATATTTCTTTGAGATTTCGTCATTCCAAATGATAAATGTGACATGAGAAATCTGGTGACCACCCAGATTTGGAGTAGCATTATATTGAGTAGCTTAATAATGAGGCTATAGTGAAAAGCATTAAGTGTTTCTTTGGTTATTTATAGGACAGGGTTTTTTCCCTTCCAAAACAATATCAAAAATCTAGATCTGTCTTATAAGACAGATCTAGGTTTTTGGGATTGTTTTGGAGGGAAGAACCCATCGCGTAGCTGAATTTCACAAGTCAGATATAAATATATGCAGTAGCTTTTTATGTGGCCTTACACGTCCAAGGAAGATCAAGAGGGCTAAACCATGGAGGAGCATTATAAATGTTAAACACTCAAAGTACCATATTTATAAGGGTGTAATTTACCCTTCCAAAATAACTGCAAACATGTAAATCAGTCTTGGGTAATTTAGCTATAGAATGGGCTTTTATCTCCGTAAACAATCCCAAAGATCTTGGAACATCTTACAAGGTGGATCTGGATTTTTGGGATTGTTTTTGGAAGAGAGAAAAAAAAGCAATCTTAACCAAAGAAATACAGTATTTTTATATAGGCAGTAGAAAAGAAATCCAAGGTGCTAATATATATTTAGCAAAAGTAGAAATGCCACCTTTCAGTTGTTGTACGGTGTATATAGGTACATCTTTATGTTACCTGCTATTTTTTATGCCCCCAATGTCTTAAGAAGTTGAGGGGGCATATTGCTTCTGGATTGTAAGTGCGTCCATTCGTCAGTCCGTTAGTCATGCATACCATATCTTAGGAACCGTGCCTGCTAGAGTTTTGAAATTTCACATATGGATTCGTCATGAAAAATTAGCGAATTCTTGTTTTTTTCTTGTCCGAGTTATCTCCCTTTTTTGAGTTATGCCCCTTGGCAAAAATACATAATAAAATCTTGTCAGCAAGATATCTCAAAAAGCATTTGAGCTAGGGGCTTGAAACTTTGCGAACTTATTAGGAATGATAAGTAGATGAACTGATTAACTTTTTAACAAATTCTGTCAATTTTTAGAGGAGTTATGGCCCTTTGAAAAGTTTGGCATTTTGACTTTGGCAGCAAGATATCTTCAAAAGTATATGAGCTAGGGGCTTTAAACTTTAATAGCTAATTGGGAATGATGAGTAGATGAACTGATTAACTTTTTAACGAATTCCATGAATTTTTGTAGGAGTTGTGGCCCTTTGCAAATTTCTGCATTTTGACTGTCAGCAAGATATCTTGAAAAGTTTTTGAGCTAGGGGCTTGAAACTTTGATAGCTTATTAGGAATGATGAGTAGATGAAATGATTGAATGATGAGTAGATGAAATGATTAACATTTGAATGAATTATGTCAACTTTTGAGGGAGTTATGGCCCTTCGAAAATTTCCGCATTTTGACTTTGTCAGCAAGATATCTTCAAAAGTATTTGAGCCAGGGGCTTGAAACTTTGTCAGCTTATTGGAGATGATGAGTAGATGAACTGATTAACTTTTGAACAAATTCCGTCAATTTTTATCGCCCAACCGAAAGGTTTGGGGGATATAGCGGTGAGCCTGGCGTCCTTGTGAACAAAATAACTCGAGAACCCCTGATACTAGGATCATGATTTTGTGCAGGAAGATACTGCTCAAAGTGTAAATGACCTGATTAACTTTTGAAAGAAACAACATAATTTTTTGACCGAGCTAAGCCCCTTTTTAGACTTAGTGCATTGAAGCCTATGGTACAACAGTACAAACAGTATGGGATGAGCCTTCTTTAGACGCAAGCATATGGTTGGGGGCATAGTGTTTCATAAGCACAGTTTCTAGTTACAAGCAACTTTTTTGATATTCCTGTTTGCTTCTGGGAAAACAAAACACTTCCAGAAAGGGGTCTACTCTTAAAGGCCAAGATGAGCAAACTCTTTTCTTTTAAACAATGATCTCCTTTGGGGAAGCAATGAAAATGACATAGTTCCTCTGAAAGTATATCCATTCACCTTAAAATGCCATTGAATATTTCCAAGGGCGATACAGTCATTTCAAGATCAGTGCATTGTAAAACAGCATCGTGTCCTTGTTGTTCGTCAGATCAGGGAAACATTGCATGGATATTGATATGTTGTTTTAAGATTGTGTGACTACTGGAAATCTGCTGACGTATTTTAAGGTGAATGAGGGAAGCAACTCTCATTTTCATTTTTGCCGCCTTTTGCAATAAGGGTTTATGTTTAAAGGAAAGAATTTGCTCCTCATGGAGCAAATTCTTTCTGTGAAACATAGACCCTTTCCTCATCCAGGGAAGCAAACAGGAAGTTGCATAAGTGTTTCCCTTTGTAATTTGTAAAAATAGCTGTCGACAAAGAGGTGTACCCATACCTTTTGAAATATTTACAATGAGGCATTTCTTGTTTTGCTGAGTATAGATGTATATAGATGTAAATTGTGTTAACTTTTTTAGTTTTATAGATTTTGCATTTTATATTCACTGAATTATGTGCTTTGTTCTATTTGTTTAGTTTGGCATAGTAGTCAATGCACATTTATAGTATGTGAAAGGTTGTTACTTAATGTCCAGTCGCTGCTTTGATCATTTATTTTGTATAAAGCTTCATTCACAGGGGCAAAGTTTCTGTGAAAAAGTGGGTAGGTATAGAAAAATATGTTTGTGTGAATGAAAACATATGTCATTTTTTCATTGCCAAATTTATATGGTAAAGTTTATTTGACAAACAAAATTTGTCTGTGGGAACAGAAAATTTGCCATAGAATATTTAACAAAGAAACTAGCTATTGGGATGCACACATAAAACTTTGCTCACAATCAAATCCATTTAATTTTGAACAAAGTATATTTAAAAAAGAAAATGTGGCATGGCTGGCTCTTCACTCAGGCAAAGTTTATTTGTTCAGGTGACTTTGATAAAAGATGTTTGATCGTGGGAACACAGCAGCAAGTACTTCTGTGCCAAAGTTTATTTGACAAAGATTTTCTTTAACAAATGATTTGCTCTGTGTGAACGCAAAATGAACAAAGCTTAAGATATGATGTACTGATTTTTGTGTTTTACGCTTCTGTAATTGCTTATAGATAAATTCTAGGGCTAATTATTGTGGAAAGTGTTTTGATAACATTACTTAGATACCCGTGTAAATGTATTCAGTGCCCTCTCCCAGTAGAGGTGCATCTCCAAGGCAGTTCACTGGAGGTACAGAAACTAGCTAAAATGGTCATATTTGAAATTCAAGATGGCTGTCATCCCCATAATTACTTCCCTTTTCGAAGAGGTCAACTCTTGAAGTAAAGAATTTGGTCCCCTTTCTGAAAGGGCTCCATTGTCTAGGGAAACTAACAGTAAGTCATGCGTGTAAAAGTTGCTCTCTTTTGCAAACAAAAATGATGGCAGAAAAACAATATTGTACTCAAAATTGTCTTTTGGGGCGGTAAGTATAAGGTTTTATGGCCGCAAATTTATGGAGATGCATCAGTGGAGTCCTAAAGGAAAATTTGGGGCCATATAACTGACATTTTACCTAGTTTCTATATGGTCCTATGTTCAACTCAGTTTAGTGCACAAATCATTTAATGCAGTTGCAAGCTGTTATAGTGATGGCAAAGTGAAGCTACTATTCTAGCATATAGTATTAACCTAATAAATGCCCCTGCTCTAATAAACACTGTCTGCCTCTTTTTCGAGAAATAATATTATATACTGATTTGCTAACCTCCGTGTTTGCCGTCATTCAAAGGGAAACAGGGAGAATTCCTGTTTTTCTTCTCTGGAGGATACAGCTATTCAAATGGGGTCTACTCTTCAAGGAAAGAATTTTCTCCTCTAGGAGCAAATTCTTTCCTTGAAGGGCTGACCCCATTTAAGAAGGGAGGCAAAAAAAAGGGAAATTGTAGAATTATATCATCTGAACATATATATCCATTGGTATTAATACTGTTTCTTACACATTCTTTGGCAGTGGCTGATTTGCTACTCTTTAGGCTTTTAAAAAATTATGCCCAAATTCATGAAATACAACGTGTCAGGAGCGTTTAATAGGATTGGTACATTATGTATGTCGGTAGTTAAAAGCTCTTAATACTGCTGTATATTTGTGGTTGGTTGATTTGTTACTCTGCAGGCTTTAGAAATAAAATGTATCCCCTCCGGGGCATTTTTAGGATTAATTTTTAGAATTCTGATAAAACTACTGGGATGAGCTATTAAAAACTAACACGAGACAAAACCCTGCAAGTTCCTGCTAAAAGTTGCAAAAAGCATTTGCTGTGCAAATCCTATTCAGATTTTTTTTTTGCAGCAAAAAATATTGGCACAGTTGGTTTTATGTATACTTGAAGGTTAAACAAATCTTTGACTAACAGCTGTATTATGCTAACCATGCTTTGAGCCAAAGAGCCTGTTCTTTGCTTTGAGTCATTTTGAACAAACCACTAAACATAATTATCAGATCAAAAATTGCTAATGATTTTGTTGATAATGTGTTTCATGTGGTACAGTCATGTTGTGCATCAGTTTATAGTTTCAGATGTAAAATACTTTAAAATTAGGACAGAAGTAGCTTAGCAAACTTTGAAGATCCTGATCAGACTAAAGGAGTTGATTTCCCCGAAAGTGTGTCTTAAAGGGAAATCACCCTATAAAAACTGCCATTGAAATTTTGTTGAATCTTCACGCAGTGGTAGAATATTATATGCTAAGTGAAAATATGAAATAAAAGCATGGGGTCACCGTACTACTTTTTGAGATAACGCAGTGCCATCTATGTGCCTGTTTGAAACATGACTATGTCTATTACGAACACTTTATCCGAGAAAATAAATGACCAATCGTTTCGAAATAAAGATTAATTAACTCCTTTTTCTTGTCTCTTTGTTTGCCTATCAAAATTGTCATCGTCGTATGGCTCATTATATAGGTTATTTTCAGTTTTTAGTTTCCCGCCATTTTCCATTATTGGAAAAAACGTGGAATTTCTTCAATATAAAAAGTTCCACAATTGAAATTTTTATATACTTTTGATATAGTAAAGGAATGATCCACCTCGTGCAAATAAGCAAATAAAAAAATATAGGTCATGGACCAAATATTCGAGTTGTGGAAGGAAAACCACTTTTATTTCGTGCAGTTTTCATATAAGCGCGTTGACGTCAAGGTTTTATGCGTTGACATCGCTTTCTGTTTGGCGCCATCAACGGCCATATGGATAGCGCTCTTACCTTTGGATGCTTTTTATAGCAATGCAATATAATTCCCTATTCAATTTCAGCAATGCTCTTATGTCTTGAACATATAGTCTATGAAATTGTCGCCTTCAAAATTTTCTCGTATGTAGACAACACATTAATGAGAGAAATTCCAAGGACTGAAACTAGGCAGCATGTTCATTGTTATTTCTCATAGAATTTCGAACTTTTTTCTTGGTCCAGATTATATCACATTTATATCTGATGAACAAGTTTATGTGCGAACATTTAACTTATTGGACCCGGCCACTGCCCGGCATGTATTTTCACGGCAAAACTTTGTCCATGGTGCATGATTTCAATTTATCATTTAATGATGAGACCAATTTCGGAGGATGTGCATTTTGATAATTTTTCCCCGTTCGCATCGACAATCTATGAATCCTGTGGAAAGTCTAGGGCATTTAGTGAAAAATAAGAGTGTCGCCGCCTAGCTGTTGTAAAATTTGTATCTTACGAGAACAATATGGCTGGTCGTCTTATGTCACTTGCGTTAAATCTTAGAAGCAACTATTCAAAAAGAAAAGAAAAAGACAAAACACAATTACTGTAACGACATGAGCCAACAATAAAAGCTTAGATCAGCCTGCGCATTTGCTCAGTCTGATCTCCGCTTTCACTGTTTGCATGGGTATATCATGACTCAAGAAAACGGTGCCAAGACCTTATTTGTATTTATACTTGCATTAAGTAATTACGAGATTCAAAACGCGCTTGCATTTTTCACAGCCTCTCTTTACCTGACAAATAATTCCTAAATATTTACACACTACCCGCCAAAAAAATTGGCGCTCTCTTTTCCGTATAAAATCCTTCAGCCCCATTTTTATCGTATTTTTTGTCCAGTTTTATATATTTACCATTTTTCTGTCGCAAAACACTTATACGTTTGTTTCAACAAAGAGCCCATGTTGTCTTCGAAAGTGACGTAAACGTTTTAGCGTTACGGCAAACGACGTCATGATAACCATAGCAGGAAACAATGACGCTGCGTCAAAACGTATGCGCACGAACATTGAGGCGATTTCCCTTTAAATTCTTTAAATATCATAACAACTCTAAATACTTAAACACTTCATTATTTGCTATTTTATCAACTGGGAGTACCCTAACACGCTTATGTAAGAGGACATGTAAAACCATTAATTTTACATTTGTTCCCAATGGAAAATTAATGACTTTTACGTGTCATAATATTTAAGCACATACAGGTATGTCAGAGTATTCCAGGTGTAATGGCAACTGTTGCAGAGTGAGCTGATCCAGTACTGTTCAGTATAGCCTGAAGGAGTAGTCTTGAGTTATTCAATTAGGGGATAATTGTCATTTGAAAGGTATAATGTTAGTTTTATGGTAGCAAATTTTGATTTACGGTGACACAGGTGGAGCTGTGTAAAGCGATTTGGGACCATAAAACCGACAATTTGCCTCCCCAAATGACAATTTTCAGTTCAGATATCCCCATTCTACTGTTCATCTTTCAAAGTGTACTACATGTACATCGCACTAAAAGCAAACATTTTCAGCAAAGTAAAACTAGATGTCAGCCAATGAGAAGTGATGTTTCTAATAATGTCTGGTTTGCAACAGTATATCATAGGATATACTGCCCCAACTTTTTGACATTATTCAATCAGACGTTGTGTTACTGCCCCAATTTTTTTACCTTATCCAATCAGACGTTGTGTTACATTCACATGACACATATGCATCAGAATAAGATTTATTTGAGTATATCTGTCCCGATATCTTAAGGATCATAATGGTAATTTCTTTGTTAATCATGTTCCTAAATTTAATTGAGATGATACACTCACAGAGGAAGTCCTAGTTTGCGTTTAAGTCTGAGCAACTTGTGCTGTCAGGCAAACTTTCCTTTTCAGGTCTAGGGCCGTATTCATAAAGCCACTTAAGTGGTTGCTATGCGGTTGCTAAGGCTAAATATCTATAAAGGAGATTCCCTACCACTATGGAATTTGGTCTGGAGGAACAGTCTTTGTAAGACTGTTCCTCCAGAGCAAATTTCATAGTGGTAGGGAATCTCCTTCAAAGAAATTTAGCCTTAGCAACAGCATAGCAACCACTTAAGTGGCTTTATGAATACGGCCCCAGGTTTTGTGTATTTTCTTATTCCTAACATACAAATCAATCAACTCCAGCATTTTGAAATAAAAATATATAAACATGTTTTAGGTTACAAAGTTTATTATAAACCATAGACAAACCACAGATGAATAAATTCTTCCAATACTTTTCTAGTTTTCTCATCATTGGTGTTATGTTTGATTTCCCTTGCATTTTGACAGAAAATTAAGCCATGCCACAACAAAACCAACAAAGTGCATTGTGCACCCAGCCAAAATTCAGGTCAACCTGGGCATCCGCACAGTATGAACAGGGTCTTTGGTTTTCGCTTAAAAGGTAGCTAAGGGTCTAAGCTACATCCATGTGGGGGGTGAAGATCTGATTGGACTGGGTAGATGCCCAGGA
This sequence comes from Ctena decussata, assembly GCA_963989385.1. NCBI lineage: Eukaryota > Metazoa > Mollusca > Bivalvia > Lucinida > Lucinidae > Ctena > Ctena decussata. The sequence continues at coordinate 57,988,053 of OZ022503.1, forward strand.
TGATCCGAGTCTTATGGGCAGCACATGCCACTTCCACTTCATTGGTTTTGTCGTGTTGTAGCTTATTTTTGATGAAGCTAAACATACATTCTAATGCACTTACAAATATAACACGACGTCTGATTGGATAGCGTCAAAAATTTGCGACAGTATATTCTGCGATATACTGTTGCAAGCCCGACGTCATTAAGTAACGTCGCTTCTCATTGGCTGACGTTTGGTTTTACGTTGCTGACGGCGCTTGAAATGGGTCCAAAATAGTCCATTATGAAAGGTGAAAATGTGGAAAAGTGCATTAGAATGGTGATAACTGTATTGAAAATTGTCATTTGGGGAGGTAAATCATCGGTTTTATGGTCGCAAATTGCGTTTTACGGCTCCGCTGACGCGTCGCCGTAAAACGAAATTTCCAACCATAAAACCGATGATTTACCTCCCCAAATGACAACTTTCAAGACAGTTATCCCCTAAGTATTTATTCAGTTATAAGACAAGAGTTTACCCTTCCAAAATTACTGCAGATATGTAAATCAGTCTTGTGTATTTCAGCTACAAAATGTTTTTTTTGCTCCCAGAACAATCCAAAAGATTTGGATTCATCTTACGATATGAATCTAGGTATTTGAAATTGTTTTGGAAGGACAAAACCCTGTCTTACAACCAAAGAGGTATGGTACATACATGTATAGGTACACATTCTAGAATGGTTTGACAGAAGTGCATATTTCTAGGATGGTGGGACCTTTATGCAGACTTCTAGAACAGTACATAAACCATGTTCAATGCATAAGGTCACATAGGCAATAGAAAACAGCCCCACAAACTAGTTAGACAACAAAAATGGTACAGACCTTTACAGGGAGACATTGTTGCATGAAATGTACTAAAAAAATTTTTTTTCACAAATGCCATTTTCTTGCACAAATTAACATAAGAATGTAAAATTCAGGTGAATTCTGTGGGTTTGAGTTTTCACACCACCCCTCTGTTAACCCTTAAAGCCCCAAAAATTAAAATAGTTAAATTTGCAAACAGTGTAGATCCAGATAAAGTGGCTCATAATAAGCCACCTCATCTGAATCTACACTGTTTGCCCTCTGTTGTTCGAATTCTCAATATCATATCACTTGGACGAAACATTTTTTGAAATTCTGCAGACGTAAATTTTGTTGTCTGCTTTTTGGCACATTAAGGGTTAAAACAGACAGAAAAAAGCCTGCCACATGATAACAAACTGGTTGGTTGGTTGGTTGGTTTGAGTTTAAAGGCTCTTTTAGACAGTATTTCAGTCTGTATCGAGCCGTTCCCCAGAGAGATGGACTAAAAAAGAGATGATTCATGAGCAAAAAAAAAATACCCAAACAACCTGCACCTGCTGCAAGCACAGTAGGTCCTTCCCTTAGATAACAAACTGTGAAGTATTAAATGGTTGTGTGTGTTTTGCTTTTCATATTTATTGTTTTTAGCTCCCCTGAGCCAGCGGCTCCAGGGTTGCTTATAGAATGGTAAGGCTCCGTCGGCGTCCGGCCACAATTTCAAACGACTTCTCCTCTGAAATCGCTGGGCCAGTTGTAACCAAATTTGATATGCAGCCTCTAGGGGACTTAGGAACAAAAAGTTGTTCAAACGGTTCTGGGTTACATGCCAACATGGCCGCCACGCCCATATATGGTAAAAACCTAGAAAAACCTTCTCCAGAACCAATAGGCTGATGGCCTTGAAACTTGGTATATAGCATCTGGTATGCAAGTACTACCAAGATTGTTCAAATTATGACTTGGGTTGACCTTGACCTTTTTGACAGCAAGGTCAAATTTGCTTTCTGGTGCTTTTATATGGGAAAATGCTAGAACCAGAAACCGTCGTGATATGACTGAAAGACTGTTTAAAGCAACGCTTAACCTAAACGGACCAACGAACACACACAAACATACACAAGCAATTTTTTTCTGAAATGTGATAGAATTGTATTTAGAGTTCATGCAAAGATGCCAATGTTACTTTGTGTACATGTATTTTAACGAGTCTGCGTATGTCGAGTCTGCACGTGACTGACAGTCAATTAAGTCTGGAAGTGCGGGGTAAGAATGAGCCATTATGGTCTAGATGAAACTGGATCCACAACTTCAGGGTCGCATTCCATAAACGGAGCCATACTACATAAACGGAGCCACACCCTTTTGGTGCAGATTTTGTGCAGTTCCGCGCAGTTTCGTTCAGAAAACTGATCGTGGTAATTGGCGCACTATATTTACTAACCCCGGTGCCGTGAGGTCGACTTCCGGCTTTCACCGAGTAGGTTCTGCTTGTCTGAATACCTACTGTCGGGTTGCAAGCCTATATATATTTCCAATCAAACACGTTAACGTCACGTTTCAAGTCCACATAGCTCGAACGTTTATGTAGTGGTTTTTCTCGCACTCTATGCCGCTGAATGGTAAGACTCGCCCTGGAACAAATATTTTCAAAGAAAGCCAAGTGACATTTACACACCCTTCTCTGCACGTAGCGTCAGTTATATTAGGTGACATAGCCATCTAATAACATTCTGCTTTTGTTCATTTAATCCGTGAAAAAAAAAAATCGAGAAACGCCAGACCTACCTCTTGTCAGCACAACTTCAGAGCCGCACGTGGCGAGGAAGTTCTCCATAAGATTTAAGGCGCGGAGCCAGTGGCTCCGTTTATCGAGAAACAGGATCGAAGATTTCCTATGGATTCGAATTAGAGTAAAGTCAGGTAATTTCGGCCCCGAGGAGTTTCCGGCACCCCTGCCAGTTCTAATATCTTTAAGACTACATCGTAGGATTACCAAAGCAATAATTTAGAGATGCACAACCCGCAGGTTTGCACTATAATCACTATGTGAGTCCGTCCGTCAGTCCGTCCGTTATCAGTTAGCGAAAACCGTTATCAGTTAGCGAAAACGCTTATAACTCTTGAACCGCATGGGATATTTTGACAAAATTTTGCATACTTATACATGTCAACATTGTCAAACGACTCGCATGCATAACAACCTTATTTGATGGACGAGGCTTTGCTGAGCACAAGTTGAAAATTTACGGCTAACTACTGAAAATGCTCATAACTCTTGAACACTGTGGTAAATATGGTTCAAATTTTGTATGCTTATGTATTTTAACATAGTCTAGCCACCGGCATGCAAAAAAGGTGACGAGGCTTCACCGAGCATCATTTTGGCCGGTCAAGCTCTTTTATTGAAATGCTCATAACTCTTGGACCGCTTGGTATATTTGCTTCAAATTTTGTATACTTATGTAATTTAACATTGCCCAGCACTGGTATGCAAAACACCGAGCATCAATTTGGCCGGTCGAGCTCTTTTATTGACTCTTGGACCGCTTGGTATATTTGCTTCAAATTTTGTATACTTATGTAATTTAACATTGCCCAGCCACTGGTATGCAAAACAGTGACGAGGCTTCACCGAGCATCAATTTGGCCTGACAAGCTCTTTCATTGAAAATGCTCATAACTCTTGGACCGCTTGGTATATTTGCTTCAAATTTTGTATACTTATGTATTTAAACATTGCCCAGCCACTGGTATGCAAATCAGTGACGAGGCTTCACCGAGCATCAATTTGGCCGTTCGAGCTCTTTTATTGAAAATGCTCATAACTCTTGGACCGCTTGGTATATTTGCTTCAAATTTTGTATACTTATGTAATTTAACATTGCCCAGCCACTGGTATTCTAAACAGTGACGAGGCTTCACCGAGCATCAATTTGGCCGGTCAAGCTCTTTTATTGAAAATGCTCATAACTCTTGGACCGCTTGGTATATTTGCTTCAAATTTTGTATACTTATTTAATTTAACATTGCCCAGCCACTGGTATGCAAATCACTGACGAGGCTTCACCTAGCATCAGTTTGGCCGTTCGAGCTCTTTTATTGAAAATGCTCATAACTCTTGGACCGCTTGGTATATTTGCTTCAAACATTGTCAAGCCACCGGCATGCAAAACGGTGACGAAAGTCTAAACAGTACTGCACTACCCACAGGTGTGCACTTTATTCGCTGTGCAAGTCCATCAGTCTGTTTGTCCTTCCGCTGTAGTCAGTGCGTGAAATTGTTCATAACTCTTAACCACATGGTGTAGTTTGATAAAATATGCATCATTCAAGAAATGACCAATTACATTTCCATACATTCCTTCTGGCACCAGAAACTGATTATTCTACATTCACCACGGGTTGTGCATATTATCATCAGTTGATTATGAAACACCATCGTTATATCTGCGCATTACATTATTTTCTACTTTTCGGTGTTTGTTGGCCCTTTACGATACTTTTGATTATCACTGATCATACTTTAGACGGTTTAAAATCAATTTTTATCACGATATTACTTAGGTAGACAGATGATGAATAAAAATATTTTGTGGGGCATTCATTTCATTATACCAGCTGAATAACCCAAAGGGCTATACAACATTTGAATAAGAAAATAAACTTTCATCGTTTTGTTTTCCTAGAAAACAAATTTTTGTATTTCTACATACATTTTTACGCATTTTCCATTTAAATTCATGTCTCTAGCTCATGAATGCATTTTCATTTCTGCAAATCATATAATCTATAATAAAGGATATTCGAAACAAACTGGTAAAACAATTCCAGTTATCTTGATAATAAGAATATTTTTACATTTAAAAAAAAAAAAAAAAAAAAAAATGCAGTAAATCTGAATTTCATAAAATCGTCATGAAAAATATATTTAATCGATGGGGCATGCTTATGCATCTTATTTTAGTAAAACTTACATTGTATGATACAGAATAAAACAACAACAACAAAAAAAAAAACATTTCAGCGTTTCGTTTCCTAGAAAAACAATGTGTTAAGTTCAAAAATATGCCCAAAACAGACTGCCCAAATTCTGCATCTGCTGCAAACACAGCCGGTCCTTGCCCTATCACTTATTTTCCTGTTATTCCGGTTCTACCATAGAGTAATGCCTATAAAAATGCGCAGATGGAATGGAAACTGTGAAGACCTTGATCATTCTGGTTCCTAAGGAACAGTCTGGTCTCATTTTCGCGGTTTGTACAGACCTATCTGCCGCAAAACTTAGGATCTTTACGGTAGACATTATTAGTGTGTGTGTATACTCCATAATTGATGGATTTCACCATTAACAAGAACTCTCTTTTGTTTTCACAAAGTAAAAACACAGTTATTCTGTATCTGAAGACCTTAAGGAATGGTGAAAATTGAAACCTAGTTTTTGTCATAAGTATTGACACAGGGTATAATCGATTCCGCTAATTTTCGCTTCCTGCAAAGACTGTACATCATATTTGGCTTCCGCCGAGACTGTCCGCGAACTCTTGCTTCCTGCAGAGACTACTGTCCTCGAATAATGGCTTCCTGCCGAGACTGTCCGCGTGATTCTGCTTCCTGCCGAGAGCCTCGGCAGGAGGCTGAATCACGCGGACAGTCTCTGCAGGAAGCCATTTATCATGTACAGATGTCTCGGCAGGAAGCAAAGAGTTCGCGGACAGTCTCGGCGGAAGCCAAATATGATGTACAGTCTCTGCAGGAAGCGAAAATTAGCGGAATCGATTATACCCTGTGATTGATGATACCACAGAACAGGTAAAATTTGTTGAAGTGAACTACCGTCAGACTTCAGAATTTTGATAGCCGTGGTCGCATTTTTTAACCAGTGTTGATTTATGAGCGGGGAAGTGGGGGGGGGGGGCGAAAACTCCAACGCTAAAATTAAGGGATGCTGTAGTTTTCGGCTCCAAAAAAAATCTGCATTTTCTGCTTTATATTAGCGATTGTATGCTTGAAAATACTTTGTGACTATTCAGCTACATTCTGACAACAACATTAAGCCCGGATTTTGCAAATCTATTGAAAGAAACTTGTAGGGGAGTTATCATTTTAATTACAGACATCATAGGATGATTTGTCACGTGCCGATTCTCACGATTTCGGATAAAGTAGTATTTTCAATAACCAAATGTATTTTTTTTTAGTTGGACAGATAATAAAGACAGCTATATTGTAGACCAACTGGACAAGATATAAACACAGGGTATAATCGATTCCGCTAATTTTCGCTTCCTGCAAAGACTGTACATCATATTTGGCTTCCGCCGAGACTGTCCGCGAACTCTTGCTTCCTGCAGAGACTTCTGTACATGATAAATGGCTTCCTGCCGAGACTGTCCGCGTGATTCTGCTTCCTGCCGAGGCTCTCGGCAGGAAGCAGAATCACGCGGACAGTCTCTGCAGGAAGCCATTTTACGAGGACAGTAGTCTCTGCAGGAAGCAAGAGTTCGCGGACAGTCTCGGCGGAAGCCAAATATGATTTACAGTCTCTGCAGGAAGCGAAAATTAGCGGAATCGATTATACCCTGTGATAAAGTCAAGGTAGAAGTGACAACAAGGCAACACTGGAAACATGTAGAGAAAGGAGCGAGGCTTGAACCACAAAGACAGCTAAGAATATTTCTATGTACCTATGAAGTTCAAAATATGCATGTCCTGTGTCTATTTTAAACTCCTTCGCGTACATGAAGACCCTACCCAAATTTGATTCATCAGATTATAGCCAGAAAATTCTCGCTTGATTTCTAATTATTTTGAAAATGAGTTTTAACAGAATTGCTAAACATTTTAAATCCGGATCCGTAGGACAGTTTATCAGAGCCTAGGTCAGAGCGAAACACTGCACTTGTGATGGACCGTTCAGATTAGCAACATTATAGTGGTTTTGGTCTAATAAAAAAGAAATTAGCCAGTATAAAAACTGTGTTTCTTTGCTGAATTAGCTTGTTTCGAAAGGTTAATTAGGAAAAATATAAAGGGACCGAAAACTGCAAAAGGGAGCCGAATTCTTCATCACCAACCATCCGATGAATCATATTAATAATGACGTCTTCCCTCGTATATACGGATTATTTTCTGTTCGGTGAGTGACGTCAAACCTAGAGCTGTCAATCCATTGAAAGATTTTGTAAATTGAATCAATATTTAACTAATAGCAGATATTTTGCCCTTAAGGTGCCGAAAACCCCCACTTTTCCTCTGTGCTGTCTACTTAGCTGACTGGTGAGGGAAACGCGAGAAATGACAATCAAGCCTTGTTAGGCCCTGTGCTTGAAGACGTTTATCGGTCTTGGACCTGACTGGTAATTTCGATAAAACGTCACTTGCTAATGACGTAGGTTGTTAGGGATGTGTAATCGTGAACCTGACTGGTAATTTCGATAAAACGTCATTTGCTAATATTTACACTTGCCACTGACTTCCCATAGGTGAACGCATTAGAGCAACTAGCTTCATACACCGATGAAGGACAATTGACCATGTGACGTTGTCGTCAAGCGACGTCGTATGTAAACAAACGTCTTGATTGGTTCTTGTAACGTTCCATTGACGCCACGTCAGGGCGACGGCTGTTTAACGTCATGGCCGAACACGTCGATACGAACTTTTCTTCGACCCATATTTTGCCTTTTCTACACCAAATTACCACGAAAACGGCACAGAGAGGTTCACAAATAAAGCGTAAATATAAGTATAAAAATTTGATTTTTCAGCGTTCATCGTGTGAAGAAGCCAGTGGTCGTCGCTAAAATTCTACAAGAAGCGCTTCGCGCTTCATGGAATTTTAGCTCCGCCCACTGGCTTCATCACACGATGAACGCTGAAAAATCAAATTTTAATTCTTAAATGACGTAGGTTGTTAGGGATGTGTAATCGTGGACCTTCTGGTAATTTCGATAAAACGTCACTTGCTAATGACGTAGGTTGCTGGGAAGTGTATATGTCCATAATTTCATCATTTACAATCAATGGCGCAAACTGATAAAATTATTTAAAAGAATGTTATTTAAGGACGATTTTTTTCTTCAAATTATCGTCATGGAACGGGAGTAGACATGTAGGCATAGACCTACAGTATAAATGCTAAGTATTGGGACATACAAGTCTGAGCAAACAGTGCAGACCTCCACTGAGAAGGAAAGCAAAAGTGAAAATGGCCAAGCTGCGTCCCCTGAATATGGCAAATGGTGGGTCTTTAACAATCGTAACACTTCGGCCAATTCCGTTTCCTGAATCAATCGTAGATCGTAGATATCGGCGATACAAGGGCGGTTACGAAAAGAAAAAGATGTTACGAAACGAAAAAGAGATGTTACGAAATGAGAAAGAGTCATAGTTACCAAACGACCTGGGCTACTACGAAACCAAAAAGTCATAGTTACCAAACTATGATTTTATTGTCGTTTCGTAAAAGCTTTGGTAACTAGGACCCTTTTTCGTTTCGTAACAGCTCTTTTTCGTTTCGTAACATCCTTGAAAACGTATTTAAGCAGGCGTGAGGGTGTCCGATTTTGTCTTTATGTGATGGGCAGCAAGTTTGTCGTTTTCAATTTTGCCTATGCATATTTTGGGGCAATTACGGTAGGTGACCCCATTTTATTTTACTAATATTTATTTTTTACCGCAATGGCAAATGCTGAGACAGCTTATAGACAGACAGACAGCGAAGATTCTAGTTCAGTCCAGTCAGAAGCATTCGTTTTTACATGGCCCATGCCGAGGGGATGGTCAGGTCGGGCGATGGCGCTGGGTAACTTCCAGTGCCGGGGCATCCTACTAATTTTGATTATAGTAGGGCAAGGGCCTATTATGCCTGCAGTAGGTGCGGGTGGGGTTGTTTGGACATCTTTTTCTCTAGTCTATCATATCTCTTCTTTTTTCCCTCTCTCTGGGAGACGGCTCGATATAGACTGAAATACTGTCTCAAAGAGCCGTTTAAGTCTAAACAACCAACCAACCAACCCATGCTGAGCCCTTATGTAAAAGGTTACACTCTCATGGGAAGCAAAACTGGCAGAAATACCACTTTAACCCATCTATTTCATTGTAAGAAGTCTGCATTTCGTCGTAAGAGAAATATGCTTATACCACGTGGCGTACATGGACAGATTAGACTGCAGTCGTAGTTCGCTCAGACACTGACTGGCCCGTGTGTATGACCTGATCAGGCTGCGTACACGCAGCCAGGTGTTGACAAGCGCAGTTTTGATATGCCCGAAGATTTTCTCAGAGCACAACTCAGCTTGTTACAATCGCAGGAGTGTTCACTCCAGAGAAAAGGTCAACGTGTTTGTGTGAGCTCACCGTGAGGTACGTTGTTGTCGTCATTTCTACCACACCAGAGATATCGTGTGGACTCGAAGTATGGGGACAAACAGTGTAGACCCAGATCAGACTGCTCCAAGAGCAGTCTGATAAGGATCTGCACCGTTTGTCCTTCTGCCGGGATCTTTTAAACACAAATAATAGTAAAGCAGTTAAGCATTTCCCCTCAATTCATGGACAATTACAGTAGTTCCTTGAGCTGACCCAATATCCAGTGTAAATTAGGTAATTAGCAACTTCGTCCTAACCCAGAGAACATCGCATATTTAAGGACAGTCGCGAATTTTTCTTCTTAAGATCTACATGTGCGCTGCTGAGGACGAGCAAAACGCCGTTTGAAGATTGTTGCTAATCCCGCAACGTACAACTGGAAGAAGCCCGCGAAAAGCGAAACAGTACTGTAGTTGATCAATGGGATATTCACACGAAATGGGAGATCCTTTTCCGAACAACCAGAGTGATTTTCGCTCGACGGACGTACTTTTGACGGCATATACGACGTCTTTAGCCTTCTTCGACTTCTTTGCGATTTTGTTGAATATCCTTCTCCTTTTAGCGATGAAGAAAAGTCAGCTTAACATCACTGAGAAACTACAGATTATCAAGACGGTGTTGCTAGTCCTGGCTGGGGCAATCTGTGTTCCTCTCGACATCTTTGCGGCTATCACTAACTGGTCCCTGATGATCAACGTTGGAAAAGGTGAGCATTCTAATCATAAAAATTACGCCTTAAGTTACAACATACAGATATTCTCAACTGTATGTTTTTTTTCTCTTATTGCACAAAATTATATTTACACTGAACGAATATTATAACCGTCTACTTTTCAAATTGCATTTTTTTTTCTGTCTTAGAACCGCGATAATTTCAAAATGCATAAAATCAGAAATCATGTGCTTGGTTATGGACTTCAGTTTAGCGATATTTTGAAATATCTTTGATGCATTGGCACAGTTTTGGGAAACTTTATCTAAAAACGCAATTATTTGAGAGAAAACGTTGCTTAAATGCAATTGTCATGCAGGTTAAGTGCGACTGTGAACAGTGTGGTCTACCAAACCAATAAACAGTAAAATGTCGAGATTTCTTAAAAGATGTAGTTTTCACGTTATTTTTAAAAAATGCATTATCCGAGAAATGAAATCAGATTTTGAAAATCGTATAAAACATCAAGTTGAAATCATTATATATACATGTAACTTTATAAACCTTGGCTTACAAGACCATATCCTATAGAGCCTGGTGAGTCCATGTTGCAACCGAAAATTGTCACCCATTTCGCACACTTCCGGCGGTTTCTGAATAAAACCTAAAATTTCAATTAATTGATATTTCTGAAATGAGTTTCATTCTTCTAAATGTTACAGAAGACACCCTGTTACGATGCTATTAATGCTGTACGGCCGATAATAACGTCTACAGAGCCGCACGATTTTTGTACCTGGATTATGTGTTTACAACTGAACTAATGGCTGGGCCGGGTAGCGCAATCGGTAGGGCACCTGACTCGTAAGTCAGAGGTCCTGGGTTCGAATCCCGGTCTGGCCACATACTTTCCTTTCTCCTTCCGCTGATTCAAGAAGGGCAGTTGTCAGTTACTGGCGAAAGTATGTGCACTTAGTACTGGTTAACCGCTTAGGAGGTCTAAGCCTGCCCAGGAATAGTGTGGTTAGGTTAACTGACCGTCCCGACATGACCTTAGTTGTTTGCCGTGGACGTTGAGCATCAAATCAACCAGCCAACTGAACTAATGGGATTTAACTTGCGACAGTGCATCGCGTCATTGCGTAGACCCAACGGCAAGTCCGATCGCATCAAAACTTTCATTATTTTTTTCATCTTTAATGAAGGTATTTGGTTACCACTTTGGGATAAGATTTGATTTCAAGAACTGATTGGAATCATTTTTACTATAGCAAAATATGTGACTTTTTGAAACGAGGGTACCATTTTTCGGCCAATGCAAGCGATATGCATCCTATTGAAATGAAATGTCAGAGAGTGGTTTTCCCCCTTCCCCCCGGAAAAATGGCTATAGGAAGGACGGCTATATAGTGGATTGTCCGGACCTCATAGAGCCACTTTCCCCCCATAGTCCTTTTCCCCTCACCGGGAAATTGGCTATAAGTGAATTTGGTATGGCTATTGGTATTTTGCGGAACGGAACAAAACGGAACGAAATGGAACAGAGACATTTTATGGAATTAATCGCATAACTTCAAGGGAGGTGATAAACGTGATTTATTAAAAAAAGTCAATATGCAAAAGCAACCATATTTTCATAATGATCAATACTTAATAATTTCAGGAACGAGCAGAGTGCGACTTCTTTCCATCGCAGATATCTATATACGTACACATACGCATGCAAAGCTTACAGGTAGATGCACGAACGGATGCTTTGTCTAGTCATGTTTGATTTAGCAGGGAGTTTATCACATTGAAAACCATAATCGGACGTGTGTCAAGGTGGTAGTCGAGCCCAATACTCCTGCATGAAAGGCGAACACTAGTCCAGGCACTCCGCTGCGCGCATGCACAGATTAACGATTGTACAAGCAAAAAAATATACAAATGTATGCACAAAACTACGTTCACTCATATCCGTTTTCTTGGCTAACATGGAAAAGCAAAATTCCTACCGGTTTTCCCAAAACTGAAAATAAGACAGACTGATGGACACATGAATGCGGGTCTAGCATCTGTTGTCCGTCGATATTTTACGGGCAGATACTCACATTTCTGTTTCAATCATGAACCTCACTTACAGTTGGAGAAGGAGCAAATTTCAACCCACAGCGTGTTTTCCTGCAATCATATTACCAGGGGGAAAATCCACTATAGAGGGGAAAACGGCTATGCAAAACACGTATAGGAGATTTTCCCCGGGGAAAATTGGCTGTATAGTCATATTTCCGGGGGGAAATTCTACTATATAGCCATTTTTCCGGTGGGAAATTCTAATATGGAAAAATCATAGTCAATTTTCCGGGGTGGGGGGGGGGGGGGGGTTACTAGGGGGGGGGGAAGCTACTCTCTGACAAAATCACTTGAAGAGTTTTGGCAAGGGGCTTACTTATGTATGCAACTTACTACTTTTGGCCACTAAGTTTTATTTGCAGAGTCAGGCGCCAAAATATAAAGTGGACGGTTATAATTTTCGTTCAGCGTATATGAATATTTAAGGTAAATAGAGGATATTTACTTTTTAAGTGAATGCGAAATATATTTCATCGAATGTTTTGAAAATATCAGCAATTTCACGAGTGCGTAGCACGAGAAAAATTGCTGGTATTTTCAACACACGAGATTAAATATTTTTGATATTTACCGAATTTAATTTTTTCATAGTGAAGAAACTGCGTACTAGCACTTCTACAGGTGTGAGCCAATTTGACATATACGAGTAATAAGGGAAAGATTCATTATCACTTAATAACTTCTTTTTTTCTTAACATATTTTTACATCACAAACGGTATCAGAAAGTAAAATTCTTCATCTTTAATACTGTGTTTTAATTTTGATTCTAGCACAAGTACAAAATGGTCTTTTTTGGGGTGATTTTCTAGAGGTACATAATTAATTAAAACAAATAACAAAATCTCCGTAAAACCAGTAGGGCACATGAATTCAACGACTTATTTCGAATCAAATTGATACAAAATGTTATGCATCACAAATAGATCAGATGAGAAGAAAGAGTATATTTTCATCTGGTATAAATTCTATTAGTCTAGGTAAATGATAAAATGGTCTTTTTTCAATATTTGTTAAAATTTTAGTTGATTTTTTTTTTTTGCCGGTGGTTTCCGTGCGTTTCCGTAAAATGCGACGCTAGGACACGACTCCGGCTTTTAGGTAATAGCTCCAGGCGGAGATTACCACGATAAGGTATGATAGAATGTTGTAGAAATGAATTTTCAAATGAATGAATTATTCAAAATGTAGATTTATCCAGTACTGTGTCTAAATTTTGCTTTAACTGAAAGATAAAAGTAAATATATTTAGTTTTTATTTTATTTTTCTGGTCCAGAGTTGCACTAGAGAACCATTTTGGTTTCTGATGTTAGAATAGAAACGAAACCGTGCTAGTGAAATACAATTAAAATTGATGCCGATATTCTTTGGTCTTATTAGCAATCATATGAAGAGCATAGGTCGGCTAACTCCTGTAAATTGGCGAAATAATTGGTATCACTGGTGCCGAATTGAAAGACACAATATAAAAATTATCTTATGATTGTATAATGTCAATTAGTAATGTCGGTATGTTTAGAAATTAAGCTTTTGTTCAATTCTTGCTCATTTATGTAATTATTAATGTGAGGCAAACAAAAATCCACACTATCTGCATAAGCAATATGCGGTTGAGTCTAAAACCCAAACAAAAGTTAGATTACAAATTACTAAATGAGGGTGAATTCCGGAAACTAAAGAAGAAAACCTGTGGTCCACGATAAGAGTTACAGTGACGAGAGGCTGATGGAAGGACGATAGTGACAGTTGTGTAATGGAACCCGTTTACGCCTGAACAGGTTTCCGCCTTCGGAAATCGAACCTGGGACCGCTAGATCAGCGGGTCAGCGTTTAGCCTACTGAGCTACAGGGGCTCCTCGAAGATAAAACTTTGGCGATCTCTAGCGATTTAATACCTATAATTTTGTTAGTAGGAAACAGAACACTTTATTTTTCTACAGCATTTAAGTTATGTTTTTTGCTGATTTTTTTTATATCTTAAAGAAAGTAAATTACTTAATTTACAAAGAAGGTCTACATGCATGTTTTTTTATTCATTTGTTTCATTCTTCTATTTAATGCATTATACAAATCCGTAATTCCAATGAAAATGTAATTATTGTATCAAGTTTGATCTCTCATGTTTATTATTATTTTAAAATTTATAATCTTATTTTGATCCAGTTTCATCAGTTTCATTTTATTTCAATTCAAATATTACTCAATGTCAATTAAATCAATGTGTGAATATACACTATTACTGACACGGCACGCGTATACTTAATTGAGTCGCGACACGAAAAAAATCAACAAAGTGGCATATGCGCATAGCAATGACTAAAATCAGCCTAGGCGTTCGCCAAGTCTGGTCAAAGTCTTTGCTGGTGGCATGGAGATAGCTTAGCTACCCTGAAAGTACACAGCGAAGACTCTGATCAGACTTGCCATATGCCCAGGCTGATCTGAGTCATCACGTAGTACATATGACACTTTGTGGGTTTTCTCGTATCGCGGTTCGACTGGATTAACGAAACGTAATAATGTATGAAATATATATGCCGCGACTCGCCGAAACTAACAAGGTGGCATGTGCACTTCGCGTAGATTCAGCAGTCCGAGCAGAGTCTTCCCTTTCCGAGTAAAGGGAGCTGAGAGTCTAAGCCCTCTCCATGCTGACAGCGAAGACTAAGATCAGCCTGGACACCAGCCCTTGACATGCGCTTACAAGATAGCATAGGTCTTAACTATCCCTTTGCGGACAGCGAAGACTGGTTAGATTGGGTGGATGCCGAGGCTGATCTGAGTCTTTGCTGGGCGTACATTCGGCTTTGTTCGTTTTGTCATGTCGTGGAAAAATCTGTTCTCTTTAACGATAAAATAAATGCATTATGTTTACTCACTCGTTAAATTATAGGTGTTTATCATCATGAAATTTTAACTAAACTTATTTTCACAAGCCTTTTTTGTTTTATTATTATTTTTGAATCAAAATTTTGTGCAATCAATCATATTTTTGCTTGTCTGTTCTAACAAAACCCTCAGTTTTACAATTGTGTGACATACAATTCATTTATTTATTTATTTATTTATTTATTGTTCTTGATAATGTTGCACTTAAATTCTATGTTTGAATCAAACATACATTGGGTCTTATATAATGTTTGAGAGAGAGAGAGAGAGAATTTTGTCACGTAAAATTTTGATAATCATTCATTATGATACTAAATGACATGAACTGTTAGTAAATAACCAAAAGCACCTCTTTTTCCCCCTTACTGGCTGCAAAAATCATTTTGGATTTCTGGAGCGTGACAATTCCTTTTAAGAACTAAACATTTTTGAATAATAATAATAATGATAATATAATTTTTCTTCTTCTTCTTCTTATTATTATTATTATTTTAATAAAATATCATCATCATGTGTTCTGAAAGCATCATGCAAAGGAAATCCAAAAGGTTTTATTACATTACCATAATTATTTTATGCATGAGTCTGACTATTCTAAGAGACTCATGAAATGTGATCAATATTCAATTAAAGTCATAAAGATAGATTTTTTATTATGATCGAGATAAGAATATTACCCTCAGGAAATACCTTGACACCTGCGATTATCGCATACTGTCGTTAAGTTTCGGAGATCAACCGAAAGATCTCTGGAGATCTACCTGTCTAAGACGAAACTCAATAACCTAGATGACGAAGTACGAGTATTCTGCCAGATGTTCCAACGGAAAACAGACCACTTAAAAAATAACCTTTTTCCTAGTGATTTCTCGTTAATTTTGCGGGGCTCAGCGCGGCCGCTTGCAGCTGCCGTTGAATTGACGTCGCATGCAAATAAGCGATGCATCAGCTCAAAACGTGACGTCAAATGCTTGATTTGACGTGCTAACGTCCATAGCATAATTTCAGACATAAACGCTACATGTCAGAAGTTTTCGGAAGGAAATAAATCCAAAATTGTCAAAAAAGCCAAGGTTTGCTACAGTGAAAATATTTATGGAAAGGTAGCCATTCTACGTTAAATCGCTACTGACAGTCGACTGATACATTAAACAGCCATTTAACGTCAAAATCGACAAAGACTCTATGCCACATTTTTCTCGACCGCAACTATTCATTGAAGGGGACTTAACTCAATTCTCGGATAGAAAAAATAAACAGGCTTAACACCCCTGGGATACTAAAATGTTTCGACAAAGACGAGCTTCCATATATTCTAAATCAATTGACATCACCTAGGGAGACCCGATACAAGGAAATCGGAGGTTTGAGAAACTCGAAGGTAAGTAAATGAAGATACACAGTATTGTACTGTACTTCATTTGCTTGATGACCAATGGTCACCAAACTATAAAAAGGTTTTTGCAAATTATTTTATCAAAGTATTCCCAAACTAAGTATACTCGTATTTGCGTTAGTGCAGTTAGTTACACAACTTGACAAACAGTCTGGAACTACCGCTAATACTGCCAACAGAACTCTAGCTAAGTGGGAGTATTTAGTGATAGGCATCAGCATAAAATGCATAGTATGGCCCTAATCTGAAGTGCTTCGACGAGATGATTTAAATGAGGAATCGTAATAGAAGTTTATAGAAGAACTACGAGAATATCGTACAATATTCATCAAAATTAGTATTCCGTCACATCTAGGACCATGGTGCCAGGTCGGAAGAAACTGACTTGAACAGAACTGACTTCATGGTATCTAGAGTCCGAATCACAGACACATCCTTCACTTCTAGTTGAAATTGTACGAAATATTGAAATAGCTTAACCCATTGATGACAAATGGGATTTTACTTGGTTCTTTGAGCGATCCAGCTCTAGTGTAAGGGGTGTCACGTTTAATTTATTTATACTCATTTATCTTTTAAAATCCAATACTAAAGGCAAACAGTGCAGACCCTGGTCAGATGCAATTTGTGGCATCTGAACTTTGGCTTCACTGTTATTTTTTGCAATGTCAATGCCAGCCTTTCTGCTTTGAATCGTTGACTTTGAAGTGCCATATTAGCGTTGGTTAAATAGCGCTGTATTAAATAGAATAGACGCCAAGCTGATTACAGGGACTAATAACAAGATATTTTCTGAATTCAGTAGATTGTCACTCGGAGTTCCTCATATTATAAATATGATAATACTCCGAGCTAACAACATCATTCATCCGAGATTTCTTTACCCTAAAAATATACATCAAACTTCCGTCTCGGTAAAAAGACAAGCTTCCTATCAAACTGAAAGCTGATAAAGTGTTTGTCACTCACAAAAACGCCATCCTTTTCGACAGCAGTATAATTTTTGGCAGAAAATATCGCTTTATTCAGAATGAAATGGTTTAGTTCTATTCAACCTTGAAAATTATAAAATTTCCAGTTGGTACAAAATTTGAAATATTATAAACAACATGTCAGTAAAATTACTATCGCCCATGCTTTCTTTGTCATTATTATTTAATATTTGCCTACGTACAAAAGCTCGTGTCTCAAGGAAATACAACGAAATGAATACCGACCCTATTCCAACCGCTTCCGTGTCTTTACCTCCGAGTTTCTCGAACATCCGATTCCTTGTTTCCGGTTTCTCTGGGTGGATATGCACTCAGCTACCTTATGCATCATTGATTTTCAGACAAGTTATCACGCCGACAGGTCGGTTTTGATTCCCGTGTGAGGCGAACATTTATCATTTTTGTCGCACCTGCTTTAGCCGTCCGTCCACAATTACGTCGACCCTAGCGTTCGGGTCCATTATTCTCAATCTATGATACCTACATTCATCAAACCTGGTATAAAGTTTCTACTTAGAATGGTCTCGAGGAACCTTGAACTTATTTTGACCTTTGACCTATTTTTCATGCTCTAATGACTTCATAAAATTCTGTGCCGTCCGTCCATCCACAATTACGTCGACCCTAGCGTTCGGGTCCATTATTCTCAATCTATGATACCTACGTTCATCAAACCTGGTATAAAGTTTCTTCTTAGAATGGTCTCAAGGAACCTTGCACTTATTTTGACCTTTGACCTATTTTTCATGCTCTGATGACTTCATAAAATTCTATGCCAAAAAATATGTTAACCCTAGTGTTTTAAGTCCATTTCTCTCCATCTATGATACCTGCAATCTTCATACCTGCTATAAAGTTTTTTCTTAGGATGGTCTAGAGGAGTGTTTCCTTTATTATGACCTTTGACGTATATTTCATGCTCTGCTGACTTAGTAAAATTTTACGTCAAAAATTACGTCAACCCTAGAATACTGGTCCATTTCTCTCAATCTATGATACCTACGGTCATCAAACCTGGTATAAAGTTTCTATTTAGGTTGATCTAGAGGATTGTTGCACTTATTTTGACCCATATTTCATGCTGTGCTGACTTCGTAAAATTTTACTTACAAAATTAAATTGATCATTGAAGTCCATTTCTCTCTGACAATCTATGAGAGCTAGAATCATCAAACCTGGTATAAAGTTTCATCTTAGAATGAACTTGAGGATTAATGCACTTGTTTCAGCCCTTGATATATATTTCACGTGCTACTAATTTTGTAAAAGACCTAGTGTACACTTTCCTCTAACCATGGTATGTACTACTGAGAAAGCATAAGGCAGGTGCGACATAGCATTCCGCGGAATTCTTGTATTATTTCTTATTTGTTATTTTTTCATGTATGGGAAAAATAAGGGTCAAAACACCCACCCCTATACTGCACCATTTTTTGACACATAACTGACAATAAGCTTACAATATCTGCTTTGTCAAAGATTTTGTTTCGAAAATTGCAAATACAAGATGCATTGTTGTAGTTCATGTTGAAGTACTTTCCACTCAACAAGCCCTTTCAACTGTCGCTTTCTGTGGCATACATTCACAACATATATAAGTGGTTAATTCGGTCAAGGGGTGGAAGAAAAGTTGGGGAGAGGGAGAGCAGAATATCCCAGGCCCATAAAGTCTAAATGAAAATGGGGGTTCTACTAGTTTTAAAAGATCACTTATGCGCATAATCATTCTAGGGCTCACCGCTGTACATACGCATTTCATCATAGTCATTCGACCATGCACTTTGTTACCTGAAATAATTTGACTGCTGTATTTTCAATGTTAGAGCGAAATTTTGAGTCTTTTTAGCGCGACTTTGCGAAGCAAAGACATGCTTATGCTATACCCTTTTTGTGTGGCCGCGGGCGTGTGCTAGTGCGCGTGCGCCTTTGTAAAAATATTCACCTGTTGCGTTTAGCTCAGTTTTTAAGTAACCGTAAGGACTAGAGTCTTCAAACTATCTAGGGAAGCTCCACTGAAAGCAGTGATGCATATCGGGCCATCGCTTTTATATTACGGTTGACTGAACATAGAAAAATCACCTGTTGCGTTAAGCTCAGTAGCCGCAAGGGCTAGGGTCTTCAAACTTGCTCCATACCCAGCAGGCACATCACGTCAAAATGACGCCGGAGTGACGTCGATGCGACGTCATTACGTCGCATCGACGTAAGTACGACGTCATTTCGACGTCACGTGCCTGCTGGGTAGATACATCTCAGGAAGATCCACTGCAAGCAACGACGCATATCGGGCCATGACCCATATTTTACGTTTGAATGAACTTAGAAAAATATTTATCTTTAAGATTTTTAAAAAAATCAGTAGTGGAAATCAGATTTTCAGTACTGGAGATTGTTGGTACTTTCTGCCCCAAGTCTAACTCTTTGGAACACTAAAGTAGCATTCAGTGTTTCTAATGAAATATGTATCGAAAAAGACTAAAAGTCAGGTGGAAAAGGTAAACATGTCTTAAATTACAAAATAAAAGTGCCTTAAATGCTTTTAAGAGAGTCCTTTAAAATCAAACATTTTCAGGAGGAGATCCCCATCCCCCTACCCCACCCCACCCCCCAATTATAGGGGAGAACTCCCTCTCAAGAGCCGGGCCGCGTAGCGCAATCGGTAGGGCACCTGACTCATAAGTCAGAGGTCCTGGGTTCGAAACCCGGCCTGGCCACATACTTTCGTTTCGCCTTCCGCTGATTCAAGAAGGGCAGTTGTCTGTTACTGGCGAAAGTATGTGCACTTAGTACTGGTTAACCGCTTATGAGGTCTAAGCCTGCCCAGGAATAGCGTGGTTAGGTTAACTGACCGTCCCGACATGACCATAGCTGTTTACCGTGGACGTTAAGCAAGAAATCAATCTATCAATCCCCTCTCCTGCTCTTCCCCTCGCACATTCGGTGCTTGGCTCATGCATTCAACATGAGCTGACCCCCTGAAAATCAGGGCGCTCGATCCAGCCCTGCAATTCGTTTAATTATTTCTTCATAACTACATCAAAAGTAGCATACATTTTCTTTTAACGATGATTTCTACTACATGTACACTTGAAGCGCAAGGCAGGTGCCGAGAGGACAGGGTGACGGAAGCTAAACTAGCGCCAGCGAACGATATCATACATCATCTTTATGTCGCATAAACGTTGTTTGCCATCTGGGTGGTGAAGGACCATGATGGAACACTGAAATTCTAGTTTAGTATGCAAGTTATCTGGTTTGGTCAATTTTAGATCGAGACAGTATTATCCGGTTGACAAGTGTTGTCACGCTGACTTTATTTAGCACGCGCAGATGGCTAGTAGCATGTACATGTAGAACCTCATGCATGTAACACAAAAGTATTAATAGTGACCACTTTACATGGTATGAAAAGGCGTTTTCAACCTCTTTGATGGACTTAGTCTCCGACTGAAAATCTGTTATTTACATTTTCCTGCGGGACAGCTCGGCATCATTCGAACGGCTACCCAGCGGACACATGGCGTCAAAATGACGTCGTACTGACATCGATGCGACGTCATAACGTCGAAGCGACGTCATTTCAATGTGATGTGCCTGCTGGGTGCTGAGGAGATGGATGAGTGGTTGAATGATTTGCGGTTTTACGTCTTTTTTTCCAACAGTATTACCGTCATATCTGGACGATCGGAGGGTGATAATGAAGGCTGTGTACAATGGAACCCCGTTTGCGGCTGAAAAGATTTCCGCCTCAGCAGGAATCGAAAATGGGACTGCTAGGTCAGCAGACCAGCGCTTAACCTACTGAGCTACCAGGGCTCCACACTAATAAAAAATAGGTGGAATTCTAGCACTACATGTATCAATATGCATGGTCTTGCCTAGATTAAATGTGAGCTGCGAAAACATGGCTTGGCGATTCATGAAAGCTAATCTATATCTGTTTTAAACTTTATACGATGGTTCTTGTTGTGTGTGATCATCATTGTTTATACATCACAAAATACAAATTAAAAAAGAACAGAAGTTTATCACATCAGGGTATCGAACCTGAGTCGCCTGCGTAGTAGGCAAAACCCACATCCATCACGCCACGCCCACTACCACGTGGATTAGTGAAACTAGAGAAAGTGAGCAGGGGCTCACATATACCCCCTACCAGTGTCCATCCAGGGCATGACCCCAGTACTTAGATGAATTATATCAAATGTAATGTTATGCAAATATCAGGCATCAAACAAAGATAAGAGCAATTAAAAAAGTTTAATGCAAAACTTGGACATAGCGGCTCCTAATAGTTGACACCCCGGCCCCATGAGCAAACCCAAATGCTTCTATAGACATTTCATATGAAATGTAATGATACAGAGATATCGGCAACACTTAATGAAAAGGATCTGAAATATGGTTACAGAGATATGAGCAAAACAAAAGGTGTATAACAAAACTTTGGCTTACTTTAAGCCCAAATTATTGATCAATGGCCTTACCAGAGGCCTGAGGGGCCTGACCGCGGGGGCTGTGAGATATTGCACATCAAAGGCAATGCTATAGAAATAGCAGGAACTAAATATAAAAGAATCTGACAAATGATTACAGAGATATGAGCAAAACAAAGGTTTAACGCAAAGCTTTGACGTAATTTAAGTCATAATTATTGATCCCTGGCCCTGCTCGGGGGCCTGATCCCAATACTTAAGCATTTCATGTCATATCAAAAGTAATGCTACATTATCTAGATATGAAAACAATCTAACATGTGGTTAATATAGCAATCAAAACGGTTTAACACAAAAATTTGTTGTAACCTAAGTCCTATTCATTGACCCCTGGTCCCACCCAGGGGCCTGATCCAGGCATTAAGATATTTCACATCAAAGGCAATGTTATAAAGATATCATGAACCAATAATGAAAATATTCTGACCAGTGGCTACACAGATAAAGGTTTAACGCTAAACTTTGACGTAAAAGTTAACTAACGAACGGACGAAGAAACGAAGGAACGGACAAACAAATCGACGGACAGCATACTAAAAACTACATACCCCTGACATTCTTCGTATGCCGGGGTATAACTGGTTAACCATGTTAAGTTAGGAATTCGTACTCGATTGTACGCCGTTTCCTTTTGCTGAAATAGGGTCCCACTATTTCCCGGTACTTCTACATTTGGCGCACCCTACTACAAGATTCTCGCCAGCATCCCAAATGCATGATCTTTATAGCTTATTAGCTTATCTTGAACACGTTATCTCGCCCTATACAAGCAATTACCCGAGAGGTCACCTAACAAAAGTTAATAGCACTGAAACTCACCTGTTACAAGCAATCACCTAAACATAAGGAAAAAGCTGTCAAACTCGCCCTTTACCTACAGCTTCAACAAAGTCCAAGAATACAATAAAATTAACTTGTATTGCTGCCAATTTTCTACTGTACCACTTGCATCCTACAGATTCATTGCTAAGGGACAACCACTCAAGCTTTTTCAAAAGTTAAACATGTTAAATATCTAAATATAGGTAGACGTGTGAGACACGACAAGGCAAAACCATCGGACTGGCATATGCGTCCAGCGAAGAGTCAGACCAGCCTGGGCATTGATACAGTCTGATCAGTCTTCGCTGTCGGCGTTGGAAGCAGCTTAGACCCTTAGTTTCCCTTTACCTAATGTGGATGCCCAGGCTGATCTGTGTCTGCGCCGTTCGCACATGCCACTTTGTTTTGTCATGTCGCGGCTCGTATACGCACTCTTTTACTATGTATGGAAGGCAGTCGTGCAATAGTAAGAAATTGCTGTCAACGATAATTTGCATTTATTATATTAAGCAAGTTAGAATTTTGATAAAAAAATGAAGAGTGAAGAAAAATCCCGGCGAGCTATACATATAATATTAGTATCATTAGAAAGCTCATTTTCTATACTTTCAGAAAAAATCAGAGAAAAGATTCTTTCTTTCAAAATAGTTTTCTTTTTCGCAGTTGAAAACGGCTGGCCGGATTATACAATTCTTATAAAAGTTAGCACTGAGCCCCCTGTCACAACCAGACATGGCCGTGATATGTCAGAAAGATTGTTGATAGCGACATCACGTTAAGCCCATGTATACGGTATTAAAATACGACATTTCAACACAGCACCAAAGGGAAAACGACTTTTGCGGCATGTCGTCATAAAATCTATCTTTTGAAGAAATAAATACTTGTGTGAAAAACCAGGCTTTCAGAATATATCAGGGAATCTTATGTGTCTTTATCAGGAACAGTTTGACGAAGCATAAATTAACGATTTCCTATCTCGCGCCATTGTGTAAAGACTATCGATATCAGACAGGTAAGGGCGTAGGAGTTGTCTCCTTTTCAAATCAAAGCTGGCCATGAAGTTAAGAATTTGTTCCATGTAAACGCGAAATGTTTGCCAACTTGACTTTCTTTGTTACTGTTCCTGTGACAAAGAAACTTTGGTCGTGTGAACGTGGCTTAAACTGTTTCGAAATGCTAATAGTGTAGCGGGATATGACCAAAATAGTTCACTTTGTGATACAAGCACCAAATTTGGTAAGCAGGCTCCCTAGGAGGTATGTTTTACAAAAATAACGTTGGCCACCAAAAAAAAAAATATTTTCAAGATGGCCGCCGTGAATAAAAAATATACCTTATTTTCTGTGTTCATAATACACAAAGTCAAAGACTACGCCACATTAACTTGGGAATAATCCACTTGAAATTGATAATTCTAATGCTTATAACTAAGTTATCATATGTCTTAGCATAGCCTTTACCATAAAACAAAAGTGGCTTCATTAGGCAAAAACTGTCCGATTATAATTGTTTTACAAATATACTATAGTATAAAACAGTTTTCATGATGTGAGGCAAATTTATTGTTAGTCAAAGACTAAAGAAGTAGACAACAATTGGAACTTTAGCAAAATCGACCGGATTTACCGCCATTTTTAAAAGTCGACGGCCATCTTAAAAAAGGTGGAATCATAGGTGGCCAACGTTAATTTTTGATAGCCACACAGCAGATGAAGGTTTTTGCAAAAGATGGTGTTTGTATCACTATCTGAACTATTTGGTGTTTTTTCTTTTGCCCTAATCCGCTACACGAAATAAAGCGAAATAACGCGAAATAACCTCCCTTAAAGTTCTGATGATCTTAACTTTAAGGAATGATTGTAGCCCTTGACTCTGCTAAGGCTGGTGCTAGGGGCCGTGGCCAGTGTTGCACATGTCATTAGTGATCATAGATATATTAGAGAGAGAGAGAGAGAGAGAGAGAGAGAGAGAGAGAGAGAGAGACCCTTTCATGCAGGGTCATTGAGTTTACATTGTTCCATATTTACATTCTTGGTGTATTTACTGAAAATCCCTATATTAGTAAACCATTGGAACGTAATGTACAGTGGGAACGCGTATCCATGGCGGAGTGATATTTTCATACAGATAGCAACGAAAAAACATTCTAAAATTCTGAGACTCAGATTCAATCGACGTACGTGTCGCAATTTCAGTGATGCTTTGTCGGCGAATCAAACTACACATAGCCGAAAATAATATATAGTTTTATTCCTTACATCTTAATTTAATTCTCTATGCCTTTAAGAGCAGAGCTAAACACCGAGATATTCGGCAATCGAACGTTTTACGTGATCATGTAAAGACGACTCTTATCCGCCAACTTCAACAGCAATTTTCAAAATAAATCGACTTTCTCCCGTCGGCGGACATTTGCCATGAAAAACCATGGTGTCTGCCCTTTCTCCATTATAAAAATTAAGTTATTCGGTGTGTGGGACAATTTCCTTTGCAAAATAATGTTTAGGTACCCTATTCATTTTCTAAAAAAAATGGCGGAAATTTTACCTGATCGATAGACAGCAAAATAATCTGTAATAAATTCAAACATTACGGAAATGTTCTTGAATCCTGAAATCCGACAAACGAAGGGGGACGCATTTTGTAATTCAACATACAACAATATTTTTTTCTGTACTTTCTTCAGAATGATTGGGAAAAGAATTCTGATCAGTAGCCAACACCATACTGTAAACAAATCGATCGATTTATGACAGGTGTGACGCAATTACATAACTGCGTCAACTGTTTCAGCTTTCGCACTTATAAATTTGCAAACAGTGTAGATCCAGATGAGGTGGCTCATAATGAATTCTCATCTTTACCCTCATCTGAATCTATACTGTTTGCCATCTAGTATTCGAAGTCTAAATATGATATCGTTTGGACGATGTTTTTTTTTAAATTTTGCAGACATAAATTTTGTCGTCTGCTTTTTGACGCATTAAGTGTTAAAAAATCCAACAGGTAAGCATATTTATGGGTTATTTTTAATTTCAGGTTCAGCAGAGGATGTACTACTCTACACCAGTCCCGCTTTGTTTCTGGCGATCGCACTTGTCCGACTTAGAGTCTTTAAGAGTACGTTCAACCCGCAAGTGTTTGACAGCGCCTACGCCCCTGTGCTTCTGATAATGTGCATGGTGCCAACCCTCGTCTGTATCATAACAAGGTTACCATGGCACTTTTCCTTAACAACATCAGAATTACAGACTAAAGGAGACTTATATTTCGACATCTGCAGTCTTTTTGTGACTAGCATGCTACCCATCACCGTCGGTATATATATTTACTGGAAAATCTGTCGCAAATTAGCTAAACAACGGCTCGGTGAAACTGTTAGAAACCATGATGCCAGGTCTCCCAACGCCATCTTCGCTATACATATGATGAAGGAGTCGATGATGAAGAGTATTATGTACGCATGCGTGACGACAGCAGTCACCTGGTTGCTCGTAATAGTAGCAAAAATTTCAAGTATCCTTCTGTCCACGCACTTTCAATGGTTTCTTGCTTATTTTAAAGTCTTGATAATTTTCATGAACCCACTTTGCGAAGGAATTTGCCTGAACAGCAAGAAAGAAAATATTGCGTTACTGTACCGACGCCATTTTAGATTTAACAGAGTCAACATCCGTAATCCAGAATCGACAGCGGAAAAAACTTTCGATACTGGCATAGAAATGAGGAGCAAACCAGAGCTTTCCCTCTTTGTAGTGGACGAAGAAGAAGAAAAATCATCTCCAAGTAAATCAGAGGAAATGAATAGACCCCGAACAGAAGTTCTGGCTGTTAATACTGTCTCTGATACACCTGGGCAAGGTTTGACGGTTTGCTCATTTTCAGAGAATTGTGCAAGTAGGGCATGTATGACAGAGAAGCTGGTTGGTGGCCTACATCCGAGCAGGAGTCCAAGCTTGCCGCACACTTCAAATCAGACGGAAAAAGAGTCTGCACCGGAAGCATCGATGGCAGAGGTTAAAACTTTGTCCTTGAAAAGCTGTGACACTGTGATTCACCCTGCCTGTTTAACGCGACACAATTCAGACGGAACCTGTAGAATAGGTCATCTATCACCTACAACAATAAGAACTAAAATTGCTAAATTAGGACGAATGCGCTCTGAACTGTCGTTCAGTCCGGATCAGTTTCCTGATGAGCGCGAACGACTATCTCCTTATCCGTACTCGTCATCCAAGCCATACAGCCTTGACCTCCCCACGCGTATGTTGGCTGGAATTTCAATGGAAAACTTCAGCGAGAAGTGCTACGCTCAACAAAGTAAAGACAGAGAAGAAACGGAGTCAACGGTCTCTGATATAGGAAGTTTCCATAACACGCCTTTATCGCTTTCGCGCCATTCGAAGGACACACTTTTTTCAACTGACATGAACGATGATTCTCAAGAAAAGACAAAACAAAATACTGCCAAGACAAATTCCCTGTACAGACCGCGGCGGTCATTGAACAGTCGTCAAGTTCCAGGAAACGGTTATCCGTCCACACGCTTAAACAGGGTGAATAACGACGGAACTGCACAGTCAGATGGCTTATCAACCTGTGGCTCGTTGGAATTCCAGTATGCCCGGAGAGGTCACAGTCGACGTGGATCGAAACTGTCACAACAGGGCAGTATTTATTCAATAAGTTCATTTTGTCCAAGCTTAAGGTCGGTCACATCAATTACATCTGGATATACTAATCTGTTTGAGGACACGTTGTTTCAAAACTGTCCAAGTACCAAGAGTGCGACTTCCCTTGGAAGTCAAAAGAAACTTTTAAGCTCTCTTAGCGATTACTTTTAAGGCAAAAGAACACATCTTTAGGGGAAGGAACTCTGACGTTTTCAGTTTGGCCTCCCGTCTCAATGGGGGTCTACTCTTGAAGGAAAGAATTTGCTGCTTTAAGTGTAGATCCCAAGGGTGTGCAGAGAAAAGAACAGAAGTCACTAATGTTGTTCCCTGTGGTAAAAATTGAGAGAGAGAGAGAGAGAGAGAGAGAGAGAGAGAGAGAGAGAAATCTGAAATGATCCCGTACACCTATGAACTTTAGAAATCTTCAGCTAAAAGACAAACTGTTACAAAGGAAAGATTGAAATGTATTCTTAAGAAACCTGTTTCAATTATCAAGACTGTTGATAGACGGAAGTAATCGCCACAGGCTTGTCGAAGAGCAAAACTTGTGTCAACATTACCCATTTTCCTTCTTTTGAATGTGTTCTCTCTTCTTGGAGGACCACTTTAAGATTTTAGTTTGACTTCACTGCAGCTAGTGTTGTGCCGTGTGTGTGGCCGTAAAACTTCATCCAGTACATCATCCATAGTGCAGATTATATTTTATGTTTGTTCTTTGAGATCAGAGCATATATTGTGTGTACAAGGGGCATTTCAGAAATAATGTAAATGATCTCAGGGTAACCTATTGGCTGATATTTAGCAGTGGTTTCATATATCATTGGAAAGGTAAATAGCATATATTGTGTGTACAAGGGGCATTTCAGAAATAATGTAAATGATCTCAGGGTAACCTATTGGCTGATATTTAGCAGTGGTTTCATATATCATTGGAAAGGTAAATTCAAGTGCTTTAGAATGGTATGCGTTAAAAGAATTTCTAAGTCACCCATGCATGACAGCACGTGCTTATACGTCATAAGGGTGTGGATACTGGAAATTGCACATTTTCACTAAAAGTCTCTTGTGTTCTCTTGCTGTTTGTTCAATGAGAAAATGATATATTTTAAAGATAAAACACGTTATACTGTCCTTTAAATGCAACATAATAAAGTTATACAGAAATCATTTCCAGATTCTACACAAGTAACATAATAAACGAGATTTTTGTCTCTGCTGTGTGTGGTTATAGATGCAAAGCTATTATAAATGCATTATATCAATAAACTGTTATTGTGGACTTATTCACATCCAATTTCAACAAATGACAGACATTTTATTACTGAAATGATTAGGCCACTATATTACGTTACGACTGGCATCAAATCACTAATGAAACTGGATGGTACATGTGCAAGCACCTCGCCGGAAGTTACAAAGTAGTATCAATTCATGTAAAATATAAAACAATAAAATGAAATTATCTTCTAATAAAAAGACACAGACTAAATAAATTTAAATTTGTTTAATGTCAAAAATTAGAGGGACATATTGAAGGAAAAATTCATACATAAAGACTTGAAAGACTTGTTATTTTATATGGCAGACTGACATTGAAATATGAGGGTGGGTTGGGAAACTTATTTTATCATATGACGTCGCTTCTGAGAGTGTAATAAAGCCATGCATTAAAAACGATAATCCACTAGTGGATTAAATATGCAAATTACGTCGTAACATTATACGTTGACGTCCATAAAAACGTCGCGTTTTCTAATGGCGAAATCGTGACGTTTTAGTGCAAAATTTGCTAATAAAATGCGATTTTAGTGTCATATGATAAATAGAATCTTGCATTCGTGCTCGTGTATTATTGAATTTATTAAACTCGTTGGGGAAAACGATAAGATGCTCGGCAAAGCCTCGCTTCTTATCTTTTTCCCCAACTCGTTTAATAAATTCAACAAGTAGATGAGCAGTCATTTAAGATCCTCTGTGTAAAAATTCAGGCTGGCCACTGAAAAAAGAGCCTAAAGTGCTCTCAAAGATTATTCGAGCCGCGACGCGAGAAAACCAACAATGTGGTTGTGCGCCCAGCGCAGACTCAGATCAGCCTGGGCAGTCCCCCAGTTTCACCAGACTCTTCGTTAAGTGCTAAAAGGGTAGCTAAGGGTCTAAGCTACCTCCATGCGGACAGCGAAGACTCTGATCAGACTGGGCGGATGCCCAGGCTGATCTGAGGCTGTGCTGGGCGCACAACCACATTGTTGGTTTTGTCGTGTCGCGGCTCATTTACAACAGAAAACAGGCATGACGAATTAAATCTTCTTTATTTTTTGTTTCATATTTGTCATCAAACATTCACTTTCACTTAAAGACAGGAATGGGACTATATAAGGAGGATTAACTTCCACAGTGTCATTCTGTCTCTTGATCTCATAGTGTCAACACCTCCAGTTAGCCAATAAAATCATCAGAACTATTAATTCTGGTCCACTATTGGTTGACTAAATTTTCACACCTTTACCTATACAGGTAACATTGTTATGAGCTGGGAACCAGACCCCCCGGCAGAGAAGTCCTGTCTTTAAATTGACCCCAAAACCGAAGTTTAAACAACTATGTTTACATTTCAATTTAGCACAGGAAGTGACGTCATCAGAAATGCGCATGGTTCTGTGATTAGCTTATCTTGCAAGGTAAATCTAATGCTTTAGCAAAGCTGATACAATTTTTTTTTATACTGAAATATTTTCAGCATCACAGATAATATAGGAATCAATCAAGAGCTACTTGTATCCAGAGTTAAATAAATATGAATTTGTCTTCACATAAATATTCCGCCCGTTTCTTCCCAGTGCCCTTACCCTAACAACAATTGTCAATGTATATTTTGAAGGAAAAAACAGTGACTCAAATTTTTTGAGTGAAGGCCATTTGGTAATATGTAAACCTGAAAGTCAAAAATCGGTCAACATTCCTAGGAGTTGCAGACTCATTTACACTATGTCTGAAATACCCCTCGTATGAGAGAGATTGTTTACATGAGAGAGAGAGAGAGAGAGAGAGAGAGAGAGAGAGAGAGAGAGAGAGAGACACACAGAGAGAGAGAGAGAGTTGTTCAAAGGACAGAGAGTTGTTCAAAGGTACCGTTTGTATAACACCTCAATATTGAATGGCCAGTCTAATCAGAGTCTTAGCTGTCTGCATGGAGCTAGCTTCCCCCCCGTTTACACTATGTTCCCGGTGGCCACGGCAGTCCTGTTTCAGACAACCGTGGACGAAACGGAGTGACCGTGAGACAACGTAGGGGAACGGTATTGACTAACGTATCTCGCCGTGACTACCGTGGACTACCGTGGACGCCCGGGCAAATTTTAAGTCAGACTTAAAATCTGCCAAGGTCGTCCCGTCGAAGATGACCTACTTTATAGAACGCAGTAAAACGGGGTGAACGCAACGAAACTTGACAATACGTTACAGACCTTAATAAAACTTGGACGGTGTCCGTAGCAAGACGTGAAGCAAGAGTATGACCTGGCGACTTACGATTCTGTGAAGTTGTGTTACGGTCTGCCACGTTTAGTTCCCATTTAGCTGCGGTTGTTTTAGGGTGGCTGCACGTTTTATCCAGGATTGCTACGATTTCTCACGGACTTCACGGCGAGCTACGGTGAACGTTAGCCGTTTCGTCACGTTCTATCACGATATGTTACGGCGTATTACGGTTTACCTGAAGTTCTGCTACGTTCTGACAAGGTGCGCGCAGGCGCACAAGAAGTATAAAACTGTCAAGCCGGCAGGGACGTTTCATTCGAGTGGCAAACACCGACGAGTGCAGACATATTATTTTTTCATAGCATAAGTAATGCCACCAAAGAAGGCAAAGCAGGCATTTCGCAATTGCGCTTGTTGAGTTATAACAAGCAATCATTTTATAGAGGATGGCTTGCAAATAATTTACTTACCTGTGTCTGGTCCCTGTTCTAGAGTTCCCAGAAAGCACCTGAATCGATTAGCAATGATCCCAAAAGCGTTTTCAACCACAATTCGTCCACGGGATATGCGGTAATTGTAGATAAGGCTTTCTTTCGACATAGCTCTTCTTGAATACGGTTTCATTAAGAAGTTTCTTTATGCAAATGCGTCATCTCCCAGGATGAAGTAGGGTACGTCCTGATTCTGGTCATCATTAGGCAGAGGGCAAGGTGGTGGCAATCCTATACGATCTTCTTCGAGAAGTTCATAGAGCTCTGAGTCGTTAAAGATTTGCGCATCTGACATGTGCCCCACCCCACCAACTTCAATCCATATGAAACGGTACTGGGCATCCACCAAGGCAAGGAGAGGAACGCTGAAAAAGCCTTTGTAGTTATGGTATAATGATCCTGTGTTAGGTGGCTTGCTGATAGCTATATGCTTTCCGTCGAGGGCCCCTATCGCGTGTGGCACATTCCACCTCTCTTCAAACTCCTGAGCTATTACTCTCCATTCATCGGGCGTCACAGGAACGGTGAACACTTCTTCCTTGTAGGCGTCAACGATGGCCTTACAAACTTCTGGCACCATATAGCAGATGGATGCCTTACTGCACCTGAATGCATAGGAGAGTGATGCGTAGTTGTCCCCAGTAGCCAGATGTCGCAGTGTCAAAGAAAGTTTCAGTCCAGGTGGCAGAGCATTGCAAAACCTCGTGTCCTGTTTCTCAATTGCTGGCGTTATTCTTTCGAGAATCTCGTCGAATAGCTCTGGGGGCATTCGTAGGTAGTTCTGAAAGGCATTAACATCCTTGGTACGCAGCTCTCTTGTAATGAATGTTGTGTAGTGTCCGAACTGCTGTCGCCTTTCTTCCGACAACCATGCCCGCACCCACATTGACCTCGGTCTCCTTCCCCGCCTCCTGCGCCATCTATCTACACCAACCATTTCTCTCTGCAGCTGCTGACGGCATTCCTGCTGACGCACAGATCGAATGTATGCGCCCAGCAAACATACAAATACGAAATCATCTTCGTCATGCACATTCATGTTCTCTCATTGAAGGTTCAGAATACACTGCCTGTTGCAGTATTTTGTCGCTGTTTTTGCCCCCCGCCCCCCCCCCCCCCCCACACACCCGGAGGTCACGGGTAACCGTAGTGGACCTTAATAGAACTTAATAGAACTTGACAGAGGTGGTAAGCCTTGATTGTTTCGCGACAAAACGTGAGAGGTCCCATCAGAACGTAGCAGACCTTGAGGAAACGTACAGGCGTCCGTGACATACCGTGGACATAAACGTAGTGCACCGTCCGATCTCCGGGGCTTCGGTGGCTCATTTCAGCCCACGGCGTGTACCGGATACCTTGATAGACCGTAAGAAAACGTAACGATACTTAACAGAACTTGAGCACCAAGACAAAAATGACCAAAATCCCACGGCGCGCTACGTTTTAGGCTGCCGTGGCTGCCGTGGTCGCCGGGAACATAGTGTAAACGTAGGGTTCGACCCTTATCTACAATGTACCTCTTAAGCGCATAACGCAGGAGAAGAACTAAATAAGCATTTATGCTTTCGTTCTGATCCAATTGTTTGTATCATGTTTATATTGTGATCATGTACAGTTTATGATACAATAAATATGTTTAAACTAAGCGCATAACGAAAACTCTAATCAGACTGGGCGGATGCCCAGGCTGATCTGAGTCTTTGCTGGGCGCTCGTGCCACTTTGTTGGTTTTGTCGTGACGCGGCTCAATTATTAAGAAATGGGTTTTCTATTATATGTAAACTAGCCTTTCAATGTTGTCATAGAAAAAAAAATGGGAAAAAAGAAAAGACAAAAATGTGAGCCGTAACGGAAAACAGAACAGTCATGTTGGGGCATTCATGTGATTAAGATCTGATGCGAGATAAGGGTTCACACAAGATTGAAATGACGGGCTTTTGATTAAAATAATCCAGGTTGAGGGCAGATGCTGGTCGAGAGTTGGTCTGGAAGGCGATGACCAAAACCATGTGCTATATTTATCACAGATGTTGTTTTATGCCCCACAACACAGAAGCGGCGGGGCATAGTACAGTACCGTGCCAATAAGTGAGTCAGCTTTTTCTAAAAACCCATAGACTTACATGTATTTTTCAGTACGCAAGAAAATTAACTGTGTTAACTCTGCTTGAAGGATTAAACTTAAAACCATACCGTTAGAAAGCTTAATGATTATGGCAATAGAAATGTATTTTATTTATATTTTTATTAACGCATATTTAAACTTTAGTATTTTAAATGCGGTTGGTCCGGAATTTTGTCCGTTTTTCGACGACGTTATCATTGACGTCAATGGGAAATTCGTGTTTCTAAATGTTCAGCGTTGTATAAACTGTTGTCTTTCACAAACTAAAGACTCTACAGTAGGCTGATAGATAATTTTTGTAAATTGCCTAGTTCACCTACCTTTCTAACAATATATATTTTAATGCGATCTGCTGAGCAGACGAAGCGCAATGAATTTTCTTGCACACTTACAAATACATATAAGTCAATGGGATTTTGAAAAAGTTGACTCACTTTTGGCACGGTACTGTATTATACCCTGCGAAACTTTTAGTGTCCGTCCGTCCGTCACCACTTCGTTTCTATACTGTAACTACTAGTTTTGACCGATTTTCTCCAAAGTTTAATCTAAAACAGTTCCTTCAAGAACAGAGAATACTTTCAAAAGAAGGAACATGGGCCATAATTCGCATAGGCATTGGTCACAGGGTATAAACCAGTCCGCCGATTTTGGCTTCCTGCAGAGACTGTCCGTCATATTTGGCGTCCGCCGAGACTGTCTGCGATCTCTTGTTTCTTGCTGAGACTTCTGTACAGGATAAATGGCTTCCTGTAGAGACTGTCCGCGATCTCTTGCTTCCTGCCGAGGACTACAGGAAGCGAAAATCGGCGGACTGGTTTATACCATGTGCTGGTATCGATCGGGGAGTGGTATTGGATCACAGTTTAGTCAAGATGACTCTTTAATTTATGTAGAAAAGGAATTTTTGTTTAATATCTACATAATGAAATTTTTCATATGCATTGATATATACATGATCTACTTTTGGCCAATTATGTTTGCTTTTCGTCAAAGGACGAGTCATTAATTATCAGGTGGTGGTGGTGGAGGGACCATTCATTTTCATATGGTTCACAAGAACTTTTTTGGCCCCTCAGTCTCATCAGAATCACCAGAATTATTTTTCTGACAACCCTCCCCCCCCCCCCCCAAGGTAGATGACAAAAAAATTTATGTACCCCCTCCCCCCTCCCCACCCAAGCTACCTTTCACACATGCACACCATACTACATGTACTACCTGTTTTATGTCAGACTGACCTCAATCAAAACCTGTATGAAACACAAAGAACATTTTCTTATTCTAACAGGTTAATTAATCATGGTCTGCTTAAACTTTGTCTGCATTTCTTGCACTTTCTTCTGCTTATGACCATTCAGAATAATAATTATAACTGTAAATAATATTGATTGGGCTTCTTGGGGCGGGGGTCTGGCCCAGAGGGCGCAGGCCCCAGAAGCCACAGTTGTTTAGCTGATGAAAAGCCACCTAGAGAGCTGATATCACAAACACAGGCATTAGATGTAATTGAGAACAAAATCATCTACATGTACTCGACATGATTTTACAGACACTTTCATACTGTTCTTCTAGCAAATCAATGCAAAGATCTGTTTTTGGATATGAAGCTGACCAAGATTTGTGTGTTTTTTCCATAAATGTCTTTACGTTTTGAGTTTGAAAGACGAGAGTCTAAAAGGACTTCAATGCTTTAGACGAGGATTTTCCCCAGTAGACCGGCGCGACAGGTCCGAATTCTCAAAAGTATAAAGTGTGCAAATTTTTCTTAGCAGAGCTTCCACAAATACATAAACTGTATGTAATCAGATCCTTTGGGATTCAGACCATAAGACATGGGGAGATAATCCAGTCTGACCCTACCTACCCTAAATTCAAGGTTTTCGCACACCTCATTTTATCAGGTAATAAACATATTGAAATCAGTCATTCATTCCATACATTTTTGTCATAAATGCATGTTGAATACACGCATATCACAATACAAAGCAAAGATTTTCTTCTTGTTATGCCTGACTGGCATTTAAACAGGCAAAACCACAGTTATACTTCCGGTCAAAGCGGCCCAAAGAGAACGCTTCACTATAACTAAAATACAAGTACTCCCCCACCACCCTCTCCCCGTGACCCAGAATTTCCTTCATGCAGCAGACTTATGCAAGTACGCAATAGAAGCTGGGTCACGGGCGGGGGGGGGGGGAGATACTCAGTAAGCCAAAGAAGAAGCAGTAGCACTGTGATCATCAAGGATTATATTGTGTACAATGACCTTGAATTGAGGTCAAGATCACATACATATAGTCAAAACTATCCAGCGTTGTCTTTTATGTAAGTAATGTTAGTCAAAAAAGAGTGAAATGTATACAATTAATAATTATTTCCACGATCTGTTTGAGGATAATTTACAGTTTATCTCAACAATGACGTCAACGTCAACGTATGTATAACGCACTTTACATAGACAAAACACTTGAAATTCATTTGTCATGCAAGTTACATGTCATAGTCATAAACGCAAAGCAAAAGTCAGTGATCTGTATAACTTTTTAATCATGGGGAAAATTCACGTCTTAAGCATAGAAGTCCTTTTAGGAGTTATGCGGGGTCTGGGGGCGAAGCCCCCCCCCCCCCCCAAGAAGCTGAAACACCTTTAAAAATGAAGACTGATAGAAGAATGCTGACCCCCCCCCATATGCCTAATAAAATATATAACAACCCTGCTACGAGGCTTATTGACATCCGCCCCCCCCCCCCCTCCCCAATACATCACCAAAAATATGCGACACCCCCCCGCCCCCTAAATGTACTCAGCCCCTACCCCCATACACCTGATAACAAATGACTCGTTTCTAATTTTCAACAGAGTCATGGCCCTTCATTTATGTAAAAGTGTGCATTTTCTCAAAGATCTTCAGAGCAAATGGTTTCATCTCGATACAGTTTTTGGTATTAATTGATATACATGTTTATGCTATATAGGTTTGGGCTCTTAAATTTTATTTTTGCGGCAATTATTTTACAGAGTTACGGCCCAACACTTATATAAAAATGTGTTTTCCCACTATATCTTCGGAATAAATGGATGAATTTCAGTGAAACTTTGTAAATGCTTTGGTTTATATGACATCAAAGTTTGGACTATTACACAGTCGTTTGACCGGTTTCAACGCACTTTGAATCGATCGTGTGTTACGCCTATAATTTTCAATAATTCTTTGATTTCTCTGTACCATAAAACGTCTTAAACCTCTTCTCCAAGCCATGTTGTTTTCAGGCAGAAATTATTCAAGAGTCCTAAAGAAATGGCACGATAAATAAAGGTAGCCTTTTAGCCTATTCCGGCGGACTTTTTCAGTTTCGGCGCACCAGCGTATCATTTGCCATATCGTGAATGTAAGACCTCAGGCTCCGAAACGGTAAACTAATTGCTTATTACTAGCCCAATGAAAGATAATCTTATGCAAAAGCGTCTTTTTGATGTCACGATTATTCGAAACAAGACCTACTCCGAAAAAATGATTCAGGCATTCAGTGGTCTGAAAACGTTTACAGTGGGAACGCAGACTCATCACATTAGAGTAAATCATTTTCTGAGCGGTCGTCTACGCACAAAGAAATAATCCCTTTATTTCGCCGGGAAAAAATGGCGGGAAATTTTGAACAGAAACAGTCCCAAAATAATGCTCGTTTGATAAGATATGCAGTCATAATTTTCAAACGGACCAGATCAGAATGAAATTTGATGCTTTGTTATTGAAATCAGACGCATATCGGTACCTCAATGCAGTTTGCACACCCAAAACAACGATCACAGTTTGACAACCGTTTTTCAGAAAAGTAAAACCCTACGACAGTACCCCAAAGTTATTTTGCAAAGAAAATTGTCCCAAACACCAAATTAGATGCCATTATAACTGAACCGTAGTTCATACATTCGACCGTCTTTTAGCGTGGTATATCTTCGGGAGAAAGTCTATTTAGTTTGAAAATCGATAATGAAGTTGGTCATTTTTACGTATACATGGCACGTGTGTTCGTCAACATACAGACATTTTTTCAGCAGGATCGACTTGAGGAGACCAACTGTTTCTTCATTTATGGTATAGTAAAGCTTGTAATCATTTAGCATACTGTGAATTTATTAAGATTTTGCGTTAGTCTGTCTGCCTGCGATTTTTTGGGCTTCTGAATTTAGGCTACACGCCGAAAACGAGAGAAAGCAAAACAAACACACTGGTCAACCACAAAGTTTGACAAACGAAAAAGCCACAAGACATGTCGCCCCATCTTCAGGTGACAACTCGCCCCAGATTCTAAGAAAACTCCCCCAGACAACTTCCCCCAATATAACGCGCCCCACATTCTGAGACCACTCGCTCTTCTAAAGAATTCTGTCCCGAACGACGCCACCCCCCCCCCCCCCCCCCCTACCCCCTCAACACACACGTACCACTTCAGAAGTCATCCAACAAAAAGTACAAGAGACAGCTTGTCCTTCCTCATAAATCTGCCAAAACCCTGTCCCGCTAGGCGCTAAGGGACCGACCATTTGATATTCTTGGTGGGGGGGGGGGGGAGTGGGGGATTGGGGGGGGGGTGGGGCCGGTATATTTTCAGGGTTTTCCAGGACTCAAGACTGAGAGTCTCAGACCCCCAAAATGGTGTCTGGGACTCCCAGAAAAAAATCTGTGCATCCACTGGGACTCAAAACAAAATCCAAGTCCCAATTGAAAGTGATGAATTCTTATAAAAATTATATTATTCTTGGCAGATCACAAAGTAATGATTTTCAAAATAAAGTATTTATGAAATTCTGATACATGTATTTGATTTGGACATCTTATAACATTTTTCAGAGTACAGGACCCTTTACTTTTGGCAATGGACTCTTAAAACATTGGTATGTGAGTCCCAAAAACTTCTTAAATACAAGGCCGAGGGAAATCCTTGATTTTTCGAAAAAAATCCCTGTCTTTGGAAGAAAAAATATGCAAGTAAAAATAAATCAGCTCATAAGGGGATTTCAAAAATTAATCTGGCCTCAAAAATCAGTGAAAAAAAAATAACCTGGCTCCACCCAAAATTTCCAAAAAAAAGAGTCTGGGCCCTGCACTTTTGGTGGGAAGATAGCAACTGCCTACCTACCCACCAAAATTCACCCTACCCCTGAGTCTGGACCCTGCACTTTTGGTGGGTAGATAGCAACTGCTTACCTACACACCAAAATTCACCTTACCCCTCCCTCCCCCCGCCCTCCCCCCCCCCCCACCAAAAAAAAAAGATGGCCACTTGGGACACCCTATATCTATTTTCTTTTTATTTAACGGCACATTTACCGTGATCAACCTGCATAGTAAGACAAACAGGTCTGAGCAAGCAGTGTAGACCCAGGAGCAGTCTGATCTGGGTCAGCAATTTTTCCTTAATACCTGCACATTTTGGGTACTCCATTTGTGGGTGATATAGATATCAAAATGTAGGATGCTGTTATCTTAGTATTATGGGTAATTACTGTAACTGTGTGTGACATTTTTTGTAGAACTATTATTTGTTTTTGTTGTTTTCATAGTTTGCAGGGATTAAAAAGAAAGCCTACCTACCTAAGTACTCTCCAAAAATCCTAGTTAATAGGCAACTGCAAACAAAATACTTTTTATGATTGGCCTGTGGCTGAGATGGGAGGAGGGGAAAGGGGCATGAAGAAATACATATTCTATAGAATTAAATGCCAAAAGTTATGTTTTAGCTTAAATCTCATAAAGAAAATTAAAAGGCTCATATTGAAGTTATATTAATAGACTGAAAAATAAAAAAATAAATATATTTCCTGATTAATTTAATCCATCTTAAATGTTTGCAGCTTCTGACCAAAGCGAAGAAACTTGTAATTACTAATCAGTTATTAAGTTACTAGAGAGAAAAGCTTGATGACAGACATTAAATGATGAGTCATGACTGTAAAGGGGTGCAGTTTAGTGCAGTTGAATGAGAGGTAGCCCCTTCCTGTCTATCCCCACCCCCAACACACACACACACACACACACACACACACACACCAACCTATTAAAAAGCATTTTCACAGAGGATTTTATTGGCCAAATATTTAGGACTTTATTATGCTAGCAAGCTTTTTTTATATCATTATAAGTGCACAAAATAATGAATGGGGCATGCCCTGCTAACTGATGGACCCTGCACTTTATGTGGAATGTTGCATAATGCTGTTTGTCCTTCTACAAGTCAAGACTATGTTAGAATGAAAATAATTACACAGTTCCACAATAATTGTTGCACCAGCATCAATGGGCTTCATATTAACACCTGTTGTGTCCTCTCATTAGAAGCACTTCAGCAAGAGCATAGATGGTTCTATTAATGGATCACAACAAATGTTTTTATGGCTGAATAAGACAGAATTCCCAGAATTGCTATCATGCTCCAGCTGAGTCTTTGTATAATCATTATCATAAAACCATCACTTGTGGAACTGTCTCCAGATTTTTTTTTTCTTATTATGTACGTATGTTATAATTTATTTTGGCTATTTATTTATTTATACTTATAGGGAAAACACTGAAGGGCAATGTCAGACTGCATGTGAATATAATAATTTGATCAGAGCTTTATACATTTAGAATACCTATATAGTACTAATTTGTTCATTTGAAAATTGTGTTAAATTTTAATTTTTGATCAAAAGCAACTGTGATGAGACACCACAACATACTGTACATTTTACTTGAAGAGAAATGATAAAGAATAACTCCACTTTGGCTCACTAGATATTGGCCTATTATTTTTCTTGTTTAATCATGATTATATCTTACCATTATTCAACTTAGAGAATAGATTACCAAGTCCTTAATCAAGTTTTCTGGTTTGCTGGACAGCTGTGCTTTTTATTTGTTTTGTTTTTTGTGAGTGTGACTCAGAATCATATTAGAGAACACATCACATTGAACTAAAATTTTGAGAAATTCTCCATTCTCAATGAAAAGTTAAGGTACCATTCATTATAAATTATATAATTTTTGCATGAGATTTGCCCCTACTGATAGATTTCCATGAGATTTTTGGCAACAGTTAGAGCAAATCCCTCAAAAGATCACTGAGTATATAAACACACTGTGGCATTTTAATTTATGAACCAAGGGCATTGCAGAGCTGACAGCTCCCACCCCCACCTGATGAGTTAGTATTTGACACACCTGGCATTTCATAATAAATATATATTTTATTAAATCCCTGGTTTCTTCTTAGGAAGAATCAATAAATTCTTGTTAGTTGTTTACACTCTTAAAAAGGGGATAAACAACTAACAAGTAAATATATATGTCGTAACCCCTCATTAGAACTCCTCATTAAGGTAGTTCCACAGAGGGCCAAAACCTATGTTATAAAAATGCATACTGCAATTTTAATATTCAAAAGCTCATTTAACAGTACATATGCTCAGATTATGCTGCTTCTCAATGTTGGCTGAAATTATATGGAGTGTAAAGGAGTGTATAAGTATGTATGGCCAAGTTATTTTCTAAGCTTAAAGTTGAAACAAAATCTTCATTACTGCAATTGTCCTACCACTTTCACCATCTGACAGTGTGTCGAAATTGCTGGGAAAATCAAATAGTACTGACCCTGATTAGACTGCTGTTTTGATAGTACAGTCTAACCCAGGTCTACACTGCACTTTTTAATCAAGGATTTTAGTCAATGAAGTTTTGCAAGTTTTTGTTATGGCTAAACATGGCTAAACATCTATTATATTTTGCTTAGTTTTTCATGTAAAAGAAAGTTTAAAAGTTGTGTGCGTGTGTGTATGTGTAGGAGTGGGGGTTGGGTATGGAGGAAGGGTGGAGGAAGAAGGTGGGGGGGGGTAGAGGGGCCTTAAGTTGGGTAGGGTGATCGTGTGAGTTGCAGGCGAGGCTTTGAAATATTGGCACGTGCAGGATTAATTGGATGGCAAAATTATTTTTTTCTAGCAGTCTCTCTGATTGTGACCACAATGTACCGGTCTTAATAACTTATAAGCAGGTAAATGCGAAGTTTGAAACAGTTGACGCAGTTCTGTAATTGCGTCACAACTGTCATAAATCGATCGATTTGTTTACAGTATGGTGTAGGCTACTGATCAGAATTCTTTTCCCAATCATTCTGAAGAAAGTACAGAAAAAATATTGTTGTATGTTGAATTACTAGATGCGTTCCTCTTCGTGTGTCGGATTTCAGGATTCAAGAACATTTCGGTAATGTTTAAATTTATTACAGATTATTTTACTGTCTATCGATCAGGTAAAAAATCCGCCATTAATTTGAGAAAACGAAATAGGGTACCTAAACATTATTTTGCAAAGGAAATTGTCCCAAACACCGAATTACTTAATTTTTATAATGGAGAAAGGGCAGACACCATGGTTTTTCATGGCATATGTCCGCCGACGGGAGAAAGTCGATTTATTTTGAAAATTGCTGTTGAAGTTGGCGGATAAGAGTCGTCTTTACATGATCACGTAAAACGTTCGATTGCAGAATATCTCGGTGTTTAGCTCTGCTCTTAAAGGCATAGAGAATTAAATTAAGATGTAAGGAATAAAACCATATCTTATTTTCGGCTTTGTGTAGCTTGATTCGCCGACAAAGCATCACTGAAATTGCGACACGTTCGTCGATTGAATCTGAGTCTGAGAAATTTCGAACGTTATTTCGTTGCTATCTGTATAAAAATATCACTCCGCCATGGATACGCGTTCCCACTGTTATGCTTAACGTTGTTGTCTTGAATTTAGTGACCGAAATATACCAAATAATGACACCAACTGGTTTGTTACTTTAAATTCACCTCGAATACAGTAATGAAAATGACGAGAATAAAAGTGGGTACCTTGGAAATAAGATTCCGTGAAAGCGAAATATTTATCCGCCGGAACAGGCTAAATAGGCTATTGGGTCATAAATTAAAATAAACAAATCAAACAATTTTATTTGCTTTTGGCATTTATCAGCAGAGATTCCCAATAGAATGAGGATTCGATATATTTGTGTTTTTACCAAATACCAGATATTGTCCTTAATAATTAACTATATAGCTTACCGTTTTACTCAAGTGGTCTGAAAACACGTTTAAATTGTCTTGCTAAATATGCATTGTTTACCAGATTCAAACCCAGTTTTCAGTACCATGATTATAGAAACAAACTTATTTCTATATATGGCTTTGACAAGTAAGTTTTGACAAGAATGTCCATAAAAGTAATTGGCCGAAACTATGTTTAACGCCAGAGATAAACTCGAAATACTTCGAAACAATCGAGTGCGTCGGAATAGGCCAAACACGTGTTGATTTTCGCTTATTATCCCCTCGCACAAAGAAGTTGTGGCGGAGATACAGGGTCTGTTCCGGATATACGTGTGTGCGTACGTAGGTATGTTCGCCCTATTTCATCGCTTTAGCAACCTAATTTATTGACTGAGTTTGATACAACTTTACACATATATAGGATATGACCATATGGACAAACTTGCGTTTCAGGTTGGTAGAGTCAAGTGAAGGACAAGGACACATTTTTTTTTAGAAAAAAGATTCTGGCGCCTTTATTTATGAACCGATTTCGATGTACATGTATCTTCACACAAATAATAAGTATGAAAATATCTTAGATATGTTTGCATTTCAGCATTGTAGGTTGAAGATCAAGGTCACAGTTGCTATTTTTAAAAATACGTCGTCCTTGCACTTTCGTACTCACGTCTTCATTCATGAAAAGATGTTAATATAATGTCATGCAAAATTTTTGCCATGACTTCAGCACCTTATTTTATAGACAGATTTTAATATAACGTTATACAAATGAAGTTTGCGTTTCAATGTTGTAGATCAAGGTCACAGTTGCTACTTTTAAAAAAAAAAACTTTGTCATTTCTCTAGCTCCTTCATTCATGGACAGATTTTTATGTTACTCCACACAAATGTTTTAAGAAAAAAAAAATCATTTTTCCGATGTTCATGGAAGTATGAACGCAATGGGTCATATGCAAAGTCATAGACGCTCGAAGGGAGTTCACGTTATCTTTGCACATGCCCCTTTTTGTTAAGACTTCCATGAACTTCGAAAAAAATGAATTTTGTCTCCTATAATTACATTTAACTTTAAAGTTATTTTGAGCATCATTTTCAATTGTTAAGAGCAGCATTTGTAAAATATACGACGAAAAGCTTTCACTAACCAACAGGTAAGCCGTTTACATTAAACGACCGTCACCATGACATTACGTCAAATAGAACTTTACAACGGTCAATGGCGTCGATTGCTTACACTGGACGTTGCGTACCAACAGCGTCTCGTGTTCGACATTGTATGAACATTGTTTCTCAAAATGTAGGTTCATCTAAGGAAAATCAAAGTTAGTATGACTCAAAGAATGGATGGATGACTTGGGATTTTGCGTAATTTTAACAGTATTTCAGTCATATCAGGACGATG
This sequence comes from Ctena decussata, assembly GCA_963989385.1. Lineage (NCBI taxonomy): Eukaryota > Metazoa > Mollusca > Bivalvia > Lucinida > Lucinidae > Ctena > Ctena decussata. The sequence continues at coordinate 58,031,855 of OZ022503.1, forward strand.
GGTGGCTGATAATGAAAGGCTGCATGCAATGAAATCCCGTTCACATTTGAAAAGATTCCCGCCTACAGAGGGGTTCGAACCCGGGACCGCTAGATAAGCAGGCCAGCGCTTAACTTACTGAGCTACCCGGGGCTCCTTTTTAGTATGACAGTATCTTGGACAAGTTCATGTTTCAGCATTGTAGGCCAAGGTCAGACTTGCATTTATGGATCATGTTCGGTGCGAGAGTAGTGTTTACCGTACATTCGATCTTTAACATTTTGGTAAAAAAAACGGACAGGTACGTAAAATAAAGATGTTTACAGAGGCACGTGCCTTTTCGCGGGTAAGTTATTTTCTTTATTTTAATCTCTTTTATGCATGCATTTTGTGGCCGTTTTGGTATGTTATCATGTACATATTTGCATGCCATCATTTTGGTTCTCATCTGCGTGACTGACCAGGAATTTCACAGGAATATGACAAAAATGCATTTTACCATCGAATTCTGTCTAATTTCTCCTAGAAGTAAATAGTTTATGAAATTTTCTTTGATGATTTTTGGTAGCCAGACATCTACAGCAAATAAAAATCCATGGATCACGTTGATTAATAACACTTGAGGAAAAGCGGCGTCTTTCATACCATAAGAAATTTTCACGAATACGGGTAATGGCAGTCGCTTTGTACAGAATAAAACTGGCGGATGACGTTATTTGATACGTAAAAGGACAGACATTGGAACACATTTCGATACGTGTTATAACAGTCACACTGAAGTAAAACGTTTTGCAGTGTTAGCCGCAGTTGTTTGACAGTTCGCTCCAAGTTTTTTAGTTTACTTGTTTTCTTCAATATTTTGAGTTGATAAAGCACTGTTTCATGTCGTAGTGCATCTTTGCAAGGCAAGGATACCTTACTCCTCTTTAATCCTTACGTACCCTTGGCCAACGGCATATTCATACATGTAAATCGAAATTCCCACCGCGCCATTTCATTGGATGCGAACAACTTCCATCACAGCCAATCAAATGATCCGTATCAAAATATGCTCTTTGTTGAATACCGTGATGTACGGACACTCGGCGCCAGGTGTGTGCAACTATGGTTACGTACCGCTGAGCCACTTGGGGAACGTCGTTATGAGAGCTGAAACAGGACAGAACAGAAAATATCGTGTTTACCGTTAACAGTTACCAACAGGACGGCTCGATATAGACTGACATACTATCTCAAAGAGTTGTTTTAAAGAGAGGCTGACTGTAAGCATCGAGCATTAGCCCATAATAACGTGGAAAGTCGAAAATTACGGATTTAGCTCATATCTTGGGAAATTGATATATACCATGCTTGTTTGTGTTTCACAAGTTTTTAGCTTTTAGCGGTCAGCGTTCGGCCGTTTCCATGGTAACCAGGAGTCCATTTTATAAAAGTCAATATTAAGACCTGAATGTAATATTCCCTCGCTAAAAATCGAACATCAAATATTATCCTATTCTTTTTTGTTTGTGTAGTTTGACAATAAATAGCTGTGTAATAATAATATGAAATAGGCGCCACCTAAATTGCAACCAACCTACATTATGACTCCAGTAAACAAGAGGGCCATGAGGCCCTGAATCGCTCACCTGAACAATTGGCAAAGTGGGTTTTTCTGCAACTGTCAAAATATGAGTCTTGGGTCAAAAGTCAAAGAATGACCATGACCTCTTGTACTCATAAATCTTCATGTACTTATTAACACAACCATATAGACCATTTTTTAGGCCAAAATCTTCATAACTTTCCATGAAATCTTATGTTCTGGCATTTTCCCATAAAAAGGTCAAAGTAAACCCAAGGTCATCATTTGAACAGTCTTGGTAGTACTCTAGTACTCCATGCTACTTACCAAGTTTCAAGGCCATTGGTGTATTGGTTCTGGAGAAGAAAAATATTAAAAAGGTTTATAGCATGAATGGGTATGGCGGCCATGTTGGTCATGTGACCTGGACCGTTTGAACAAATTTTTGTTCAATCAACCCCTCAAGCTCTATATGAAATGTGTTTACAATTGGCCTTTTGGCTTTTAAGGAAATGTCTGAAAATGTCAAAATATGAGAGATCTGGATCAAAGGTCAAAGAATGACCAACCTCTTGTACTCATAATTCTTTATGACCTCATTAAAACGATGGTACAGTCCAACCTGTATTAAGCAAGCACCTAAGGGATTATCAAGATTATTAAGACAGGTGCTTGCTTATTACAGGTACATTTCAATGTATTTGCATGTTTCGGGAACTGACTACATGCTTGCTTAAATACAGGTTGCTTGCTTAATAGAGGTAGCCACTAAGACAGGTTTTACTGTATATACCAATTTTTAGGCCAACATCTTCAAAACTTCCCATGAAATCTTATGTTCTAGCATTTTCCCACATTTGACCTTGCCGTAAAATGGTCAAGGTCAACCCAAGGACATCCTTCTGTAAAATCTTGATAATACTGGAGCACCCAATGCTACATACCAAGTTTCAAGGCCATCGGTCAATTAGTTCTGGAGAAGAAGATTTTTATAGGTTTTTACCATATATGGGCAAAGTGGCCATGTTGGTCATGTGACCTGGACCGTTTGAACAAATTTTCATTCCCTCAACCCCTGCAGACTCTATATGAAAAAATTAAGTTAAAATTGGCCCAGTGGTTTTTGAGGAGATTGTTTGCAATTGTCAAAATATGAAAGTTCTGGGTCAAAGGTCAAAGAATGACCTTGACCTCTTGAACTCACAAATCTTCATGTACTCTTTAAGATGACTGTATATACCAATTTTTAGGCCTTAATCTTCAAAACTTTCCATGAAATCTTATGTTCTAGCATTTTCCTATATTTGACCTTGCCGTAAAAAAGGTCAAGGTCAACCCAAGGTCATAATTTGAACAATCTGGATAGTACTTGAGTGCCCAATGCTACATACCAAGTTGCAATGCCATCGGTCAATCGGTTCTGGAGCAGAAGATTTTTTAAGGTTTTTACCATATATGGGCGTGGCGGCCATATTGGTCATGTGACCTAGATCGTATGAATAAATTTTCGTTCCCTCAATCCCTGGAGGCTCTATATGAAATTTGATTCCAATTGGTCCAGTGGCTTTTGAGGAGATTGTTTGAAATTGTCAAAATATGAGAGTTCTGGGTCAAAGGTCAAAGAATGACCTTGACCTTTTGTACTCATAAATCTTCATGCAGTCATTAAGATAGATGTAGATACCAATTTTTAGCCCAAAATCTTCAACAGTTTCCAAGATATCTTATGTTCTTGCGTTTTGCCATATAAAAGCACAAGGAAGCAATTTTGACCTTGCCGTAAAAAAGGTCAAGGTCAACCCAAGGTCAGAATTTGAACAATTTAGGTAGTACTCGCACACCCAATGCTACATACCAAGTTTCAAGGCCATCGGCCTATTGGTTCTGGAGAAGAAGATTTTTTTAGGTTTTTACCATATATGGGCATGGCAGCCATGTTGGTCATGTGACCAGGACTGTTTGAACAACTTTTCGTTCCTAAGTCCTCAGGAGGCTACATATGAACTTTGGTTACAATTGGCCCAGCGGTTTCAGAGGAGAAGTCGTTTGAAATTGTGAACGGACGACGGACGACGGACGACGACGACGGACGCCGGAGCCTGCATATCCTATAAGCTCCCCCGGAGCCTTCGGCTCAGGTGAGCTAAAAACGGAAACAAGAAAATTTTAGCACAAGCTCTGCATGGATAGCTCCTTTTGTAATGAGATTGATTAAATGATTGATTGATTGATTGATTGATTTTTACCATTTTCGTTCGACATCTGAACAACACATTCGTATCACGAGATATTAAATAAATGATAATGAAATGAGAATAAAAATAGTAGGCCTAGGCAAGAGACAGAACAGGGGACATGAGTTTTGAAGAGACAGAGAGACAGAGAGAGAGAAAGAATTGTACCACTGGCAACCGTAAAACCCTGCATAGTTTCGGCAGCCAATGGTGCCATTGGCAACCGTTGGCACCACTGGCAAAATTGACAATGTCACCACTGGCAGTTCTTTGGTAGAGCCAATTGCGCCAATGGTACCATTGGTAGAGCCGATGGCGCCTATAGCACCATTGCAGAGCCAATATTTTTCTGTGCTTAGAAATTATTTTCTTTCATTATTGTGGGGAAAAATCTCCTGTGTCAACTCGAGTGTTTATGATGGGTTAAATAAATTGCCATATTGAATGACGCAAATTTCTAGCCATGGTAATTTTTCCCACGCCCTAAATTGTCTGCAGTATTGGCAGCCAATGGTCGGCAACGCTGGTTTCAATGGTAGAGCCAATGGTGCCAATATTGAAACTCAGAGCACAGGCATTTGACGTTTTTGGGGCCTCAAAAATACACAGTAGCCTCGAATATGGCCAGATATCGCATCTTCTATAATGAGATACGAAGTATCGAAAAGGATGGAAACACCCCACCCGCTTTTTGTAGATACCCCCTCACATATTTCGGGTTCGCAAAGTATTCTAAACGCAAGTATCAGAGGGGAAAAGATAATCGTCACCTTTTGGACAGTCTTACCTGTGTATCTGCCTCAGTTACTGTTTCAAAGACTGTTGCAGTATTTAATAATAGCACAATTTTCATTCCGTTTTCTGCTTCCAGCAGCTACTTTCGGTTCTGTCTGATTACCAAGTAGTGACGTCACACATACGCTCGCAGCAATCGGAACACCGCTCGGCCAATTCCGTGAATTTCATGGAATTGGCCGAGGAGTTCCGAATGACGCTCGCAGAGCAAAGTTTGGTCAGTTTGAACGTGACCTCTAGTCTGGGCGCCTACTATTCGGCGGGAATATCCGGGACAATAATATCCGGGATATAGGGAGTGATGATGCATACGGTTTAATATCTCTGCTTCTACAGCATGGAATTAGAGAAATTTGGTATCAGCAAGGATAAGTGTAAGATAAGACTCCAATCTAATTGACTATGTAAAAAAATAACTTAATAAGGACATTTAAGTATATTTATTTAGATATAAAATTTCCGGGGCGATCCGGGAAGGCACGCGGTCATGACTGACTATGTCAGATATTTTCTAAATATCTCGACTTCTATTTTATATATTACAAAAAAATTGGTACCCTTCTAAATTTAAGACTCTCTTCTAAATGGCCATATATAAGAAATAATATTTTGATGATTATTTCGTATACTTTTTTCAGATATAAAATTTCCGGGACGATCCGGGATGGCACGCGGCCATGAGGGACATGGTCAGATATTTCCTAAATATTTCGACCTTTAGTTCATATATTTAAAAAAAATTGGTATCATTTTAAATCTAAGACTCCCCTCTAAATCGCCAGATATAAGAACTAATATTTTGATGATCATTTTATATACTTTTTAGATATAAAATTGCCGGGACGACCCGGTTTCGCACTCGGCCGTGATGGTGTGTGTCAGGTAGTGAATTAATATCTTAAATACAGGCCAGGATAAATGAAAAATTTTGTTATCCTTGAAAATATGATATTTTTGTCTAAATAAATATATATTATAAACACTTTCACCGTATTAATTTAATATAGTTATTTAGATAAAAAAAATCAGGCAAAGAAAATAGCAAGAATTCAAGGAAAGAATTAGAGGGAAACTTTGGACGGGAGTAGAAAACGTTGGTATTTTAAGTGGAAAACTAAAGAATTTGCAGGAAATTTTGAATTTTCATGATTAAAAATCATTGATATGATTGAAAATTGTTTTCAACTCTGACAACGAAAATGGATAGTCACATTATTTTAGCAAGGCAGAATAGACAGGGAATGTTTATAAACTGAAATATTAGCCAAAATATTGGTGTGTTACGCTTGGCGTATTCGGCTTTTGGCATCCGTGACCTCTGATCTCCGAGAGCAAAATCTGAGTTTGCGCATGCGCAGTACGGAACTCCGAACTCGTTATGAATAGTAGAATCTAGAGAGTTGTGGTTGATGGAAGGTCCTCAGGTTTTAAACCAGTGTTTTCGGGAATACCTCTGAGTAGTTTTTTGGGACCTCTTCTTTTAGTCATTTTCATCAATGATCTGCCAGAGGTAGTTCAAGCGAGCATCAAACTGTTTGCGGATGACTAAAAAAAAGTAGAGTTGCTAATATCGAACGTGTCTGTCGTCTACAGAGTAGTTTAGATAATGCTGTGGCTTGGGCCGAAAAGTGGAAATTGTTCTTTTATAATCTTACAAGATGCCACCATTTACATAGCGGGAAAAATTAATCAACCAAAATTATAATATGAAAGCAGCCGAGGGTACAGTTACCATTGAGAAAGTTGACAGGGAAAAAGACCTGGGAGTCATCATCGACAAGTCTCTGAACTTCACAGATCACATAAACAGCAAAGTCTCTTAAGCCAACCAACTGTTAGGACTCATTTTTAAAACAGTCACGTTTATGGACAAAGAGATGTTTCTGAACCTGTACAAATCCTTAGTCCGTCCACACTTAGAATATGCCACTTGCATATGGTCTCCTCTCTACAAAAAGGATGCAATATCAATTGAAGACGTGCAGCGGAGAAGAGATAGAGCGGACATGGTACAGGTGTACAAAATACTAAATGATATAGATGGAGCTGACAGCCTGAAAATTTTCACTATAGGAATGAATCAGTGGCAATAAGACGTAACGGAGACCAATCAAAAAATAAAATCGAAGTTACGTCAGTTTATTAGACTAGTTTATGAATAGAAGTCACAGTCATGAAATTTCAGACAGTAGTCCGTACACATCCGCCAAAGCTACCAAAAATAGAAGCGACTAGAGGCCAGATTCAAACTGACCAAATTGCGCTCTGTGGAACGTGCACCTGTGACGTCACTGCTTGGTGATGAGCCAGAACCGAAAGTAGCTGCTAGAAGCAGAAAACGGAATGAAAATTGTGCTATTAATAAGTACTGCAATAGTCTTTGAAACAGTAACTGGGACAGATACACAGGTAAGACTGTCCAAAAGGTGACGATTATCTTTTCCCCTCTGATACTTGCATTTAGAATACTTTGCGAAGCCGAAATATGTGAGGGGGTATCTACAAAAAGCGGGTGGGGTGTTTCCATCCTTTTCGATACTTCGTATCTCATTATAGAAGATGCGATATCTGGCCATATTCGAGGTTACTGTGTATTCCTGAGACCCCAAAAACGTCAAATGCCTGTGCTCAGAGCGTCATTGGCATGTCAATAGTGACACTGGCAAAACCCCGAACGCAACCAGTATTGGTTTTGACGTCACACATAAAAGATGCAACGTCACACTGGGGCTTCATCCAATCGATTTCTAGATTAATTATATAACTGAGGGAAAACCGATAGGCCTAGTGTCCTGTTTTGCAGAAAGACTCCGTCTCTCCGTCAGCCTTTGTCGTTTCTAGACAGTTGTAAAGCTTGCTAGCTACATCACGTGTGCATCTGCCTGCTGCCGACCTAGAAATACAATGCGTGTCACCAATAAACAGATGCCGAGAAGCCGCAGTTAAAAGGTAATGGTTGTTTTTTTCTTCGAGCTGTACGGTCTTCTAGCCGAATATTCTGACGGCCATCATAGAATTTTTTTGGAATTCAGACGCGTGTTGCCAGGGAAGTGGCGGCGGAAGTTCGGGAATTTATTTTCGTCCAATAAAAATGCCAGCGTCTCGTTTCTCCATAGAAAGAAAAACGCCGACCGGAAATTCAGTGACACAAAAATTTCGAAGCCTTAGTGGTACGGGACAGAATAGAATAGAACAGAAATACGCTTTAATCGTAAAGCAACCAACACTCGTTGTTTGCCGCCTTTGGCGGCAAACATCTCGTTGGTTGGTTGCTATTACATAATAATATGAAATAGGCGCCACCTAAATTGCAACCAACCTACATTATGACTCCAGTAAAAACTGAAAAAAGAAAATTTTAGCACAGCTGCATGGATAGCTCCTTTTGTTATGAGATTGATTAATTGATTGATTGATTTATTTTTTGATTGATTGATTTTACCATTTTCGGTCGACATCTGAACAACACATTCGTATCATGAGATATTAAATAAATGATAATGAAATGAGAATTAAAAAAGTAGGCCAGAAGCAAGAGACAGAACTGGGGACAGGTGTTTTGAAGAGACAGACAGACAGAGAGAGGGAGAGAATGGTACCAGTGGCAACCGTAAAACCCTGCACAGTATCGACAGCCAATGGTGCCATTGGCAACCGTTGGCGCCACCGGCAAAATTACCAATGTCACCACTGGCAGTCCTTTGGTAGAGCCAATGGCGCCTATAGCACCATTGCAGAGCCAATATGTTTATGTACTTAGAAATTTTTAGTTTTTCTAATTTTCTTTCATTTTTATGGGAAAAAATTCTCCTGTGTCAACTCGAGTGTTTATGATGGGTTCAATAAATTGCCATATTGAATGACGCAAATTTCCCGCCATGGTAATTTTTCCCACGCCCTAAGTTGTCTGCAGTATTGGCAGCCAATGGTCGGCAATACTGGTTTCAATGGTAGAGCCAATGGTGACAATATTGAAACTTAGAGCGTCATTGGCATGCCAATAGTGACATTGGCAAAACCCCGAACGCAACCAGTATTTGTTTTGACGTCACACATAAAAGATGCAACGTCACACTTGTGCTTCATCCAACCGATTATTAGATTATTTATATAACTGAGGGAAAACCGATAAGCCTAGTGGAAGTCACGAGCTGTTTCGCAGAAAGACTCCGTCAGCCTTTGTCGTTTCTGAACAGTTGTAAAGCTTGCTAGCTACATCACGTATGCACCTGCCTGCTGCCGACCTAGAGATATAATGCGTGTCACCAATAAACAGATGCCGAGAAGCCGCAGTTAAAAGGTAAGGGTTGTTTTTTTCTTCGAGCTGTACGGCCTTCTAGCCGAATATTCTAACGGCCATCATAGGATTTTTTTTGGAACTCAGACGCGTGTTGCAAGGGGAGTGGCAGCGGAAGTTCAGGAATTTATTTTCCGTCCAATAAAAATGCCAGCGTCTCGTTTCTCCATAGAAAGAAAAACGCCGACCGGAAATTCAGTGACACAAAAATTTCAAAGCCTTAGTGGTACGTGACAGAATAGAATAGAACAGAAATACGCCTTATATCGTAAAGCAACCAACACTCGTTGTTTGCCGCCTTCGGCGGCAAACAACTCGTTGGTTGGTTGCTATTAAAGTTTTCTGTCCCATACTGTCAACGGAAGAGCTTTTACTGGAAAAAATAGATCCAATTTTGAGTGAAAAATAGGGGTTTTATTCGCCTGATATCTAAAAATGGCAGTCACGTTTCAATTTAAGGTCATATTTACATGATAGAGCAAGGTTCGAAGTTTAAAAATGTAAAAAAAAAAAAAAAAATAGGTATAAACTCGCAAAGTTTCAAATTTTATTCATCTTTGAAATGTGTCAATGTTGTAAAATAGTAGCAAAGGAGTTAAGTCAAACTGGGATTATCTAACCTCCCTTGACGATTACAATTTTTGCGAACACTACAGGTAGTATCCATGATCTTTTAAAATAAAAGATAGTGTCTTTAAAAAATTAGATTACTGTCAACAATGCTCACCATGACCTTTTTAGATCAATGAAATAAGTCTATTCACCAAGACTGCAGTTGCAGATATATTTGACGACAAGAGTTATCCCGAGCAAAACGTCTGCAAAAATCACGGAATAGAAGAACGGAGTAAAATCATTTCATTTGCAGCAATATGTTTGCTTTCTCTTTATTTTATGTTGAATTAATAAATTAACTAGTTTTTCTTGAATAAGTTGCTTCCTTGTAGTAGGTAAAACAGAAAAAGAGGCATTTTCAGGGCAGAAAGTGGTGTAGGCCTACTCGAGTACAGTGTCTATTCACCGGAGGACAAGCTGGAATTTTAGCAATGTTCTGTGACATATGATCGTGATACTACATAGAACAGCCAAAAATTGATGCATGAACGACTTACAGTTTTACATCCTTTTAACAGTAGTTCAGTCATATCTTGGCGACTGGAGGAAAACGTGTGTGTGTGTGTGTGCGGGGGGGGGGGGGGGGGGGGGCTATGAAGGGCAATGTGCAATGGAAACCCATGGAGATTGGAAAAATTTACACATCAGTGTGTCTCGAGCCCGGAATTACTAGATCAGCCGGCCAGGGCTTAACCTACTGTGCTGCCGGGGCTCCTGGAGCAGCCAAGAATGCCTTGGATTCAGGTAATCCTGATAGGGTGCCATTTAAAGTATACGTGTACACGAGTGATTTGTTCATCCCATCAACTTCACTAATTTCATCCACTTTTCTATAGCTTAGCGAGTGAAGCGCGAGCCTACTAAGCTATCAGTCTTTGTTCGAATCTCAATTTCTGAAGGCAGAATTCTTTTTTCATAAACGTGGTGCAAATTGCACACAGCCTTTCAAAATCATCTATGCCTTGTCGCATGACTAAAGTACTGTTTAAAGGGCCATGAAACTACAAACATGCCATTAACCCTCTTCCTTTTACAGTCTGCCAGCTAAATTTTACTTTTTGGTGCAATATAAACATTTAAGCCCATTTTGTGATGAAATTACAATTGGTTTGGCATGTGATTTTTCGAACCATAAAAAATTGAACAAAATGATGCTCGATGCTTACAGTCAGCTTTTCTTAACATATTTCGGCTTCGCCGTCGAGAATTAATATTTAGCGATTTGCCCTTTAACAGCATGTATCAACCAGTGATTACTCACTGGTAAAGAAAAAATATATTATACCTTTAAACTAGTACTAAATTACAAAGTTTTTACATTTGTACACTCTTTCTCTTCCCAAAATGGTGATAACGCTAATGCATAATAAATTAGTGGATGGGGTATCTTAGCAGCACTTTAAATTTGTTTATTAGAAAAAAAATGAAATCCATTAAAAGATACAGAAACCTAGTACTGAACTACTTTTAAACCATATCGATTCTAATGCAAATCAATTACTTGGTTTTAGGGTTGTTTTGAACTGATTTAACACATTTTATGCATTGTGACCATAGAAACAACATCGACAAATACGTTTCTACACCGTTATTTGCAAAGAATTCATTACTGTTTTTGTAGCAAATTCGATCTGGCAGAGTGGTAATTAAGGCAAAAAACTAGAAAACTGTTGTTTTCTGTAAAATTGGAATTGCAAGAGGGAAGTCATTTGCACGTGCATTTATTCTTTAGTCAGTGAAAGTTTACACCTAATTGTTTTTGTTATGAACTGTACTTATGTTGATGTTTGAAGACATGTAAACGGTATATTCTGGTCAGGCTGCCGTTTTCAATTCTTGAATTAAAAAAGTGCTTTTTCTTAAATTTTATTTTTTTCTCCGACTATTTGTACCTTGAGTTGCCATGGTTTCAAGAACGTGCAGTGGCCGATGCTTTGAAGGTGCAGTGAATAATAATACATGTAGTCCTAAGCACCATACTAGTCAAGTATCTGATACTTGCATCAGGAGAGATACATTTTCCCTTCGAAATTCTTGAAAATCTGTAAAATTTGACCAGCCTAAAAATGGTTGCCATGGCAACAGTATTTGCTTAGATATCTTGAGAACCGTTTGACATATTTCACTAATTTTTTCACCGATCTCCATCTTTCGTCGAGAGCTTTAAACCACGAAATTTTGAGCAAAATACAAAATTTTGAGTTTCCACCCAATGCTCGATGCTTACAGTCAGCTTCTCTTAAAGCCCAAAACAACCAACCAACAACCGAACAGGAGTAGACGGTCAAGATTTAAGCAGTTCATTAGTGTTTTTGAACATTTGTGCGAAGTTGTGGAAAAACTGTGTTTTGCAGCAGATCTTCTGATCGGACTAAAAATAACACGCCAGGGGTCAACTCGCTGCAGCAAAAGGGCGGTGCCGTGGGAAATTTGATTTGCAAATAGGTCGTCGGCCAGGGGTAACTCTTGGCTAGCAAAGATGATCGTAGCGCATCACTGGTTGGTATCAGCAATGATCAGTTTTAACTCACCTGAGCCAGCGGCTCCGGGGGAGCTTATAGGATAGGCAGGCACCGTCGTCGGTCCGTCCGTCTACAATTTCTACAAAAACCACAAAAACCGCTGGGCCAATTGTAACCAAATTTCATATGTAGCCTCCTGGGGTCTTAGGAACGAAAAGTGCTTCTAAAGGTCCAGGTCACATGACCAACATGGCCGCCACGCCCATATATATGGCAAAAACCTTTAAAAATCCTCTTCTCCAGAACCAACAAGCCGATGGCCTTGAAACGTGGTATGTAGCATTGCGTACGCGAGTACTACGAAGATTCTTCAAATTATGACCTTGGGTTTACCTTGACCTTTTTTACGCAAGGTCAAATTTGCTTTCTGGTGCATTTATATGGGAAAACGCTACAACATAAGATTTCGTGGAAAATTTTGAAGATTAAGGCTTAAAAATAGTATGTACAGTCATCTTAATGATTACATGAAGATTTATGAGTACAACAGGTCAAGGTCTTCGATCTTTGACCATTATGACAATTTCAAACAATCTCCTCAAAAGCCACTGGACCAAATGAAACCAAAATTCATATAGAGTCTTCAAGGGTTGAGAAAACGAAAATTTATTCAAACGGGCCAGGTCACATGACCAACTTGGCCGCCACGCCCATATGTGTAAAAAGCTTTAAAATTCTTGTTCTCTAGAACAAATTGACCGATGGCCTTGAAACTTGGAATGTTGCAAAGTGTACTCGAGTACTATCAAATTTGTTCAAATTTTGACCTTGGGTTGACCTTGACCTTTTTCACGGCAAGATCAAATATTGGAAAATGCGAGAACATGTGAGTTCATGGAAAGTTTTGAAGATTACGGCCTTGGACCTTTGACCCAGAACTCTCATATTTTGACAATTTCAAACAATCTTCTCAAAAGTCATAGGGCTACTTGTAACAAATTTCATATAGAGCCTCCAGAGGTTGAGGGAATGAAAAATTGTTCACATGACCAACATGGCTGCTATGCCCATATATGGTAAAAAAATTAAAAAACTTCTTCTCCAGAATCAGTTGACCGATGACCTTGAAATTTGGTATGTAGCATTGGGTAATCGAGTACTATCAAAATTGTTCAAAACGATGACCTTGGATTGACCTTGACATTTTTACGACAAGAACAAATATGTGAAAATACTAGAACATACAATTTCATGGAAAGTTTTGAAGATTACGGCCTACAAATTGGTATATTCATTCATTTAAAGTGACTGGATAAACTGAATTGATGTAAGAGTTGATGTAACTGCTGTACAGGTAAGGCATATAAATGGACAAATAATCACAAAAAGCACATCACGGCAAAATAATATTTGCCAAACAGAACTACATATGCTACATAACTACATGAAAAACAAACTAATCTCCCGCACTTACTGCAACTACAGAGGGCCCTTGCCCTACTATCCCCCATTGAAACCAGTATTGCCGACCATTGGCTGCCAATACTGCAGCCAACTTAGGGCATGGGAAAAACTACCATGGCGGGTAATCTTCGTAGTTCAATATGGCAATTTACTGAACCCATCATAAACAATCGAGTTGACACAGGAGAATTGTACCCTAAATAATGAAAGAAAATTAGAAAAACTGGAAATTTCTAAACACAGAAAAACACTGGCTGTTACTGCTGCAATGGTACCATATGCGCCATCGGCTCTACCAATGGTACCATTGGCGTCATCGGTTCTACCAACAGAACTGCCAGTGGTGACATTGGCAATTTTGCCAGGGCTGCCAACGGTTGCCAATGGCACCATTGTCTGCCGATACTGTGCAGGGTTTTACGGTTGCCAATAATACCATTCTCTCTGTCTGTCTGTCTCTTTCTGTCTCTCTCTGTGATTGGCGTCGCCTGAAATGGTGCCTTAAGCCATGTGAATACATCAAATACTCGAATCAGCCTACGCATTTCAGCAAATTAGTCCAGAATCTTTACTTTTAGTTTCTCTAGATTTAATTGATCGCATTCGAATGTGAATAAGGATTACTCACATCAGACGACGCAAACTATATACACAGGGTATAATCGATTCCGCCAATTTTCGCTTCCTGCAGAGACTGTCCGTCATATTTGGCTTCCGCCGAGACTGTCCGCGAACTCTTGCTTCCTGCAGAGACTACTGTCCTCGTAAAATGGCTTCCTGTCGAGACTGTCCGCGTGACTCTGTTTCCTGCCGAGGCTCTCGACAGGAAGCAGAATAACGCGGACAGTCTTTCCAGGAAGCCATTTATCATGTACAGAAGTCTCGGCAGGAAGCAAGAGATCGCGGACAGTCTCGGCGGAAGCCAAATATAATGTACAGTCTCTGCAGGAAGCGAAAATTAGCGCAATCGATTATACCCTGTGATATACTCCGAGTTTAGGTAGGGACGACAGAGGCACTGGTACAATGAAAGGGAAAACATTTAATCCCGTCTGCTTCCTTTGGGCGTCGTAATTTTATTTTGAGTTTCTTCGTTTTCTTTTTTTAAGGCCTGCTACTTATACAAAGTGTTCCAGGATTTCTGTGCTGTAGATAAAACTGCTAATAAAGGAGCTATCAATGCAGCTGTGCTAAATTTTCTTGTTTCAGTTTTTTTAGTCATAATGTTGGTTGGTTGCAATATAGGTGGCGCCTATTTCATATTAGCTGAATTACACAAGACTAATTTGCAGATCTGGGACAAATCTCGTAAGAGAAATCCCCGTCTCATAGCCGAATTCTTCTTCATTATAAAACTCTAGCCATGTGGAGACTGGAATGAAAACAGTAACAACAACTACAACAAACACAGTTTTATGATCTTTGATTGGCAGTGTAAAAATCTATAAAATAGTCTTAAAGACATCAGGCAAAATCATTGGAAAATAAAATAAAAGAAACACCGAGCTAAGGCTACGTATATGAACAGAACAGACCTTTATTATACCACCCTTACCAGAAAACGGCACTTTTTAGCACAAAATATTTTGCAATGAGCAAGGTCTACACGATAATTATTATCTCCTCATACAGCCGTATAATACCATGGTATAACTATTGCATATATATGAGCCGCAACACGAGAAAACCAACAATGTGGTTGTGCGCCCAGCGCAGACTCAGATCAGCCTGGGCATCCGCTCAGTCTGATCAGAGTCTTCGCTAAGCGCTTAAAGGGTAGCTAAGGGTCTAAACTACCTCCATGCGGATAGCGAAGACTCTGATCAGACTAGGCGGATGCCAAGGCTGATCTGAGTCTTCGCGGGGCGCACAACCACTTTGTTCGTTTTCTCGTGTCGTGGCTCATATTAAAGAAGCATGGAAGATATTTTGCAAACTAAACACAGCGGGTTGCAATAATCGTAACATCACCTCGGTATTTACGAGCAGGAGTGGTGGGGGATGGGGGTGGGGGGGGGGGGGGGGGGGGGGGAAGGGGTCTGATGCTAGCAAGCGTAAGAAATTTACGATTGCCAGCCCCAGGTCGCTACATTATGATCATCTTTGTGTGAGGTTTAAACTGACAGAACACCTCCCCCCGCACCACCCCCACCCCCCACCCAAATAAATAAAGATTCAAAGCGAGATAACCTAACATAACCTAACATAGATCATAGATATAATTATTTACTTTGGGCGGGTTATGTCCCATAAGCTAATTCATAACTTCTCCGTTCATGTGCACTGAACCGTACTGGAGGCGACCTTGCACGTGCAGTCCTCATTACGCCTCAACATTAACTCAGTCAAAGCTACGCATGTGGTACTTTAGGATTACTTATAACTATTCTGTGTATTTTATTCAAACGGAATCATAATTATGTGCTATACATGTGTTTTGCATTTGCATCAAGGGGTAGCTTCTTCTCTCGAATGTAAACATATCCGATCAACACCAACCACATACCAGCCCAAGAGAGATTCATTACACGCCCAGCGCCAGTCCCATGTGCGCATATAAAGAACAGCCTCCAACAGGGAAACGGCTAGAACCGCATTTTGGCTGATAAGGATAGGATCTGCTTATTTTCAGGTAGGTAGATAAAGATTATTACATCGGTTTTTCGTTATCACCCGACTTATCAGCCTCAGACTCCAATATCGGACCGAGGACAGGATAAACACTCTGAAAGCTTGACACACATTCGGACGCCTATACCTCCAGAGCCTGTCATCAGGAAAATAAATACAATTCAATAATAAGACACTTGCCTCTGAACCAACGACGCACCAACGTCAGTGACGTCATGATGTCGCCACGAAGCTGGTGCGACGCTCCGACAACGTCATCGAGATTTCGTCATTTCATCATTTAGCAGCGTGAATGGGCTGAATCAAACATATCGGTTCTAATCTCTTTCCTCCAGACTGCAAAACTCAAGCAAAGGCTGGGGTCAAACACGAGGCAAGTCAATACTTTGTTATTGACCTTGAGCTGACAATAGACCCCCTCCCCACCCCGCGCCCTCCAGGGGGGGGGGGAGTTTTGTACCTAATAATTTTCTGAAACTACATTAGATAAGAAACAAAATGACACGTGTTAGCCCTCTGTACGTTGGAGCGTTAATGTATAACGCCAATGTCAATTATACTACCCAAATTTACATATTCACATTATAATAGAAAATACACAGTTACACAAAGGTTAGTAGTCGCCCTAAATAATGTTGGGGTTTGTCTGCTAGTACATAAATCGCTGCTTTAAGGTAATTGACATTGTTAAGGATAAGTTGACTAACCCTTATAACGTAGTTTGCTATGCCTATATACGTTTTTGACGTTTTTTCCCTTCAGTGTCTAAATGCATGTAATACAAGGAGCAAATTGTAAGAATTGAAGGGTAGAGAAAAGTTAATGTCATATATATGACTTTCAGTATTCTAGTATAAAAGGTAAAGCCAAGTCTTACAAAACTCATCAGAAGTCACAATAAATATGTAACGTATATAACCACAACAAAAAATACGAAAACAAAACAAACAAAAAAAAAACAACAACCAGAATCAGACTAAATCGCTGAATTGGTGGACTGAAGTTTATATGTGCTCCACCAGTCTGCTTTGATTCGTGCCCAGCTTAGATAAGTTAGGCAGCATTTAGCAGGGGATATACTAAATGGGGTAGAAACTATCTTATTTGTGAATAATTTAACCTACAAAATGACAAGAAAAGCTAAGAAACCCAACATTCGGTGCATTTTATTTTTCACTGTTATCTGTATTATGTCTTAAATAGACACTGTTGTATATGTATATGAAGAAACGCCAATGTTATGTGTCCTCAAACTATAAAAAAAACATCGGATAGCGTATATTTGAAAAGCAATCTAACAGTAACGTTACGTTACATAATTGTAATATGACTGGGAATAAGATTTGTGAGTCATCTGTAATCAAAATAAAAATTCCCGGGTGGCATGAATTATTCATTGTTCTAGTATAAGCTTACCACTGGTAATCAGATGGCAAATTTAGCTCTTTAAAATACACAAGAACTCAGCAAGACGCAAATAGATAGTTACAGCTGAAGCAGTTCGACCTTGCCTTCAGTTCAATCTCACTTAAATGTGACTTCATAAAAATGATTTTTTTTTAATTTTATGCATAGAATGAAGTTAGTATAATTTAATAGATATATGCTCCAACTGATTAATATTTAGTTTCAGAGTCATAATGGGGATAAAACCAATTTCGCTACCTGTGCTGTTGGCTGAGCCATTCAATTACCCTACATACAAATATGAACTGTGACTACCAGCCGAGGCAATCAAAAGCAGTACCAACTCTGCCAACAGGCATTTACACCATTTTTGCTATGCTGTCAGTCGAATCGTCAGCCACGAGCCTCTTTGCACAGTAACTGATTTACATATATTAGCAAATATGTGTGGCTCCCATAACCATAACTTACATGTTAATTTGTGATCTACGTGATCTGTTTATGCAGCTCCCATCAAATATTTTACAAAATATTAACAATGTGGAAATTAAAGGATTACAGAAAGTGACGTACTTTATAACGCATGCAATATTCTGTCATTAGCATGTTCAGGAGTTCTATTTTTCATACTGTTCTTACGAATAGTTAATTGGTCAGGTAATTTTTGCAAACCCCATGGTTTATTCTCACTTGTTACTATCAAGTACTGAAGGTGCTGCAAAATAAAAAAAATCTGTCAGACAATTTTCAATATGTAAGCAACTAAAATTGTTGTTTGGATATTGTCAAAATGCTGTATTCTCTAACAGTATTTAACATATTTGGACTTGAATGATTTGATCTGCAGTAAGATATCATAAATAAGCAGTTTACAACCATATTTAATGCTAAACAGTAAACAATATGGTAATAAAAGATCACGGATGTCAGATGCAGTAAGTTATTTACGTTAGCCCTTCCTTGGCATGTATAGATATGCATTTTTCCTATTGTTTGATTATTTGCTCTTCAGAAATACTGTATTACTAGTTAAGGATATCGGAAATGAAGATTTTATAAACTCTCAATGAATACGTTGTATACGTTAATTATTCGGTCTTTTCTCTCTCTCAATACTATGCTGCAAAGCATAACTACAGTGTAGGGGAATTTATTCTGAAGATTTGCTCATAAATATCTGAACAGCGATGACCTACATTAATATATTCTGTCATTTTCATTTGCCATTTCATTATGTATGCAGAGCTACTGGAACACTGTCCTTGGAAACTAAACTGTCCAACTGAACGTTTCTTTATGTTCTTTGGTGATTAGATTCTCTAAGAGATGATTGAATGTTGTTAGATTTTTTAAGATATGATTGACTGTATTCATACTTTAAAGAGCAAGAATCAAAAACACAGATATCATAGCATTTATTATAGATACAAGAAGTACGTGTAGTCCGAAAATCTTGATTGGCAAATGAATACAGAATAAAAGAATGTTATGATTCGGAGTCACGCAGGCTGTGGTCACTGGTCCTAGCTTTACAGAAACAGCGGTCATATACTGATTACGCCACAACGTTTTTAATGTAGACATCAAGATATGGTTAACCTCCCCACCCCCACCCCCCACCCCCACTCACACTGTAAAACATTTCCGTAGATTTTACTGTAGAATAACTGGAAACCATCTGCCATTCCATTTCCCGTTATTTTTACGGGCGCCCGTAAAAATTGCAGGATTCATCACGCACAGTAGGATAGATTATAGCAGGTGTTGTTTTAGTCATATAGCCCTACAACACTATAAAGTTATTTTCGAGTGCGGCCTGTTAACATAACACTACACTGTAAAAAAAATACGGTAGAATTTACGGTAGAATAACTGGAAGCCAGCTGCCAGTCCTTTCCCCGTTATTTTTACGGGGCGTTTGCCTGTAAGACATTATTGGAAATCACGAAATGGAAGTTTTATGTTAACTGGCCGAACTCGAAAATTACTTTGTATTGTTGAAGGGCTGTCTAACCAAAGCGACACCTACTCTATTCTGTCCCACTCTGCTTGATGATTCCTGCAATTTTTACGGGCGCCCGTAAAAATAACGGTTAAAGGACTGGCAGCTGGTTGCCAGTTATATTACCATAAAATCTACTTTTTTTACAGTGTACCTTATCAAGATTTCCGAAAATGTCTTACAGGCAAACGCCCGTAAAAATAACGGGAGATGGACCGGCAGCTGGTTGCCAGTCATTCTACTGTAAAATCTACGACTTTTTTTCAGTGCATGCTTTTCTTAAAGCACAGCATCTTGGAAGTATTTTGCAGCATGTTAGTCCTCTGGCGAATGGGGCGTACAGCTGTAACAGCCAGTTACAAACGTAACCCATTAAGAAAATAGGCATAACATAAACATTATGAAAAAATATATAAAAAAAATGAAGTCACTTTCCTATATAGATGTTTAAAATTATAATATCGTCTTACAGAATAATCCAGTAGCTAAAAGTTATGATGTTTGAAAGGTCACTTTAGCCTACATGGTGTAATATACGTGACATTTGTCTTTATACTCCATTAAAATTGCTATTTCCATCCAAAATACTTTCTTTTTGTAAGTTATTCTTTTATTATCAGACTATGTATTTGTTACTGTATTTAAGATAATTAATTAATCTTTTCAGATCTGCAAAGATTATTATCCTATCTTGTATACTTGTGAAAAATAGGATGTTGAACACAGTAGCCCCTTATAAATGTTCCATATTACAATTATCACTTTCCGTATTGAAAACAACATTAAAAGGTTAAATTGAATATGCCAGCCTATTTAAACAGCAAGGACCAGTTCCACAATATTTTCAACGCATTTTAGTCGGCCATAGTGTCGATTATATACGTTTTACGTGCACACTGAAAAAAGCTGTAGAGAAGAACAGTAAACCTGAAGTTTGAAGACTTAAGCCAAATACAGTTCTACATAAAAACTAATGTAGATATTTGCTGGCAGTGTGTACTTACTTTTGTAAGACTATAGTATATTTTACGTTACCAAGGGAAACAACATAGCTGAGTTACAGTTAAGAAACAAACAAACTTTTGAAAATAATTAATGGTAGTGTCAATACATTGCTTTATTTAATTCATTTAACTAACAATAATGTGTCAACCAGGAGTTTGAGAGAACGGTATCAGAAACAATTAATACAGAAAAGAGACACTGGCAGTGTAATAGTGTACTGTAGCAATCTACACTGTAAAAAAAATCCATAGATTTAACGGTAGAATAACTGGCAACCAGCTGCCAGTCCTTTTACCGTTATTTTTACGGGCTCCCGTAATAATTTGCAGGCATAATCATGCATAGTAGGTCTGAATAGAACAGGTGTTGTATTGGTCCTGCATCCCTTCAACACTATAAAGGTATTTCGAGCGCGGCCAGTTAGCATTCCCTGACCACATCGTGATTTCCAAAATTATTCTACAGGCAGACGCCCTTAAAAAATAACGGTAAAAGAACTGGCAGCTGGTTTTCAGTTATTCTACTGTAAAATCTACGGATTTTTTTTACAGTGTATCGCTGCAAGCTTCTGGCCATAGTTTCATCATTGTAAATCACAGTGATTAGCCAACTTTAAACCAATAAGACATCATTCAGTTTCACATAAAAAGGGGTTCGAAAATTAATTTGGGTAATTTTAGTTGCCAACTAAAATGACCAACTTTCGATTTCATAAACAATGAAAAAAATCGTAAAAATACGAGTACAGCAGTTGCACTGTAAAAAAAAACTGTAGATTTTACGGTAGAATAACGAGAAACCAGCTGCCAGTCCTTTTCCCGTTATTTTTACGGGCTTTTGCCTGTAAGACATTGTTGGAAATCACGAAATGGAAGTTTTATGTTAACTTGGCGCACTCGAAAATAACTTTGTATTGTTGAAGGGCTATCTTACCAAACCGACATCTACTCTATTCTGCCCCACTCTGGTTGATGATTCCTGCAATTTTACGGGCGCCCGTAAAAATAACGGTAAAAGGACTGGCAGCTGGTTGCCAGTTATTTTACTGTAAAATCTACCGTTTATTTTTGCAGTGTGGGTCCAATTCACTGTACCGCTTTTGTTAATATTTCATCGCTCCACGAGAAACCAGAAAAGGGAAACCTGTATTTTGCAGAACGAATTGTCATCTATCAAAATATATTCCCCATACTTTTTGCCAGGTATGTGGATCAATATATCCACATCAATCAATATTTTAACACCAAACGTGAAGATTGAAGCGCTTTTCATAACGATTTGCGTTTAGACCTTATTACCACTTATATATGGTGGCTGGTTTGTGCCATTTCGTCTTTTCGCCGCGAAAAGACGCCACGCGAAAAGACGAAAAGACGCCATGCGAAAAGACGAAAAAACGAAAAAACGCCAGGCGAAAAGACGAAAAGACGAAATAACGTCATGCGAAAAGACGAAAAGACGAAACCCGCCACGCGAAAAGACGAAATTTCAGCGCGAAAAGACGAAAAAACGCCATGCGAAAAGACGCCATTTGAAACTCTTAATTTGTCGTCTTTTCGCGTGGCGTCTTTTCGTCTTTTCGTCTTTTCGCCTGGCGTCTTTTCGTCTTTTCGCATGGCGTTATTTCGTCTTTTCGCATGGCGTTATTTCGTCTTTTCGTCTTTTCGCATGGCGTTATTTCGTCTTTTCGTCTTTTCGCGTGGCGTTATTTCGTCTTTTCGTCTTTTCGCGTGGCGTTATTTCGTCTTTTCGTCTTTTCGCATGGCGTCTTTTCGTCTTTTCGGCGCGAAAAGACGAAATAACGAAATGCGAAAAGACGAAAAGGCGAAATAACGCCACGCGAAAAGACGAAATAACGCCATGCGAAAAGACGAAAAGACGAAAAGACGCCAGGCGAAAAGACGAAAAGACGAAATAACGACAGACAAATACCCTTCTATTGATAACTGTATTGAACACTGTATTGATTCCTAATACTAAGACAGTTTGTCTGAGTAACCAATATAGACTCATATCAGACTACTGCAAACGCAGCTACAGAAGCAGTCTGATAACAGAATTTGCCACTGAAATGCTTTTTTTAATATATAAAATATATCTTTTTGACAGCTAAAAATTGTAAGGATAGACTATAAAATTAACGTGCACTGGGGTCGGCAACATGTTCGGTCAGTATGGTACCGTGAATTTGTGCCTTGTTGACTGGGATCAAACACAGATATAATCAAGATAATCAGTCAAGTCAAGCAGCAGTCTTATGAAAATTAGAAGGGATTTGCCACTGAAACTCTATTTTATCCGACAGAAAAATAAAACTTGTTAAAAGTAAAAAGGATAGCTATAAGTATTAGTATGGGGTCGGCAATAATTACAGTTATTGATTAAAAAACCCGGGCCATGTTGACTTAAAAATTAGCAGACGCAAATTTGCGCCTTGAGGAGCATAGGCAGACCTAGTACATTGTTGTCGCAAGCATTTTTGAGAAATACCGTCAAACCTGTCTTAAGGGGTCACCCAAGGGAAGGACAAAAAGTGGCTACTTAAGACAGTTGACCCCTTAATACATTTCATTTGCACTGTATTTTGGTTCAAAGGACCAAGAAAAGGTGGCTGCTTAAGCGAGGTGATCCCTTAATAGAGGTGACCACATAAGCAGGTTTGACTGTATAGCTGACCATAAGCAGGTTTGACTGTATAGCTGAATGTATGCCGGGCCGCGTAGCGCAATCGGTAGGGCACCTGACTCATATGTCAGAGGTTCTGGTTTCGTTCTGGGTTCGATACCTGGTCTGGCCACATACTTTCGGTTCTCCTTCCGCTGATTCAAGAAGGGCAGTTGTCAGTTACTGGCGAAAGTATGTGCACTTAGTACTGGTTAATCGCTTAGGAGGTCTAAGCCTGCCCAGGAATAGTGTGGTTAGGTTAACTGACAGTCCCGACATGACCATAGATGTTTACTGCGGACGTTAAGCAATAAATCAATCAATCAATCAATCAATAGCTGAATGTATACACCTCCAAGGAAGATCTCTCTAATATTTACAAAGAGGAACAACTTTTGTGACATTCTCTTTGCTTCCCAAGATAGGAAAGTGAAGCAAACAGAAAGTTAGATTCTTAAATAGGTCTACTCTTCAAGGAAAGAATTTGCTCCTAGAGGACCAAATTCTACATTCAAGAGCTGACCCTCCTTAAGAAAGGAGTCAAAAATGCAAAATTGCTTCCCATTGAGAGTGGTCCCGTTTACCTTAAGCACAGATACAAATATGTTGAAGCCTGTGTCTCCATGCATCCTACGTAAAAATAACCGTTTTTCTTTTCTTTTCTTTTTTATAAATTTGAACAATTAGATTTTAATATCTCGAGCTGTATCATAACATACGCAGAATGGTTACCAATGCAGAGCCTGACCAGACCACTGTTTTCCTAGAACACATATGTCCTAGGATTTAGGATCATAATGGTAACATGGTCCAAATTTATTACTTAATGCTAGCACCTAATCTTTTCTGAGTAAACTGTGTTACAATATTATTGTTCAAACTGAGAGATCGAGAGAATTGGGTAAAACGTCCCACCAATGCTAAGGTCATATGAAGACATGACCTCGCGGTTTAGAGTCACATCTGAAGGACCACTGAGGCGAGTGTGTGTGTGTGTGTGTGTGTGTGTGTGTGTGTGTGTGTGTGTGTGTAGAGGGGCGGGGGTCGAACTGACTGCAACCGCTAGTCTAGTATAGTCTATCCCATAATCTTGTGAGGTCGTTGGGGCACCACAGATGACTCTACAACACTCCTTTTCCACCTAGTCCTGTCTTCAGCTGCCCTAGTTGAGCTAGCAAAATCCACCCCTGTCGTTGTAGAGGAAGTAACGGTAGTTGTGCCCCTTTGTAAAAATGGCGGAAGGGGGCACATTTTCAATATAAAATTCTTATATATTGGGACACATATGCGAAAGCCAAAGAGAAGTCTAATCAGGCTCTGCTCTGTCTGCGATTGGCACGTCTTTAGAAAACTATAAACTTGTTCAAATTTTGAGTTAGCTGCAGTTAAATGTATGTCAAATTAGGGAAAATACTGTATCATTATTTTTTCATATCATAACACTTACAGCGAAGTGCAACAATGTTTCAATGTTTGTATAGACACCTTCGTCTTCCATAGCTTGAGAGAGATTACATGGTCAACAAGTGGTTAATCTTTTAGGCAGTTTAAGATCAAAATTAAGTTATGTTGAAACTTGTTTGGAGTATTTTACACCAAAACATTAGGACGGCTCATTTTCTTTTCTGCCCGTTCAGTAGAAATACCATAATGATTTCTTTCCTCATATTTTTGCTAATAGTTTTAAAAGAACAGTTTAGCGGCAAAAACTGCAAACCGTGATTAGTACACTTCTTTATAGATTGCATTCTGATCAGGGTCTATACAGTTTAAAAAAGAAACACCTGTCTAAGTTTTCAAAGTATTAACTGCATTTAGAATAGGATTTATTGATAAATCTTAATGCAAAACACGTGATGCGAAAAGACGAAAAGACGAAAAGACGCCATGCGAAAAGACGAAAAGACGAAATAACGAAAAGACGAAATAACGCCACGCGAAAAGACGAAAAGACGAAATAACGCCACGCGAAAAGACGAAAAGACGAAATAACGCCACGCGAAAAGACGAAAAGACGAAATAACGCCATGCGAAAAGACGAAATAACGCCATGCGAAAAGACGAAAAGACGAAAAGACGCCAGGCGAAAAGACGAAAAGACGCCACGCGAAAAGACGACAAATTAAGAGTTTCAAATGGCGTCTTTTCGCATGGCGTTTTTTCGTCTTTTCGCGCTGAAATTTCGTCTTTTCGCGTGGCGGGTTTCGTCTTTTCGCATGGCGTTATTTCGTCTTTTCGTCTTTTCGCCTGGCGTTTTTTCGTCTTTTCGTCTTTTCGCATGGCGTCTTTTCGTCTTTTCGCGTGGCGTCTTTTCGCGGCGAAAAGACGAAAAGACGAAATGGCACAAACCAGCCACCATACTTATAGGACTATGGAGACTTTATACTTTTGAGATGAGATGCTATCGAAGGTTACTAGGACCATTTCACTAATCAATGTGGATGTTCGCAGAGAGATCCAAGCAGCCATTGGAAAATTTGATGAACTCCTGACCTTGGTCAAGAAAACGGATGATTTTAACAGTATTCTTAGCACTCAGAGGTTTTTTAACAGTATACTTAGCACTCAGTGACATGTTTTCCCATTTGGATCTTGTCCACTTCATTGGAGGAATTGTTCCGTGTGCCTGCGCTACCCTCGCCTGACATAATCTTCAACGTGTTGAAGGAGGCCAGTAAACGGCACAAGCAGAAGAAGCGGAAACTGGGGTGGTTTGGCCATGTCTCACGGTCTTCTGGTTCTCTAAGTCGCTTGGGGTTTGACAATTCTGCAGGGCACAGTGAAAGGTAAAAAAGAAAGAAGAGGTATACAGAAGAGGAGGTGGGAAGACTATATTAAGGAGTGGACAGGGATGGACTTTGCTGGCTGAACTAGGGCAGGTAAAACAGGACTCGGTGAAAAGGGTTTGTTGTCAAGTCATCCATGTGGTGCCCCAACGACCTCGCAAGGTTCTGGGATAGACTAGACTAGACCAGAAATATTAGCGGGACACTTTGAATCTAAGAATATGACCGGGTAAGAAAATGAAAGTATTAATCGCGGGGTGGGGGCGCACAGGATTTGGTCAGCCAGGCGGTAGTTTAAATAATGGTCTGAATAGAGACAAAAAAGTCGTTTCCGCTGATAACTTGCTTCACAGAGGCCGGTAACTGCAATTCTGAAGGTGGCATCCACGTTCAGACAGTGTTAACAACATCCCAGCAGGCACATGACGTCTAAATGACGTCTGACTGACGTCGATGCGACGCAATTGACGTATAACTGACGTCGATGCGACGTCACATCGACGTTAGTTTGACGTCATTTGACGTCTCGAATTCATTTAATGTCGTGACGCTGAATCTACTTTGTTTCAACGTTGTGTCCTGCTGGGATGTCAGGTTATTTGTGTCAATAAGTTAGCTTTTGTAAAAAAGCAAACAGCTGATACGAGGATAGAATATAAACTGATGTTTATCCGTCTAAGTCTTGGTATGGGATCTCATTGGGATCAGTTTGTTTCAGCGCCCCTAACGGGATCCTGTGGTAGGTTTGTGTGGGATAACAACCGTATCAAATATTCCATAGACGCTTGGGGTTTGGACGTCTTATGTCAGTACAGCCTCACTGGTCTGATCTCACCAATGATTTGAAATGGAACACACGTGTCTACAATATTCTCACAAAGCTTGGCTCCCTTAGACGACACTTGGCGGCATGTGTTACAGGGGAGGAAACTATCGTTGCCCGACCGGGACTCGAACCCAGGGCCTCTTGCTATCCGGGAGAACTCAAGGTTGTTGAGCTGTTGGTCGGCCTCTGACATTTCCCCCCTGCTTAATTAGATTCGTCCCTGAATCTGTCCGGTACCACGGAGGAACCAACGAGACATGCCATTTTTGAAGCTCGCGGCCCTAGCCGTGGACGCACACTGAACCACCAAATGTCACAGGGGAGAAAAAAATCGTGGCCCGACCGGGACTCGAACCCAGGGCCTCTCGGGAGAACTCAAGAGGGTTGTTGAGCTATTGGTCGGCCTCTGACACATGTCCACAGGATGGTAAAGAGTCAGCATACAAGGGACTGGTTCGTCCAGTCCTGTAGTATGGCAGTTTAGTTTGCGACCCCCCCCCCCTTCTCCCCCCCCCCCCCCAACACACACACACACACACACACACAAAGTATACTTCCTCAAGATGAACTTGACAAGGTGCAGAAAAAGGCAGCTACATTTGTAACAGAAAATAACACCTAAGAAACTGGGAGTATGACCGGCATTCCGGAGAAACTTAAGTGGTTATCCCTGAAAAAGAAGAAGAAAGATGGTAGACTCGTAATGCTTTACAAAGGTCTGAAAGGGTGCTGCCAGTATATACCTCACGATAAAATTTTGCATGCTGATAGAGCAATTGGATCTTTAATCTTGGCATAACCCACGTATTAACTGCCCCGGTTGAGATCATATCATAGTCAACACGACATCAACGTCGAAACAACGTTGCATCAGCATCAGTGCCACGTGGGAAAACACTTCACCGGTGATGATGTTTAGTTCGCAATAAAATCCAGGGGAGGGCCCTTGGACGCAACATTGAATCAACGTTGATTCTTCGCCAGACCCCAGATCAACGCCGCCGTAGCGCCGTCCCAAAAATAGTACATTCATGGATTCAATGAATCACAAGAAAAAAAATACTCGCCAATATTTACTCATAGCATTAAGCACATACACTGATTATAAAATCCCGCAGATTCTACGGTAAAATAACTGGCAACTTGCTAATACCGGAAGTTTTTAATAGGCAACCGACATCATTGTACAAAACGTTAACAATAAAGAATCAAATGCGGAATTCCAACAAGGTTTATATACAATGCCGCCAGTTTTCACCTAAAAACATACGGTACTGTCCCGTTCTTTTGACCGTAAAGGGCAAGGCAGCCAGTTGCCAATTACTGTGAAATCTGTGGGACTTTTACAGTGTATAAACAACTAGTCAAGCAGGCATACAACGTCAATATGACATGGTATCATAGCTACACTACGTCAACGCCGGCACAACGTCACATCAGCGTCAGCTTAACGTCGGTTCGATACACTGACCCTCGTGCGTTGCTCCAGTGCTGTACATGTATGTCCACTGGGCATCCTGTCATGGACTACAAAACAAGTCAACAATTTGGTGACAAGAAATTCGCAACATTGTCCAGAGAACACTCTGAAACAACATTGAAACAACGACACGTCAGCGTCAATGCAAAATCGGAACGATACACTGACGCTAATGCGCTGCTCCAGTGCTGCATGCTGCATGTCCATTTGGCGAAAAAAAACAAAACAAAAAAAAAACACCAAAGTGGCATGTACGCCACGCAAAGACTCGGATCAGCCTAAGTATCCGTCCATTCAGATTAGAGTCTTCGCTGTGTGCTTTAAGGATAGCTAAAGGTCTACGCTACCTCCATACCTACGGCAAAGAATTTGATCAGACTGGGCGGCTGCCCTTGCTGATCTGATTCTTCGCTGGGTGCACATGCCACTTTGTTAGTTTTGTCGTGTCGCGACTCAAATGGTCCAATATATCACGGAGCTTATAGATTTGTAAAACATGAGTTGGCGTTTTTTTGTTGTTGTTTTTTTTTCACAAAACTCCTGAACGTGCTATGCTTTTGGTGAAATACTAAGATATTCTTTATTTTTCGACGTTACGTGTTATGGAAACTCATTACAAAATCCTATGATGAGGGGCCGAAATATACGGTTCACTGAGAATTCCAGGGTGCAATTGTCATTTATCAGTTAATAGTAATTTTATTATTGTACAAGTACTCGAAAGCCGGGCCGCGTAGCGCGTCTGACTCAAAAGCCAGAGGTCCCGGGTTCGATACCCGGTCCGGCCACATACTTTCGTTTCTCCCTCCGCTGGTTCAAGAAGGGCAGTTGTCAGTTACTGGCGAAAGTATGAGCACTTGGTACTAGTTAACCGCTCAGGAGGTCTAAGCCTGCACAGGAATAGGGAGGTTAGGTAAACTGACCGTCCCAACATGACCATAGCTGTTTACCGTGGACGTAAAGCCACAGGGAGCCCCGGTACCTTAGTGCAGGGGGATTGTTTCACTTGCGATGCCTTGTTAAGTTTCGTCTTTACGTTCGTTCGTCTATCTCTCCGTTTCGTCCGATCACATTTGCGTCAACGTTTTGCGTTACGTTCAGGCTGGGGGTATACGCGTGCGCCTGCTCATTTTGCTCTAGCACAGCATCTGTTCTCATGTATTTCACCGCTGTGGGTTCGAGCTTAGCCGGTCAGCGCACAATTGAACAAAGCAAAGTTCTGCTTTCGGAACGTAAAGTGGTTTTTCCGGAAGCTCCGGTTTTTGTCCACCTTTGCTTGATGATGGGCCCGAAATAAGAGCTGCTCTTGAAAGGGTCATAAGGCCCATATAAAAAAAAATCTTCATGGTGTGGAACAAATGCCCCAGGCTACATGTGTGCGATACTTATACTGCTATTGTTAAATCCAAGTCTTGATTGGCATTGTGATTTTGTTCATTTTCATTGGTCAACGTGCGTGAGTTCTAAATATGTGTAGTGTCTGATCGTCACTCGAGATTTGGCGCTAAAAGTGAGAAGGTGGTCGTTGGTTTTGTAAGTAGAACGTTTCTATTTCCGCATGTTGTATTTAGAATCTATCCTCTGTAGCGTAAAATCTTTGTGATTTCCATTTTTTGTCTGTTACCCAGTCAAATCACTTCCGGCCTTTTTGACGCTGGCCTTTTGATCTAGCGGTTCCAGGTTCGAGCCCCACTGGAGGCGGGAATTTTCCAGCCATAAACCATTGCGCACAGCCTTTCATTTTCATCCTACAGTCGTCTTGATATGGCTGAAATACTGTTTGAAAAAGGCGTAAAATCGCAAGTCATCCATCCATCCGTCCTCTTTTAAATTTTGTCTCAGCTTCTTACTGACACCACAGTGAGCAAGCCGCGCATTGTACCACTCTACATACGGGTGGTCGGGTCGAGCGATGGTGCTGTGTTATATTCAGAGTCCTCATATGACTGAAATACTGTTGAAAATGACGTAAAATCGCAAGTCATCCATCCAGCCGTTCTTTTTGAAATCTAGTCTCACGCGGCTTCTACACTGTAAAAAAAACTGTAGATTTTACAGTACACTGCAAAAATAATCGGTAGATTTTACGGTAAAATAACTGGCAACCAGCTGCCAGTCCTTTTACCGTTATTTTTACGGGCGCCCGTAAAAATTTCAGGAATCATCAAGCAGAGTGGGACAGAAAAGATCAGATGTCGTTTTCGTTAGATAGCCCTTCAACAATACAAAGTTATTTTCGAGTGCGCCAAGTTAACATAAAACTTCCATTTTGTGATTTCCAACAATGTCTTACAGGCAAAAGCCCGTAAAAATAACGGGAAAAGGACTGGCAGCTGGTTTCCAGTTATTCTACCGTAAAATCTACAGAATTTTTTTACAGTGTAGAATAACTGGAAACCATCTGCCAGTCCTTTCCCCGTTATTTTTACAGGCGTTTGCATGTAAGACACTTTTGGAAATCACGAAATGGAAGTTGTATGTTAACTGGCCGCACTCGAAAATAACTTTGTATTGTTGAAGGGCTATCTGACCAAAACGACACCTGCTCTATTCTGTCCCACTCTGCTTGATGATTCCTGCAATTTTTACGGGCGCCCGTAAAAATAACGGTAAAATGACTGGCAGCTGGTTGCCAGTTATTTTACCGTAAAATCTACAGTTTTTTACAGTGTAACAATGACACCACAGTGGGAGAGACCAGCATCATACCAGTCTGTATACGGTTGGTCATGTCGAACTGCGTTACTTTCAGTGTAGGGTTGGTCGTGTCGAGCTGCGTCACTTTCAGTCAGAATCAGAATCAGAATTGTTTACTGGTGATACGTCCAAAGACAATCATTCACCAGGACCTGTGAATCAGGGAAGCTAGTCCCTAGCCCTTATAAGAGAAGTAAACTTAGTAACTGAATCCTCTGCACACTCAGCAGCAGAAATAAGTGAATCTTCCAGGGAATTCCAATCTCTAATAGTCTGGGGGAAGAAACTGGACTTGTAAATGTCAGTCCCAGCCAATAGAAGGGGTATTGGTTTGCAGTGGCGAGATATTGTGCAGTTGTTTGAGATGCTTTTATTTTTTACTTATTTATTTATTTATTTTTTTTGAGTTATCGCCCTTTGAAAATTTCGGCATTTTAAACCTTTCAGCAAGATAGCTCTAAAAGTATATAACTTCGGCGAGGGACTTGTAACTTGGTCAGCTGATTGGAGATAGTGAGTAAATTGACTAACAAACTAATTAACTTTCCAACGAATTCCTTGATATTTTTTTTTCGGAGCTATACGCCCTTTTGAAAAGTAGGGTATTTTAAACTTGTCAGCAAAATGTATCGAAAAGTATTTGAATTGGGAACTTGAAACTTGGTCAGCTGAATGGAGATGATAGTAAAATAACTGATTGACTTTTGAATAAATACTGTCCTTTTTAGGAATCATGGCCCTTAGAATTTTTCGGCATTTTAACCTTATCAGCAAGATATCTCAAAAAGTATTTTAGCTAGGGACTTGAAACTTGGTCAGCTGATTAGAGTTGGTGCTTTGGTTTACTGATTATCTTTTGACTAGTATATACCAAACGTTAAAACTCGGTCTAGAACATGAGCCTAAACCATTTATAAATTGCGATTTCTCAGAATAATTTCGCTAATCTCAAAGATATAAACTCCCTAAGACTATGTAAGATTAAGATAAAGATTTATTCAGGAATTAAGATCATTTAACAAAGTAACATATACTGTCTAAAAGCGATTTTCGAAAAAAGAATTTAAAAATTAATCAACAAGTAAGATATTTAAGAGCACACTTAAATGATAATTTATGTATATATCTATATGAATTTAATTTAAGAAAAGTAAAATTATCACAGTGAATTGGACTAGAACTTAAGGAGTTTTGGAATGAGCTAGGCTGCTAGAAGTAAAAAACTAACACCCACACCCATTTTCACTGATTCGAAAGATTCGATGCACGGAAAGACGTTTTACGGCCGCCACACAGCACACAACACCGGCTGCAGAGATTGCAACATTAACACATAGGTCATACGGATACCGGTTACAAGAGTACAAGTGAGCAAATGAACTCGGGTTTAATGTCCCTTAACGATAGGTTCTACGAAGACGGGACCTCGGTTGAAAGTCTCAGTCCAAAGACCGGAGGATCGAGATCGACCCTGCGACCCGTGGTTTGGTAGTCAAGCGCGTAAACCGCTACACTACCGTCGCTCCTACAGTGGTAAGAAAAACGCAAGCTTCAGAGCTCCAGATACGTTTGGATTTTGAGGATAATTCTGAGATATTTTTCTCATTTCATAATGAAAACGTGTTGGAAATCGTCTCGGCTCGCTGGTACCCCTGCTTATCTGGAGCACTTAAGTATTTTTCTTACTGTCAAATTCTGTAACTGAGGTAGATATATGGCATTCGATTAGACGTCCTTTTAGACAGTTATATCAAGACTGGGTGAATGACAATGAAAGGCTGTGTGCATTGGAAAACTTGGCCCCGAGGTTATAAAACTTTTTTCATGCTCAACTCAGCTGAGCATGAAATTTTCTCTGCTGATAAATATGAAATGCCAACTAATGTGTTGGCATTTTCATATTCATAGGCAGAGAAAATTTCGTTCTCAGCTAATCTGAGCAAGAAAACAACCGTACTTATCAGTAATTTGCTATCTATTAGCAGGTAAAATTTCATGCTCATCTGAGTTGAGCATGAAAAAAGTTTTATAACCTCGGAGCCTGATCTGAGTGTACCCTTTAAGGTACAGTCAAGGGACATAATTATTCGCCACTTTCAAAATGGCCGCCATCAACGAAGAAATGATGCACTGAATTCAAACTAGCACTGTGCTATTATCCTGAATTTTTTTTCATTGAAATTTTGAAAAAATTAATTTCCTTTCTATTAACTACAACCCACTTTCCTTCAATATTTTAACATGTTATAGGTTTAGGTGTCCCAATATATATGTGTAGGAAATTTATGGTACACATTCCCCGCAAGGAGCCGTAAAAGTCTTATATTTCTGTAATTATCATAAAACTGGAATAGTTTGATTTCATGATGCCACGTGCATGATGCAGTAATACATCGAAAAGATGCAGAAAGAATGGCAAACAATGAAGACCCATTCAGACTGTTCCTTAAGTCTGATCTGGGTCTGCACTGTTTGCTCATATCTAACTGTCCTAATGCTCAGAGTTTTCATGTTACTTGGTGGCTGTAAAAGAATGCCATAACTAATGGAATTGAAACCAGTAACAAAGATCTTTATCACTCTTTGTGTAAACAAATACTAGAGAAGTTCACAGACAGGTATTTTATGGCTGTCTATAAAAAGAGGAGATTACAAGCAGAAGCGTTTTGTGACGTAGCACTGCTGATAAAATTGAACCAATGAGTTGCTGGAGGGTGCTGGAGACTTGAAGAGCTCCAATGGTTAGGTACAGTCCTTAAATTTTATATTGTAAGGCTGTGAAAGAGTCTAGTGGCAAATAAAAGCTGTTATTGACCTATACTTAGTGTATACTTGGGACTAGCACAATTCCTTCATTTTTTACCAGATGTTCCAAAACATATATACATGTAATAAGGAAATGCTTCAATCTCAAACCTGTCAGCTGCTTTGCTTTCATTACGCCCGACCACTGACAAAATTCAGATTCCAAGCTTTTTATATTCACCGTGTATGTACGTAAAGTATATAAGTACAAAATTTGAGCATCGGTGGCGTCCTCACAGACTCCTGAAAGGGGACAAACCGAAATTTCTGTTTGGCCACGTTCGGGTGTTTTATGATAACTCCATCAGCTTTCCCACTGGGCACACAGCGCTGACTCAACTTTGAATCAACGTTGATTCAACGTCATGACGTTGAATCAACGTTGATTTAATGTTGATTCTACGTGTGCCTGCCGGGTTTTCTACTTCAATGTTATTCACAAATGAGCCGCGACACGACAAAGCCAACAACGTGCCCATCGACGACTCCGATGAGCCTGGCCATTTGCCCAGTCTGATCAGAGTCTTTGCTATCCGCATGCAGCTAGTGTAGAACCTACGATACTCTTTAATCGCACAGCAAAGACTCTGAACAGACTGGGCGGATGCTGAACTGAGTCTTTGCAGGGTGCACATGTCACTTTGAGCAGCGGCACGACAAAACCAACAAATAGACTTTACATATATATAGAGGTCGAATAGCATTTATATATCCAGGTGTTCAAACTCAGCCTCCTTAACCCTCATCTAGTAGGCACAAAACCTTGAATCAGCATTGAATCAATGTTGATTCAACGTCATGACGTTGTAAAAAAGTTGATTCAAATTATGTTTTTGATGGGCCGTTCTCTTGAATGTTACTTGGTTTAAACATTTCGTCGACAAACAGTACAGGCATTCCCTTGAATGCAGAAGAAAAGAAAAGAAAAAAACATGTTTGCTTATGTGAGCTCACAGTAAGTTTTCAACTGTTCCTTATGGAGAGCCATCTCTAATAGTTAACGATTCTGGGTCCCCTGATCTAAAAATGATACACAGTAAATTAAAAACACCGCCTGTCTTAATGTGTGTGGGCATATG
The DNA here is from genome assembly GCA_963989385.1 of Ctena decussata. NCBI lineage: Eukaryota > Metazoa > Mollusca > Bivalvia > Lucinida > Lucinidae > Ctena > Ctena decussata. The sequence goes on from OZ022503.1 coordinate 58,066,647, forward strand.
TCCATAATTTTCTGTCATTTTTTCAAAGGGCGACAACTTGATCCTCTTTAAAAAATACACTTTCCCCCTCCCTATTCTGGACAGCAAGTCATACGAGATGTTCCCTTTGAAAAAGTATGTGTGCTCATATACCTTAACAAGAATGGTTTCGCCTGTTTTGGGCACATCTTTGCAAGCCAAGGGTACTATGTCCACTTTATTCCTTACGTACGTACGTAAGGAACAAAGTGGACATAGAACCGTTGGCTAGCGAAGACGTTTTGGACACTGTCACAGACCACAGAACTAAACCAGAAGATTCGACAAAAGTTTGAAACCAGAAAGGAAAAGGTCGAGGTCGCCACTGTTTGCTATCCCAACAACCGTTTACAAAGAAAGCAGAACTTAGCAGATGCAGGTGGGTACAACCTTTAATAATGAATATAATTGATGAATTAACTTAAAGTAATACTTACTTATATGGCAAAAGCTGTCCACATCATACAAGTCATAAGCTAGGCTTATTTTGACAAACTCAGCCAATTCCAGCCAAACTCGGCTAATACAACTCGGCCCATATCAATGACGTCAAACTCGGCCAATATCCAATACGTTAATTGATAAAGTAGTCACTAATCAAGAAATTTCGTATTGGCCCGGTCACAAGTCCTCGGACTACCGTATTGGCGTCCGGCCTTCGGCCTGGGGTCAATAGAGCAGCAGACCTCGGATCTGTAACTAGGCCAATACGAAAATTCTTGATTAATAACATTATATAACTGTAATAATTCAGCTTTGTTGTATGTTTTACGAAAATCCGATGAAAAACAAAGCATTTATGCTGGCCCAAAGTATAAGCCCACTACAGGTCAAAAACAACTTTTATTTGCCACAGCAGCCACGGTTCTAAATGCACTTGCAAATGTTATTAAAGCGACAGCGAAATGAATCTATGAGCATGTCCTATCACCAAAATGCAGATCAGCCTGCCCATCTGTGCATACTGACGAAAAAACTTCATGAAATCTATTTCTTCTGAAATTGCCCAAATCAGCAATGGCAGTGTAAAACGTACTTGTCATTGTTGATAAGGAAAGAAAGATCAGTCTGCGCACCTGCACAGTTTGATCCAAGACTCTGCTTTTCGTATGTAAGTTACATATGGCTTGAGGAAACTATGAGCAGAGAAAACTCTGACCATCTTGTATGTATGCATTGGCAGAGCTGATTTTTGATCAGTCGCTTTTGTCGTAAGGTTCAGTGTAGCCAGTCTCTGGCTTATGGATTTTCAAAAAATATGAGATTACCTCCCATAGCATTTTACCATCATACACTCAACGTTATCTCCCTTTGAATGAATATGAAACACGCACTGAAATATAATCTGACAAGCATGCTGGTTACGTAGTTTGCTGGCAAAAAAGGTGTGGAGTTATTACAAAATTCCTGAAGGTGGCCAAACAGAAATTTTGGTTGAACCTTTCAAGAGTTTTCTGAGAATTCTACCAATTTATCTGTTACAAAACTAAAACTTTGTAGTAACAAGTTTCACATACATACAGGGCGAATAGCATTGCTATATTTTGGCAATCCAGTCGAAAAAACTTGAATTCTTACTTAAATGGAAATGGAATTGTGCATTTTTGAGACAATATCTTGGTATAAGCTTTTCCAGAATCGGGGGCCATAGCTCAGCCTCAATGAAAGCAAAGTAGCTGACAGGTTTAAGACTGAAGCAATTCATTATGTTCTACGAACATTTGATTAAAAACTAAGGAAGAATGCTAGTCCCAAGTATAAGCCCATTATACATCCCTGATTAACTATGTATAAACAAAGGCTGTTACGAAACGAAAAAGGGCTGTTACGAAACGAAAAAGGTCATAGTTACCAAACAACCTGATGACCAGGTCGTTTGGTACTTTTGGCTCTTTTTCGTTTCGTAACAGCTCTTTTTCGTTTCATTACATCCTTGAAAACATAGTTAACTGGTCAACAAAAACTTTTCTTTGCCGCATCAACCAAAGTTCTAAATCGACATGCAGAAGTTTTGAAGAGGGACCTAAATGAATCTATGGGCATGTCCTATCACGAAAATGCAGATCAGCTTGCTCATCTGTGCACAAAGTTGAAAACACTTAAGATATCTATTTCTTCTGAAATTGTCCGAATTAGCAATGGCACAGTAAAAGGCACTTATCATTTCTGACAAAAAAAGAAAAGATCATTCTGCACGCTGCACAGTCTGATCAGAGGCTCTCATTGTCACAGGTAAAGGAGCATACCGGTATATAAGCAAAGAAAACGCTAATCACACTGTATCGATGCACATGCTTAGATGATTTATTTATTTATTTATTTTTTTTTTTTCGTTTTTTTTTTCTTCTTTTTTTGTGCGTGTTAGTTGCTTTTGTCCTGAGGTTCAGGTTAGCCAGTTGTTCGCCTTTGTATTCATATCACGGCTCGTATCCGTGATACGACAAAACCAACAAAGTGGCACGGGCATCCAGCGAATACTGAGATGAGACTGGGTATCCCCTCAGTCTGATCAGAGTCTTCACTGTCCGCATGGAGCTAACTTAGACCATACGCTACTGTTTTAACCAGTCTGATCAGAGTCTTTGCTGTCCGCATGGAGCTAGCTTAGACCATAATCGGACTATTTAAGCGCACAGTTAAGAGTCTTATCAGGCTGAGCGGATGCCCAGGCTGATCTGAGCATGCGCTGGGTGCACATGCCTTGTCAAAACTGACAAGTACTTTTTATTGTACCATTGCTGATTCGGAAAATTTAAAAGAGTTCTAAGGGGGATAACGTTTATCATACAATGGTAAAATGCTAAGGGGGGTAATCTCATATTTTTTGAAAATTCATAAGCCAGAGACTGGCTACACTGAACCTTACGACAAAAGCGACTGATAAAAAATCAGCTCTGCCTGTGCATCCATACAATATGATGAGAGTTTTCTCTGCTCATAGTTTCCTCGAGATATATGAAACTTTACATGCGACAAGCAGAGCCTCGGATCAGATTGTGCAGGCGCGCAGACTTATCTTTTCTTTCCTTATCAAAATGACAAGTACGTTTTACTCTGCCATTGCTGATTTGGACAATTTCTGAAGAAATGGATTTCATGGAGTTTTTTCATCATCAATATGCACAGACAAACAGCCTGATCTGTATTTTGGTGATAGGACATGCTAATAGAATCATTTCACTCTCTCTTTAACAACTTTTGCAAGTCCATTTACAATTGTGGTTGCTGAGGCAAATAAAAGTTGTCATTGACCTATACTGTAATACTACTTGAGACCAGCATGATTCCCTCATTTTTCACCAGATGTTCGTAAAACATATATAAGGAGTTGCTTCAATTTCAAACCTGTCGGCTACTTTGCTTTCATTACGCCCGACCACTGACAAAATTAAAAATCCAAGCTTTTTATCACTGAATTGCAAAATTATAGCAGTGCTATTCACCGTGTATGTATACGTAAAGTACATTAGTACAAAATTCTAGCATCGGTGGCGTCCTCACAAACTCCTGAAAGGGGACAAATCTGAAATTTCTTTTGGTCATTTTCGGGTGTCATATGTATGATATCTCCACCAGTTTTTCTACCCCAATGTTAGTCACAAGACAAAACCAACAACTGAGTGGCATGGACGCCTAGCGAAGACTCTGATGAGCCTGGGCATCTGCCCAGTCTGATAAGAGTCTTCGCTATCCGCATGGAGCTAGCGTAGACCCTAAGCTAGCCTTTAAGCGCACGGTAATGACTCTGATCAGACTGGGCGGATGCCCAGGCTGATCTGAGTCTTTGCTGGGCGCACATGCAACTTTGTTGGTTTTATCGTGCCGCTGCACAAATAAACTTTACATACATAGGGGGTCGAATAGCATTGCTATATTTTGATTGAAGTTTTGATATCCAGATGGACAGGGAATTTCATGTTACCATGCCTGAAGACAGAGTCTTCATTTTTATCAGTTATTTTAGTGAACTTTTAGATGCAGTAGTCTCATTCAAGCAAGTTCAAACCGTTAGCCTCTCCCCCTCACAGAGCAGGCACAAAACCTTGAATCAGCATTGACTCAATGTTGATTCAACGTTATGACGTTGTAGCAAAGTTGATTCAAAAGTGTATGTCTGGTACACTGCAAAAATGTCCGTAGATTTTACGGTAGAATACCTGGCAACCAGCTGCCAGTCCATTTCCCGTTATTTTTACGGGCACCCGTAAACATTGGCGGAATTATCATGCAGAGTATAAAGTTATTAGTATCACTATAAAGGTATTTTGGAGTGTGGTCAGTTAGCATAACTCTACCATATCGAGATTTGTAAAAATGTTTACAGGCAGACGCCCGTAAAAATATCGGGAAATGCACTGGCAGCTGGTTGCTAGGTATTCTACCGTAAAATCTACGGAAATTTATACAGTGTAGGCCGTTCCCTGGATTGTTATATTTTTACTGACAAACGGTACACACATTCTCTTGAATGCAAAGAAAAGCATGTTTGCTTATGAGGGCACACAGTCAGTTTTTAACCTTTCCTTATGCAGGGTCATCACTAAAGCTAAAGCTTCTAGGTTCCCACAGCTAAGGTATAATGGAAATGAAAATCACAATCTGTCTTAAAGTGTATGGATATACTTCCTTTCTTTTCAAAGGGCGACAACATCCGAAGTTTGTTTGATTCTCTTTACACATTCCCCCTCCCAATCACTCAAAGCCCTATTTAGTTCTGGAATGGTTTCGTTGTCCAGCAAAGCAAACAGGAAGTCACACGAGTTGTTCCCCTTGCAAAAACCTACGTGCTCATATACCTTTACAAGAATGGCTTCGCCTGCCCACTGTTTGGGTACATCTTTGCATGACAAGGATACTAAGTCCACTTTGTTCCTTGCGTATGCACGTAAGGAACGAAGTGGTCTTAATACCCTTGGCTAGCGAAGATGGCTTGGGTACTGTCACAGACCACAGAACTAAACCAGAAAACTCAACAAAAGTCTGAAATCAGAAAGGAATAGGTCGAGGTCGCTACTGTTTGCTATCTCGACAACACGTTTATAAAGATGAACTTAGCAGATGCAGGTGGGTACAACCTTTTATAGTGAATATAATTAATTACCTAATAGTAATACTTACGCATATGGCAAAAACAGCCCACATCATACCAGTCATAAACTGTGCTTATTTTGATAAACTCGGCCAATACAGGCTAGCTCAAACTCGGCCAATACAACTCGGCCAATATCAATGACGTCAAACTCGGCCAATATCAATTACGTAAATTGATAAAGTTGTCACTAATCAAGGAATTTCGTACTGGCCCAGTTACAGGTCATCGGACTACCGTATTGGCACCCTGCCTTCGGACTTGGGCCAATACAGCAGACCTCGGACCTGTAACTAGGCCAATACGAAATTTCTTGATTAATAACATTGCATGTATATTACTGTAATGATTCGGCTATTATATATGTTTTACGAACATCTGACAAAAAATGAAGGCATTATGCTGGTCTCAAGTAAAAGCCCATTATAGGTCAATAACAACTTTTATTTGCCACAGCAACCACAGTTCTGAATGGACATGCAAATGTTATTAAAGAGAGAGAGAAATGAATCTATAAGCATATCCTATCACCAAAATTCAGATCAGCCTGCACTTCTGTGCACACTGATGAAAAAAACTTTAAGATATCTATTTTTTCTGAAATTGTCCAAATCAGCAATGGCAGAGTAAAAGGTACTTGTCTTTTGTGATTAGGAAAGAAAAGACCAGTCTTCGCGTCTGCACAGTTTGATCCAAGACCCTGCTTTTTGCAGGTAAGTAACACGTATCTTGAGGAAAATATGAGCAGAGAAAACTCTGATCACACAGGCAGAGCAGATTTTTTATCAGTTGCTTAAGTCGTAAGGTCCAGTTTCGCCAGTGTCTGGCTTATGGATTTTCAAAAAATATGAGATTACCTCCCTTAGCGTTTTACCATCGTACACTCAACGTTATCTCCCTTTGAATTATAGTTCTGAGTGAACCACACTGAAATGCAATCTGACATGCAAGCTGGTTTGGTAGTTCGCTGGGCAAACCTATACAGTTTTTGGCTTGTGGTTTCGGCCACAAGCCAGTATTCATGTCGTTTAGTGATACCGAGTTATTTTCGGAAGAAATGACGTCACGCTCATTCGGAAAATACCAGGAGAGTTGGCATATACTAAAATATGGAGTGGGGTCAACCTATGGAGTGGCGTGGTTTTTTGGAATGGTATTTTGGAGTATTCTGGACAAGAAACCATGCCTCACCATTTTCGGGCAATGACCAGTTGCAAAATGCAAAGGGGCATGTTCTAATTTCTCTCCTGGACTAGCCAGATTATGTGAAATAACATAATAGCTTGCTTGAAAGCATAATACTATGAATCAAGCTAGGCCAAGCCAAGTATACTTTGGGGAACAATAATTAAACATTATGGCCATACTGTATATTTATCCGAGTCAGCAGCATTAAGTCTTGGCAGTTTGAAAATAAAAAAAAAAACAAAAAAAACACTCCACTCCAAGGCTCCACTCCAAAGGTTGACTCCACTCTATATTTTAGTATATGCCGGACGATTTTTTTGTACCTTCGCGTACGTCATAAAATACATACAATTTTCGCCTGCTACTTTGCCTCAGTGCATTTTTTTTATCCCCATCCGACAACAGAAAATGTATACAATCGCCCACATGGTAATGATCAGACTGCGCAAAATGCAGTCTGATAGGTACCTTTGTGGAATCGCCTATGGCATGTTTCAAGGGAGGTAATACTTATATAATTTGCAACAAGTCTTCGTTAATTTTGTATTACGCAGTAGACTAGTTTCTTAAAGGTAAAGATCATTTTTAAACAACATAATAAATATACAAATTTGAACGTAAATAATTACATGTCAGAGTGATAGCCAGCAGAATGTATATATTTTTGAAAGCTTGACGTATTACTGTATATTGACCTTTCACTAATAAAAAATAAATAAATTAAATTAAACAATTGGATTGAACTAAGTTCAATTTTCCTATCAACGTGTTCTTAGTGGCTGAACCAGCCCTAGGAAACTGAACTGAAGTTCAACATACACGTTACCTCCTATCAACATATGCAGAATTACTGCGTCAACAATCTACATTACTTTATGGGCAAAAAATAACCATGTTACATGGAGTAAAATATGATGAAACCTAGAGTTGAAGTCTATTTCCAATATTACATAAGGACATGCTATCTCTCGCCTGTTTGCGCATTGTCACAAAAACCACTCAACCAAAAAACGTTAAGTATACGACACCGGCACCGACGGTGATAATGCCGCAGACACAGGAACAGTAAAGTTGGTTGGTTGGTTGATTTGATGCTTAACGTCCACGGTAAACAACTAAGGTCATGTCGGGACGGTCAGTTAACCTAACCACACTATTCCTGGGCAGGCTTAGACCTCCTAAGCGGTTAACCAGTACTAAGTGCACATACTTTCGCCAGTAACTGACAACTGCCCTTCTTGAATCAGCGGAAGGAGAAACGAAAGTATGTGGCCAGACCGGGATTCGAACCCAGGACCTCTGACTTACGAGTCAGGCGCCCTACCGATTGCGCTACCCGGCCCGGCGGAACAGTAAAGTAATACACATGTAGATCTACCTAGTTTCTGCTAGTAGCAGGCGAAACTAAAATATTATCTGAATAGAAAATAAATCCGAGCAGATCAGAAATCCATCATTATGATGCATGTTTGTCAAGAACCTGCCCACATGCTTATGACGTATACAATAGTAGCAGAAAGCCAATAAACTATAATCAGCTTCACAACACCGCATAACTCTATATTAGGCTACCTTTGCTAGTGTCGAGATTCCTGTATATGTGCACAGTTAGGCCTACTGGTCGCAGAAGCTAAATGTGACTGACTTTCACGGCGTATTGATGCTTTGCATCAATGTTTTCTTGTCACAGTCTCTAATGTTGCCTTTTAATTTCACCTATACAAATGTACAGAGAAATATTTACACAATTCGACGATTTCCTTAGATGAACCTTTACTGGGCTGACGATGTACATACATCCATGAACAATACGCAGTCATGCAATGTTACGCTTAAGCGACGTCACGGATTATTCGACGTGTCGGATTATTCGATAAGTTGATTGGCCGACGTAACGTTTGATATACGTCATGTCATAGTGACGGCTGTTGAACGTCATTACCAAACACGTTGGTAAATAGCTATTCTTCGTCCTTTCCTTGGCGGAAAATTAGCCAGAACTTCACAAATAAGTACCAAAATTGATGTGAAAACATAGTATAAATGTAAGAGATAAATTTCATTTTTCGGAAGTTCATGGGAGTATGAACACAATGGGTTCCGTGCTTTGTTGTTCCCAAATGTTGTAAAGCAAGTAAGTCATTATCTCAAACAATAGTAGCATGCATTTTCTTCTCAGAGTGTCAAAATTTCCTTCTAGTCACTGTCACTGATGCTACTAAAACCAAAAATATAGTTCAGTGAATATATATTTGTTGTCTTTTTTTTGATGCCAAGTTCAGATGTGCCAAGATTCCACAGACACAGGTTTGAAACAGTCTTTCCTAAAATATTGATTCAAACTAAATGTGACTTAGCAGCCATATAGAACAGACTTGAAATAGGTCCATATAGTAATTTTCCTTGAGACATGCCTAACGGCTTAAACGTTGGAAAAGTCTCTCTCTCTCTCTCTCTCTCTCTCTCTCTCTCTCTCTGTGCGCGTGCGTGCGTGCGTACGTGTGTGTGTGTATGTGTTTGTGTGATTTGTCGCTTAACGTCCACGGTAAACAGCAATGGTCAATTCGAGACGGTCAGTTAACCTAACCACACTATTCCCGGGCAGGCTCAGACCTCCTAAGCGGTTAACCAGTACTAAGACCGGGTTTCGAACCCAGGGCCTCTGACTTATGAGTCAAGTGCCCTACCGATTGCGTAACACGGCCCGTGTGTGTGTGTTTACATATTTCCTCAATCTGTTTTTTCAAATAAAGTCTACACTTGTTTTTACCTCACACCTGTAGATAATGCCACCATTCAAGAAGTTAAAGGCTCCATTGCTCTATCAGCATGAAAAATTTTTATCAAGAGGTATCGCTGCAAGCTTCTCTCTACAGTTTCGTAATTGTAAATGACCGTGATTATGTAGCTTTAAAAAAATAAAACATCCTTGAGTTTCACTTAAAATCGGTTTGAAAACTTATCTGGGTCATTTTAGTTGGCAACTAAAATGACCTACTTTCGATTTCATGAAATGGTAAAAATACAATGTACACGCGTAGAGTCCCAATCACTATCTCGCCTATGTTTATATAGCATGGCTGAACGGGAAACCAGAACAGGAAATTGTATCTTGTGGAGCGTTTTGTTATTTTTCAAAAACTTGTTTTCTCTACTTTTTGCCAGTTATATGACTCAATATATGCACACCAACTCACAATTTATTACCAAACGTGAAGGTTGAACCGCTTTTTACAATGATTTGAGTTTAGGCGTTTTTGCCGCTGATAGGACTATTGAGACTTTAAGAAATTTTATTTTGCTAAATAAAAATTAGCAACAGAAAGTGCACTAACAACTGGGTTTACTTGAATAAACAACTGATGAACATTTCACTGGCTTAGCTGGACAAGCCTTCCTTTTAAAAGGAAATTTTATTTGAAAATCCATAAGCCAGAGACTGGCTACACTGAACCTTACGACAAAAGCGACTGACAAAAATCAGCTCTGCCTGTGCATCCATGCAGTATGATCAGAGTCTTCTCTGTTCGTAGTTTCTTCAAGCTATGTGTAACTTACCTGCGACACGTAGAGTCTTGGATCATACTGCGAAGGGGCGCAGACTGATCTTTTCTTTCCTTATAGAAAATGACAAGTATCTTTTACTGTGCCATTGCTGATTTGGACAATTTCAGAAGAAATAGATTTCTTGAAGTTTTTCCATCATTATGCACAGCTGAGCAGCCTGATCTGCATTTTGGTGATAGGACCTGTTCATAGATTCATTTCGCTCTCTCTTTATAACATTTACAAGTCCACATAGAACTTTGGTTGATGTGGCAAATAAAAATTGTTATTGACCTATAATGGACTTATTCTTGGGACCAGCATAATTCCTTCGTTTTTTTTCGTAAGATGATCGTTTAAGATATAAATAATATTTAAGAAATTGCTTCAAACTCATTAGGGTCAAGTCGGATATTTTCAGACAGCGGGTAAATTTGGACAGTGACACTGTTTCCTTTAAATGTCAGTTATTTTGAATTAAAACAAAATTAACTCGGCAAACAGTGAAACTCCTGATAAGACGTCTCATTATGAGCCGTCTCATCTGGATTTTCACTGTTTGCAATGGTATGTCCGATTTTACCCGCTGTCAGAAGTTACCCGACTCGACCCTAGCTTTCATTATGGCCGTTCAGTGGTATAAACTTTCGTCGTGTTTTCTAATTTAGTTTTTTTTGGTCTGTGACAGTGCCCAGACAGGCGAGACCACTCTTTAAAAAGGTGTATGGATATTTTAAAAAGGGGAACAATTTGTGTGACTTCCTGTTTGCTTTCCTAGCCAACTAAACACTTCCACTATATGGGCCTTGATAGGAATAGGGGGCTTGGTTACAGGTAAGCAAGCACACTTCTGGACGTTGTTGCCCTTTGAAAAAGTGACGGAAAAACATGGACGTGTTACAAAAACATGATTTACCAGATAGTCTGTACAGTTTGAGAGGCGCCGTAGTCGAGTGGTTAGAGTGGCTCGGCTATTGTGCAGAAAGTCACCGTAAGGTCGTGAGTTCGCGGCTCACTGTCGCCATACGATGACTGGAAAACTCTCTCTGTCAACCCAGCAGTAAATCGGTACCTTTTTCGAATCAGGGAAGGATAAGGCAGCGACAGGAGACGGATGGGCTCCGCCTTTCATCAGCTGTGCCCAAGATACAGTGGGTCTCTAACCCCCACTGCCCCTACGGCTATTAGGCTATGGGAAACCTTTACCTGTACAGTTTGAGGGTACTCAACTCAAACAAAATGACCGCGGTATTTCTTATGCGATCTTTTCACAAAGTATATCAGGCTGTTTGAAATTTAATAAGGTTTTCGAAATGAACATGAAAAAATATGAATTTGAGTACTACTAAAGAAAAGAAATATAATATCAATAGAAAAAGCATTCTCCATACCTCAGTGTCCGATTCACAGGGCCCTGCAGGCGTGAAAAGTTATCCCTGAATGACTGTTCAATTTGACGTTGACATAAAAATGAAATATTGATACAATGAAGCCTGATATAGCTAAGACAAACACCATATGAGCCGCGACACGAGAAAACCAACAATGTGGTTGTGCGCCCAGCGCAGACTCAGATCAGCCTGGGCATCCGCCCAGTCTGATCAGAGTCTCCGCTGTCCGCATGGAGGTAGCATACACCATTAGCTACCCTCTGAGCACTGAATGAAAAGTCTGATCAAACTTGGCGGATGCCCAGGCTGATCTTAGTCTGCGCTGGGCGTTACAACCACATTGTTGGTTTTCTCGTGTCGCGGCTCATATGAAATTAATTTCAAGTAGTGACACAGAAAGTCAAGAAGTATACAACTTCAGGTCGCCCAGATTCAATCTCCCGAGAGGTATAAAAATCTAAGCTTGTTCTCTATTCTGTTCTATTCCATAACCTTACAAGCTTCTATTCTATTCTATTCCATAACTTTACAAGCTTGTTATGACCTCTAAAAAAGAAACAAACCCATTACTGCCTAGTCGCTTACGCTACATCAAAATAAGGACCGGACTATTCGAAAAACATGTATAAGGGGAGTCAAACTGAAATATATTTGTAGTTTTGTTTTAAAGAAATTCCTGTTTTCAAGATAAACACTGTAGACCCTGACCAGACGCCGCATACGTCTGATCTGGGTCTACACTGCTTGCCAAAGTTGCTTTATGGCACGCAGGGGTTAAATATGTCTTAAAATTGAAAAGTAATTTTAAGTATTTTCCGCCCTGTGCTGGATTATGGGTAGGTTAACCAATAATAAAATACAGACCCAAATCAAAAATATGAGATTACCTCCCTTAGCGTTTTACCATCGTATGCTACAAGGTACTCTCCCTTTGAATTTATAGAAGCACGAACTGGCATGTGATCTGACACGCAGGCTGGTTTGGTAGTTTACTGGTCAAAAATATACCAAGTCTTCGCACTTGAGTCTGTTGTCTGTGAATTTCGTGGCGTTTCCACAAAACACCTGAAAGTTGCCAGTTTGGTTTGAACATTCCAACTGAGCCGCGACACGAGAAACCCAACAAAGTGGCATGTGACGCGTCACCGTAAAACGAAATTTCCGACCATAAAACCGACGATTTACCTCCCGTAATGACAGTTTTGAGTACAGTTATCTCCTAATTCTATGTTAAGTCAAGGTTGTGTGGCTGCTGCAGGTTGGGGTTGGGGAGGGGGAGGGGGGCCTTGGAAGCGGGGCTAGGGTTGAACGTATTTGAATGAGAATACTGCATCTAAAAATTCACGAAATGAAGACCCTGTTTTCAGGCATTGTAACATGCAATTCCATCTCCACCTGAAAACTTAAGCTTCAAGCAAAATATACATGTAGCAATGCTATTCTACCCCTGAGTATGTAAAGTGTATTTGAGCAGCGGCACCTTGAGGTGCCGAGATATGTATGTGGGATGGGGAAAGAGCATGAAGGGGGGGGGGGGGGGGGGGGGGGCTTGGAGATATGACATAATAAGGGATCAATTTGATGAGGGTTTTTCCTATTTTTTTTTTATTTTGCCTTGAAATATATGTTGTGATATCTCATTAGAATCGCCTCGAGAGGCGATTCTAATGAGATGTCACAGCATATATTTTAATCTAACCGCATGGATAAATTATCTTAACCTGTCATCAGATACTCCTTATCATCTGGGGCCTACATATTATACAGAACACAAAGACCAAAATGGCGGGGCTGAAGCCCCAAAGCCCACCCCTGGATCCGGGCCTGGATCCGTCCAATCTGATCATAGTCTCGGCTGTGCGCTTAAGGGTAGTATAAAATCTAAACTAGCTCCATGCGAAAAGCAAAGACTGTGTTCAGACTGGGCGGATGCCCAGGCTGATCTGAGTCTTAACCGGGCGCAAATTCCACTTTGTTGATTTTGTCGTGTCACGGCTCAAAATTTTGTTCTATTTTTTTGAAAGCTGATGGAGTTGTCATAAAACTCCTGAAAGTGACCAAACAGAAATTTCGGTTTGTCCACTTTCAGGAGTCTGTGAGAACTCCACCGATGCTGAAATTTTGTACTAATATGCTTCACGTAGGTACATACAGAGAATTATTACTATGGTTTGGAAAGCTTGGATTTTTATATTTTTCGGAGACCTGGGACCATAACTCGGAGCTGTCAGGTTTGAGATTAAAATAATTCCTTATTATACATGTTTTACAAACAGCTGACGAAAAATGAAGGGATTATGCTGGTCCCCAAGTATAAGCCCATTACCAGTAGGCCTGAATAGTGGCCCAGCGCAGGAAATCTAAAAACATTTTTCTCGAGAAAACGTTCTAACGCACTACTTTTTTAAATGGCTAGCAACCGCCACTACCCATTTTTGCACTCTATTTCTGCCGTTATTTGATGGAGAAAATGTCAAATACTGCATAAAAATCATAGATCATAAAGATTTCTGTCAAAAATACTGCAGACAAACAGCGAACGGCGCAACGGAGGATCGTATCTGCATGCTAAAGATAGCGAAAATTTAACAGCTTGAGAGGGTTCAGAAAACTACAAAATATATAAAATAAGCGACACTCACTAGTTCCATCAAATCCGGCATAGATTTTTCTTTCGTTATGTCAATTTTGGGCAAAATCTGTTTATGGCCATTTTTTGTGCCAAAATTAATTAACTACTTCCGGTTGCAGTTTCTCTCGGAGAGATCAAAGATGGCAGTGTTTTCTGAGTCATCAAACTTTTAGCGACCCCAACTCCCTCCGTCCCGAGGTGCCGGCTGTCAATGTTAGAGTCCCATATCCGTGAGGATGGTACTAATTCTAAATTTTAGCACGTGCTGAAGTGCATGCAATTAAAAAAGCAAACAAGGTTGTTGTTGTTTTTTTACCAAAAAAAAAAGCGCTGGATCTATCACTGCCCTCTGCTTAGAACTAGAGCTCCCTCTCTGTAATCGGTGGCTGTTGCGAGAACTTTCGATGACATCATTGGATTGTTTGTTTGCCTTTTCAAAATCAAAACGGGCACCTGCTGGAAAACTTTGTAACAAATTCGTTAAAATTTCGGCCATTTTTTCGACTGACAGAGTTTAAGTTATTTCCCTGCCAGTTTTACATGTCAAGAGAGAGAAAACTAACGATGCCTATATAAGGGGCAAGTGCCACGAAAAAAAGAGAGGAAAAACACGATTCTCACATAGGCTGACTTCCTTTTTACTATATGACTGCATTTTTTCAGCAATCGCTCTCTCTCTCACCTCTCGTCAGGAGAATGCACTTGATCACCAACCCGGGTGCTGCAGGTTCCATTCCACGCTTCTCCGTCTTTTGAAGGAGACTTTATGTTGTTGGGTTATGATACAAAAAAGGAAAGAAAACACAAAAATCGCACTCTCCTCCCCCCCCCCTCCCCCTGTATTTTCATGTCTGACGCCATTTTTCCTTCTCACACCTGCTCCAATAGGCTAACTTCAAGTGTCAACCCCAGCCTCCCCAACCCCCACCTTTTGCCATATGTTGCAATAAGCTAAACTTCCAGTGGTTGTTATGATTTAAAGTGTGAGAAAGTGGTCACCCTTGTTTTAAGAAAAATCCTGACACTGCTGATCCGCATCAGTCTGCTCCTCTTACAATAGAAGTGCCACCTCATCAGTGTCTGCGCTGTTTGTCGGTTCTGTATTGTAATATACAGGCGTTCCGACCTTGTGGACACATAACGTTGAATCGACGATGACTCGGCGTCGTTTCAACGTTGTATGGCGTTAATTCCACGTCGATTGATCATTGTGTGGCCTCGTTTAATCACGCCGATCGTTCGAGTAATTGATGAGCCGTTAAGTAAGCGAAGTAGCGGCTTCAAATTATACCGGAAACTGAAAATATAAATCAGAAATATATCATTTTTCACGTGCGTATGGATAGATACGTACACTGTAAAAAATACTGTAGGTTTTACGGTAGAATAACTGGAAACCGGCTGGCAGTCCTTTCCCCGTTATTTTTACGGGTTTTTGCCTGTAAGACATTGTTGGAAGTCACGAAATGGAAGTTTTAAGTTAATTTGGCGCACTCGAAAATAACCTTGTATTGTTGAGGGGCTATCTAACCGAAACGACATCTGCTCTTTTCTGTCCCACTCTGCTTGATGATTCCTGCAGTTTTTTACGGGCGCCCGTAAAAATAACGGTAAAAGGACTGGCAGCGGGTTGCCAGTTATTTTATCGTAAAATCTACCGTTTATTTTTGCAGTTTAAACACGTGAAAGTGAGTGAGATAGCGGTTATAGATGGATGACTTGCGATTTTACGTCCTTTTCAACGGTATTTCAGTCATATCAGGACGATGTTAGGATGATAATGAAAGGCTGTATGCAATGGAACCCCGTTTACGGTAGGGAAGATTCTCGCCTCAACCGGGGCTGGAACCCGGTCCGCTAGAACAGTAACCCCACTCAATCTCTCTATGTCTCTCCAATTGGTGTTTATTGCAAAATGTTTCCTTGATATATCTGAATTGATTCTTGGCCAAGACGGGTACACTGTAACAAAAAGAAGATTTTACGGTAGAATACCTGGCAACCAGCTGCCAGTCCATTTCCCGTTATTATTACGGACGCCAGTAAACATTGGCGGAATCATCATGCAGAGTAGAGTAGAATAAGACAGGTATTGTTTTGGTCATGTAGCCCTTCAACAGTATAAATGTAATTTCGAGTGTGGTCAGTTAGCATAATTCTAACATATCGGGATTTCAAAAAAAATGTTTTACAGGCAACGCCCGTAAAAATAACGGTAAAAGGACTGGCAGCGGGTTGCCAGTTATTTTATCGTAAAATCTACCGTTTATTTTTGCAGTTTAAACACGTGAAAGTGAGTGAGATAGCGGTTATAGATGGATGACTTGCGATTTTACGTCCTTTTCAACGGTATTTCAGTCATATCAGGACGATGTTAGGATGATAATGAAAGGCTGTATGCAATGGAACCCCGTTTACGGTAGGGAAGATTCTCGCCTCAACCGGGGCTGGAACCCGGTCCGCTAGAACAGTAACCCCACTCAATCTCTCTATGTCTCTCCAATTGGTGTTTATTGCAAAATGTTTCCTTGATATATCTGAATTGATTCTTAGCCAAGACGGGTACACTGTAACAAAAAGAAGATTTTACGGTAGAATACCTGGCAACCAGCTGCCAGTCCATTTCCCGTTATTATTACGGACGCCAGTAAACATTGGCGGAATCATCATGCAGAGTAGAGTAGAATAAGACAGGTATTGTTTTGGTCATGTAGCCCTTCAACAGTATAAATGTAATTTCGAGTGTGGTCAGTTAGCATAATTCTAACATATCGGGATTTCAAAAAAAATGTTTTACAGGCAACGCCCGTAAAAATAACGGAAAATGGACTGGCAGCTGGTTTTCAGTAATTCTACCGTAAAATCTACGGAATTTTAAATTGTACCTGTCAGAAAAGATTTTGCACCAATTTGTTAATATAAAACAGTCACATGCTCACATTCCGGCCAGTTTTCGTGTGGTAGAAATAAGTAGAAATAGAAATACTTCTCCATTTCCAATCGACCTGATTGTCTACACACACCCCCACATCCCCCGCAGCCTTGGTCTTGTAAATTTTAAAATGAAAAAAATAACCGCAATACACCGTACCTAATAACAAACAACACGGTTCCTAAACAACTACCAGTTTTAACGGTTTAACACACGACAAACTCTCCCTTCTTCTTTGGCCATTGAGTGTGATAATGAAAGGCTGTGAGCATTGGCTCTCCGTTTACGGGAATCGAACCCGGGAGCTCTACATCAACAGAGGCCAGTGCTCAACACTGCGCTACCAGGTTTTCTTACCACCCCCCACCCCCCTCCTCTTGTAAATTCCCTTAACACGCACACACCCACACCCACACACACACACAATGCCCGCCCTCCCCAAAGAACTTTACTTATTAATCTCTCCCTGCTAATATCTCATTCGAGTATATAATACAACATACTCAACTGGTATCCGTTTGTCATTTGAGCCGTGACGCGAGAAAACCAACAATGTGGTTGTGCGCCAAGATCACTTACATCAGCCTGGGCAACCGCCCAGTCTTATCAGCGACTTCGCTGTCCGCATGGAGATAGCTTAGACCCTTAGCCACCCTTTAAGCGCACTGCAACTCTTATCAGACTGGACGGATGCCCAGCTGATCCGAGTCTGCGCTGGGCGCGCAACCACTTTGTTTTCTCGTGTCGTGGCTCATTTATACGTCTTCACTAACTTACAGTGGCTCTCGGGACTCCAAAATTTTCATTAGCATAAGGCAGAATCTTAGATGGGAAATAAACCTTTCTTATACATTTAAACTGCAAAGGGGTAGTCACCCTTGTTTTGAGAGAGAAAATAGCGTTTGCAGATGCGTCCCTACACTGTGGTCAATACCATACACCGTTGAATCTCGATACACACCGTTGAATCACCGTTGTTCCAATCTTGTCTGGCATTGATTCAACGTCGCGTGTCCAAAGTAAGGTACATTCCTGTTTTCCTGTATCACGCGGATCATCCGAGTTTTGAACTCGAACATTTACGAAGCAGCAGCTCTAATTTTTATGCTCACGAGACGATTAAAAGTTGCCCGTCTGTCTCTCTGTATGGTCGTCACATTTTACGTTTCAGAATTTGTGTAATCAATAACTCCTCCAGTTTTTCATGGATTTTTCTTCAAACCCTGAATAATTTTTATTGACCTAATGAAGAAGTGAATGTGAATTTCTGATGGAAATAAATTTTGACAGAATTACGGCTTTTAGAACTCAGTTATAGTGGGCAACTTTTCAAATTAAATGCAATCAACTCCTCTACGTTTTAAATGGATCTGTTTCAGATATTGCACACTTGTTGTGATGAAGCAGAAAACACCAGTCCGCTAATGTTCACTTCCTGCAGAGACTGTTCGTCATATTTGGCTTCCGACGAGACTTCCGCGATCTATTGCTTCCTGCTGGGACTACCGTCCTCGAGAAATGGCTTCCTGCCGAGGCTGTCCGCGTGACTGATTCCTGCCGAGAGCCTCGGCAGGAAACAGAATCACGCGGACAGTCTCTGCAGAAGCCATTTATCATTTACAAGTCTCAACAAGAAGCAAGAGATCGTGAACAGCCTCGGTGGAAGCCAAATATAACGGACGGTCTCTGCAAGAAGCGAAAATTGGCTGACTGGTTTATACCCTGTGATAATTCTAACGGAACTATGGTCTTTTTATTGGATTCTTTTTCACACTTGGCACACATGTTTGGTGCATGATGAAGATGTGCATATGGCATTTCGATGTGTAACCGAAGCACGAGCGTTTGAAGTTGGGTCTTTTTTTTTTCGAATTATAGGATATGGAGTTTTAAACTTTGTACACATGTTGAGCAAATAATGAAGATGCGCGTGTGGCTTTTGGTAAATAATTTTGACAGGATTACAGATTTTTTAACCGACTTGATTTAACTTCACACAAATGTAATGTACAAGAGTATCTTGGGCAAGTACGCGTTTCAGTATTCTAGGGCTGCGGTCAAGGGCGCAACTGCAATTTTCAAAAAAACTTGAGATTGCTCTGACCCTCTCTTCTGTAGACTAATTTATATATAACTTAACACAAATATTAAGTATGAAGGTATATTGGACAAGCTCACGTTTTAATGGTCTGTGTTGAAGGTCAAGGTCACAGTTGCTAGTTTTTGAGAAGTTAAATTGTACACTAACTTGGGACATAATAATCAGCAAATGAGTACCCTTCCAGCTATGAAACCAGTATGAATGAATGAATGAATGAATGTTTAAGTTATTTATAGACGCTCAACCCTGGTAAGGGCATATAGCGTCTAAACGTCAGCAATTTAAAACGTTTCTATAAGACAAATTCAAAAACGATCAAATGTTTAAAGTATTATGTTACGTCCAAATGATAAAAATGTTATGTACAATAAAAGACTAAATCTTGTTAAAAAGTCCAGCTTCCTTTAAAAAATTAATAATTTGGATAGAAGAAACTTTGCTAAAAAGCTCGGATATGGTTTTAATGTTGTAATATTTTGAACGAATATGGTTAAAATCAATGCATGACACAAGAAGATGTTTGATTGTAATGACTTCATTGCATGGTATGCAAAATGGAGCAACCTCATTATTTAATAAAAACGAATGTGTAATTCTGGTATGCCCTATTCGGCATCTGGTAATGACAGTCTGTTCTTTTCTATTTGATAGTATATTGTCCTTGCTGTGAAAATCTGGTTTAATTTGTCGGAGTTTGTTATGAATTTGATTATCCCAATAAGTTTGACATTTTGATTTGATATATGTATTAGTTTGAGATTTAAAATCTGAGTGCGGAATTCGGAAGGTACTTTCTGGTAAATTTAAAGCCGCCTTGGCCTCTTTATCGGCCAGGTCATTTCCACGAATATTGACGTGACTTGGAACCCAACAAAAGATTATTTCTTTTGATGGTAACTGAAAATATTTACGAAGTAATTGTTGTATTAAAGGATTGGGGTGATTGACGTTTTTAAGTGATGATAAAACAGAAAGTGAGTCTGAGAATATAATAAACTGATTGTTCTCTTGAACTGAAATTTGATTGAGGGCCAAATCTATGGCTTTAGCTTCGGCTGTAAATATAGAGCTGCCATTTGGTAATCGTATAGTATCTGTGAATAGGGGACTTACAACCGAACATGCAACTTTATCTTCTTGTTTTGAACCATCCGTATAGATTGTGGTATGGTTCGGAAAATTAGATTTTACTTGCAAGAATTCTGATTGAAGAAGGTCAGGGTTCGTCTGTGATTTTTTATTCTTGTGTAATGATAAAATAACGTTAGGAGGTTTTAATGTCCATGGCTCTTGGACAGGTAAAGAAAATTTCTGGATGTTTTTAATGTCAATATGA
This sequence comes from Ctena decussata, assembly GCA_963989385.1. Taxonomy (NCBI): domain Eukaryota; kingdom Metazoa; phylum Mollusca; class Bivalvia; order Lucinida; family Lucinidae; genus Ctena; species Ctena decussata. Next base: position 58,086,880 of record OZ022503.1, read on the forward strand.
GAGTCTACTAGCAAAGGTTTAATACGTAAACCCAAGGGTTTAATTGATCTCGGTTTGTTGTTATAAAATATTTCATACCGAGGGTTAAAAACACAATCGTAAGCAGAATTCTTTGGGTTTGCAGCTAGTTTTGATACATATTGTAGTGATAATTTCTCTCTTCTGATATATAGAGACGGTTCATTCGACTCTGCGTAAAGACTTTCTACGGGAGATGTTCGAAATGCTCCAAGAGCAAGACGTAACCCCTGATGATGAATGGTGTCAAGACATTTAAGGTACGATTTTCGTGCCGAACCATATACGACTGAACCATAATCCAGTTTAGATCTCACAAGAGATCTATACAGGTTTAGAAGTACAGTACGATCTCCTCCCCAATTTGTATTGGAGAGCACTTTTAAAACATCTAAAGCTTTTAAACATTTAGCTTTCAAAGCTTTTATGTGAGGAATAAAAGTGAGTTTCTTATCGAACAGAAGGCCTAAGAATATGGCCTCATTTACAACTGGAATTTGTGATCCATAAATGTTAAGAACTGGGTCGGGGTGCAAACCCCTCAACTGACAGAAATGAACACATTGGGTTTTAGTTTTAGAAAATTTAAAGCCGTTTTCTGTGGCCCAGGTTTCTACTTTATTCAGGCATCTTTGAAGTCTGAATTCTATGTTTTCCATATTTTTCGATTTGTAAAAGATGCCAAAGTCGTCAACATATAATGAAGAATCGGTATCGTTAACACATTTAACAATGTTATTGATTTTTATATTAAAGTAGGTGATAAAATACTTCCCTGAGGAACACCCTGTTCTTGTTTAAAAGTGTCAGACAATGTAGACCCTATTCTAACATTAAAGGATCTGTCAGATAAGAAATTCGAAATAAAGTTTGGAAGTCGGCCTCGAAGGCCAATATTATGTAAATCTTTCATGATGCCATATTTCCACGTCGTGTCGTACGCTTTCTCCAGATCAAAAAATATTGCGACGACATGTTCTTTTTTTACAAATGCATCACGAATAAAAGATTCTAATCGAACTAAATGATCTACAGTACTGTGAAAGATCGTCAAAAATTACATTGACCCTAGCTGTCAAGTCCATTTCTCCGAAAGTATGATACCTACCCAGCGGACACATCACGTCGAAATAACGTCTTACTGACGTCGATGCGACGTCATAACGTCAGTACGACGTCATTTCAACGTCATGTGCCTGCTGGGTAGAGTCATCAGACCCGACAAAATATGTCTTCATAGTAAGGCCTTAAATTGTGACGCCAACGCCGACGTCCAACTGACAACAAAAGCTCTGTACTTTCGTACACAGTGGAGCTAAAAAGGTCTCAAAGGATGTTGCACTTCCTTCTAGTGGAGCAAACTTGATCGGCTATCTTTCAAGGGGGTGGTCTACGGAGTGTAACATTTGTTTTTATATATCAAAATGATCGCCTGGATCTCTAGTTATCAAATTCAGCGTTTGCCACCTTGGCAAACCTTGCATAACTCTGTAGTGACCAGTTATTTACGTTACCCCTTTAAATTTTGAATATCAAAAATATTTATTGAAGTCAATAAGAAAAGTGTTTAAACTATTTAAATGTATCAAATCTAAATATTTTCTGTAAGAACAATTACTATGCTATAAATTAGGCTGCTCAGAAAACAGTTCAGAGCTTTGGTGTTGTTACTTTCGTTACAATATATCATGTACCCCTTGAAAATTTAAAACTGGGACTTAAGTTGTTGCATTTTACAAAGACTCTCTTATAAAAAGGCCCAAAATGATCATTTTTACTTACTATTCAATTGGCCCTTTCAGTGCGTTTCTAGCAAAACAAATATGAGACCTCTAGCTTTTATACTTTGTCAACCACGTCCTGTTGAACAGTTACACCTATTCCCTGTTTTTGGCTGAATAGTCATTTTTCGTATAATTGTACAAAAAAATGGCTAATAACCAATTTAAACTTGACAAATTGGGGCCTTTAGCAAAAAGATCATGTTAACCATGATATAACACAATAGCTTGAAAATTATTTTTGACTTTACAACACATTTTAGCCAGAGTAACATACTTAACAGATAAAAATGTTTGCGTAAAGCATCTGTCATTCACCTTAGGAAAACACCTTTTGAAATTCTAACTTTGAAACAATGCAGTTGTGATAAATATGTTTATTGTTTATCGTAAAATGAAAGTTTTGCACAGTAGTCGCCTACATAGACGGAAAACAGTGTTATTTACATGACATACAATGCTAAGATTGCACCGATGTTCAAATGAAGCCTTCATGAGTTAATCTGTACATGATTTTTTTTTCATTAATATCCAAATAACTTTAAAAGTATAAACAAAACCACAAATGTCAGATAACTTGTAATAACGTACGGTTTTGTATTCAGAAAGGTAACGTTTGTAACATTTGAAAAAACTCCCGAGATTAACTATTGCTACTGCCAAATATGCGTAAGTTTAATTTTTTGAGTAAAAAACATTTTTAGAACGGCCGGTTTAAAGCCACTTATGTAACTCATTATTGACAACCCCAAGGTGTAGCATCAGTTCTGGTGTATTTATGTCATCATATGTGTTGTCCACTTATCTGTCATCTTCGAAAACTCGATTTGTTTCATATGTATATTTGCCATCATTCTGGTGTATAACTGGCATATATGGAAAAAGAAAGAAAATAGATGAAAATTTTGTATGCCTAATTTTGTTTGTTTAAGGCTAGCTTTGTACCCATGAACTTGTAAGGGGCTGCATTGTTATCTGCCTAGCTGCTAGTATCGTCTTACTACTTGTCTTATATCTTTAAGCAGCTATATCCAGTTTGGTATCGTGGTAGGGTTGTTGCGCAGATAACATTAATTCCTGCTCATTGCCCCTTTACTCTAATTTATCTTTTCTATAAAAACAATGTATAAACCCAAAGTTGCCTTGTAGCATATATTTTCACCAAAGTAACGTACATAACAGGTTAAAAAGTATGTGTATTTTTTTCCTACTGCAGCTACAGTAAAGTACCGTTAAGCTACTGTGGAAAGCTTCCTCGTACTTCATCATACTGAAAATTGTATTTGGAATCATCTGGGCTCAATTTGAGTCAGTTAAGCTGAATCTGGTGCTAGGGACACCTTATTGCATTATATCAAACAGAAAATATCATTAAAAATCATAAATCTTATCTGACAAATCGTTTACATTTGCAGTTGTATACGTTACCTTTTTAAATACCAAACCAAGAAGTCAAAGTAAGTGAATCATCATTGACTCAATTAAAAAAGGCATTTTGATAATGATTTTAAAGTAATAACAATATGCCATAATCACCTTATCCGTGCCTCTAGGCAATAGCATCCGATTTTGAAAGGAGTCAGTTAAACTAAGTCTGCTATGTTCTTTCTCGTGTGTGTTCCTTGCTTCAACATGATCTTCTGGCAAGTCTTTGCTATAATAATGTATTAATATGAAAGGACACACCTCAGTATTTTACTGCAATTTGTTAGAAAGAAACAATATTTATTTCCGTAGATGTTTCCTATTCGCTTCTGAGAAAGCTATAACCTTTCCAAACCTTTCTGCTCTTAAAGGAAACATTTTTTTACAGCAGCAAATTCTTCTTAAAAGTTTTCCCCATTAAGAAAGGAGGCCAAATTAAAATTGGCAGAATAACTTACGTGAAATTGTATCCATTCACCTTAAATTCTAAGACTGATAAAAACTTAATTAAATTCTAAAGGATGAGTCTCTGGAAGCAAGGGATGAATCACAAAAAATAACAGCAACCTCGGTTTAACTAAGGAATGTAATATTGCGACACTGCCAATGCCACATAGCACCAGCTATTTCCTTTTTCAAACTGACCCAGAAAGAGCCCAGATGATTCCAAATGACCAGAACATGAAGTACAAGGAAGCATGTCACCTTAGCCACATGCCACTTTACACTAGCGGCAGTGGGGTAAAATTACTTTTTCTTTTTAAACTGTTATATTCGTTACTTCGTTTTAAATATATTCTATATGGCCAAAAGTAATTAAACTATGGTTTCATATATTGCGTTTATAGGAAAAGGCCATTACAGGTAAAGAAGTGTAAAAGGGCAATGATCAGAAACTGATTCAAGAAGTGCCCCAACCCTCCCACAACACCAAACTAAAAATAGTAATGTAACGCATACAACAAGTACTCAAATGATACTAGTGGGTAGCAAAATATACGTGCGCCCATTCCATGCAGATGTCCACAAGTTAGCTTTCATCAAGCATACCCAGGCATACAAAATGTATATTTTCACCTTCTTTCTTTCTGTTTTACATACATCAGAATGATGGCGAATAAACAGAAAAAACAAATCAATTTTTCGAATACTACAGATAAGTGGCCAACACAAACTATAACATCGTTACACAACAACAGATGCATCGCCTTGGAAATTTCACTGATAAATTATATAGGGTGGGTTTAAACCAGTCCAAAGTGCCGCTTCAAAAATGTTTTTAACAAAACTAATGAGATTTAGACATATTTTTCAGTAACAACACATAATCTCAGTGATTGTTTTCAAATAATGGTTACAAACGTTACCTTTCTGAGTATAAAACAGTAAGTTCTGATTTGTAAATTTCTTATGGTGTGATATTTTTAATATCATTTGGATATTAATGGGGTAAAAAATGAAAGTGTTCTATGTATAGATTAATTCACGAAGGTTTTCTTTTCTAGTTTTAGGACAATCTCATCTTTGTATGTCATGTAAATAACACTGTTTGCTGCCCGATTAGTTTATTAAACAATGCAAAAATTTCATTTTGCAAAAGATAATATACATATATATCACAACTGCGTTGTTTAAAAGTCAGAATTTGAAAGAGTTTTTTTTTTCTGGCGGGAATGATAGACCCTTTATGCAAACATTTTAATCTGTTAAGTACGTTACTCTGGCTAAAATGTGTTGAAAGGTCAAAACAATTTTTAAGCTATTGTGTTATATCCTGGTTAACATGATCTTTTTGCTAAAGGCCCCAATTTGTCAAGTTTAAATTGGTTATTAGCCATTTTTGTACGAACAATTATACGAAAAATGACTTTTCAGCCGAAAACAGGGAATAGGTGTAACTGTTCAACAGGACGTGGTTGACAAAGTATAAAAGCTAGAGGTCTAATATTTGTTTTGCTAGAAACGCACTGAAAAGGGTCAATTGAATAGTAAGTAAAAATGATCATTTGGGCCTTTTTGTGATAGAGTCTTCGTAAAATGCAACAACTTGAGTTCCAATTTTAAATTTTCAAGGGGTACATGATATATTGTAACGAAAGTAACAACACCAAAGCTCTGAACTGTTTTCTGAGCAGCCTAATTTATAGCATAGTAATTGTTCTTACAGAAAATATTTAGATTTGATACATTTATATAGTTTAAACACATTTCTTATTGACGTCAATTAATATTTTTGATATTCAAAATTTAAAGGGGTAACGTAAATAACTGGCCACTACAGAGTTATGCAAGGTTTGCCAAGGTGGCAAACGCTGAATTTGATAACTAGAGACCCAGACAATCATTTTGGTATATAAAAACAAATGTTACACTCCGTAGACCACTATCTTCCTTTTCTAGGCCACTTATGCAATCAAATTTGCTCCACTATTCTGCGCTTGAACTTTATTTCAAGGGCTGCTGACTTTGTAACATTTTATGTCCAAGTCCATTTCTCTTTAATCACAATGGTATAAGCATCAAACCTTATGCTTGATGTGTATGTCAAGCGCTGTTGGCTTAGGAAAATTGTAGTTCAATCTAAGATAATCTTGCATCCACATTAAAGAGGGACCCCATTCTTCCAGGAAGAATCTGCTATAAAGCCAGATGTTTGATAAATTAATCTCTGACCTGTTGGCACAGTCCCACTGAGATACTATTTATTGGTTTGGATAGAGGTGATAATGAAATGTTTTGACTGGAATTGCAAGTGGTTGGGTGTTTGTGAAAGGCTTTTGCCAAAAATATGCAATGGGATAAATAATTGATTTTAATAATTTACAACAAAATTTCCGACTAGCCATTTTTCTAACAGATGAAACATTTTTATGCAACATGAGATTTTTTCATTCATGGCTCTAGAAATGTAAGGTTGCTGCTGTTTCTTTCCATATATGTAATGGGGTGGTTCAGAGTCGATGTTATTTTCACTGCTCTGTTTGGATGACTACTGACTTTCTTCGTGCGGTCCAGTAAAACTTTCAGCATCACTTCAGAACTTCAAACGCCAATAGCTCGCTTATTCGAAAAAGTGAAACAGCAAGTGTGGGTATTGGTTTTCTTAATTAGATCGAAATGAACATTTTGGTACCAATATTGCGCATGTTTGCTGTAAATTTTTGTTTCGCATCTCTAGCAGGCTATCGTTGAGTGGTGGGAAAAGCTTGAAAATGCCGACGTCTCGATGACGTCATGAGGCGCTATGGCTGTACAGCATCTTTCCTGTAAGAGCATTCTAGCACGGTACATTTACTACTATAACAACGCATAAAATAAGATAAAAAAGAAAATTTACTCTTTTGCAGTAAATACCATCAACATCATTATCTTGGTGATGCAAACATTTGATTTTCATTCGTGCTTCGCACTCGTGAAAATACCAAAGTTTTCATCAACATGGATGAAGATACATGTAATTATGGTATTCACTGCAAAAGAATAAAAAGAATGGTTGTAGTAGAGGAAGGCATTACAGTCCTTATTTTTTAAAAAAAAAAAAGAATGTTGGTTCTCGTTCGAACTCATAATGGAATTGGTTACAAGGAGCAACTTATGCTTCAGGCAGAAATAGAAAGAATTTTGAAAGATACTTTCCACTTTCCCTGTAGCTTGAAATAGGCCATTTCATCACATATTCTTCTTAATACATTTCTTTCTACTTTCAACCCAAGCCTTCGATCAAGCAAAATTATATAAATATTCATGATCAAAAGCCAAGATTAGTAAAAGTTTTCGGCAAAATTGCCCAACAATTTTATCACCTTTCATTCTGCTAAGCCTCTCACAGCTGGCCAGTATAAACCCATTAATCAGCTACCTGCTGCTGCTAACTAGCACTAATCATGAAATTGACAATAAATTGGAGATTAATGGACTGTACTCCGGGATAACTGGCAGATCAGGCAGATAGCTGGGGTCCCTCTTTAATATGTGTACTTGAGCATGAATTCATGCATATGAAACCTAATCTACCCATGATCTCTGCTACTGTGGAAGAACAAGGCAGGTGCGATATATGGTTAGACCATGGTAAAAGTGCAGTCAGATTATTTTCAGAACAGGGTCAGTTATGTTATGGCCATGGTGCCATTTAAATGTCTATGTTCAAACCATATATCAAACATGGTCATAATGCTCTCAATCTTGTGCGGATATGGCCAGAAAACATTATTCAGCCATGTTTTGTACTTTGTAATACATGTTCAAATCATATTTCAAGCATGGTCATAATGCTGTCATAATGCTGTCAGTACTACCGTATGTAGATCTTGACCAGAAATGTTTTGTACTTGGTAATACAAGGGAAGGTGTAAGCATGAAACCATAGTCAAGCCACATTTTAGTACTGCATGTCAGTTGTAGTCAAACCTGTTTTAATGTAAGTTTAAGAAACACTTTGTTCCCCCACTCATTAAGATAAAATTTGGCTCGAAAAGGCCAATTACTGTTGTTTGAAATTGTATGTGCAAATGGTGCATCCTCCGGGCCTATCGCTCAGGTGAGCTACACAGATTTTTTCCCCGCTTTGTGGTTGACAACCCTTTTCAGTGTACTGAAATGAACAAATAGAGGATATTTGACGTTTTCAGTGCAAATTAATTTTTATTTTACGAATAACACCAAAACAAGTATTTTCACAAGTGGCGAATACCACTTGGTGTTCATTAGTGAAATAAAAACGATCTTGCATTGAAACAGTCAAATTTTCTGTTCTTTTATACTTTGAAATTGCACAAAATCACCTATTCCAATGTGTCGGTCATAATGACAGACACAACTTTTTTTCTACCCATTTTGCGTCAAATTTGATGCTTCCAGTGTGTTTACTGGATATGAAATGGGTTGGCAACATAGTTTGCAACTGAAAAATAGCTTGAAATCTCATTTAGACAAACAAATCTCAAGAAATTTGCTAAGAAAGAAAGCAAATAGGAGAGTTAGGCAGCCTGACGTCGCGTGCATTAACAATGTTACGTTTGCGCTTTTAGTGATGTCATTAACGCCGTAAAGACGTCACTAGGATAAGGTTTAGCCAATTAACCAACAAATAAATGAATAAGACTATTTATCAAAATTTCTGTTTTTTGAAACAGTTAAATATAAAAGGATAATTTCACTGTTTGAAACTGTGAGATTATCAGTTTCGATTACACAGAGATCTCTATAATTCATTAAAAAGTATAAAAGAAAGAGTAGATTTGGATACTTCAACTTAGAAAAAGACACACAATGATGTTAAAATGTTTAATGATAAAAAGAAATTTAATGTGAACCTTCTACTATACTATATAAAAATTTCAGGGGTCAAACTTCTATCCTGTGATTTCTGGAACATCTCACACATTTATTTAAAATCAAAAATTTCTACCTTCCATTTTATTGATATTGCAATTTTTCTACACATGAAGTTTGAACCTATAATCTTTGTCTTGACAAAGTCCAGGCTTGCAGTCAAACTACTCCTAAAATAGAAGTGGTTAGAACTCCCATAAAGAATAATTATTGATAGTTTGTCAGTTTGGTTGGGCAAAACTTCTAAAACTGCTATGACTTTTGAACTTGTTGCAGCTTGCTGACCTTAAAAATGATTATATTTGATGACTATCAAGCAATTTTGCCATAAAAAATCATGAATTGGCAAAATCGAAAATTTTAGTGGATTTGCTCCTCATGGAGATCAGACCCCTATGATTTTAAGGGTAGTGTGAATCGAAGTCTGGACTTGGTCAAAATAAAGGCTATAGTTTCAAACATAATAAGTACAAAACTTGCAAACTGAATGAAATGGAAGGTAGAAATGATGTATTTTACCAAATGTTTGAAATGGTCCAGGAATCGCAGAATAAAAGTTTGACCACTTAATATTTCTTTTCAAGTATAAGAGAGTTATTCCAAATTTCAAACTACAACATGTAAAATCAACACAAGGGCTCCCACACTGGGAGCAGAAAAAACATGACAATCTGAGGAAACAATGAAAGTTCCCCAAAGGTGGGCAATAGAAGAACGATTATCTGATTAGATGAGTCACCATGCTTTGTATATCAACTGACATGGATGGACAGACAAAGCATTGACTTATTATAATTGTCAAAAATCCTTTGGAGATGCACATGTAAAGTTTAATCCACACAATCTAATATCAACATTTCCAATGTAAGGCTCTTATATCAACCCTGGTTAACTATAATTTCAAGGCTGTTAGGAAAAGAAAAAGAACTGTTATGAATCAGAAAAATGTCATAGTTACCAAACTACCTGGTAATCAAGTTTATTTAGCCAGGATAACCAGGTCGTTTGGGAACTATGACTTTTTCTTATTGTAACAGCTCTTTTTCGTTTCATAACAGCCCTTATATAAACATAGTTAACCATAGCTGTTTGACTGGAATCACCATTACAATAAACCTTTCTAAGCCTAAATTCAAGCTGTCTTCAAAAATATTTGCAATTTTTTGAAGGGAGAAAAAAAGTAAATATCAGAAATGAACTTAATTAATGTGACATTCATGAAGCTATGAACTGACAGCGGGTTGTTTGCTAAGTTTTCATGATCCCAGAAGGGGCTGATGAACTTTGCACGTGACCCACTGTCATTGTCAAAGTCATGAATGTTAGAATTTTTTTTTTTTTTTTTTTTACTAAATAGTGATTATATGGCTTCACTCTGGTAAAGTCCATGGTGGAGAAAACGATGGATAGGTCTCTCTGACTTAACCTCCATAAAACATGAAAAAGTATTCTCTATTATCTCAGAAATGGGGGCTAACAAACCAGAAAATTAGTTCTGATACAGAATAGAAGGTAAGTTCTGGGCTCTAGAAATCTGGTGAGGGTAGCTCTTGAATGGGGGTGGCATTTCGGGTGGTCCCCCAAGAAGAAACCTTGTGGCCATATTTGTATCTGTCTACAGGCTGGAAACATTTTGGTTCATAAATCAACTAGACTTTGAGGGAAACATTGGCAGCTATTTGAAAATCTTACTGGGTTCTTCACAGGGGTGATCTACCGGGATTCTCCATCCTGGAAGTCTGTCAACTGAATCTTAAATTCAGCCAAAAATTTCGTAAATTACTTATAATCAGCTGAAAACCCAATATATCAATAGAAATCAGTTTATGCTTAATTTTTGCAGAAATTCTGATTTAAATATGTTAACACCAAATTTCAATAATGGATGTGACCATATATGAATCATGTGCGAGTGCTTAATCCTGAAATCAGGATTAATTCTGAACTTTATCACCTCTGTTTTCAGAAATAAAAACAAGAGGCCCACGGGCCACAAAGCTCACCAGATCTCTAGCTCAAAATTGCTATCAAAATTACTGTCACATTTGTACAGCCTAATACAAACTATACAACTACAAAGTCTCAGTCTGAAAGTCTGTTGAGTTGATAACAAAATATATAACTATTTTCCATATTTTGATTGCAGTAAATGCCATTTTTCCCCATTATAAGTCAATGCAACTCTAAGTTGCCATAGCAACCAAACAATAGAGCCGATTTTCATCAAAAACACAAACTTTCAACCCCCCCCCCCCCCCGCCTAAGGATACTAAAGATGAAATCTGGGCCTTATTGGCCCAGTGGCTTCTGAGGAGATAATTTTGTAAGTTTTTTTCCATTATTTTTGCATTTTGGTTTCCATGACAACCAGTAAAAGGAGCAGTGGGTCCAAAAAAAATAAAATTAATAGAAGACTTCTTAAAGGAACATTTCTATAAAAGTTATGTCAACATACCTGCAATGGCTAGGCATTAAATGCCATTATTCAATTTTCCCCATTATAAGTCTATGGGAACTCTTAAGTTGCCATAGCAACCAAACTAAACGGCAGATTTTCATAAAAAACACAAACTTTCAATACCCCAGCCTAAGGATACTACAGATGAAATCTGGGCCTTATCGGCCCAGTGGTTACAGAGGAGATAATTTTTAAGTATTTTTTCCATTTTTTTTTTCATTTTGGTTTCCATGGCAACCAATAAAAGGGGCACTGGGCCAAAAAACATACAGCTGATAGTAGACTTCTCAAGGAACATTTCTATAAAAGTTTTGTCAACATATCTGCAATGGCCTGGCAGAAAATGTCATTTTTCAATTTTCCCCATTATAAGTCTATGGGAACTCTAAGTTGCCATAGCAACCAAACTGAAGGGCAGATTTTCATAAAAAACACAAACTTTCAATCCCCCAGCCCAAGGATGCTACAAATGAAATTTGGGCCCAATCGGCCCAGTGGCTTCAGAGATGTTGTTTAAAAGTGTTGACGGACATACGACGACGGACGACGACGACGACGACGACGACGACGGACACTGCCTATCCTATAAGCTCCCCCGGAGCCTTCGGCTCTGGTGAGCTAAAAATATGACCAAGAAAAAAAAAACAAGAGCTGTCAGCAGACAGCAGAAAGTTAATCAGCTCATCCACACACTGATCCCAAACTGCAAGCAACATTTCATGAGCCTAGCTTAAAAAGTTCTTGACACATTTTATTTACAAGCTTTCCCTATACCTACTATGTGAAAGTCCAGAAGGAGCCATAATTCTGTCAAATATTTATGGAATTTCATCAAAAGTCAATCAGGTCGTCTACATATTGGTCCTACACTTGCAAAATTTCATGAGCCTAGCTCAAGTGGTTCTTCAGATATTGTTAACAAGCTTGCCCTATATAATACAATTTGACAAAGTTGACTGACCGTGAAATGTAGGTCAAGGTCATGAAATGATACCCGGGTGAGTGAGAATATTTCGGTGATGTTCATGTAAGGTTTGATAATTTCAACAGTTATAGTTAATGAGAAACAGATCGGGGCATTAAGGTTGATGCTAGGGTGCTGGCAAATAATGACAGATGGGCAGACAAAACAAACCCAAAAAACAAACGGACTAACAGACGGACCGAAAACCGGAACTCAAAATCAACTATACCTAAGGCAGGTAAGACAACAAAACAATAATATGAGTGAGTGAGTGAACTCGGGTTTAACGTCCCACCAACAACGAGGTCATCTGGAGACGGGACCTCGGTTTAAAGTCTCATCCGAAAGACCGGAGAAGCGGGGGATCGAACTTGCGACCCCTGGATTGGTCACAATAATATGATCTTTATAAAACTTTACCCAGAGAGCCAGATAAGCTTCGTATTTGCGTAAAATACGGACCAAAAAAGACAAAATACGAAGTGTCTTGAAATTTCAATCGTACCGAATACGGTAGTCATTTCTCAGCTTACGAAAGCAGCTCAAATGTGCTACGTATGTACGCTATAGCATGCGCGGTCAACCGTTTTTCAATAGCCAGAATGTTACCTATTTTTAGCATTCACTAATCATTGCTTCAGCGCATGCGCTGTCTGAGCATGCGCAGTCAACCTTTTTCCGAAAACAGAAAGCACATGGTTCTCTTTTCGGCTTTTACTGGTCGTTTTTACGTAGTCTGGCCCACGGTCCTTCTTCTAAATGTATTCTCTGGTCTTGAAGGAACTCTTTCAGATTTTCATTTTACCTCACTGCAGCTGGTGTTGTGCCGTGTGGCGGCCGTAAAACGTCTCCCCGTACATCATCCATAGTGCAGATTATATTTCATTTTTGACCTTTTGGATCAGAGGATATATTCTGAGAAATCCGAAATTTTAGATTGGTTTATACTCATATTCTAAACCATCATTTTATATATTATTTGGACCCTTTTTGATACTAATCAGTCTTTGAGTCGACTGTCCAATTAAGATTAAAAAATTACAGTTTGCTTTTTTCTGGTTTCGTCACCAGATATTGTCAGGGTCACTGAAGAGGCTTTATTAGCCGAAACTACGTAGTCTGGCCCACGGTCCTTCTTCTAAATGTATTCTCTGGTCTTGAAGGAACTCTTTCAGATTTTCATTTTATGAATAGACCGGGAACGAGCATGAGTATTGGAATTTACCGAGCGTTAGCCAAACGCTAAATTGCACATGATCTTTCCGGTCGATTGCGTAGGTACTTTCATTTTCGTTGAACAAACATGTTGCAAAAAACGTCTCTGTTACTCGACTGAACAGTCAATAAATGGCCCCACCTGGTTGTGCGAAGCTGGAAAACTTTGGCTTCGGCAAGCCAGTGGTTAATTCTAGTGAACTCTAGCCAGCAAAGATCAGCCGATCGTCTCCTGATGCGTGGTAAAAGGAAAGCAAAACACTGTCAGGGTCGGTAACGGGTCGTTTCGGCCCAATTCCCTTTCGGTCCCGGGTCGTTTCGGCCTTATTCCCGTTCGGCCTGGTTCGTTCCTGTTGTCCAGAGTATTAAGCAAGAACCCTGGACAAGAACAAGTAGACAGACATTTTGGGAGACAGTTGTGCGTTAAAAAGATACTGAACAACCACTGGATCTCAGGAGTACCGATACTGAAAGGACTCATCAGGATACTGAAAAGGTTAAAATTCTGTTTGGTAAATACTGAAACCATTGTAAAAATTATCTGGAGCTCTGCTTTACCATGATCTTTAGAAAACTTAAACATGAAATGTTAAAGTCAGTGACCTTGACCTTTTGATCATGGGCGTGTCCAGGCTATTGCTTAATGAAACTTTGAGCCCATCATCATCCAGATACAAATTCTGGTTTTGGAAACTACCATAATGGCCCTAAATATTTGGACAGACAAATCTAAACAAACATTGTAGACCCGGATCAAACTGCCCCTTAATGAGCAGTCTGATCAGGCTCTACAACATTTGCCATTCACTACACATCATTTGGCTGCATTAAGGTATTTACAATTCACTTTCTAAGAATTTTGGAACAATAACAGTCCAACTTCCACGTCCAAAATTTTAGGGTCATTACGGTACGAGCTCTTAGAATATATCAAGGGAGATAACACCTGAACTTGTATTATTGAAGTTGGGCCTTTTGCCACTGACTGACAAATTGATTATTGTTTGCGTATCAAAAAAACTTCAACTGCATCAAATTCATTTTCTGTTGTTTCTATCAGTTGCAACAGTGATTCTCTTGAGTCTGATGCAGGCGATCCACTGGATGGCCCCTCCATTTTTTCTAGTGTTCCAACACGGTGGCATAGACTTTGGATATCATCTAGAACTTCATTCAATTCATCTCGTGTAATGAACATCTTCTATGAAGACCTCCTAAAATGAAAATATTTTGTTTAGCACTACTGCACATTCTATGACTTTATTTTAGTGTAACATTACGCTACAATACAGACACACAACTTGTCACCTCAGCACAAAAAGTCAATAAATACAATTAAAGGTAGGTTCCTGAACTAGCGATAACAATTATGTTCACAAAATAATTTTGCTTTTTCTGGGTAGTATTGAATTCTTTTATTTTTCTGAATCTGTTGCTACTGAGAAAATCGTCAGATATTGAAGAAAATAGTCGTTTTCCCTTTTGGTTTATTTTCCGTCGTTGGAATTCCAGTTCTAAAAATAGAAATGTTATATGTCTATAAGTGCGCAATTTCTGATGCCATTCTTCAAAGGCAAATTTTCTCTTGCCGTGAGCTCTCCTAGAGGTCCTGGCATGGCGGATGGGTTAAAACTATCCCAAAATGCAATGCAGCATGACGTCAGCTGCATTATCTATTTTTGGCGCGAACTAAAAATAGCCCTAACTGGTGTGCGAAGCAGAGTTAGGAAATCCCTTGCAAAACAACTTTTTCTAATAATTTTTTGATTTACACTTTTAAGTGAAGTTATTCATTCCCTTTTTATAAGTGCTTTCCAACAACTTGAATGAAAGATCATCAAAATTCTGATGCATTCCAAAGTACAGGAACCTACCTTTAAAGTATATACTGAATTTTTGCGGTAAGGTAATGAGCTTTTGTGTTAAATTCTCATTTGAAACCTAAATACATGTATAAATCTACACTGTGTATACATGGTATAACTTTACATTCTGGTAAACAACAGGATCTAGGTATGTGTCAGTCTATTAATACTGATTTCAAATCTTAAAAGTGTTGACTGCTCATTAATAGGGGTCTACTATCAAAAGGAAGTATCTGATCCTTTCAATTTTAGAGTACTTCAGGTACCTGTTACTTTAAATGCTCTTTAGCTCGGGGACCATTCATGCTATAGATCTATTGAAAGGAAAAATAGTTATACAACATCATTTCAATAAATTGTAGATAAAACATTAGCATTTCAATAAACCATGGATAAAACTTTTTTGTTTTTTTAGCTGACCTAAGCCTTCAGGCTCAGGGTGAGCTATTGTGATCACCAAGTGTCCGTCGTGCGTCGTCCGTCGTCAACCATTTGCTATAAATGACATCTTCTCTGAAACCGCTAGGCCTAGGGCTTTGATATTTGGTATGAAGCATTGTCTAGTGGACCTCTACCAAGTTTGTTCAAATGGTGGCCCCAGGGTCGAAAATGGCCCTGGGGCAGGGGGTCTTGGGTTCGAAACTAAAAAATACTTAAAAATCTTCTTCTCTAGAACTGCTTGGCTCAGATGCTTGAAATTTGGTATGTAGCATTGCCTAATGGTCCTCTACCAAGTTTGTTCAAATGGTGGCCCCAGGGTCCAAAATGGCCCAGGTGCAACGGGTCTTGGGTTCGAAACTAAAATATATCTTAAAAATCTTCTTCTCCAGAACTGCTTGGCTCAGATGCTTGAAATTTGGTATGTAGCATTGCCTAATGGTCCTCTACCAAGTTTGTTCAAATGGTGGCCCCAGGGTCCAAAATGGCCCAGGGGCAGGGGGTCTTGGGTTCGAAACTAAAAAATACTTAAAAATCTTCTTCTCCAGAACTGCTTGGCTCAGATGCTTGAAATTTGGTATGTAGCTTTGCCTAGTGGTCCTCTACCAAGTGTGTTCAAATGGTGGCCCCATGGTCCAAAATGGTCCTGGGGCAGGGGGTCTTGGGTTTAAACTAAAAAATGCTTAAAAATCTTCTTCTCCATAACTACTTGGCTCAGATGCTTGAAATTTGGTATGTAGCATTGCCTAGTGGTCCTCTACCAAATTTGTTCAAATGGTGACCCCAGGGTCCAAAAAGGCCCCGGGGCAGGGAGTCCCAGGTTCGAACCATAGAAATACATAGAAAAATATTAAAAAAAATTCTTCTTTAGAACCGCAAGGCTCAGATGCTTAAAATTTGGTATGTAGCATTGACTAATAGTCCTTTACCAAGTGTGTTTAAATGGTGGCGCCAGGGTCCAAAATGGCCCCTTGGCATGGAGTCCATGGTTTGAACCATAGAAATGCAAAGAAAAATATTCAAAAGTCTTCTTCTTCAGAACCGCAAGGCTTTTATCATCTGAGTCTACCTTATGCCTGACCTTACATTTACCTAATGCCTGACCTTACATTTATTGCGTCGATTCAACCCCATGAAGTTGAATGAACAGTGATTCAATTTGAGCAAATATTTGGCAAGTTTTATCATCGAGTCTACCTTATGCCTGACCTTACATTTACCTTCTGCCTGACCTTACATTTATTGCGTCGATTCAACCCCATGAAGTTGAATGAACAGTGATTCAATTTGAGCAAATATTTGGCAAGTTTTATCATCTGAGTCTACCTAATGCCTGACCTTACATTTATTGCAACTCATTTATGCGAAGGAAATCAAGAGACAGAGCAAATATTGAACCAGTTTCACCTGAGTCTACCTTATGCCTGACTTTACATTTACTGCAACTCATTTGTGAGAAAGAAATCAACCAATCACAAAACAACCTAACTCAGCTTAACATACCTTTTATTTTGACACGTGCAGGACAGGGGAAGAGAGAAACCAAAGGGATGGACGCGTCCCGCACACAACGGTCAATCAACACTGAATCAACATCGATTCAATGTCATGGGGCGTTGACTCAACGTCATATGCATCCAGACAAATATTCCGCAAGTTTCATCTGAGTCTACCTTATGCCTGACCTTACATTTATTGCAACTCATTTATGCGAAGGAAATCAACCAATCACAAAACAAACTAACTCAGCTTAACATACCTTTTATTTTGACACTTGTAGGACAGGGGAAGAGAGAAACCAAAGGGGTGGACGTGTCCCGCACACAACGGTCAATCAACACTGAATCAACGTCGATTCAATGTCATGGGGCGTTGACTCAACGTCGGTTCAATGTTGACCTAACGTCATATGCCTCCAGACAAATATTCCGCAAGTTTCATCTGAGTCTACCTTATGCCTGACCTTACATTTATTGCAACTCATTTGTGCGAAGGAAATCAACCAATCACAAAACAAACTAACTCAGCTAAACATATCTTTTATTTTGACAATTGTAGGACAGGGGAAGAGAGAAACCAAAGGGGTGGACGGGTCCCGCACACAACGGTCAATCAACACTGAATCAACGTCGATTCAATGTCATGGGGCGTTGACTCAACTTCGATTCAATGTTGACCTAACGTCATATGCCTCCAGACAAATATTCCGCAAGTTTCATCTGAGTCTACCTTATGCCTGACTTTACATTTATTGCAACTAGTTTGTGAGAAGGAAATCAAAGAATACTTACGTTTTTGTTCAGCTCCCCCACTCCCCTTCCTCATAGTATCTGAAAATGGAAAAAACAAGATCACCAAAAGAAGTCCAACACTCTTAGGTTATAAAGCAACTATTATCACATGACATAACCAATCACAATACAAACTAACCGAGATTAACTTACTATTAGAGACAGAGCAAATATTGGGCAAGTTTCACCTGAGTCTACCTTATGCCTGACCTTACATTTACCTAATGCCTGACCTTACATTTATTGCGTCGATTCAACCCCATGAAGTTGAACCAACGGTAATTCAATTTATGCAAATATTTAGCAAGTTTTATAATCTGAGTCTACCTTATGCCTGACCTTACATTTACCTAATGCCTGACCTTACATTTATTACGTCGATTCAACCCCATGAAGTTGAATGAACAGTGATTCAATTTGAGCAAATATTTGGCAAGTTTTATCATCTGAGTCTACCTTATGCCTGACCTTACATTTACCTTATGCCTGACCTTACATTTATTGCGTCGATTCAACCCCATGAAGTTGAACCAACGTTGATTCAATTTAAGCAAATATTTGGCAAGTTTTATCATCTGAGTCTACCTTATGCCTGACCTTACATTTACCTAATGCCTGACCTTACATTTATTGCGTCGATTCAACCCCATGAAGTTCAATGAACAGTGATTCAATTTAAGCAAATATTTG
The DNA here is from genome assembly GCA_963989385.1 of Ctena decussata. Taxonomy (NCBI): domain Eukaryota; kingdom Metazoa; phylum Mollusca; class Bivalvia; order Lucinida; family Lucinidae; genus Ctena; species Ctena decussata. The sequence continues at coordinate 58,105,359 of OZ022503.1, forward strand.
GCAAGTTTTATCATCTGAATCTACCTTATACCTGACGTTACATTTACCTTATGCCTGACCTTACATTTATTGCGTCGATTCAACCCCATGAAGTTGAATCAACGTTGATTTAATTTAAGCAAATATTTGGCAAGTTTTATCATCTGATTCTACCTTATGCCTGACCTTACATTTACCTAATGCCTGACCTTACATTTATTGCGTCGATTCAACCCCATGAAGTTGAATGAAAAGTGATTCAATTTGAGCAAATATTTGGCAAGTTTTATCATCTGAGTCTACCTTATGCCTGACCTTACATTTACCTTATGCCTGACCTTACATTTATTGCGTCGATTCAACCCCATACGGTTGAACCAACGGTGATTAAATTTAAGCAAATATTTGGCAAGTTTTATCATCTGAGTCTACCTTATGCCTGACCTTACATTTACCTTATGCCTGACCTTACATTTATTGCGTCGATTCAACCCCATGAAGTTGAACCAACGGTGATTCAATTTAAGCAAATATTTGGCAAGTTTTATCATCTGAGTCTACCTTATGCCTGACCTTACATTTACCTTATGCCTGACCTTACATTTATTGCGTCGATTCAACCCCATGAAGTTGAATGAACAGTGATTCAATTTGAGCAAATATTAGGCAAGTTTTATCACCTGAGTCTACCTTATGACTGACCTTACATTTACCTAATGCCTGACCTTACATTTATTGCGTCGATTCAACCCCATGAAGTTGAACAAACGGTGATTCAATTTAAGCAAATATTTGGCAAGTTTTATCATCTGAGTCTACCTTATGCCTGACCTTACATTTACCTTATGCCTGACCTTACATTTATTGCGTCGATTCAACCCCATGAAGTTGAATGAACAGTGATTCAATCTGAGCAAATATTTGGCAAGTTTTATCATCTGAGTCTACCTTATGCCTGACGTTACATTTACCTTATGCCTGACCTTACATTTATTGCGTCGATTCAACCCCATGAAGTTGAACCAACGTTGATTTAATTTAAGCAAATATTTGGCAAGTTTTATCATCTGAGTCTACCTTATGCCCGACCTTACATTTACCTAATGCCTGACCTTACATTTATTGCGTCGATTCAACCCAATGAAGTTGAATGAACAGTGATTCAATTTGAGCCAATATTTGGCAAGTTTTATCATCTGAATCTACCTTATGCCTGACCTTACATTTACCTTATGCCTGACCTTACATTTATTGCGTCGATTCAACCCCATGAAGTTGAACCAACGTTGATTTAATTTAAGCAAATATTTGGCAAGTTTTATCATCTGAGTCTACCTTATGCCTGACCTTACATTTACCTTATGCCTGACCTTACATTTATTGCGTCGATTCAACCCCATGAAGTTGAATGAACAGTGATTCAATTTGAGCAAATATTTGGCAAGTTTTATCATCTGAGACTACCTTATGCCTGACCTGACATTTACCTTATGCCTGACCTTACATTTATTGCGTCGATTCAACCCCATGAAGTTGAACCAACGGTGATTCAATTTAAGCAAATATTTGGCAAGTTTTATTATCTGAGTCTACCTTATGCCTGACCTTACATTTACCTTATGCCTGACCTTACATTTATTGCGTCGATTCAACCCCATGAAGTTGAACCAACGGTGATTCAATTTAAGCAAATATTTGGCAAGTTTTATCATCTGAGTCTACCTTATGCCTGACCTTACATTTACATTATGCCTGACCTTACATTTATTGCGTCGATTCAACCCCATGAAGTTGAACCAACGGTGATTCAATTTAAGCAAATATTTGGCAAGTTTTATTATCGGAGTCTACCTTATGCCTGACCTTACATTTACCTTATGCCTGACCTTACATTTATTGCGTCGATTCAACCCCATGAAGTTGAACCAACGGTGATTCAATTTAAGCAAATATTTGGCAAGTTTTATCATCTGAGTCTACCTTATGCCTGACCTTACATTTACCTTATGCCTGACCTTACATTTATTGCGTCGATTCAACCCCATGAAGTTGAATGAACAGTGATTCAATTTGAGCAAATATTTGGCAAGTTTTATCATCTGAGTCTACCTTATGCCTGACCTTACATTTACCTAATGCCTGACCTTACATTTATTGCGTCGATTCAACCCCATGAAGTTGAACAAACGGTGATTCAATTTAAGCAAATATTTGGCAAGTTTTATCATTTGAGTCTACCTTATGCCTGACCTTACATTTACCTTATGCCTGACCTTACATTTATTGCGTCGATTCAACCCCATGAAGTTGAATGAACAGTGATTCAATTTGAGCAAATATTTGGCAAGTTTTATCATCTGAGTCTACCTTATGCCTGACCTTACATTTACCTTATGCCTGACCTTACATTTATTGCGTCGATTCAACCCCATGAAGTTGAACCAACGGTGATTCAATTTAAGCAAATATTTGGCAAGTTTTATTATCTGAGTCTACCTTATGCCTGACCTTACATTCACCTTATGCCTGACCTTACATTTATTGCGTCGATTCAACCCCATGAAGTTGAATGAACAGTGATTCAATTTGAGCAAATATTTGGCAAGTTTTATAATCTGAGTCTACCTTATGCCTGACGTTACATTTACCTTATGCCTGACCTTACATTTATTGCGTCGATTCAACCCCATGAAGTTGAACCAACGTTGATTTAATTTAAGCAAATATTTGGCAAGTTTTATCATCTGAGTCTACCTTATGCCTGACCTTACATTTACCTAATGCCTGACCTTACATTTATTGCGTCGATTCAACCCCATGAAGTTGAACCAACGTTGATTTAATTTGAGCAAATATTTGGCAAGTTTTATCATCTGAGTCTACCTTATGCCTGACCTTACATTTACCTTATGCCTGACCTTACATTTATTGCGTCGATTCAACCCCATGAAGTTGAACCAACGTTGATTTAATTTAAGCAAATATTTGGCAAGTTTTATCATCTGAGTCTACCTTATGCCTGACCTTACATTTACCTAATGCCTGACCTTACATTTATTGCGTCGATTCAACCCCATGAAGTTGAATGAACAGTGATTCAATTTGAGCAAATATTTGGCAAGTTTTATCATCGGAGTCTACCTTATGCCTGACCTTACATTTACCTTATGCCTGACCTTACATTTATTGCGTCGATTCAACCCCATGAAGTTGAACCAACGGTGATTCAATTTAAGCAAATATTTGGCAAGTTTTATCATCTGAGTCTACCTTATGCCTGACCTTACATTTACCTTATGCCTGACCTTACATTTATTGCGTCGATTCAACCCCATGAAGTTGAACCAACGGTGATTCAATTTAAGCAAATATTTGGCAAGTTTTATCATCTGAGTCTACCTTATGCCTGACCTTACATTTACCTTATGCCTGACCTTACATTTATTGCGTCGATTCAACCCCATGAAGTTGAACCAACGGTGATTCAATTTAAGCAAATATTTGGCAAGTTTTATTATCTGAGTCTACCTTATGCCTGACCTTACATTTACCTTATGCCTGACCTTACACTTATTGCGTCGATTCAACCCCATGAAGTTGAACCAACGGTGATTCAATTTGAGCAAATATTTGGCAAGTTTTATCATCTGAGTCTACCTTATGCCTGACCTTACATTTACCTAATGCCTGACCTTACATTTATTGCGTCGATTCAACCCCATGAAGTTGAATGAACAGTGATTCAATTTGAGCAAATATTTCGCAAGTTTTATCATCTGAGTCTACCTTATGCCTGACCTTACATTTACCTTCTGCCTGACCTTACATTTATTGCGTCGATTCAACCCCATGAAGTTGAATGAACAGTGATTCAATTTGAGCAAATATTTGGCAAGTTTTATCATCTGAGTCTACCTTATGCCTGACCTTACATTTACCTTATGCCTGACCTTACATTTATTGCGTCGATTCAACCCCATGAAGTTGAATGAACAGTGATTCAATTTGAGCAAATATTTGGCAAGTTTTATCATCTGAGTCTACCTTATGCCTGACCTTACATTTACCTTATGCCTGACCTTACATTTATTGCGTCGATTCAACCCCATGAAGTTGAACCAACGGTGATTCAATTTAAGCAAATATTTGGCAAGTTTTATTATCTGAGTCTACCTTATGCCTGACCTTACATTTACCTTATGCCTGACCTTACACTTATTGCGTCGATTCAACCCCATGAAGTTGAACCAACGGTGATTCAATTTGAGCAAATATTTGGCAAGTTTTATCATCTGAGTCTACCTTATGCCTGACCTTACATTTACCTAATGCCTGACCTTACATTTATTGCGTCGATTCAACCCCATGAAGTTGAATGAACAGTGATTCAATTTGAGCAAATATTTCGCAAGTTTTATCATCTGAGTCTACCTTATGCCTGACCTTACATTTACCTTCTGCCTGACCTTACATTTATTGCGTCGATTCAACCCCATGAAGTTGAACCAACGGTGATTCAATTTAAGCAAATATTTGGCAAGTTTTATCATCTGAGTCTACCTTATGCCTGACCTTACATTTACCTTATGCCTGACCTTACATTTATTGCGTCGATTCAACCCCATGAAGTTGAATGAACAGTGATTCAATTTGAGCAAATATTTGGCAAGTTTTATCATCTGAGTCTACCTTATGCCTGACCTTACATTTACCTTATGCCTGACCTTACATTTATTGCGTCGATTCAACCCCATGAAGTTGAACCAACGGTGATTCAATTTAAGCAAATATTTGGCAAGTTTTATTATCTGAGTCTACCTTATGCCTGACCTTACATTTACCTTATGCCTGACCTTACACTTATTGCGTCGATTCAACCCCATGAAGTTGAACCAACGGTGATTCAATTTGAGCAAATATTTGGCAAGTTTTATCATCTGAGTCTACCTTATGCCTGACCTTACATTTACCTTATGCCTGACCTTACATTTATTGCGACGATTCAACCCCATGAAGTTGAACCAACGTTGATTTAATTTAAGCAAATATTTGGCAAGTTTTATCATCTGAGTCTACCTTATGCCTGACCTTACATTTACCTTATGCCTGACCTTACATTTATTGCGTCGATTCAACCCCATGAAGTTGAATGAACAGTGATTCAATTTGAGCAAATATTTGGCAAGTTTTATCATCTGAGTCTACCTTATGCTGACGTTACATTTACCTTATGCCTGACCTTACATTTATTGCGTCGATTCAACACCATGAAGTTGAACCAACGTTGATTTAATTTAAGCAAATATTTGGCAAGTTTTATCATCTGAGTCTACCTTATGCCTGACCTTACATTTACCAAATGCCTGACCTTACATTTATTGCGTCGATTCAACCCCATGAAGTTGAATGAACAGTGATTCAATTTGAGCAAATATTTGGCAAGTTTTATCATCTGAGTCTACCTTATGCCTGACCTTACATTTACCTTATGCCTGACCTTACATTTATTGCGTCGATTCAACCCCATGAAGTTGAACCAACGTTGATTTAATTTAAGCAAATATTTGGCAAGTTTTATCATCTGAGTCTACCTTATGCCTGACCTTAAATTTACCTAATGCCTGACCTTACATTTATTGCGTCGATTCAACCCCATGAAGTTGAATGAACAGTGATTCAATTTGAGCAAATATTTGGCAAGTTTTATCATCTGAGTCTACCTTATGCCTGACCTTACATTTACCTTATGCCTGACCTTACATTTATTGCGTCGATTCAACCCCATGAAGTTGAACCAACGGTGATTCAATTTAAGCAAATATTTGGCAAGTTTTATCATCTGAGTCTACCTTATGCCTGACCTTACATTTACCTTATGCCTGACCTTACATTTATTGCGTCGATTCAACCCCATGAAGTTGAACCAACGGTGATTCAATTTAAGCAAATATTTGGCAAGTTTTATCATCTGAGTCTACCTTATGCCTGACCTTACATTTATTGTGTCGATTCAACCCCATGAAGTTGAATGAACAGTGATTCAATTTGAGCAAATATTTGGCAAGTTTTATCATCTGAGTCTACCTTATGCCTGACCTTACATTTACCTTATGCCTGACCTTACATTTATTGCGTCGATTCAACCCCATGAAGTTGAACAAACGGTGATTCAATTTAAGCAAATATTTGGCAAGTTTTATCATCTGAGTCTACCTTATGCCTGACCTTACATTTACCTTATGCCTGACCTTACATTTATTGCGTCGATTCAACCCCATGAAGTTGAATGAACAGTGATTCAATTTGAGCAAATATTTGGCAAGTTTTATCATCTGAGTCTACCTTATGCCTGACCTTACATTTACCTTATGCCTGACCTTACATTTATTGCGTCGATTCAACCCCATGAAGTTGAACCAACGGTGATTCAATTTAAGCAAATATTTGGCAAGTTTTATTATCTGAGTCTACCTTATGCCTGACCTTACATTTACCTTATGCCTGACCTTACATTTATTGCGTCGATTCAACCCCATGAAGTTGAATGAACAGTGATTCAATTTGAGCAAATATTTGGCAAGTTTTATCATCTGAGTCTACCTTATGCCTGACCTTACATTTACCTTATGCCTGACCTTACATTTATTGCGTCGATTCAACCCCATGAAGTTGAACCAACGTTGATTTAATTTAAGCAAATATTTGGCAAGTTTTATCATCTGAGTCTACCTTATGCCTGACCTTACATTTACCTAATGCCTGACCTTACATTTATTGCGTCGATTCAACCCCATGAAGTTGAATGAACAGTGATTCAATTTGAGCAAATATTTCGCAAGTTTTATCATCTGAGTCTACCTTATGCCTGACCTTACATTTACCTTATGCCTGACCTTACATTTATTGCGTCGATTCAACCCCATGAAGTTGAACCAACGTTGATTTAATTTAAGCAAATATTTGGCAAGTTTTATCATCTGAGTCTACCTTATGCCTGACCTTACATTTACCAAATGCCTGACCTTACATTTATTGCGTCGATTCAACCCCATGAAGTTGAATGAACAGTGATTCAATTTGAGCAAATATTTGGCAAGTTTTATCATCTGAGTCTACCTTATGCCTGACCTTACATTTACCTTATGCCTGACCTTACATTTATTGCGTCGATTCAACCCCATGAAGTTGAACCAACGGTGATTCAATTTAAGCAAATATTTGGCAAGTTTTATCATCTGAGTCTACCTTATGCCTGACCTTACATTTACCTTATGCCTGACCTTACACTTATTGCGTCGATTCAACCCCATGAAGTTGAACCAACGGTGATTCAATTTGAGCAAATATTTGGCAAGTTTTATCATCTGAGTCTACCTTATGCCTGACCTTACATTTACCTTATGCCTGACCTTACATTTATTGCGTCGATTCAACCCCATGAAGTTGAACCCACGGTGATTCAATTTAAGCAAATATTTGGCAAGTTTTATTATCTGAGTCTACCTTATGCCTGACCTTACATTTACCTTATGCCTGACCTTACATTTATTGCGTCGATTCAACCCCATGAAGTTGAACCAACGGTGATTCAATTTAAGCAAATATTTGGCAAGTTTTATCATCTGAGTCTACCTTATGCCTGACCTTACATTTACCTTATGCCTGACCTTACATTTATTGCGTCGATTCAACCCCATGAAGTTGAACCAACGGTGATTCAATTTAAGCAAATATTTGGCAAGTTTTATCATCTGAGTCTACCTTATGCCTGACCTTACATTTACCTTATGCCTGACCTTACACTTATTGCGTCGATTCAACCCCATGAAGTTGAACCAACGGTGATTCAATTTGAGCAAATATTTGGCAAGTTTTATCATCTGAGTCTACCTTATGCCTGACCTTACATTTACCTTATGCCTGACCTTACATTTATTGCGACGATTCAACCCATGAAGTTGAACCAACGTTGATTTAATTTAAGCAAATATTTGGCAAGTTTTATCATCTGAGTCTACCTTATGCCTGACCTTACATTTACCTTATGCCTGACCTTACATTTATTGCGTCGATTCAACCCCATGAAGTTGAATGAACAGTGATTCAATTTGAGCAAATATTTGGCAAGTTTTATCATCTGAGTCTACCTTATGCCTGACGTTACATTTACCTTATGCCTGACCTTACATTTATTGCGTCGATCCAACCCCATGAAGTTGAACCAACGTTGATTTAATTTAAGCATGTATTTGGCAAGTTTTATCATCTGAGTCTACCTTATGCCTGACCTAACATTTACCTAATGCCTGACCTTACATTTATTGCGTCGATTCAACCCCATGAAGTTGAATGAACAGTGATTCAATTTGAGCAAATATTTCGCAAGTTTTATCATCTGAGTCTACCTTATGCCTGACCTTACATTTACCTTATGCCTGACCTTACATTTATTGCGTCGATTCAACCCCATGAAGTTGAACCAACGTTGATTTAATTTAAGCAAATATTTGGCAAGTTTTATCATCTGAGTCTACCTTATGCCTGACCTTAAATTTACCTAATGCCTGACCTTACATTTATTGCGTCGATTCAACCCCATGAAGTTGAACAAACGGTGATTCAATTTGAGCAAATATTTGGCAAGTTTTATCATCTGAGTCTACCTTATGCCTGACCTTACATTTACCTTATGCCTGACCTTACATTTATTGCGTCGATTCAACCCCATGAAGTTGAACCAACGGTGATTCAATTTAAGCAAATATTTGGCAAGTTTTATCATCTCTGAGTCTACCTTATGCCTGACCTTACATTTACCTAATGCCTGACCTTACATTTATTGCGTCGATTCAACCCCATGAAGTTGAACCAACGGTGATTCAATTTAAGCAAATATTTGGCAAGTTTTATCATGTGAGTCTACCTTATGCCTGACCTTACATTTATTGTGTCGATTCAACCCCATGAAGTTGAATGAACAGTGATTCAATTTGAGCAAATATTTGGCAAGTTTTATCATCTGAGTCTACCTTATGCCTGACCTTACATTTACCTAATGCCTGACCTTACATTTATTGCGTCGATTCAACCCCATGAAGTTGAACAAACGGTGATTCAATTTAAGCAAATATTTGGCAAGTTTTATCATCTGAGTCTACCTTATGCCTGACCTTACATTTATTGCGTCGATTCAACCCCATGAAGTTGAATGAACAGTGATTCAATTTGAGCAAATATTTGGCAAGTTTTATCATCTGAGTCTACCTTATGCCTGACCTTACATTTACCTTATGCCTGACCTTACATTTATTGCGTCGATTCAACCCCATGAAGTTGAACCAACGTTGATTTAATTTAAGCAAATATTTGGCAAGTTTTATCATCTGAGTCTACCTTATGCCTGACCTTACATTTACCTAATGCCTGACCTTACATTTATTGCGTCGATTCAACCCCATGAAGTTGAATGAACAGTGATTCAATTTGAGCAAATATTTGGCAAGTTTTATCATCTGAGTCTACCTTATGCCTGACCTTACATTTACCTTATGCCTGACCTTACATTTATTGCGTCGATTCAACCCCATGAAGTTGAACCAACGGTGATTCAATTTAAGCAAATATTTGGCAAGTTTTATCATCTGAGTCTACCTTATGCCTGACCTTACATTTACCTTATGCCTGACCTTACATTTATTGCGTCGATTCAACCCCATGAAGTTGAACCAACGGTGATTCAATTTAAGCAAATATTTGGCAAGTTTTATCATCTGAGTCTACCTTATGCCTGACCTTACATTTACCTTATGCCTGACCTTACATTTATTGCGTCGATTCAACCTCATGAAGTTGAACAAAGAGTGATTCAATTTGAGCAAATATTTGGCAAGTTTTATCATCTGAGTCTACCTTATGCCTGACCTTACATTTACCTTATGCCTGACCTTACATTTATTGCGTCGATTCAACCCCATGAAGTTGAACCAACGGTGATTCAATTTAAGCAAATATTTGGCAAGTTTTATTATCTGAGTCTACCTTATGCCTGACCTTACATTTACCTTATGCCTGACCTTACATTTATTGCGTCGATTCAACCCCATGAAGTTGAATGAACAGTGATTCAATTTGAGCAAATATTTGGCAAGTTTTATCATCTGAGTCTACCTTATGCCTGACCTTACATTTACCTTATGCCTGACCTTACATTTATTGCGTCGATTCAGCACCATGAAGTTGAATGAACAGTGATTCAATTTAAGCAAATATTTGGCAAGTTTTATCATCTGAGTCTACCTTATGCCTGACCTTACATTTACCTTCTGCCTGACCTTACATTTATTGCGTCGATTCAACCCCATGAAGTTGAATGAACAGTGATTCAATTTGAGCAAATATTTGGCAAGTTTTATCATCTGAGTCTACCTTATGCCTGACCTTACATTTACCTTATGCCTGACCTTACATTTATTGCGTCGATTCAGCCCCATGAAGTTGAATGAACAGTGATTCAATTTAAGCAAATATTTGGCAAGTTTTATCATCTGAGTCTACCTTATGCCTGACCTTACATTTACCTTCTGCCTGACCTTACATTTATTGCGTCGATTCAACCCCATGAAGTTGAATGAACAGTGATTCAATTTGAGCAAATATTTGGCAAGTTTTATCATCTGAGTCTATCTTATGCCTGACCTTACATTTACCTTATGCCTGACCTTACATTTACTGCGTCGATTCAACCCCATGAAGTTGAACAAACAGTGATTCAATTTGAGCAAATATTTGGCAAGTTTTATCATCTGAGTCTACCTTATGCCTGACCTTACATTTACCTTATGCCTGACCTTACATTTATTGCGTCGATTCAACCCCATGAAGTTGAATGAACAGTGATTCAATTTGAGCAAATATTTGGCAAGTTTTATCATCTGAGTCTACCTAATGCCTGACCTTACATTTACTGCAACTCATTTATGCGAAGGAAATCAAGAGACAGAGCAAATATTGAACCAGTTTCACCTGAGTCTACCTTATGCCTGACTTTACATTTACTGCAACTCATTTGTGAGAAAGAAATCAACCAATCACAAAACAACCTAACTCAGCTTAACATACCTTTTATTTTGACAAGTGTAGGACAGGGGAAGAAAGAAACCAAAGGGGTGGACGCGTCCCGCACACAACGGTCAATCAACACTGAATCAACATCGATTCAATGTCATGGGGCGTTGACTCAACGTCGATTCAATGTTGACCTAACGTCATATGCATCCAGACAAATATTCCGCAAGTTTCATCTGAGTCTACCTTATGCCTGACCTTACATTTATTGCAACTCATTTATGCGAAGGAAATCAACCAATCACAAAACAAACTAACTCAGCTTAACATACCTTTTATTTTGACACTTGTAGGACAGGGGAAGAGAGAAACCAAAGGGGTGGACACGTCCCCCACACAACGGTCAATCAACACTGAATCAACGTTGACTCAATGTCATGGGGCGTTGATTCAACGTCGATTCAATGTTGACCTAACGTCATATGCCTCCAGACAAATATTCCGCAAGTTTCATCTGAGTCTACCTTATGCCTGACCTTACATTTATTGCAACTCATTTGTGCGAAGGAAATCAACCAATCACAAAACAAACTAACTCAGCTAAACATATCTTTTATTTTGACACTTGTAGGACAGCGGAAGAGAGAAACCAAAGGGGTGGACACGTCCCCCACACAACGGTCAATCAACACTGAATCAACGTCGATTCAATGTCATGGGGCGTTGACTCAACTTCGATTCAATGTTGACCTAACGTCATATGCCTCCAGACAAATATTCCGCAAGTTTCATCTGAGTCTACCTTATGCCTGACCTTACATTTATTGCAACTCATTTGTGCGAAGGAAATCAACCAATCACAAAACAAACTAACTCAGCTTAACATACCTTTTATTTTGACACTTGTAGGACAGGGGAAGAGAGAAACCAAAGGGGTGGACGCGTCCCGCACACAACGGTCAATCAACACTGAATCAACGTTGATTCAATGTCATGGGGCGTTGACTCAACGTCGATTCAATGTTGACCTAACGTCATATGCCTCCAGACAAATATTCCGCAAGTTTCATCTGAGTCTACCTTATGCCTGACCTTACATTTATTGCAACTCATTTGTGCGAAGGAAATCAACCAATCACAAAACAAACTAACTCAGCTTAACATACCTTTTATTTTGACACTTGTAGGACAGGGGAAGAGAGAAACCAAAGGGGTGGACGCGTCCCGCACACAACGGTCAATCAACACTGAAGCAACTTCGATTCAATGTCATGGGGCGTTGACTCAACGTCGATTCAATGTTGACCTAACGTCATATGCCTCAAAACAAATATTTCACAAGTTTCATCTGAGTCTACCTTATGCCTGACTTTACATTTATTGCAACTAGTTTGTGAGAAGGAAATCAAAGAATACTTACGTTTTTGTTCAGCTCCCCCACTCCCCTTCCTCATAGTATCTGAAAATGGAAAAAACAAGATCACCAAAAGAAGTCCAACACTCTTAGGTTATAAAGCAACTATTATCACATGACACAACCAATCACAATACAAACTAACCGAGATTAACTTACTATTAGAGACAGAGCAAATATTGGGCAAGTTTCACCTGAGTCTACCTTATGCCTGACCTTACATTTACCTCATGCCTGACCTTACATTTATTGCGTCGATTCAACCCCATGAAGTTGAACCAACGGTGATTCAATTTGAGCAAATATTTGGCAAGTTTTATCATCTGAGTCTACCTTATGCCTGACCTTACATTTACCTTATGCCTGACCTTACATTTATTGCGTCGATTCAACCCCATGAAGTTGAACCAACGGTGATTCAATTTGAGCAAATATTTGGCAAGTTTTATTATCTGAGTCTACCTTATGCCTGACCTTACATTTACCTTATGCCTGACCTTACATTTATTGCGTCGATTCAACCCCATGAAGTTGAACCAACGGTGATTCAATTTAAGCAAATATTTGGCAAGTTTTATCATCTGAGTCTACCTTATGCCTGACCTTACATTTACCTTATGCCTGACCTTACATTTATTGCGTCGATTCAACCCCATGAAGTTGAATGAACAGTGATTCAATTTGAGCAAATATTTGGCAAGTTTTATCATCTGAGTCTACCTTATGCCTGACCTTACATTTACCTTATGCCTGACCTTACATTTATTGCGTCGATTCAACCCCATGAAGTTGAACCAACGGTGATTCAATTTAAGCAAATATTTGGCAAGTTTTATTATCTGAGTCTACCTTATGCCTGACCTTACATTTACCTTATGCCTGACCTTACATTTATTGCGTCGATTCAACCCCATGAAGTTGAATGAACAGTGATTCAATTTGAGCAAATATTTGGCAAGTTTTATCATCTGAGTCTACCTTATGCCTGACCTTACATTTACCTTATGCCTGACCTTACATTTATTGCGTCGATTCAACCCCATGAAGTTGAACCAACGTTGATTTAATTTAAGCAAATATTTGGCAAGTTTTATCATTCGAGTCTACCTTATGCCTGACCTTACATTTACCTAATGCCTGACCTTACATTTATTGCGTCGATTCAACCCCATGAAGTTGAATGAACAGTGATTCAATTTGAGCAAATATTTCGCAAGTTTTATCACCTGAGTCTACCTTATGCCTGACCTTACATTTACCTTATGCCTGACCTTACATTTATTGCGTCGATTCAACCCCATGAAGTTGAACCAACGGTGATTCAATTTAAGCAAATATTTGGCAAGTTTTATTATCTGAGTCTACCTTATGCCTGACCTTACATTTACCTTATGCCTGACCTTACATTTATTGCGTCGATTCAACTCCATGAAGTTGAACCAACGGTGATTCAATTTAAGCAAATATTTGGCAAGTTTTATCATCTGAGTCTACCTTATGCCTGACCTTACATTTACCTTATGCCTGACCTTACATTTATTGCGTCGATTCAACCCCATGAAGTTGAACCAACGGTGATTCAATTTAAGCAAATATTTGACAAGTTTTATCATCTGAGTCTACCTTATGCCTGACCTTACATTTACCTTATGCCTGACCTTACATTTATTGCGTCGATCCAACCCCATGAAGTTGAACCAACGTTGATTTAATTTAAGCAACTATTTGGCAAGTTTTATCATCTGAGTCTACCTTATGCCTGACCTTACATTTACCTTCTGCCTGACCTTACATTTATTGCGTCGATTCAACCCCATGAAGTTGAATGAACAGTGATTCAATTTGAGCAAATATTTGGCAAGTTTTATCATCTGAGTCTACCTTATGCCTGACCTTACATTTACCTTATGCCTGACCTTACATTTATTGCGTCGATTCAGCCCCATGAAGTTGAATGAACAGTGATTCAATTTAAGCAAATATTTGGCAAGTTTTATCATCTGAGTCTACCTTATGCCTGACCTTACATTTACCTTCTGCCTGACCTTACATTTATTGCGTCGATTCAACCCCATGAAGTTGAATGAACAGTGATTCAATTTGAGCAAATATTTGGCAAGTTTTATCATCTGAGTCTACCTTATGCCTGACGTTACATTTACCTTATGCCTGACCTTACATTTATTGCGTCGATCCAACCCCATGAAGTTGAACCAACGTTGATTTAATTTAAGCAACTATTTGGCAAGTTTTATCATCTGAGTCTACCTTATGCCTGACCTTACATTTACCTAATGCCTGACCTTACATTTATTGCGTCGATTCAACCCCATGAAGTTGAATGAACAGTGATTCAATTTGAGCAAATATTTCGCAAGTTTTATCATCTGAGTCTACCTTATGCCTGACCTTACATTTACCTTATGCCTGACCTTACATTTATTGCGTCGATTCAACCCCATGAAGTTGAACCAACGTTGATTTAATTTAAGCAAATATTTGGCAAGTTTTATCATCTGAGTCTACCTTATGCCTGACCTTAAATTTACCTAATGCCTGACCTTACATTTATTGCGTCGATTCAACCCCATGAAGTTGAATGAACAGTGATTCAATTTGAGCAAATATTTGGCAAGTTTTATCATCTGAGTCTACCTTATGCCTGACCTTACATTTACCTTATGCCTGACCTTACATTTATTGCGTCGATTCAACCCCATGAAGTTGAACCAACGGTGATTCAATTTAAGCAAATATTTGGCAAGTTTTATCATCTGAGTCTACCTTATGCCTGACCTTACATTTACCTAATGCCTGACCTTACATTTATTGCGTCGATTCAACCCCATGAAGTTGAACCAACGGTGATTCAATTTAAGCAAATATTTGGCAAGTTTTATCATGTGAGTCTACCTTATGCCTGACCTTACATTTATTGTGTCGATTCAACCCCATGAAGTTGAATGAACAGTGATTCAATTTGAGCAAATATTTGGCAAGTTTTATCATCTGAGTCTACCTTATGCCTGACCTTACATTTACCTAATGCCTGACCTTACATTTATTGCGTCGATTCAACCCCATGAAGTTGAACAGACGGTGATTCAATTTAAGCAAATATTTGGCAAGTTTTATCATCTGAGTCTACCTTATGCCTGACCTTACATTTATTGCGTCGATTCAACCCCATGAAGTTGAATGAACAGTGATTCAATTTGAGCAAATATTTGGCAAGTTTTATCATCTGAGTCTACCTTATGCCTGACCTTACATTTACCTTATGCCTGACCTTACATTTATTGCGTCGATTCAACCCCATGAAGTTGAACCAACGTTGATTTAATTTAAGCAAATATTTGGCAAGTTTTAGTATCTGAGTCTACCTTATGCCTGACCTTACATTTACCTAATGCCTGACCTTACATTTATTGCGTCGATTCAACCCCATGAAGTTGAATGAACAGTGATTCAATTTGAGCAAATATTTGGCAAGTTTTATCATCTGAGTCTACCTTATGCCTGACCTTACATTTACCTTATGCCTGACCTTACATTTATTGCGTCGATTCAACCCCATGAAGTTGAACCAACGGTGATTCAATTTAAGCAAATATTTGGCAAGTTTTATCATCTGAGTCTACCTTATGCCTGACCTTACATTTACCTTATGCCTGACCTTACATTTATTGCGTCGATTCAACCCCATGAAGTTGAACCAACGGTGATTCAATTTAAGCAAATATTTGGCAAGTTTTATCATCTGAGTCTACCTTATGCCTGACCTTACATTTACCTTATGCCTGACCTTACATTTATTGCGTCGATTCAACCTCATGAAGTTGAACAAAGAGTGATTCAATTTGAGCAAATATTTGGCAAGTTTTATCATCTGAGTCTACCTTATGCCTGACCTTACATTTACCTTATGCCTGACCTTACATTTATTGCGTCGATTCAACCCCATGAAGTTGAACCAACGGTGATTCAATTTAAGCAAATATTTGGCAAGTTTTATTATCTGAGTCTACCTTATGCCTGACCTTACATTTACCTTATGCCTGACCTTACATTTATTGCGTCGATTCAACCCCATGAAGTTGAATGAACAGTGATTCAATTTGAGCAAATATTTGGCAAGTTTTATCATCTGAGTCTACCTTATGCCTGACCTTACATTTACCTTATGCCTGACCTTACATTTATTGCGTCGATTCAGCCCCATGAAGTTGAATGAACAGTGATTCAATTTAAGCAAATATTTGGCAAGTTTTATCATCTGAGTCTACCTTATGCCTGACCTTACATTTACCTTCTGCCTGACCTTACATTTATTGCGTCGATTCAACCCCATGAAGTTGAATGAACAGTGATTCAATTTGAGCAAATATTTGGCAAGTTTTATCATCTGAGTCTACCTTATGCCTGACCTTACATTTACCTTATGCCTGACCTTACATTTATTGCGTCGATTCAGCCCCATGAAGTTGAATGAACAGTGATTCAATTTAAGCAAATATTTGGCAAGTTTTATCATCTGAGTCTACCTTATGCCTGACCTTACATTTACCTTCTGCCTGACCTTACATTTATTGCGTCGATTCAACCCCATGAAGTTGAATGAACAGTGATTCAATTTGAGCAAATATTTGGCAAGTTTTATCATCTGAGTCTACCTTATGCCTGACCTTACATTTACCTTATGCCTGACCTTACATTTACTGCGTCGATTCAACCCCATGAAGTTGAACAAACAGTGATTCAATTTGAGCAAATATTTGGCAAGTTTTATCATCTGAGTCTACCTTATGCCTGACCTTACATTTACCTTATGCCTGACCTTACATTTATTGCGTCGATTCAACCCCATGAAGTTGAATGAACAGTGATTCAATTTGAGCAAATATTTGGCAAGTTTTATCATCTGAGTCTACCTAATGCCTGACCTTACATTTACTGCAACTCATTTATGCGAAGGAAATCAAGAGACAGAGCAAATATTGAACCAGTTTCACCTGAGTCTACCTTATGCCTGACTTTACATTTACTGCAACTCATTTGTGAGAAAGAAATCAACCAATCACAAAACAACCTAACTCAGCTTAACATACCTTTTATTTTGACAAGTGAAGGACAGGGGAAGAAAGAAACCAAAGGGGTGGACGCGTCCCGCACACAACGGTCAATCAACACTGAATCAACATCGATTCAATGTCATGGGGCGTTGACTCAACGTCGATTCAATGTTGACCAAACGTCATATGCATCCAGACAAATATTCCGCAAGTTTCATCTGAGTCTACCTTATGCCTGACCTTACATTTATTGCAACTCATTTATGCGAAGGAAATCAACCAATCACAAAACAAACTAACTCAGCTTAACATACCTTTTATTTTGACACTTGTAGGACAGGGGAAGAGAGAAACCAAAGGGGTGGACGTGTCCTGCACACAACGGTCAATCAACACTGAATCAACGTTGACTCAATGTCATGGGGCGTTGATTCAACGTCGATTCAATGTTGACCTAACGTCATATGCCTCCAGACAAATATTCCGCAAGTTTCATCTGAGTCTACCTTATGCCTGACCTTACATTTATTGCAACTCATTTGTGCGAAGGAAATCAACCAATCACAAAACAAACTAACTCAGCTAAACATATCTTTTATTTTGACACTTGTAGGACAGCGGAAGAGAGAAACCAAAGGGGTGGACACGTCCCCCACACAACGGTCAATCAACACTGAATCAACGTCGATTCAATGTCATGGGGCGTTGACTCAACTTCGATTCAATGTTGACCTAACGTCATATGCCTCCAGACAAATATTCCGCAAGTTTCATCTGAGTCTACCTTATGCCTGACCTTACATTTATTGCAACTCATTTGTGCGAAGGAAATCAACCAATCACAAAAAAAACTAACTCAGCTTAACATACCTTTTATTTTGACACTTGTAGGACAGGGGAAGAGAGAAACCAAAGGGGTGGACGCGTCCCGCACACAACGGTCAATCAACACTGAATCAACGTTGATTCAATGTCATGGGGCGTTGACTCAACGTCGATTCAATGTTGACCTAACGTCATATGCCTCCAGACAAATATTCCGCAAGTTTCATCTGAGTCTACCTTATGCCTGACCTTACATTTATTGCAACTCATTTGTGCGAAGGAAATCAACCAATCACAAAACAAACTAACTCAGCTTAACATACCTTTTATTTTGACACTTGTAGGACAGGGGAAGAGAGAAACCAAAGGGGTGGACGCGTCCCGCACACAACGGTCAATCAACACTGAAGCAACGTCGATTCAATGTCATGGGGCGTTGACTCAACGTCGATTCAATGTTGACCTAACGTCATATGCCTCAAAACAAATATTTCACAAGTTTCATCTGAGTCTACCTTATGCCTGACTTTACATTTATTGCAACTAGTTTGTGAGAAGGAAATCAAAGAATACTTACGTTTTTGTTCAGCTCCCCCACTCCCCTTCCTCATAGTATCTGAAAATGGAAAAAACAAGATCACCAAAAGAAGTCCAACACTCTTAGGTTATAAAGCAACTATTATCACATGACAAAACCAATCACAATACAAACTAACCGAGATTAACTTACTATTAGAGACAGAGCAAATATTGGGCAAGTTTCACCTGAGTCTACCTTATGCCTGACCTAACATTTACCTCATGCCTGACCTTACATTTATTGCGTCGATTCAACCCCATGAAGTTGAACCAACGGTGATTCAATTTGAGCAAATATTTGGCAAGTTTTATCATCTGAGTCTACCTTATGCCTGACCTTACATTTACCTTATGCCTGACCTTACATTTATTGCGTCGATTCAACCCCATGAAGTTGAACCAACGGTGATTCAATTTAAGCAAATATTTGGCAAGTTTTATTATCTGAGTCTACCTTATGCCTGACCTTACATTTACCTTATGCCTGACCTTACATTTATTGCGTCGATTCAACCCCATGAAGTTGAACCAACGGTGATTCAATTTAAGCAAATATTTGGCAAGTTTTATCATCTGAGTCTACCTTATGCCTGACCTTACATTTACCTTATGCCTGACCTTACATTTATTGCGTCGATTCAACCCCATGAAGTTGAATGAACAGTGATTCAATTTGAGCAAATATTTGGCAAGTTTTATCATCTGAGTCTACCTTATGCCTGACCTTACATTTACCTTATGCCTGACCTTACATTTATTGCGTCGATTCAACCCCATGAAGTTGAACCAACGGTGATTCAATTTAAGCAAATATTTGGCAAGTTTTATTATCTGAGTCTACCTTATGCCTGACCTTACATTTACCTTATGCCTGACCTTACATTTATTGCGTCGATTCAACCCCATGAAGTTGAATGAACAGTGATTCAATTTGAGCAAATATTTGGCAAGTTTTATCATCTGAGTCTACCTTATGCCTGACCTTACATTTACCTTATGCCTGACCTTACATTTATTGCGTCGATTCAACCCCATGAAGTTGAACCAACGTTGATTTAATTTAAGCAAATATTTGGCAAGTTTTATCATTCGAGTCTACCTTATGCCTGACCTTACATTTACCTAATGCCTGACCTTACATTTATTGCGTCGATTCAACCCCATGAAGTTGAATGAACAGTGATTCAATTTGAGCAAATATTTCGCAAGTTTTATCATCTGAGTCTACCTTATGCCTGACCTTACATTTACCTTATGCCTGACCTTACATTTATTGCGTCGATTCAACCCCATGAAGTTGAACCAACGGTGATTCAATTTAAGCAAATATTTGGCAAGTTTTATTATCTGAGTCTACCTTATGCCTGACCTTACATTTACCTTATGCCTGACCTTACATTTATTGCGTCGATTCAACCCCATGAAGTTGAACCAACGGTGATTCAATTTAAGCAAATATTTGGCAAGTTTTATCATCTGAGTCTACCTTATGCCTGACCTTACATTTACCTTATGCCTGACCTTACATTTATTGCGTCGATTCAACCCCATGAAGTTGAACCAACGGTGATTCAATTTAAGCAAATATTTGGCAAGTTTTATCATCTGAGTCTACCTTATGCCTGACCTTACATTTACCTTATGCCTGACCTTACATTTATTGCGTTTATTCAACCCCATGAAGTTGAACCAACGGTGATTCAATTTAAGCAAATATTTGGCAAGTTTTATCATCTGAGTCTACCTTATGCCTGACGTTACATTTACCTTATGCCTGACCTTACATTTATTGCGTCGATTCAACCCCATGAAGTTGAACCAACGGTGATTTAATTTAAGCAAATATTTGGCAAGTTTTATCATTCGAGTCTACCTTATGCCTGACCTTACATTTACCTAATGCCTGACCTTACATTTATTGCGTCGATTCAACCCCATGAAGTTGAATGAACAGTGATTCAATTTGAGCAAATATTTCGCAAGTTTTATCATCTGAGTCTACCTTATGCCTGACCTTACATTTACCTTATGCCTGACCTTACATTTATTGCGTCGATTCAACCCCATGAAGTTGAACCAACGTTGATTTAATTTAAGCAAATATTTGGCAAGTTTTATCATCTGAGTCTACCTTATGCCTGACCTTACATTTACCTTATGCCTGACCTTACATTTATTGCGTCGATTCAACCCCATGAAGTTGAACCAACGTTGATTTAATTTAAGCAAATATTTGGCAAGTTTTATCATCTGAGTCTACCTTATGCCTGACCTTACATTTACCTTATGCCTGACCTTACATTTATTGCGTCGATTCAACCCCATGAAGTTGAATGAACAGTGATTCAATTTGAGCAAATATTTGGCAAGTTTTATCATCTGAGTCTACCTTATGCCTGACCTTACATTTACCTTATGCCTGACCTTACATTTATTGCGTCGATTCAACCCCATGAAGTTGAACCAACGGTGTTTCAATTTAAGCAAATATTTGGCAAGTTTTATTATCTGAGTCTACCTTATGCCTGACCTTACATTTACCTTATGCCTGACCTTACATTTATTGCGTCGATTCAACCCCATGAAGTTGAACCAACGGTGATTCAATTTAAGCAAATATTTGGCAAGTTTTATCATCTGAGTCTACCTTATGCCTGACCTTACATTTACCTTATGCCTGACCTTACATTTATTGCGTCGATTCAACCCCATGAAGTTGAACCAACGGTGATTCAATTTAAGCAAATATTTGGCAAGTTTTATCATCTGAGTCTACCTTATGCCTGACCTTACATTTACCTTATGCCTGACCTTACATTTATTGCGTCGATTCAACCCCATGAAGTTGAACCAACGGTGATTCAATTTAAGCAAATATTTGGCAAGTTTTATTATCTGAGTCTACCTTATGCCTGACCTTACATTTACCTTATGCCTGACCTTACACTTATTGCGTCGATTCAACCCCATGAAGTTGAACCAACGGTGATTCAATTTGAGCAAATATTTGGCAAGTTTTATCATCTGAGTCTACCTTATGCCTGACCTTACATTTACCTTATGCCTGACCTTACATTTATTGCGACGATTCAACCCATGAAGTTGAACCAACGTTGATTTAATTTAAGCAAATATTTGGCAAGTTTTATCATCTGAGTCTACCTTATGCCTGACCTTACATTTACCTAATGCCTGACCTTACATTTATTGCGTCGATTCAACCCCATGAAGTTGAATGAACAGTGATTCAATTTGAGCAAATATTTCGCAAGTTTTATCATCTGAGTCTACCTTATGCCTGACCTTACATTTACCTTATGCCTGACCTTACATTTATTGCGTCGATTCAACCCCATGAAGTTGAACCAACGTTGATTTAATTTAAGCAAATATTTGGCAAGTTTTATCATCTGAGTCTACCTTATGCCTGACCTTAAATTTACCTAATGCCTGACCTTACATTTATTGCGTCGATTCAACCCCATGAAGTTGAATGAACAGTGATTCAATTTGAGCAAATATTTGGCAAGTTTTATCATCTGAGTCTACCTTATGCCTGACCTTACATTTACCTTATGCCTGACCTTACATTTATTGCGTCGATTCAACCCCATGAAGTTGAACCAACGGTGATTCAATTTAAGCAAATATTTGGCAAGTTTTATCATCTGAGTCTACCTTATGCCTGACCTTACATTTACCTTATGCCTGACCTTACATTTATTGCGTCGATTCAACCCCATGAAGTTGAACCAACGGTGATTCAATTTAAGCAAATATTTGGCAAGTTTTATCATCTGAGTCTACCTTATGCCTGACCTTACATTTATTGTGTCGATTCAACCCCATGAAGTTGAATGAACAGTGATTCAATTTGAGCAAATATTTGGCAAGTTTTATCATCTGAGTCTACCTTATGCCTGACCTTACATTTACCTAATGCCTGACCTTACATTTATTGCGTCGATTCAACCCCATGAAGTTGAACAAACGGTGATTCAATTTAAGCAAATATTTGGCAAGTTTTATCATCTGAGTCTACCTTATGCCTGACCTTACATTTATTGCGTCGATTCAACCCCATGAAGTTGAATGAACAGTGATTCAATTTGAGCAAATATTTGGCAAGTTTTATCATCTGAGTCTACCTTATGCCTGACCTTACATTTATTGCGTCGATTCAACCCCATGAAGTTGAACCAACGTTGATTTAATTTAAGCAAATATTTGGCAAGTTTTATCATCTGAGTCTACCTTATGCCTGACCTTACATTTACCTAATGCCTGACCTTACATTTATTGCGTCGATTCAACCCCATGAAGTTGAATGAACAGTGATTCAATTTGAGCAAATATTTGGCAAATTTTATCATCGAGTCTACCTTATGCCTGACCTTACATTTACCTTATGCCTGACCTTACATTTATTGCGTCGATTCAACCCCATGATGTTGAATGAACAGTGATTCAATTTGAGCAAATATTTGGCAAGTTTTATCATCTGAGTCTACCTAATGCCTGACCTTACATTTATTGCAACTCATTTATGCGAAGGAAATCAAGAGACAGAGCAAATATTGAACCAGTTTCACCTGAGTCTACCTTATGCCTGACTTTACATTTACTGCAACTCATTTGTGAGAAAGAAATCAACCAATCACAAAACAACCTAACTCAGCTTAACATACCTTTTATTTTACCAAGTGTAGGACAGGGGAAGAAAGAAACCAAAGGGGTGGACGCGTCCCGCACACAACGGTCAATCAACACTGAATCAACATCGATTCAATGTCATGGGGCGTTGACTCAACGTCGATTCAATGTTGACCTAACGTCATATGCATCCAGACAAATATTCCGCAAGTTTCATCTGAGTCTACCTTATGCCTGACCTTACATTTATTGCAACTCATTTATGCGAAGGAAATCAACCAATCACAAAACAAACTAACTCAGCTTAACATACCTTTTATTTTGACACTTGTAGGACAGGGGAAGAGAGAAACCAAAGGGATGGACGTGTCCTGCACACAACGGTCAATCAACACTGAATCAACGTTGACTCAATGTCATGGGGCGTTGATTCAACGTCGATTCAATGTTGACCTAACGTCATATGCCTCCAGACAAATATTCCGCAAGTTTCATCTGAGTCTACCTTATGCCTGACCTTACATTTATTGCAACTCATTTGTGCGAAGGAAATCAACCAATCACAAAACAAACTAACTCAGCTAAACATATCTTTTATTTTGACACTTGTTGGACAGCGGAAGAGAGAAACCAAAGGGGTGGACACGTCCCCCACACAACGGTCAATCAACACTGAATCAACGTCGATTCAATGTCATGGGGCGTTGACTCAACTTCGATTCAATGTTGACCTAACGTCATATGCCTCCAGACAAATATTCCGCAAGTTTCATCTGAGTCTACCTTATGCCTGACCTTACATTTATTGCAACTCATTTGTGCGAAGGAAATCAACCAATCACAAAACAAACTAACTCAGCTTAACATACCTTTTATTTTGACACTTGTAGGACAGGGGAAGAGAGAAACCAAAGGGGTGGACGCGTCCCGCACACAACGGTCAATCAACACTGAAGCAACGATTCAATGTCATGGGGCATTGACTCAACGTCGATTCAATGTTGACCTAACGTCATATGCCTCAAAACAAATATTCCACAAGTTTCATCTGAGTCTACCTTATGCCTGACTTTACATTTATTGCAACTAGTTTGTGAGAAGGAAATCAAAGAATACTTACGTTTTTGTTCAGCTCCCCCACTCCCCTTCCTCATAGTATCTGAAAATGGAAAAAACAAGATCACCAAAAGAAGTCCAACACTCTTAGGTTATAAAGCAACTATTATCACATGACATAACCAATCACAATACAAACTAACCGAGATTAACTTACTATTAGAGACAGAGCAAATATTGGGCAAGTTTCACCTGAGTCTACCTTATGCCTGACCTTACATTTACCTTATGCCTGACCTTACATTTATTGCGTCGATTCAACCCCATGAAGTTGAACCAACGGTGATTCAATTTGAGCAAATATTTGGCAAGTTTTATCATCTGAGTCTACCTTATGCCTGACCTTACATTTACCTTATGCCTGACCTTACATTTATTGCGTCGATTCAACCCCATGAAGTTGAACCAACGGTGATTCAATTTAAGCAAATATTTGGCAAGTTTTATTATCTGAGTCTACCTTATGCCTGACCTTACATTTACCTTATGCCTGACCTTACATTTATTGCGTCGATTCAACCCCATGAAGTTGAACCAACGGTGATTCAATTTAAGCAAATATTTGGCAAGTTTTATCATCTGAGTCTACCTTATGCCTGACCTTACATTTACCTTATGCCTGACCTTACATTTATTGCGCCGATTCAACCCCATGAAGTTGAATGAACAGTGATTCAATTTGAGCAAATATTTGGCAAGTTTCATCATCTGAGTCTACCTTATGCCTGACCTTACATTTACCTTATGCCTGACCTTACATTTATTGCGTCGATTCAACCCCATGAAGTTGAACCAACGGTGATTCAATTTAAGCAAATATTTGGCAAGTTTTATTATCTGAGTCTACCTTATGCCTGACCTTACATTTACCTTATGCCT
Source organism: Ctena decussata (assembly GCA_963989385.1). Lineage (NCBI taxonomy): Eukaryota > Metazoa > Mollusca > Bivalvia > Lucinida > Lucinidae > Ctena > Ctena decussata. The sequence continues at coordinate 58,130,940 of OZ022503.1, forward strand.
GACCTTACATTTATTGCGTCGATTCAACCCCATGAAGTTGAATAAACAGTGATTCAATTTGAGCAAATATTTGGCAAGTTTTATCATCTGAGTCTACCTTATGCCTGACGTTACATTTACCTTATGCCTGACCTTACATTTATTGCGTCGATTCAACCCCATGAAGTTGAACCAACGTTGATTTAATTTAAGCAAATATTTGGCAAGTTTTATCATTCGAGTCTACCTTATGCCTGACCTTACATTTACCTAATGCCTGACCTTACATTTATTGCGTCGATTCAACCCCATGAAGTTGAATGAACAGTGATTCAATTTGAGCAAATATTTCGCAAGTTTTATCATCTGAGTCTACCTTATGCCTGACCTTACATTTACCTTATGCCTGACCTTACATTTATTGCGTCGATTCAACCCCATGAAGTTGAACCAACGTTGATTTAATTTAAGCAAATATTTGGCAAGTTTTATCATCTGAGTCTACCTTATGCCTGACCTTACATTTACCTTATGCCTGACCTTACATTTATTGCGTCGATTCAACCCCATGAAGTTGAATGAACAGTGATTCAATTTGAGCAAATATTTGGCAAGTTTTATCATCTGAGTCTACCTTATGCCTGACCTTACATTTACCTTATGCCTGACCTTACATTTATTGCGTCGATTCAACCCCATGAAGTTGAACCAACGGTGATTCAATTTAAGCAAATATTTGGCAAGTTTTATTATCTGAGTCTACCTTATGCCTGACCTTACATTTACCTTATGCCTGACCTTACATTTATTGCGTCGATTCAACCCCATGAAGTTGAACCAACGGTGATTCAATTTAAGCAAATATTTGGCAAGTTTTATCATCTGAGTCTACCTTATGCCTGACCTTACATTTACCTTATGCCTGACCTTACATTTATTGCGTCGATTCAACCCCATGAAGTTGAACCAACGGTGATTCAATTTAAGCAAATATTTGGCAAGTTTTATCATCTGAGTCTACCTTATGCCTGACCTTACATTTACCTTATGCCTGACCTTACATTTATTGCGTCGATTCAACCCCATGAAGTTGAACCAACGGTGATTCAATTTAAGCAAATATTTGGCAAGTTTTATTATCTGAGTCTACCTTATGCCTGACCTTACATTTACCTTATGCCTGACCTTACACTTATTGCGTCGATTCAACCCCATGAAGTTGAACCAACGGTGATTCAATTTGAGCAAATATTTGGCAAGTTTTATCATCTGAGTCTACCTTATGCCTGACCTTACATTTACCTAATGCCTGACCTTACATTTATTGCGTCGATTCAACCCCATGAAGTTGAATGAACAGTGATTCAATTTGAGCAAATATTTCGCAAGTTTTATCATCTGAGTCTACCTTATGCCTGACCTTACATTTACCTTATGCCTGACCTTACATTTATTGCGTCGATTCAACCCCATGAAGTTGAATGAACAGTGATTCAATTTGAGCAAATATTTCGCAAGTTTTATCATCTGAGTCTACCTTATGCCTGACCTTACATTTACCTTATGCCTGACCTTACATTTATTGCGTCGATTCAACCCCATGAAGTTGAATGAACAGTGATTCAATTTGAGCAAATATTTGGCAAGTTTTATCATCTGAGTCTACCTTATGCCTGACCTTACATTTACCTTATGCCTGACCTTACATTTATTGCGTCGATTCAACCCCATGAAGTTGAACCAACGGTGATTCAATTTAAGCAAATATTTGGCAAGTTTTATTATCTGAGTCTACCTTATGCCTGACCTTACATTTACCTTATGCCTGACCTTACACTTATTGCGTCGATTCAACCCCATGAAGTTGAACCAACGGTGATTCAATTTGAGCAAATATTTGGCAAGTTTTATCATCTGAGTCTACCTTATGCCTGACCTTACATTTACCTTATGCCTGACCTTACATTTATTGCGACGATTCAACCCCATGAAGTTGAACCAACGTTGATTTAATTTAAGCAAATATTTGGCAAGTTTTATCATCTGAGTCTACCTTATGCCTGACCTTACATTTACCTTATGCCTGACCTTACATTTATTGCGTCGATTCAACCCCATGAAGTTGAATGAACAGTGATTCAATTTGAGCAAATATTTGGCAAGTTTTATCATCTGAGTCTACATTATGCCTGACCTTACATTTACCTTATGCCTGACCTTACATTTATTGCGTCGATTCAACCCCATGAAGTTGAACCAACGTTGATTTAATTTAAGCAAATATTTGGCAAGTTTTATCATCTGAGTCTACCTTATGCCTGACCTTAAATTTACCTAATGCCTGACCTTACATTTATTGCGTCGATTCAACCCCATGAAGTTGAATGAACAGTGATTCAATTTGAGCAAATATTTGGCAAGTTTTATCATCTGAGTCTACCTTATGCCTGACCTTACATTTACCTTATGCCTGACCTTACATTTATTGCGTCGATTCAACCCCATGAAGTTGAACCAACGGTGATTCAATTTAAGCAAATATTTGGCAAGTTTTATCATCTGAGTCTACCTTATGCCTGACCTTACATTTACCTAATGCCTGACCTTACATTTATTGCGTCGATTCAACCCCATGAAGTTGAACCAACGGTGATTCAATTTAAGCAAATATTTGGCAAGTTTTATCATCTGAGTCTACCTTATGCCTGACCTTACATTTACCTTATGCCTGACCTTACACTTATTGCGTCGATTCAACCCCATGAAGTTGAACCAACGGTGATTCAATTTGAGCAAATATTTGGCAAGTTTTATCATCTGAGTCTACCTTATGCCTGACCTTACATTTACCTAATGCCTGACCTTACATTTATTGCGTCGATTCAACCCCATGAAGTTGAATGAACAGTGATTCAATTTGAGCAAATATTTCGCAAGTTTTATCATCTGAGTCTACCTTATGCCTGACCTTACATTTACCTTATGCCTGACCTTACATTTATTGCGTCGATTCAACCCCATGAAGTTGAATGAACAGTGATTCAATTTGAGCAAATATTTCGCAAGTTTTATCATCTGAGTCTACCTTATGCCTGACCTTACATTTACCTTATGCCTGACCTTACATTTATTGCGTCGATTCAACCCCATGAAGTTGAATGAACAGTGATTCAATTTGAGCAAATATTTGGCAAGTTTTATCATCTGAGTCTACCTTATGCCTGACCTTACATTTACCTTATGCCTGACCTTACATTTATTGCGTCGATTCAACCCCATGAAGTTGAACCAACGGTGATTCAATTTAAGCAAATATTTGGCAAGTTTTATTATCTGAGTCTACCTTATGCCTGACCTTACATTTACCTTATGCCTGACCTTACACTTATTGCGTCGATTCAACCCCATGAAGTTGAACCAACGGTGATTCAATTTGAGCAAATATTTGGCAAGTTTTATCATCTGAGTCTACCTTATGCCTGACCTTACATTTACCTTATGCCTGACCTTACATTTATTGCGACGATTCAACCCCATGAAGTTGAACCAACGTTGATTTAATTTAAGCAAATATTTGGCAAGTTTTATCATCTGAGTCTACCTTATGCCTGACCTTACATTTACCTTATGCCTGACCTTACATTTATTGCGTCGATTCAACCCCATGAAGTTGAATGAACAGTGATTCAATTTGAGCAAATATTTGGCAAGTTTTATCATCTGAGTCTACCTTATGCTGACGTTACATTTACCTTATGCCTGACCTTACATTTATTGCGTCGATTCAACACCATGAAGTTGAACCAACGTTGATTTAATTTAAGCAAATATTTGGCAAGTTTTATCATCTGAGTCTACCTTATGCCTGACCTTACATTTACCAAATGCCTGACCTTACATTTATTGCGTCGATTCAACCCCATGAAGTTGAATGAACAGTGATTCAATTTGAGCAAATATTTGGCAAGTTTTATCATCTGAGTCTACATTATGCCTGACCTTACATTTACCTTATGCCTGACCTTACATTTATTGCGTCGATTCAACCCCATGAAGTTGAACCAACGTTGATTTAATTTAAGCAAATATTTGGCAAGTTTTATCATCTGAGTCTACCTTATGCCTGACCTTAAATTTACCTAATGCCTGACCTTACATTTATTGCGTCGATTCAACCCCATGAAGTTGAATGAACAGTGATTCAATTTGAGCAAATATTTGGCAAGTTTTATCATCTGAGTCTACCTTATGCCTGACCTTACATTTACCTTATGCCTGACCTTACATTTATTGCGTCGATTCAACCCCATGAAGTTGAACCAACGGTGATTCAATTTAAGCAAATATTTGGCAAGTTTTATCATCTGAGTCTACCTTATGCCTGACCTTACATTTACCTTATGCCTGACCTTACATTTATTGCGTCGATTCAACCCCATGAAGTTGAACCAACGGTGATTCAATTTAAGCAAATATTTGGCAAGTTTTATCATCTGAGTCTACCTTATGCCTGACCTTACATTTATTGTGTCGATTCAACCCCATGAAGTTGAATGAACAGTGATTCAATTTGAGCAAATATTTGGCAAGTTTTATCATCTGAGTCTACCTTATGCCTGACCTTACATTTACCTTATGCCTGACCTTACATTTATTGCGTCGATTCAACCCCATGAAGTTGAACAAACGGTGATTCAATTTAAGCAAATATTTGGCAAGTTTTATCATCTGAGTCTACCTTATGCCTGACCTTACATTTACCTTATGCCTGACCTTACATTTATTGCGTCGATTCAACCCCATGAAGTTGAATGAACAGTGATTCAATTTGAGCAAATATTTGGCAAGTTTTATCATCTGAGTCTACCTTATGCCTGACCTTACATTTACCTTATGCCTGACCTTACATTTATTGCGTCGATTCAACCCCATGAAGTTGAACCAACGGTGATTCAATTTAAGCAAATATTTGGCAAGTTTTATTATCTGAGTCTACCTTATGCCTGACCTTACATTTACCTTATGCCTGACCTTACATTTATTGCGTCGATTCAACCCCATGAAGTTGAATGAACAGTGATTCAATTTGAGCAAATATTTGGCAAGTTTTATCATCTGAGTCTACCTTATGCCTGACGTTACATTTACCTTATGCCTGACCTTACATTTATTGCGTCGATTCAACCCCATGAAGTTGAACCAACGTTGATTTAATTTAAGCAAATATTTGGCAAGTTTTATCATCTGAGTCTACCTTATGCCTGACCTTACATTTACCTAATGCCTGACCTTACATTTATTGCGTCGATTCAACCCCATGAAGTTGAATGAACAGTGATTCAATTTGAGCAAATATTTCGCAAGTTTTATCATCTGAGTCTACCTTATGCCTGACCTTACATTTACCTTATGCCTGACCTTACATTTATTGCGTCGATTCAACCCCATGAAGTTGAACCAACGTTGATTTAATTTAAGCAAATATTTGGCAAGTTTTATCATCTGAGTCTACCTTATGCCTGACCTTACATTTACCTTATGCCTGACCTTACATTTATTGCGTCGATTCAACCCCATGAAGTTGAATGAACAGTGATTCAATTTGAGCAAATATTTGGCAAGTTTTATCATCTGAGTCTACCTTATGCCTGACCTTACATTTACCTTATGCCTGACCTTACATTTATTGCGTCGATTCAACCCCATGAAGTTGAACCAACGTTGATTTAATTTAAGCAAATATTTGGCAAGTTTTATCATCTGAGTCTACCTTATGCCTGACCTTACATTTACCTAATGCCTGACCTTACATTTATTGCGTCGATTCAACCCCATGAAGTTGAATGAACAGTGATTCAATTTGAGCAAATATTTGGCAAGTTTTATCATCTGAGTCTACCTTATGCCTGACCTTACATTTACCTTATGCCTGACCTTACATTTATTGCGTCGATTCAACCCCATGAAGTTGAACCAACGGTGATTCAATTTAAGCAAATATTTGGCAAGTTTTATCATCTGAGTCTACCTTATGCCTGACCTTACATTTACCTTATGCCTGACCTTACATTTATTGCGTCGATTCAACCCCATGAAGTTGAACCAACGGTGATTCAATTTAAGCAAATATTTGGCAAGTTTTATCATCTGAGTCTACCTTATGCCTGACCTTACATTTACCTTATGCCTGACCTTACATTTATTGCGTCGATTCAACCCCATGAAGTTGAACCAACGGTGATTCAATTTAAGCAAATATTTGGCAAGTTTTATCATCTGAGTCTACCTTATGCCTGACCTTACATTTACCTTATGCCTGACCTTACATTTATTGCGTCGATTCAACCTCATGAAGTTGAACAAAGAGTGATTCAATTTGAGCAAATATTTGGCAAGTTTTATCATCTGAGTCTACCTTATGCCTGACCTTACATTTACCTTATGCCTGACCTTACATTTATTGCGTCGATTCAACCCCATGAAGTTGAACCAACGGTGATTCAATTTAAGCAAATATTTGGCAAGTTTTATTATCTGAGTCTACCTTATGCCTGACCTTACATTTACCTTATGCCTGACCTTACATTTATTGCGTCGATTCAACCCCATGAAGTTGAATGAACAGTGATTCAATTTGAGCAAATATTTGGCAAGTTTTATCATCTGAGTCTACCTTATGCCTGACCTTACATTTACCTTATGCCTGACCTTACATTTATTGCGTCGATTCAGCCCCATGAAGTTGAATGAACAGTGATTCAATTTAAGCAAATATTTGGCAAGTTTTATCATCTGAGTCTACCTTATGCCTGACCTTACATTTACCTTCTGCCTGACCTTACATTTATTGCGTCGATTCAACCCCATGAAGTTGAATGAACAGTGATTCAATTTGAGCAAATATTTGGCAAGTTTTATCATCTGAGTCTACCTTATGCCTGACCTTACATTTACCTTATGCCTGACCTTACATTTACTGCGTCGATTCAACCCCATCAAGTTGAACAAACAGTGATTCAATTTGAGCAAATATTTGGCAAGTTTTATCATCTGAGTCTACCTTATGCCTGACCTTACATTTACCTAATGCCTGACCTTACATTTATTGCGTCGAGTCAACCCCATGAAGTTGAATGAACAGTGATTCAATTTGAGCAAATATTTGGCAAGTTTTATCATCGAGTCTACCTTATGCCTGACCTTACATTTACCTTATGCCTGACCTTACATTTATTGCGTCGATTCAACCCCATGAAGTTGAATGAACAGTGATTCAATTTGAGCAAATATTTGGCAAGTTTTATCATCTGAGTCTACCTAATGCCTGACCTTACATTTATTGCAACTCATTTATGCGAAGGAAATCAAGAGACAGAGCAAATATTGAACCAGTTTCACCTGAGTCTACCTTATGCCTGACTTTACATTTACTGCAACTCATTTGTGAGAAAGAAATCAACCAATCACAAAACAACCTAACTCAGCTTAACATACCTTTTATTTTGACAAGTGTAGGACAGGGGAAGAAAGAAACCAAAGGGGTGGACGCGTCCCGCACACAACGGTCAATCAACACTGAATCAACATCGATTCAATGTCATGGGGCGTTGACTCAACGTCGATTCAATGTTGACCTAACGTCATATGCATCCAGACAAATATTCCGCAAGTTTCATCTGAGTCTACCTTATGCCTGACCTTACATTTATTGCAACTCATTTATGCGAAGGAAATCAACCAATCACAAAACAAACTAACTCAGCTTAACATACCTTTTATTTTGACACTTGTAGGACAGGGGAAGAGAGAAACCAAAGGGGTGGACGCATCCCGCACACAACGGTCAATCAACACTGAATCAACGTTGACTCAATGTCATGGGGCGTTGATTCAACGTCGATTCAATGTTGACCTAACGTCATATGCCTCCAGACAAATATTCCGCAAGTTTCATCTGAGTCTACCTTATGCCTGACCTTACATTTATTGCAACTCATTTGTGCGAAGGAAATCAACCAATCACAAAACAAACTAACTCAGCTTAACATACCTTTTATTTTGACACTTGTAGGACAGGGGAAGAGAGAAACCAAAGGGGTGGACGCGTCCCGCACACAACGGTCAATCAACACTGAAGCAACGTCGATTCAATGTCATGGGGCGTTGACTCAACTTCGATTCAATGTTGACCTAACGTCATATGCCTCCAGACAAATATTCCGCAAGTTTCATCTGAGTCTACCTTATGCCTGACCTTACATTTATTGCAACTCATTTGTGCGAAGGAAATCAACCAATCACAAAACAAACTAACTCAGCTTAACATACCTTTTATTTTGACAAGTGTAGGACAGGGGAAGAAAGAAACCAAAGGGGTGGACGCGTCCCGCACACAACGGTCAATCAACACTGAATCAACATCGATTCAATGTCATGGGGCGTTGACTCAACGTCGATTCAATGTTGACCTAACGTCATATGCATCCAGACAAATATTCCGCAAGTTTCATCTGAGTCTACCTTATGCCTGACCTTACATTTATTGCAACTCATTTATGCGAAGGAAATCAACCAATCACAAAACAAACTAACTCAGCTTAACATACCTTTTATTTTGACACTTGTAGGACAGGGGAAGAGAGAAACCAAAGGGGTGGACGCATCCCGCACACAACGGTCAATCAACACTGAATCAACGTTGACTCAATGTCATGGGGCGTTGATTCAACGTCGATTCAATGTTGACCTAACGTCATATGCCTCCAGACAAATATTCCGCAAGTTTCATCTGAGTCTACCTTATGCCTGACCTTACATTTATTGCAACTCATTTGTGCGAAGGAAATCAACCAATCACAAAACAAACTAACTCAGCTAAACATATCTTTTATTTTGACACTTGTAGGACAGCGGAAGAGAGAAACCAAAGGGGTGGACACGTCCCCCACACAACGGTCAATCAACACTGAATCAACGTCGATTCAATGTCATGGGGCGTTGACTCAACTTCGATTCAATGTTGACCTAACGTCATATGCCTCCAGACAAATATTCCGCAAGTTTCATCTGAGTCTACCTTATGCCTGACCTTACATTTATTGCAACTCATTTGTGCGAAGGAAATCAACCAATCACAAAACAAACTAACTCAGCTTAACATACCTTTTATTTTGACACTTGTAGGACAGGGGAAGAGAGAAACCAAAGGGGTGGACGCGTCCCGCACACAACGGTCAATCAACACTGAAGCAACGATTCAATGTCATGGGGCATTGACTCAACGTCGATTCAATGTTGACCTAACGTCATATGCCTCAAAACAAATATTCCACAAGTTTCATCTGAGTCTACCTTATGCCTGACTTTACATTTATTGCAACTAGTTTGTGAGAAGGAAATCAAAGAATACTTACGTTTTTGTTCAGCTCCCCCACTCCCCTTCCTCATAGTATCTGAAAATGGAAAAAACAAGATCACCAAAAGAAGTCCAACACTCTTAGGTTATAAAGCAACTATTATCACATGACATAACCAATCACAATACAAACTAACCGAGATTAACTTACTATTAGAGACAGAGCAAATATTGGGCAAGTTTCACCTGAGTCTACCTTATGCCTGACCTTACATTTACCTTATGCCTGACCTTACATTTATTGCGTCGATTCAACCCCATGAAGTTGAACCAACGGTGATTCAATTTGAGCAAATATTTGGCAAGTTTTATCATCTGAGTCTACCTTATGCCTGACCTTACATTTACCTTATGCCTGACCTTACATTTATTGCGTCGATTCAACCCCATGAAGTTGAACCAACGGTGATTCAATTTAAGCAAATATTTGGCAAGTTTTATTATCTGAGTCTACCTTATGCCTGACCTTACATTTACCTTATGCCTGACCTTACATTTATTGCGTCGATTCAACCCCATGAAGTTGAACCAACGGTGATTCAATTTAAGCAAATATTTGGCAAGTTTTATCATCTGAGTCTACCTTATGCCTGACCTTACATTTACCTTATGCCTGACCTTACATTTATTGCGCCGATTCAACCCCATGAAGTTGAATGAACAGTGATTCAATTTGAGCAAATATTTGGCAAGTTTCATCATCTGAGTCTACCTTATGCCTGACCTTACATTTACCTTATGCCTGACCTTACATTTATTGCGTCGATTCAACCCCATGAAGTTGAACCAACGGTGATTCAATTTAAGCAAATATTTGGCAAGTTTTATTATCTGAGTCTACCTTATGCCTGACCTTACATTTACCTTATGCCTGACCTTACATTTATTGCGTCGATTCAACCCCATGAAGTTGAATAAACAGTGATTCAATTTGAGCAAATATTTGGCAAGTTTTATCATCTGAGTCTACCTTATGCCTGACGTTACATTTACCTTATGCCTGACCTTACATTTATTGCGTCGATTCAACCCCATGAAGTTGAACCAACGTTGATTTAATTTAAGCAAATATTTGGCAAGTTTTATCATTCGAGTCTACCTTATGCCTGACCTTACATTTACCTAATGCCTGACCTTACATTTATTGCGTCGATTCAACCCCATGAAGTTGAATGAACAGTGATTCAATTTGAGCAAATATTTCGCAAGTTTTATCATCTGAGTCTACCTTATGCCTGACCTTACATTTACCTTATGCCTGACCTTACATTTATTGCGTCGATTCAACCCCATGAAGTTGAACCAACGTTGATTTAATTTAAGCAAATATTTGGCAAGTTTTATCATCTGAGTCTACCTTATGCCTGACCTTACATTTACCTTATGCCTGACCTTACATTTATTGCGTCGATTCAACCCCATGAAGTTGAATGAACAGTGATTCAATTTGAGCAAATATTTGGCAAGTTTTATCATCTGAGTCTACCTTATGCCTGACCTTACATTTACCTTATGCCTGACCTTACATTTATTGCGTCTATTCAACCCCATGAAGTTGAACCAACGGTGATTCAATTTAAGCAAATATTTGGCAAGTTTTATTATCTGAGTCTACCTTATGCCTGACCTTACATTTACCTTATGCCTGACCTTACATTTATTGCGTCGATTCAACCCCATGAAGTTGAACCAACGGTGATTCAATTTAAGCAAATATTTGGCAAGTTTTATCATCTGAGTCTACCTTATGCCTGACCTTACATTTACCTTATGCCTGACCTTACATTTATTGCGTCGATTCAACCCCATGAAGTTGAACCAACGGTGATTCAATTTAAGCAAATATTTGGCAAGTTTTATCATCTGAGTCTACCTTATGCCTGACCTTACATTTACCTTATGCCTGACCTTACATTTATTGCGTCGATTCAACCCCATGAAGTTGAACCAACGGTGATTCAATTTAAGCAAATATTTGGCAAGTTTTATTATCTGAGTCTACCTTATGCCTGACCTTACATTTACCTTATGCCTGACCTTACACTTATTGCGTCGATTCAACCCCATGAAGTTGAACCAACGGTGATTCAATTTGAGCAAATATTTGGCAAGTTTTATCATCTGAGTCTACCTTATGCCTGACCTTACATTTACCTAATGCCTGACCTTACATTTATTGCGTCGATTCAACCCCATGAAGTTGAATGAACAGTGATTCAATTTGAGCAAATATTTCGCAAGTTTTATCATCTGAGTCTACCTTATGCCTGACCTTACATTTACCTTATGCCTGACCTTACATTTATTGCGTCGATTCAACCCCATGAAGTTGAATGAACAGTGATTCAATTTGAGCAAATATTTGGCAAGTTTTATCATCTGAGTCTACCTTATGCCTGACCTTACATTTACCTTATGCCTGACCTTACATTTATTGCGTCGATTCAACCCCATGAAGTTGAATGAACAGTGATTCAATTTGAGCAAATATTTGGCAAGTTTTATCATCTGAGTCTACCTTATGCCTGACCTTACATTTACCTTATGCCTGACCTTACATTTATTGCGTCGATTCAACCCCATGAAGTTGAACCAACGGTGATTCAATTTAAGCAAATATTTGGCAAGTTTTATTATCTGAGTCTACCTTATGCCTGACCTTACATTTACCTTATGCCTGACCTTACACTTATTGCGTCGATTCAACCCCATGAAGTTGAACCAACGGTGATTCAATTTGAGCAAATATTTGGCAAGTTTTATCATCTGAGTCTACCTTATGCCTGACCTTACATTTACCTTATGCCTGACCTTACATTTATTGCGACGATTCAACCCCATGAAGTTGAACCAACGTTGATTTAATTTAAGCAAATATTTGGCAAGTTTTATCATCTGAGTCTACCTTATGCCTGACCTTACATTTACCTTATGCCTGACCTTACATTTATTGCGTCGATTCAACCCCATGAAGTTGAATGAACAGTGATTCAATTTGAGCAAATATTTGGCAAGTTTTATCATCTGAGTCTACCTTATGCTGACGTTACATTTACCTTATGCCTGACCTTACATTTATTGCGTCGATTCAACACCATGAAGTTGAACCAACGTTGATTTAATTTAAGCAAATATTTGGCAAGTTTTATCATCTGAGTCTACCTTATGCCTGACCTTACATTTACCAAATGCCTGACCTTACATTTATTGCGTCGATTCAACCCCATGAAGTTGAATGAACAGTGATTCAATTTGAGCAAATATTTGGCAAGTTTTATCATCTGAGTCTACATTATGCCTGACCTTACATTTACCTTATGCCTGACCTTACATTTATTGCGTCGATTCAACCCCATGAAGTTGAACCAACGTTGATTTAATTTAAGCAAATATTTGGCAAGTTTTATCATCTGAGTCTACCTTATGCCTGACCTTAAATTTACCTAATGCCTGACCTTACATTTATTGCGTCGATTCAACCCCATGAAGTTGAATGAACAGTGATTCAATTTGAGCAAATATTTGGCAAGTTTTATCATCTGAGTCTACCTTATGCCTGACCTTACATTTACCTTATGCCTGACCTTACATTTATTGCGTCGATTCAACCCCATGAAGTTGAACCAACGGTGATTCAATTTAAGCAAATATTTGGCAAGTTTTATCATCTGAGTCTACCTTATGCCTGACCTTACATTTACCTTATGCCTGACCTTACATTTATTGCGTCGATTCAACCCCATGAAGTTGAACCAACGGTGATTCAATTTAAGCAAATATTTGGCAAGTTTTATCATCTGAGTCTACCTTATGCCTGACCTTACATTTATTGTGTCGATTCAACCCCATGAAGTTGAATGAACAGTGATTCAATTTAAGCAAATATTTGGCAAGTTTTATCATCTGAGTCTACCTTATGCCTGACCTTACATTTACCTTATGCCTGACCTTACATTTATTGCGTCGATTCAACCCCATGAAGTTGAACAAACGGTGATTCAATTTAAGCAAATATTTGGCAAGTTTTATCATCTGAGTCTACCTTATGCCTGACCTTACATTTACCTTATGCCTGACCTTACATTTATTGCGTCGATTCAACCCCATGAAGTTGAATGAACAGTGATTCAATTTGAGCAATTATTTGGCAAGTTTTATCATCTGAGTCTACCTTATGCCTGACCTTACATTTACCTTATGCCTGACCTTACATTTATTGCGTCGATTCAACCCCATGAAGTTGAACCAACGTTGATTTAATTTAAGCAAATATTTGGCAAGTTTTATCATCTGAGTCTACCTTATGCCTGACCTTACATTTACCTAATGCCTGACCTTACATTTATTGCGTCGATTCAACCCCATGAAGTTGAATGAACAGTGATTCAATTTGAGCAAATATTTGGCAAGTTTTATCATCTGAGTCTACCTTATGCCTGACCTTACATTTACCTTATGCCTGACCTTACATTTATTGCGTCGATTCAACCCCATGAAGTTGAACCAACGGTGATTCAATTTAAGCAAATATTTGGCAAGTTTTATCATCTGAGTCTACCTTATGCCTGACCTTACATTTACCTTATGCCTGACCTTACATTTATTGCGTCGATTCAACCCCATGAAGTTGAACCAACGGTGATTCAATTTAAGCAAATATTTGGCAAGTTTTATCATCTGAGTCTACCTTATGCCTGACCTTACATTTACCTTATGCCTGACCTTACATTTATTGCGTCGATTCAACCCCATGAAGTTGAACCAACGGTGATTCAATTTAAGCAAATATTTGGCAAGTTTTATCATCTGAGTCTACCTTATGCCTGACCTTACATTTACCTTATGCCTGACCTTACATTTATTGCGTCGATTCAACCTCATGAAGTTGAACAAAGAGTGATTCAATTTGAGCAAATATTTGGCAAGTTTTATCATCTGAGTCTACCTTATGCCTGACCTTACATTTACCTTATGCCTGACCTTACATTTATTGCGTCGATTCAACCCCATGAAGTTGAACCAACGGTGATTCAATTTAAGCAAATATTTGGCAAGTTTTATTATCTGAGTCTACCTTATGCCTGACCTTACATTTACCTTATGCCTGACCTTACATTTATTGCGTCGATTCAACCCCATGAAGTTGAATGAACAGTGATTCAATTTGAGCAAATATTTGGCAAGTTTTATCATCTGAGTCTACCTTATGCCTGACCTTACATTTACCTTATGCCTGACCTTACATTTATTGCGTCGATTCAGCCCCATGAAGTTGAATGAACAGTGATTCAATTTAAGCAAATATTTGGCAAGTTTTATCATCTGAGTCTACCTTATGCCTGACCTTACATTTACCTTCTGCCTGACCTTACATTTATTGCGTCGATTCAACCCCATGAAGTTGAATGAACAGTGATTCAATTTGAGCAAATATTTGGCAAGTTTTATCATCTGAGTCTACCTTATGCCTGACCTTACATTTACCTTATGCCTGACCTTACATTTACTGCGTCGATTCAACCCCATCAAGTTGAACAAACAGTGATTCAATTTGAGCAAATATTTGGCAAGTTTTATCATCTGAGTCTACCTTATGCCTGACCTTACATTTACCTAATGCCTGACCTTACATTTATTGCGTCGAGTCAACCCCATGAAGTTGAATGAACAGTGATTCAATTTGAGCAAATATTTGGCAAGTTTTATCATCGAGTCTACCTTATGCCTGACCTTACATTTACCTTATGCCTGACCTTACATTTATTGCGTCGATTCAACCCCATGAAGTTGAATGAACAGTGATTCAATTTGAGCAAATATTTGGCAAGTTTTATCATCTGAGTCTACCTAATGCCTGACCTTACATTTATTGCAACTCATTTATGCGAAGGAAATCAAGAGACAGAGCAAATATTGAACCAGTTTCACCTGAGTCTACCTTATGCCTGACTTTACATTTACTGCAACTCATTTGTGAGAAAGAAATCAACCAATCACAAAACAACCTAACTCAGCTTAACATACCTTTTATTTTGACAAGTGTAGGACAGGGGAAGAAAGAAACCAAAGGGGTGGACGCGTCCCGCACACAACGGTCAATCAACACTGAATCAACATCGATTCAATGTCATGGGGCGTTGACTCAACGTCGATTCAATGTTGACCTAACGTCATATGCATCCAGACAAATATTCCGCAAGTTTCATCTGAGTCTACCTTATGCCTGACCTTACATTTATTGCAACTCATTTATGCGAAGGAAATCAACCAATCACAAAACAAACTAACTCAGCTTAACATACCTTTTATTTTGACACTTGTAGGACAGGGGAAGAGAGAAACCAAAGGGGTGGACGCATCCCGCACACAACGGTCAATCAACACTGAATCAACGTTGACTCAATGTCATGGGGCGTTGATTCAACGTCGATTCAATGTTGACCTAACGTCATATGCCTCCAGACAAATATTCCGCAAGTTTCATCTGAGTCTACCTTATGCCTGACCTTACATTTATTGCAACTCATTTGTGCGAAGGAAATCAACCAATCACAAAACAAACTAACTCAGCTTAACATACCTTTTATTTTGACACTTGTAGGACAGGGGAAGAGAGAAACCAAAGGGGTGGACGCGTCCCGCACACAACGGTCAATCAACACTGAAGCAACGTCGATTCAATGTCATGGGGCGTTGACTCAACTTCGATTCAATGTTGACCTAACGTCATATGCCTCCAGACAAATATTCCGCAAGTTTCATCTGAGTCTACCTTATGCCTGACCTTACATTTATTGCAACTCATTTGTGCGAAGGAAATCAACCAATCACAAAACAAACTAACTCAGCTTAACATACCTTTTATTTTGACAAGTGTAGGACAGGGGAAGAAAGAAACCAAAGGGGTGGACGCGTCCCGCACACAACGGTCAATCAACACTGAATCAACATCGATTCAATGTCATGGGGCGTTGACTCAACGTCGATTCAATGTTGACCTAACGTCATATGCATCCAGACAAATATTCCGCAAGTTTCATCTGAGTCTACCTTATGCCTGACCTTACATTTATTGCAACTCATTTATGCGAAGGAAATCAACCAATCACAAAACAAACTAACTCAGCTTAACATACCTTTTATTTTGACACTTGTAGGACAGGGGAAGAGAGAAACCAAAGGGGTGGACGCATCCCGCACACAACGGTCAATCAACACTGAATCAACGTTGACTCAATGTCATGGGGCGTTGATTCAACTTCGATTCAATGTTGACCTAAAGCATATGCCTCCAGACAAATATTCCGCAAGTTTCATCTGAGTCTACCTTATGCCTGACCTTACATTTATTGCAACTCATTTGTGCGAAGGAAATCAACCAATCACAAAACAAACTAACTCAGCTAAACATATCTTTTATTTTGACACTTGTAGGACAGCGGAAGAGAGAAACCAAAGGGGTGGACACGTCCCCCACACAACGGTCAATCAACACTGAATCAACGTCGATTCAATGTCATGGGGCGTTGACTCAACTTCGATTCAATGTTGACCTAACGTCATATGCCTCCAGACAAATATTCCGCAAGTTTCATCTGAGTCTACCTTATGCCTGACCTTACATTTATTGCAACTCATTTGTGCGAAGGAAATCAACCAATCACAAAACAAACTAACTCAGCTTAACATACCTTTTATTTTGACACTTGTAGGACAGGGGAAGAGAGAAACTAAAGGGGTGGACGCGTCCCGCACACAACGGTCAATCAACACTGAATCAACGTTGATTCAATGTCATGGGGCGTTGACTCAACGTCGATTCAATGTTGACCTAACGTCATATGCCTCCAGACAAATATTCCGCAAGTTTCATCTGAGTCTACCTTATGCCTGACCTTACATTTATTGCAACTCATTTGTGCGAAGGAAATCAACCAATCACAAAACAAACTAACTCAGCTTAACATACCTTTTATTTTGACACTTGTAGGACAGGGGAAGAGAGAAACCAAAGGGGTGGACGCGTCCCGCACACAACGGTCAATCAACACTGAAGCAACGTCGATTCAATGTCATGGGGCGTTGACTCAACGTCGATTCAATGTTGACCTAACGTCATATGCCTCAAAACAAATATTTCACAAGTTTCATCTGAGTCTACCTTATGCCTGACTTTACATTTATTGCAACTAGTTTGTGAGAAGGAAATCAAAGAATACTTACGTTTTTGTTCAGCTCCCCCACTCCCCTTCCTCATAGTATCTGAAAATGGAAAAAACAAGATCACCAAAAGAAGTCCAACACTCTTAGGTTATAAAGCAACTATTATCACATGACATAACCAATCACAATACAAACTAACCGAGATTAACTTACTATTAGAGACAGAGCAAATATTGGGCAAGTTTCACCTGAGTCTACCTTATGCCTGACCTTACATTTACCTTATGCCTGACCTTACATTTATTGCGTCGATTCAACCCCATGAAGTTGAACCAACGGTGATTCAATTTGAGCAAATATTTGGCAAGTTTTATCATCTGAGTCTACCTTATGCCTGACCTTACATTTACCTTATGCCTGACCTTACATTTATTGCGTCGATTCAACCCCATGAAGTTGAACCAACGGTGATTCAATTTAAGCAAATATTTGGCAAGTTTTATTATCTGAGTCTACCTTATGCCTGACCTTACATTTACCTTATGCCTGACCTTACATTTATTGCGTCGATTCAACCCCATGAAGTTGAACCAACGGTGATTCAATTTAAGCAAATATTTGGCAAGTTTTATCATCTGAGTCTACCTTATGCCTGACCTTACATTTACCTTATGCCTGACCTTACATTTATTGCGTCGATTCAACCCCATGAAGTTGAATGAACAGTGATTCAATTTGAGCAAATATTTGGCAAGTTTTATCATCTGAGTCTACCTTATGCCTGACCTTACATTTACCTTATGCCTGACCTTACATTTATTGCGTCGATTCAACCCCATGAAGTTGAACCAACGGTGGTTCAATTTAAGCAAATATTTGGCAAGTTTTATTATCTGAGTCTACCTTATGCCTGACCTTACATTTACCTTATGCCTGACCTTACATTTATTGCGTCGATTCAACCCCATGAAGTTGAATGAACAGTGATTCAATTTGAGCAAATATTTGGCAAGTTTTATCATCTGAGTCTACCTTATGCCTGACCTTACATTTACCTTATGCCTGACCTTACATTTATTGCGTCGATTCAACCCCATGAAGTTGAACCAACGTTGATTTAATTTAAGCAAATATTTGGCAAGTTTTATCATTCGAGTCTACCTTATGCCTGACCTTACATTTAGCTAATGCCTGACCTTACATTTATTGCGTCGATTCAACCCCATGAAGTTGAATGAACAGTGATTCAATTTGAGCAAATATTTCGCAAGTTTTATCATCTGAGTCTACCTTATGCCTGACCTTACATTTACCTTATGCCTGACCTTACATTTATTGCGTCGATTCAACCCCATGAAGTTGAACCAACGGTGATTCAATTTAAGCAAATATTTGGCAAGTTTTATTATCTGAGTCTACCTTATGCCTGACCTTACATTTACCTTATGCCTGACCTTACATTTATTGCGTCGATTCAACCCCATGAAGTTGAACCAACGGTGATTCAATTTAAGCAAATATTTGGCAAGTTTTATCATCTGAGTCTACCTTATGCCTGACCTTACATTTACCTTATGCCTGACCTTACATTTATTGCGTCGATTCAACCCCATGAAGTTGAACCAACGGTGATTCAATTTAAGCAAATATTTGGCAAGTTTTATCATCTGAGTCTACCTTATGCCTGACCTTACATTTACCTTATGCCTGACCTTACATTTATTGCGTCGATTCAACCCCATGAAGTTGAACCAACGGTGATTCAATTTAAGCAAATATTTGGCAAGTTTTATTATCTGAGTCTACCTTATGCCTGACCTTACATTTACCTTATGCCTGACCTTACATTTATTGCGTCGATTCAACCCCATGAAGTTGAACCAACGGTGATTCAATTTAAGCAAATATTTGGCAAGTTTTATCATCTGAGTCTACCTTATGCCTGACCTTACATTTACCTTATGCCTGACCTTACATTTATTGCGTCGATTCAACCCCATGAAGTTGAATGAACAGTGATTCAATTTGAGCAAATATTTGGCAAGTTTTATCATCTGAGTCTACCTTATGCCTGACCTTACATTTATTGTGTCGATTCAACCCCATGAAATTGAATGAACAGTGATTCAATTTGAGCAAATATTTGGCAAGTATTATCATCTGAGTCTACCTTATGCCTGACCTTACATTTACCTAATGCCTGACCTTACATTTATTGCAACTCATTTGTGCGAAGGAAATCAACCAATCACAAAACAAACTAACTCAGCTAAACATATCTTTTATTTTGACACTTGTAGGACAGCGGAAGAGAGAAACCAAAGGGGTGGACACGTCCCCCACACAACGGTCAATCAACACTGAATCAACGTCGATTCAATGTCATGGGGCGTTGACTCAACTTCGATTCAATGTTGACCTAACGTCATATGCCTCCAGACAAATATTCCGCAAGTTTCATCTGAGTCTACCTTATGCCTGACCTTACATTTATTGCAACTCATTTGTGCGAAGGAAATCAACCAATCACAAAACAAACTAACTCAGCTTAACATACCTTTTATTTTGACACTTGTAGGACAGGGGAAGAGAGAAACCAAAGGGGTGGACGCGTCCCGCACACAACGGTCAATCAACACTGAAGCAACGTCGATTCAATGTCATGGGGCGTTGACTCAACGTCGATTCAATGTTGACCTAACGTCATATGCCTCAAAACAAATATTCCACAAGTTTCATCTGAGTCTACCTTATGCCTGACTTTACATTTATTGCAACTAGTTTGTGAGAAGGAAATCAAAGAATACTTACGTTTTTGTTCAGCTCCCCCACTCCCCTTCCTCATAGTATCTGAAAATGGAAAAAACAAGATCACCAAAAGAAGTCCAACACTCTTAGGTTATAAAGCAACTATTATCACATGACATAACCAATCACAATACAAACTAACCGAGATTAACTTACTATTAGAGACAGAGCAAATATTGGGCAAGTTTCACCTGAGTCTACCTTATGCCTGACCTTACATTTACCTTATGCCTGACCTTACATTTATTGCGTCGATTCAACCCCATGAAATTGAACCAACGGTGATTCAATTTGAGCAAATATTTGGCAAGTTTTATCATCTGAGTCTACCTTATGCCTGACCTTACATTTACCTTATGCCTGACCTTACATTTATTGCGTCGATTCAACCCCATGAAGTTGAACCAACGGTAATTCAATTTAAGCAAATATTTGGCAAGTTTTATTATCTGAGTCTACCTTATGCCTGACCTTACATTTACCTTATGCCTGACCTTACATTTATTGCGTCGATTCAACCCCATGAAGTTGAACCAACGGTGATTCAATTTAAGCAAATATTTGGCAAGTTTTATCATCTGAGTCTACCTTATGCCTGACCTTACATTTACCTTATGCCTGACCTTACATTTATTGCGTCGATTCAACCCCATGAAGTTGAATGAACAGTGATTCAATTTGAGCAAATATTTGGCAAGTTTCATCATCTGAGTCTACCTTATGCCTGACCTTACATTTACCTTATGCCTGACCTTACATTTATTGCGTCGATTCAACCCCATGAAGTTGAACCAACGTTGATTTAATTTAAGCAAATATTTGGCAAGTTTTATCATCTGAGTCTACCTTATGCCTGACCTTACATTTACCTTATGCCTGACCTTACATTTATTGCGTCGATTCAACCCCATGAAGTTGAATGAACAGTGATTCAATTTGAGCAAATATTTGGCAAGTTTTATCATCTGAGTCTACCTTATGCCTGACCTTACATTTACCTTATGCCTGACCTTACATTTATTGCGTCGATTCAACCCCATGAAGTTGAACCAACGGTGTTTCAATTTAAGCAAATATTTGGCAAGTTTTATCATCTGAGTCTACCTTATGCCTGACCTTACATTTACCTTATGCCTGACCTTACATTTATTGCGTCGATTCAACCCCATGAAGTTGAACCAACGGTGATTCAATTTAAGCAAATATTTGGCAAGTTTTATTATCTGAGTCTACCTTATGCCTGACCTTACATTTACCTTATGCCTGACCTTACACTTATTGCGTCGATTCAACCCCATGAAGTTGAACCAACGGTGATTCAATTTGAGCAAATATTTGGCAAGTTTTATCATCTGAGTCTACCTTATGCCTGACCTTACATTTACCTTATGCCTGACCTTACATTTATTGCGACGATTCAACCCCATGAAGTTGAACCAACGTTGATTTAATTTAAGCAAATATTTGGCAAGTTTTATCATCTGAGTCTACCTTATGCCTGACCTTACATTTACCTTATGCCTGACCTTACATTTATTGCGTCGATTCAACCCCATGAAGTTGAATGAACAGTGATTCAATTTGAGCAAATATTTGGCAAGTTTTATCATCTGAGTCTACCTTATGCTGACGTTACATTTACCTTATGCCTGACCTTACATTTATTGCGTCGATTCAAACCCATGAAGTTGAACCAACGTTGATTTAATTTAAGCAAATATTTGGCAAGTTTTATCATCTGAGTCTACCTTATGCCTGACCTTACATTTACCTAATGCCTGACCTTACATTTATTGCGTCGATTCAACCCCATGAAGTTGAATGAACAGTGATTCAATTTGAGCAAATATTTGGCAAGTTTTATCATCTGAGTCTACCTTATGCCTGACCTTACATTTACCTTATGCCTGACCTTACATTTATTGCGTCGATTCAACCCCATGAAGTTGAACCAACGTTGATTTAATTTAAGCAAATATTTGGCAAGTTTTATCATCTGAGTCTACCTTATGCCTGACCTTAAATTTACCTAATGCCTGACCTTACATTTATTGCGTCGATTCAACCCCATGAAGTTGAATGAACAGTGATTCAATTTGAGCAAATATTTGGCAAGTTTTATCATCTGAGTCTACCTTATGCCTGACCTTACATTTACCTAATGCCTGACCTTACATTTATTGCGTCGATTCAACCCCATGAAGTTGAACAAACGGTGATTCAATTTAAGCAAATATTTGGCAAGTTTTATCATCTGAGTCTACCTTATGCCTGACCTTACATTTACCTTATGCCTGACCTTACATTTATTGCGTCGATTCAACCCCATGAAGTTGAATGAACAGTGATTCAATTTGAGCAAATATTTGGCAAGTTTTATCATCTGAGTCTACCTTATGCCTGACCTTACATTTACCTTATGCCTGACCTTACATTTATTGCGTCGATTCAACCCCATGAAGTTGAACCAACGGTGATTCTACTTAAGCAAATATTTGGCAAGTTTTATTATCTGAGTCTACCTTATGCCTGACCTTACATTTACCTTATGCCTGACCTTACATTTATTGCGTCGATTCAACCCCATGAAGTTGAATGAACAGTGATTCAATTTGAGCAAATATTTGGCAAGTTTTATCATCTGAGTCTACCTTATGCCTGACGTTACATTTACCTTATGCCTGACCTTACATTTATTGCGTCGATTCAACCCCATGAAGTTGAACCAACGTTGATTTAATTTAAGCAAATATTTGGCAAGTTTTATCATTCGAGTCTACCTTATGCCTGACCTTACATTTACCTAATGCCTGACCTTACATTTATTGCGTCGATTCAACCCCATGAAGTTGAATGAACAGTGATTCAATTTGAGCAAATATTTCGCAAGTTTTATCATCTGAGTCTACCTTATGCCTGACCTTACATTTACCTTATGCCTGACCTTACATTTATTGCGTCGATTCAACCCCATGAAGTTGAACCAACGTTGATTTAATTTAAGCAAATATTTGGCAAGTTTTATCATCTGAGTCTACCTTATGCCTGACCTTACATTTACCTTATGCCTGACCTTACATTTATTGCGTCGATTCAACCCCATGAAGTTGAATGAACAGTGATTCAATTTGAGCAAATATTTGGCAAGTTTTATCATCTGAGTCTACCTTATGCCTGACCTTACATTTACCTTATGCCTGACCTTACATTTATTGCGTCGATTCAACCCCATGAAGTTGAACCAACGGTGATTCAATTTAAGCAAATATTTGGCAAGTTTTATTATCTGAGTCTACCATTTGCCTGACCTTACATTTACCTTATGCCTGACCTTACATTTATTGCGTCGATTCAACCCCATGAAGTTGAACCAACGGTGATTCAATTTAAGCAAATATTTGGCAAGTTTTATCATCTGAGTCTACCTTATGCCTGACCTTACATTTATTGTGTCGATTCAACCCCATGAAGTTGAATGAACAGTGATTCAATTTGAGCAAATATTTGGCAAGTTTTATCATCTGAGTCTACCTTATGCCTGACCTTACAATTTCCTAATGCCTGACCTTACATTAATTGCGTCGATTCAACCCCATGAAGTTGAACAAACGGTGATTCAATTTAAGCAAATATTTGGCAAGTTTTATCATCTGAGTCTACCTTATGCCTGACCTTACATTTACCTTATGCCTGACCTTACATTTATTGCGTCGATTCAACCCCATGAAGTTGAATGAACAGTGATTCAATTTGAGCAAATATTTGGCAAGTTTTATCATCTGAGTCTACCTTATGCCTGACCTTACATTTATTGTGTCGATTCAACCCCATGAAGTTGAATGAACAGTGATTCAATTTGAGCAAATATTTGGCAAGTTTTATCAACTGAGTCTACCTTATGCCTGACCTTACATTTACCTAATGCCTGACCTTACATTTATTGCGTCGATTCAACCCCATGAAGTTGAACAAACGGTGATTCAATTTAAGCAAATATTTGGCAAGTTTTATCATCTGAGTCTACCTTATGCCTGACCTTACATTTACCTTATGCCTGACCTTACATTTATTGCGTCGATTCAACCCCATAAAGTTGAATGAACAGTGATTCAATTTGAGCAAATATTTGGCAAGTTTTATCATCTGAGTCTACCTTATGCCTGACCTTACATTTACCTTATGCCTGACCTTACATTTATTGCGTCGATTCAACCCCATGAAGTTGAACCAACGGTGATTCAACTTAAGCAAATATTTGGCAAGTTTTATTATCTGAGTCTACCTTATGCCTGACCTTACATTTACCTTATGACTGACCTTACATTTATTGCGTCGATTCAACCCCATGAAGTTGAATGAACAGTGATTCAATTTGAGCAAATATTTGGCAAGTTTTATCATCTGAGTCTACCTTATGCCTGACCTTACATTTACCTAATGCCTGACCTTACATTTATTGCGTCGATTCAACCCCATGAAGTTGAACAAACGGTGATTCAATTTAAGCAAATATTTGGCAAGTTTTATCATCTGAGTCTACCTTATGCCTGACCTTACATTTACCTTATGCCTGACCTTACATTTATTGCGTCGATTCAACCCCATGAAGTTGAATGAACAGTGATTCAATTTGAGCAAATATTTGGCAAGTTTTATCATCTGAGTCTACCTTATGCCTGACCTTACATTTATTGTGTCGATTCAACCCCATGAAGTTGAATGAACAGTGATTCAATTTGAGCAAATATTTGGCAAGTTTTATCATCTGAGTCTACCTTATGCCTGACCTTACATTTACCTAATGCCTGACCTTACATTTATTGCGTCGATTCAACCCCATGAAGTTGAACAAACGGTGATTCAATTTAAGCAAATATTTGGCAAGTTTTATCATCTGAGTCTACCTTATGCCTGACCTTACATTTACCTTATGCCTGACCTTACATTTATTGCGTCGATTCAACCCCATGAAGTTGAATGAACAGTGATTCAATTTGAGCAAATATTTGGCAAGTTTTATCATCTGAGTCTACCTTATGCCTGACCTTACATTTACCTTATGCCTGACCTTACATTTATTGCGTCGATTCAACCCCATGAAGTTGAACCAACGGTGATTCAACTTAAGCAAATATTTGGCAAGTTTTATTATCTGAGTCTACCTTATGCCTGACCTTACATTTACCTTATGCCTGACCTTACATTTATTGCGTCGATTCAACCCCATGAAGTTGAATGAACAGTGATTCAATTTGAGCAAATATTTGGCAAGTTTTATCATCTGAGTCTACCTTATGCCTGACGTTACATTTACCTTATGCCTGACCTTACATTTATTGCGTCGATTCAACCCCATGAAGTTGAACCAACGTTGATTTAATTTAAGCAAATATTTGGCAAGTTTTATCATCTGAGTCTACCTTATGCCTGACCTTACATTTACCTAATGCCTGACCTTACATTTATTGCGTCGATTCAACCCCATGAAGTTGAACAAACGGTGATTCAATTTAAGCAAATATTTGGCAAGTTTTATCATCTGAGTCTACCTTATGCCTGACCTTACATTTACCTTATGCCTGACCTTACATTTATTGCGTCGATTCAACCCCATGAAGTTGAATGAACAGTGATTCAATTTGAGCAAATATTTGGCAAGTTTTATCATCTGAGTCTACCTTATGCCTGACCTTACATTTATTGTGTCGATTCAACCCCATGAAGTTGAATGAACAGTGATTCAATTTGAGCAAATATTTGGCAAGTTTTATCATCTGAGTCTACCTTATGCCTGACCTTACATTTACCTAATGCCTGACCTTACATTTATTGCGTCGATTCAACCCCATGAAGTTGAACAAACGGTGATTCAATTTAAGCAAATATTTGGCAAGTTTTATCATCTGAGTCTACCTTATGCCTGACCTTACATTTACCTTATGCCTGACCTTACATTTATTGCGTCGATTCAACCCCATGAAGTTGAATGAACAGTGATTCAATTTGAGCAAATATTTGGCAAGTTTTATCATCTGAGTCTACCTTATGCCTGACCTTACATTTACCTTATGCCTGACCTTACATTTATTGCGTCGATTCAACCCCATGAAGTTGAACCAACGGTGATTCAACTTAAGCAAATATTTGGCAAGTTTTATTATCTGAGTCTACCTTATGCCTGACCTTACATTTACCTTATGCCTGACCTTACATTTATTGCGTCGATTCAACCCCATGAAGTTGAATGAACAGTGATTCAATTTGAGCAAATATTTGGCAAGTTTTATCATCTGAGTCTACCTTATGCCTGACGTTACATTTACCTTATGCCTGACCTTACATTTATTGCGTCGATTCAACCCCATGAAGTTGAACCAACGGTGATTCAATTTAAGCAAATATTTGGCAAGTTTTATCATCTGAGTCTACCTTATGCCTGACCTTACATTTACCTTATGCCTGACCTTACATTTATTGTGTCGATTCAACCCCATGAAGTTGAACCAACGGTGATTCAATTTAAGCAAATATTTGGCAAGTTTTATCATCTGAGTCTACCTTATGCCTGACCTTACATTTATTGTGTCGATTCAACCCCATGAAGTTGAATGAACAGTGATTCAATTTGAGCAAATATTTGGCAAGTTTTATCATCTGAGTCTACCTTATGCCTGACCTTACATTTACCTAATGCCTGACAGTACATTTATTGCGTCGATTCAACCCCATGAAGTTGAACAAACGGTGATTCAATTTAAGCAAATATTTGGCAAGTTTTATCATCTGAGTCTACCTTATGCCTGACCTTACATTTACCTTATGCCTGACCTTACATTTATTGCGTCGATTCAACCCCATGAAGTTGAATGAACAGTGATTCAATTTGAGCAAATATTTGGCAAGTTTTATCATCTGAGTCTACCTTATGCCTGACCTTACATTTATTGTGTCGATTCAACCCCATGAAGTTGAATGAACAGTGATTCAATTTGAGCAAATATTTGGCAAGTTTTATCATCTGAGTCTACCTTATGCCTGACCTTACATTTACCTTATGCCTGACCTTACATTTATTGCGTCGATTCAACCCCATGAAGTTGAACCAACGGTGATTCAACTTAAGCAAATATTTGGCAAGTTTTATTATCTGAGTCTACCTTATGCCTGACCTTACATTTACGTTATGCCTGACCTTACATTTATTGCGTCGATTCAACCCCATGAAGTTGAATGAACAGTGATTCAATTTGAGAAAATATTTGGCAAGTATTATCATCTGAGTCTACCTTATGCCTGACGTTACATTTACCTTATGCCTGACCTTACATTTATTGCGTCGATTCAACCCCATGAAGTTGAACCAACGTTGATTTAATTTAAGCAAATATTTGGCAAGTTTTATCATCTGAGTCTACCTTATGCCTGACCTTACATTTACCTAATGCCTGACCTTACATTTATTGCGTCGATTCAACCCCATGAAGTTGAATGAACAGTGATTCAATTTGAGCAAATATTTCGCAAGTTTTATCATCTGAGTCTACCTTATGCCTGACCTTACATTTACCTTATGCCTGACCTTACATTTATTGCGTCGATTCAACCCCATGAAGTTGAACCAACGTTGATTTAATTTAAGCAAATATTTGGCAAGTTTTATCATCTGAGTCTACCTTATGCCTGACCTTACATTTACCTTATGCCTGACCTTACATTTATTGCGTCGATTCAACCCCATGAAGTTGAATGAACAGTGATTCAATTTGAGCAAATATTTGGCAAGTTTTATCATCTGAGTCTACCTTATGCCTGACCTTACATTTATTGTGTCGATTCAACCCCATGAAGTTGAATGAACAGTGATTCAATTTGAGCAAATATTTGGCAAGTTTTATCATCTGAGTCTACCTTATGCCTGACCTTACATTTACCTAATGCCTGACCTTACATTTATTGCGTCGATTCAACCCCATGAAGTTGAACAAACGGTGATTCAATTTAAGCAAATATTTGGCAAGTTTTATCATCTGAGTCTACCTTATGCCTGACCTTACATTTACCTTATGCCTGACCTTACATTTATTGCGTCGATTCAACCCCATGAAGTTGAATGAACAGTGATTCAATTTGAGCAAATATTTGGCAAGTTTTATCATCTGAGTCTACCTTATGCCTGACCTTACATTTACCTTATGCCTGACCTTACATTTATTGCGTCGATTCAACCCCATGAAGTTGAACCAACGGTGATTCAACTTAAGCAAATATTTGGCAAGTTTTATTATCTGAGTCTACCTTATGCCTGACCTTACATTTACCTTATGCCTGACCTTACATTTATTGCGTCGATTCAACCCCATGAAGTTGAATGAACAGTGATTCAATTTGAGCAAATATTTCGCAAGTTTTATCATCTGAGTCTACCTTATGCCTGACCTTACATTTACCTTATGCCTGACCTTACATTTATTGCGTCGATTCAACCCCATGAAGTTGAACCAACGTTGATTTAATTTAAGCAAATATTTGGCAAGTTTTATCATCTGAGTCTACCTTATGCCTGACCTTACATTTACCTAATGCCTGACCTTACATTTATTGCGTCGATTCAACCCCATGAAGTTGAATGAACAGTGATTCAATTTGAGCAAATATTTCGCAAGTTTTATCATCTGAGTCTACCTTATGCCTGACCTTACATTTACCTTATGCCTGACCTTACATTTATTGCGTCGATTCAACCCCATGAAGTTGAACCAACGTTGATTTAATTTAAGCAAATATTTGGCAAGTTTTATCATCTGAGTCTACCTTATGCCTGACCTTACATTTACCTTATGCCTGACCTTACATTTATTGCGTCGATTCAACCCCATGAAGTTGAATGAACAGTGATTCAATTTGAGCAAATATTTGGCAAGTTTTATCATCTGAGTCTACCTTATGCCTGACCTTACATTTACCTTATGCCTGACCTTACATTTATTGCGTCGATTCAACCCCATGAAGTTGAACCAACGGTGATTCAATTTAAGCAAATATTTGGCAAGTTTTATTATCTGAGTCTACCTTATGCCTGACCTTACATTTACCTTATGCCTGACTTTACATTTATTGCGTCGATTCAACCCCATGAAGTTGAACCAACGGTGATTCAATTTAAGCAAATATTTGGCAAGTTTTATCATCTGAGTCTACCTTATGCCTGACCTTACGTTTACCTTATGCCTGACCTTACATTTATTGCGTCGATTCAACCCCATGAAGTTGAGCCAACGGTGATTCAATTTAAGCAAATATTTGGCAAGTTTTATCATCTGAGTCTACCTTATGCCTGACCTTACATTTACCTTATGCCTGACCTTACATTTATTGCGTCGATTCAACCCCATGAAGTTGAACCAACGGTGATTCAATTTAAGCAAATATTTGGCAAGTTTTATTATCTGAGTCTACCTTATGCCTGACCTTACATTTACCTTATGCCTGACCTTACACTTATTGCGTCGATTCAACCCCATGAAGTTGAACCAACGGTGATTCAATTTGAGCAAATATTTGGCAAGTTTTATCATCTGAGTCTACCTTATGCCTGACCTTACATTTACCTTATGCCTGACCTTACATTTATTGCGACGATTCAACCCCATGAAGTTGAACCAACGTTGATTTAATTTAAGCAAATATTTGGCAAGTTTTATCATCTGAGTCTACCTTATGCCTGACCTTACATTTACCTTATGCCTGACCTTACATTTATTGCGTCGATTCAACCCCATGAAGTTGAATGAACAGTGATTCAATTTGAGCAAATATTTGGCAAGTTTTATCATCTGAGTCTACCTTATGCCTGACGTTACATTTACCTTATGCCTGACCTTACATTTATTGCGTCGATTCAACCCCATGAAGTTGAACCAACGTTGATTTAATTTAAGCAAATATTTGGCAAGTTTTATCATCTGAGTCTACCTTATGCCTGACCTTACATTTACCTAATGCCTGACCTTACATTTATTGCGTCGATTCAACCCCATGAAGTTGAATGAACAGTGATTCAATTTGAGCAAATAATTGGCAAGTTTTATCATCTGAGTCTACCTTATGCCTGACCTTACATTTACCTTATGCCTGACCTTACATTTATTGCGTCGATTCAACCCCATGAAGTTGAACCAACGTTGATTTAATTTAAGCAAATATTTGGCAAGTTTTATCATCTGAGTCTACCTTATGCCTGACCTTAAATTTTCCTAATGCCTGACCTTACATTTATTGCGTCGATTCAACCCCATGAAGTTGAATGAACAGTGATTCAATTTGAGCAAATATTTGGCAAGTTTTATCATCTGAGTCTACCTTATGCCTGACCTTACATTTACCTTATGCCTGACCTTACATTTATTGCGTCGATTCAACCCCATGAAGTTGAACCAACGGTGATTCAATTTAAGCAAATATTTGGCAAGTTTTATCATCTGAGTCTACCTTATGCCTGACCTTACATTTACCTTATGCCTGACCTTACATTTATTGCGTCGATTCAACCCCATGAAGTTGAACCAACGGTGATTCAATTTAAGCAAATATTTGGCAAGTTTTATCATCTGAGTCTACCTTATGCCTGACCTTACATTTATTGTGTCGATTCAACCCCATGAAGTTGAATGAACAGTGATTCAATTTGAGCAAATATTTGGCAAGTTTTATCATCTGAGTCTACCTTATGCCTGACCTTACATTTACCTAATGCCTGACCTTACATTTATTGCGTCGATTCAACCCCATGAAGTTGAACAAACGGTGATTCAATTTAAGCAAATATTTGGCAAGTTTTATCATCTGAGTCTACCTTATGCCTGACCTTACATTTACCTTATGCCTGACCTTACATTTATTGCGTCGATTCAACCCCATGAAGTTGAATGAACAGTGATTCAATTTGAGCAAATATTTGGCAAGTTTTATCATCTGAGTCTACCTTATGCCTGACCTTACATTTACCTAATGCCTGACCTTACATTTATTGCGTCGATTCAACCCCATGAAGTTGAACAAACGGTTTTTCAATTTAAGCAAATATTTGGCAAGTTTTATCATCTGAGTCTACCTTATGCCTGACCTTACATTTACCTTATGCCTGACCTTACATTTATTGCGTCGATTCAACCCCATGAAGTTGAATGAACAGTGATTCAATTTGAGCAAATATTTGGCAAGTTTTATCATCTGAGTCTACCTTATGCCTGACCTTACATTTACCTTATGCCTGACCTTACATTTATTGCGTCGATTCAACCCCATGAAGTTGAACCAACGGTGATTCAACTTAAGCAAATATTTGGCAAGTTTTATTATCTGAGTCTACCTTATGCCTGACCTTACATTTACGTTATGCCTGACCTTACATTTATTGCGTCGATTCAACCCCATGAAGTTGAATGAACAGTGATTCAATTTGAGCAAATATTTGGCAAGTTTTATCATCTGAGTCTACCTTATGCCTGACGTTACATTTACCTTATGCCTGACCTTACATTTATTGCGTCGATTCAACCCCATGAAGTTGAACCAACGTTGATTTAATTTAAGCAAATATTTGGCAAGTTTTATCATCTGAGTCTACCTTATGCCTGACCTTACATTTACCTAATGCCTGACCTTACATTTATTGCGTCGATTCAACCCCATGAAGTTGAATGAACAGTGATTCAATTTGAGCAAATATTTCGCAAGTTTTATCATCTGAGTCTACCTTATGCCTGACCTTACATTTACCTTATGCCTGACCTTACATTTATTGCGTCGATTCAACCCCATGAAGTTGAACCAACGTTGATTTAATTTAAGCAAATATTTGGCAAGTTTTATCATCTGAGTCTACCTTATGCCTGACCTTACATTTACCTTATGCCTGACCTTACATTTATTGCGTCGATTCAACCCCATGAAGTTGAATGAACAGTGATTCAATTTGAGCAAATATTTGGCAAGTTTTATCATCTGAGTCTACCTTATGCCTGACCTTACATTTACCTTATGCCTGACCTTACATTTATTGCGTCGATTCAACCCCATGAAGTTGAACCAACGGTGATTCAATTTAAGCAAATATTTGGCAAGTTTTATTATCTGAGTCTACCTTATGCCTGACCTTACATTTACCTTATGCCTGACCTTACATTTATTGCGTCGATTCAACCCCATGAAGTTGAACCAACGGTGATTCAATTTAAGCAAATATTTGGCAAGTTTTATCATCTGAGTCTACCTTATGCCTGACCTTACATTTACCTTCTGCCTGACCTTACATTTATTGCGTCGATTCAAGCCGGGCCGGGTAGCGCAATCGGCAGGGCACCTGACTCGTAAGTCAGAGGTCCTGGGTTCGAATCCCGGTCTGGCCACATACTTTCGTTTCTCCTTCCGCTGATTCAAGAAGGGAAGTTGTCAGTTACTGGCGAAAGTATGTGCACTTAGTACTGGTTAACCGCTTAGGAGGTCTAAGCCTGCCCAGGAATAGTGTGGTTAGGTTAACTGACCGTCCCGACATGACCTTAGTTGTTTACCGTGGACGTTAAGCATCAAATCAACCAACCAACCAAGCGTCGATTCAACCCCATGAAGTTGAATGAACAGTGATTCAATTTGAGCAAATATTTGGCAAGTTTTATCATCTGAGTCTACCTAATGCCTGACCTTACATTTATTGCAACTCATTTATGCGAAGGAAATCAAGAGACAGAGCAAATATTGAACCAATTTCATCTGAGTCTACCTTATGCCTGACTTTACATTTACTGCAACTCATTTGTGAGAAAGAAATCAACCAATCACAAAACAACCTAACTCAGCTTAACATACCTTTTATTTTGACAAGTGTAGGACAGGGGAAGAAAGAAACCAAAGGGGTGGACGCGTCCCACACACAACGGTCAATCAACACTGAATCAACATCGATTCAATGTCATGGGGCGTTGACTCAACGTCGATTCAATGTCGACCTAACGTCATATGCATCCAGACAAATATTCCGCAAGTTTCATCTGAGTCTACCTTATGCCTGACCTTACATTTATTGCAACTCATTTATGCGAAGGAAATCAACCAATCACAAAACAAACTAACTCAGCTTAACATACCTTTTATTTTGACACTTGTAGGACAGGGGAAGAGAGAAACCAAAGGGGTGGACGTGTCCCGCACACAACGGTCAATCAACACTGAATCAACGTTGATTCAATGTCATGGGGCGTTGATTCAACGTCGATTCAATGTTGACCTAATGTCATATGCCTCCAGACAAATATTCCGCAAGTTTCATCTGAGTCTACCTTATGCCTGACCTTACATTTATTGCAACTCATTTGTGCGAAGGAAATCAACCAATCACAAAACAAACTAACTCAGCTAAACATATGTTTTATTTTGACACTTGTAGGACAGCGGGAGAGAGAAACCAAAGGGGTGGACACGTCCCCCACACAACGGTCAATCAACACTGAATCAACGTCGATTCAATGTCATGGGGCGTTGACTCAACTTCGATTCAATGTTGACCTAACGTCATATGCCTCCAGACAAATATTCCACAAGTTTCATCTGAGTCTACCTTATGCCTGACCTTACATTTATTGCAACTCATTTGTGCGAAGGAAATCAACCAATCACAAAACAAACTAACTCAGCTTAACATACCTTTTATTTTGACACTTGTAGGACAGGGGAAGAGAGAAACCAAAGGGGTGGACGCGTCCCGCACACAACGGTCAATCAACACTGAATCAACGTTGATTCAATGTCATGGGGCGTTGACTCAACGTCGATTCAATGTTGACCTAACGTCATATGCCTCCAGACAAATATTCCGCAAGTTTCATCTGAGTCTACCTTATGCCTGACCTTACATTTATTGCAACTCTTTTGTGCGAAGGAAATCAACCAATCACAAAACAAACTAACTCAGCTTAACATACCTTTTATTTTGACACTTGTAGGACAGGGGAAGAGAGAAACCAAAGGGGTGGACGCGTCCCGCACACAACGGTCAATCAACACTGAAGCAACGTCGATTCAATGTCATGGGGCGTTGACTCAACGTCGATTCAATGTTGACCTAACGTCATATGCCTCAAAACAAATATTCCACAAGTTTCATCTGAGTCTACCTTATGCCTGACTTTACATTTATTGCAACTAGTTTGTGAGAAGGAAATCAAAGAATACTTACGTTTTTGTTCAGCTCCCCCACTCCCCTTCCTCATAGTATCTGAAAATGGAAAAAACAAGATCACCAAAAGAAGTCCAACACTCTTAGGTTATAAAGCAACTATTATCACATGACATAACCAATCACAATACAAACTAACCGAGATTAACTTACTATTAGAGACAGAGCAAATATTGGGCAAGTTTCACCTGAGTCTACCTTATGCCTGACCATACATTTACCTTATGCCTGACCTTACATTTATTGCGTCGATTCAACCCCATGAAGTTGAACCAACGGTGATTCAATTTGAGCAAATATTTGGCAAGTTTTATCATCTGAGTCTACCTTATGCCTGACCTTACATTTACCTTATGCCTGACCTTACATTTATTGCGTCGATTCAACCCCATGAAGTTGAACCAACAGTGATTCAATTTGAGCAAATATTTGGCAAGTTTTATCATCTGAGTCTACCTTATGCCTGACGTTACATTTACCTTATGCCTGACCTTACATTTATTGCGTCGATTCAACCCCATGAAGTTGAACCAACGTTGATTTAATTTAAGCAAATATTTGGCAAGTTTTATCATCTGAGTCTACCTTATGCCTGACCTTACATTTACCTAATGCCTGACCTTACATTTATTGCGTCGATTCAACCCCATGAAGTTGAATGAACAGTGATTCAATTTGAGCAAATATTTGGCAAGTTTTATCATCTGAGTCTACCTTATGCCTGACCTTACATTTACCTTATGCCTGACCTTACATTTATTGCGTCGATTCAACCCCATGAAGTTGAACCAACGGTGATTCAATTTAAGCAAATATTTGGCAAGTTTTATCATCTGGGTCTACCTTATGCCTGACCTTACATTTACCTAATGCCTGACCTTACATTTATTGCGTCGATTCAACCCCATGAAGTTGAACCAACGGTGATTCAATTTAAGCAAATATTTGGCAAGTTTTATCATCTGAGTCTACCTTATGCCTGACCTTACATTTACCTTATGCCTGACCTTACATTTATTGCGTCGATTCAACCCCATGAAGTTGAATGAACGGTGATTCAATTTGAGCAAATATTTGGCAAGTTTTATCATCTGAGTCTACCTTATGCCTGACCTTACATTTACCTAATGCCTGACCTTACATTTATTGCGTCGATTCAACCCCATGAAGTTGAACAAACGGTGATTCAATTTAAGCAAATATTTGGCAAGTTTTATCATCTGAGTCTACCTTATGCCTGACCTTACATTTACCTTATGCCTGACCTTACATTTATTGCGTCGATTCAACCCCATGAAGTTGAATGAACAGTGATTCAATTTGAGCAAATATTTGGCAAGTTTTATCATCTGAGTCTACCTTATGCCTGACCTTACATTTACCTTATGCCTGACCTTACATTTATTGCGTCGATTCAACCCCATGAAGTTAAACCAACGGTGATTCAATTTAAGCAAATATTTGGCAAGTTTTATTATCTGAGTCTACCTTATGCCTGACCTTACATTTACCTTATGCCTGACCTTACATTTATTGCGTCGATTCAACCCCATGAAGTTGAACCAACAGTGATTCAATTAGAGCAAATATTTGGCAAGTTTTATCATCTGAGTCTACCTTATGCCTGACGTTACATTTACCTTATGCCTGACCTTACATTTATTGCGTCGATTCAACCCCATGAAGTTGAACCAACGTTGATTTAATTTAAGCAAATATTTGGCAAGTTTTATCATCTGAGTCTACCTTATGCCTGACCTTACATTTACCTTATGCCTGACCTTACATTTATTGCGTCGATTCAACCCCATGAAGTTGAACAAACGGTGATTCAATTTAAGCAAATATTTGGCAAGTTTTATCATCTGAGTCTACCTTATGCCTGACCTTACATTTACCTTATGCCTGACCTTACATTTATTGCGTCGATTCAACCCCATGAAGTTGAATGAACAGTGATTCAATTTGAGCAAATATTTGGCAAGTTTTATCATCTGAGTCTACCTTATGCCTGACCTTACATTTACCTTATGCCTGACCTTACATTTATTGCGTCGATTCAACCCCATGAAGTTGAACCAACGGTGATTCAATTTAAGCAAATATTTGGCAAGTTTTATTATCTGAGTCTACCTTATGCCTGACCTTACATTTACCTTATGCCTGACCTTACATTTATTGCGTCGATTCAACCCCATGAAGTTGAATGAACAGTGATTCAATTTGAGCAAATATTTGGCAAGTTTTATCATCTGAGTCTACCTTATGCCTGACGTTACATTTACCTTATGCCTGACCTTACATTTATTGCGTCGATTCAACCCCATGAAGTTGAACCAACGTTGATTTAATTTAAGCAAATATTTGGCAAGTTTTATCATGTGAGTCTACCTTATGCCTGACCTTACATTTCCCTAATGCCTGACCTTACATTTATTGCGTCGATTCAACCCCATGAAGTTGAATGAACAGTGATTCAATTTGAGCAAATATTTGGCAAGTTTTATCATCTGAGTCTACCTTATGCCTGACCTTACATTTACCTTATGCCTGACCTTACATTTATTGCGTCGATTCAACCCCATGAAGTTGAACCAACGGTGATTCAATTTAAGCAAATATTTGGCAAGTTTTATCATCTGAGTCTACCTTATGCCTGACCTTACATTTACCTTATGCCTGACCTTACATTTATTGCGTCGATTCAACCCCATGAAGTTGAACCAACGGTGATTCAATTTAAGCAAATATTTGGCAAGTTTTATCATCTGAGTCTACCTTATGCCTGACCTTACATTTACCTTATGCCTGACCTTACATTTATTGCGTCGATTCAACCCCATGAAGTTGAACCAACGGTGATTCAATTTAAGCAAATATTAGGCAAGTTTTATCATCTGAGTCTACCTTATGCCTGACCTTACATTTACCTTATGCCTGACCTTACATTTATTGCGTCGATTCAACCCCATGAAGTTGAACCAACGTTGATTTAATTTAAGCAAATATTTGGCAAGTTTTATCATCTGAGTCTACCTTAT
Organism: Ctena decussata; assembly: GCA_963989385.1. Lineage (NCBI taxonomy): Eukaryota > Metazoa > Mollusca > Bivalvia > Lucinida > Lucinidae > Ctena > Ctena decussata. The sequence goes on from OZ022503.1 coordinate 58,168,576, forward strand.
GCCTGACCTTACATTTACCTAATGCCTGACCTTACATTTATTGCGTCGATTCAACCCCATGAAGTTGAATGAACAGTGATTCAATTTGAGCAAATATTTGGCAAGTTTTATCATCTGAGTCTACCTTATGCCTGACCTTACATTTACCTTATGCCTGACCTTACATTTATTGCGTCGATTCAACCCCATGAAGTTGAACCAACGTTGATTCAATTTAAGCAAATATTTGGCAAGTTTTATTATCTGAGTCTACCTTATGCCTGACCTTACATTTACCTTATGCCTGACCTTACATTTATTGCGTCGATTCAACCCCATGAAGTTGAACCAACGGTGATTCAATTTAAGCAAATATTTGGCAAGTTTTATTATCTGAGTCTACCTTATGCCTGACCTTACATTTACCTTATGCCTGAACTTACATTTATTGCGTCGATTCAACCCCATGAAGTTGAACCAACGGTGATTCAATTAAGCAAATATTTGGCAAGTTTTATCATCTGAGTCTACCTTATGCCTGACCTTACATTTACCTTATGCCTGACCTTACATTTATTGCGTCGATTCAACCCCATGAAGTTGAACCAACGGTGATTCAATTTAAGCAAATATTTGGCAAGTTTTATCATTTGAGTCTACCTTATGCCTGACCTTACATTTACCTTATGCCTGACCTTACATTTATTGCGTCGATTCAACCCCATGAAGTTGAACAAACAGTGATTCAATTTGAGCAAATATTTGGCAAGTTTTATCATCTGAGTCTACCTTATGCCTGACCTTACATTTACCTTATGCCTGACCTTACATTTATTGCGTCGATTCAACCCCATGAAGATGAACCAACGGTGATTCAATTTAAGCAAATATTTGGCAAGTTTTATTATCTGAGTCTACCTTATGCCTGACCTTACATTTACCTTATGCCTGACCTTACATTTATTGCATCGATTCAACCCCATGAAGTTGAATGAACAGTGATTCAATTTGAGCAAATATTTGGCAAGTTTTATCATCTGAGTCTACCTTATGCCTGACCTTACATTTACCTTATGCCTGACCTTACATTTATTGGGTCGATTCAACCCCATGAAGTTGAACCAACGGTGATTCAATTTAAGCAAATATTTGGCAAGTTTTATCTGAGTCTACCTTATGCCTGACCTTACATTTACCTTATGCCTGACCTTACATTTATTGCGTCGATTCAACCCCATGAAGTTGAATGAACAGTGATTCAATTTGAGCAAATATTTGCTAAGTTTTATCATCGAGTCTATCTTATGCCTGACCTTACATTTACCTTCTGCCTGACCTTACATTTATTGCGTCGATTCAACCCCATGAAGTTGAATGAACAGTGATTCAATTTGAGCAAATATTTGGCAAGTTTTATCATCTGAGTCTACCTTATGCCTGACCTTACATTTATCTTATGCCTGACCTTACATTTATTGCGTCGATTCAACCCCATGAAGTTGAACCAACGGTGATTCAACTTAAGCAAATATTTGGCAAGTTTTATTATCTGAGTCTACCTTATGCCTGACCTTACATTTACCTTATGCCTGACCTTACATTTATTGCGTCGATTCAACCCCATGAAGTTGAATGAACAGTGATTCAATTTGAGCAAATATTTGGCAAGTTTTATCATCTGAGTCTACCTTATGCCTGACGTTACATTTACCTTATGCCTGACCTTACATTTATTGCGTCGATTCAACCCCATGAAGTTGAACCAACGTTGATTTAATTTAAGCAAATATTTGGCAAGTTTTATCATCTGAGTCTACCTTATGCCTGACCTTACATTTACCTAATGCCTGACCTTACATTTATTGCGTCGATTCAACCCCATGAAGTTGAATGAACAGTGATTCAATTTGAGCGAATATTTCGCAAGTTTTATCATCTGAGTCTACCTTATGCCTGACCTTACATTTACCTTATGCCTGACCTTACATTTATTGCGTCGATTCAACCCCATGAAGTTGAACCAACGTTGATTTAATTTAAGCAAATATTTGGCAAGTTTTATCATCTGAGTCTACCTTATGCCTGACCTTACATTTACCTTATGCCTGACCTTACATTTATTGCGTCGATTCAACCCCATGAAGTTGAATGAACAGTGATTCAATTTGAGCAAATATTTGGCAAGTTTTATCATCTGAGTCTACCTTATGCCCGACCTTACATTTATTGCGTCGATTCAACCCCATGAAGTTGAACCAACGGTGATTCAATTTAAGCAAATATTTGGCAAGTTTTATTATCTGAGTCTACCTTATGCCTGACCTTACATTTACCTTATGCCTGACCTTACATTTATTGCGTCGATTCAACCCCATGAAGTTGAACCAACGGTGATTCAATTTAAGCAAATATTTGGCAAGTTTTATCATCTGAGTCTACCTTATGCCTGACCTTACATTTACCTTATGCCTGACCTTACATTTATTGCGTCGATTCAACCCCATGAAGTTGAACCAAAGGTGATTCAATTTAAGCAAATATTTGGCAAGTTTTATCATCTGAGTCTACCTTATGCCTGACCTTACATTTACCTTATGCCTGACCTTACATTTATTGCGTCGATTCAACCCCATGAAGTTGAACCAACGGTGATTCAATTTAAGCAAATATTTGGCAAGTTTTATTATCTGAGTCTACCTTATGCCTGACCTTACATTTACCTTATGCCTGACCTTACACTTATTGCGTCGATTCAACCCCATGAAGTTGAACCAACGGTGATTCAATTTGAGCAAATATTTGGCAAGTTTTATCATCTGAGTCTACCTTATGCCTGACCTTACATTTACCTTATGCCTGACCTTACATTTATTGCGACGATTCAACCCCATGAAGTTGAACCAACGTTGATTTAATTTAAGCAAATATTTGGCAAGTTTTATCATCTGAGTCTACCTTATGCCTGACCTTACATTTACCTTATGCCTGACCTTACATTTATTGCGTCGATTCAACCCCATGAAGTTGAATGAACAGTGATTCAATTTGAGCAAATATTTGGCAAGTTTTATCATCTGAGTCTACCTTATGCCTGACCTTACATTTACCTTATGCCTGACCTTACATTTATTGCGTCGATTCAACCCCATGAAGTTGAACCAACGTTGATTTAATTTAAGCAAATATTTGGCAAGTTTTATCATCTGAGTCTACCTTATGCCTGACCTTACATTTACCTAATGCCTGACCTTACATTTATTGCGTCGATTCAACCCCATGAAGTTGAATGAACAGTGATTCAATTTGAGCAAATAATTGGCAAGTTTTATCATCTGAGTCTACCTTATGCCTGACCTTACATTTACCTTATGCCTGACCTTACATTTATTGCGTCGTTTCAACCCCATGAAGTTGAACCAACGTTGATTTAATTTAAGCAAATATTTGGCAAGTTTTATCATCTGAGTCTACCTTATGCCTGACCTTAAATTTACCTAATGCCTGACCTTACATTTATTGCGTCGATTCAACCCCATGAAGTTGAATGAACAGTGATTCAATTTGAGCAAATATTTGGCAAGTTTTATCATCTGAGTCTACCTTATGCCTGACCTTACATTTACCTTATGCCTGACCTTACATTTATTGCGTCGATTCAACCCCATGAAGTTGAACCAACGGTGATTCAATTTAAGCAAATATTTGGCAAGTTTTATCATCTGAGTCTACCTTATGCCTGACCTTACATTTACCTTATGCCTGACCTTACATTTATTGCGTCGATTCAACCCCATGAAGTTGAACCAACGGTGATTCAATTTAAGCAAATATTTGGCAAGTTTTATCATCTGAGTCTACCTTATGCCTGACCTTACATTTACCTAATGCCTGACCTTACATTTATTGCGTCGATTCAACCCCATGAAGTTGAACAAACGGTGATTCAATTTAAGCAAATATTTGGCAAGTTTTATCATCTGAGTCTACCTTATGCCTGACCTTACATTTACCTTATGCCTGACCTTACATTTATTGCGTCGATTCAACCCCATGAAGTTGAATGAACAGTGATTCAATTTGAGCAAATATTTGGCAAGTTTTATCATCTGAGTCTACCTTATGCCTGACCTTACATTTACCTTATGCCTGACCTTACATTTATTGCGTCGATTCAACCCCATGAAGTTGAACCAACGGTGATTCAATTTAAGCAAATATTTGGCAAGTTTTATTATCTGAGTCTACCTTATGCCTGACCTTACATTTACCTTATGCCTGACCTTACATTTATTGCGTCGATTCAACCCCATGAAGTTGAACCAACAGTGATTCAATTTGAGCAACTATTTGGCAAGTTTTATCATCTGAGTCTACCTTATGCCTGACCTTACATTTACCTAATGCCTGACCTTACATTTATTGCGTCGATTCAACCCCATGAAGTTGAACAAACGGTGATTCAATTTAAGCAAATATTTGGCAAGTTTTATCATCTGAGTCTACCTTATGCCTGACCTTACATTTACCTAATGCCTGACCTTACATTTATTGCATCGATTCAACCCCATGAAGTTGAACCAACGGTGATTCAATTTAAGCAAATATTTGGCAAGTTTTATCATCTGAGTCTACCTTATGCCTGACCTTACATTTACCTTATGCCTGACCTTACATTTATTGCGTCGATTCAACCCCATGAAGTTGAACCAACGGTGATTCAATTTAAGCAAATATTTGGCAAGTTTTATCATCTGAGTCTACCTTATGCCTGACCTTACATTTACCTTATGCCTGACCTTACATTTATTGCGTCGATTCAACCCCATGAAGTTGAACCAACGGTGATTCAATTTAAGCAAATATTTGGCAAGTTTTATCATCTGAGTCTACCTTATGCCTGACCTTACATTTATTGTGTCGATTCAACCCCATGAAGTTGAATGAACAGTGATTCAATTTGAGCAAATATTTGGCAAGTTTTATCATCTGAGTCTACCTTATGCCTGACCTTACATTTACCTAATGCCTGACCTTACATTTATTGCGTCGATTCAACCCCATGAAGTTGAACAAACGGTGATTCAATTTAAGCAAATATTTGGCAAGTTTTATCATCTGAGTCTACCTTATGCCTGACCTTACATTTATTGCGTCGATTCAACCCCATGAAGTTGAATGAACAGTGATTCAATTTGAGCAAATATTTGGCAAGTTTTATCATCTGAGTCTACCTTATGCCTGACCTTACATTTATTGCGTCGATTCAACCCCATGAAGTTGAACCAACGTTGATTTAATTTAAGCAAATATTTGGCAAGTTTTATCATCTGAGTCTACCTTATGCCTGACCTTACATTTACCTAATGCCTGACCTTACATTTATTGCGTCGATTCAACCCCATGAAGTTGAATGAACAGTGATTCAATTTGAGCAAATATTTGGCAAGTTTTATCATCTGAGTCTACCTTATGCCTGACCTTACATTTACCTTATGCCTGACCTTACATTTATTGCGTCGATTCAACCCCATGAAGTTGAACCAACGGTGATTCAATTTAAGCAAATATTTGGCAAGTTTTATCATCTGAGTCTACCTTATGCCTGACCTTACATTTACCTTATGCCTGACCTTACATTTATTGCGTCGATTCAACCCCATGAAGTTGAACCAACGGTGATTCAATTTGAGCAAATATTTGGCAAGTTTTATCATCTGAGTCTACCTTATGCATGTCCTTACATTTACCTTATGCCTGACCTTACATTTATTGCGTCGATTCAACCCCATGAAGTTGAACCAACGTTGATTCAATTTAAGCAAATATTTGGCAAGTTTTATCATCTGAGTCTACCTTATGCCTGACCTTACATTTACCTTATGCCTGACCTTACATTTATTGCGTCGATTCAACCCCATGAAGTTGAACAAAGAGTGATTCAATTTGAGCAAATATTTGGCAAGTTTTATCATCTGAGTCTACCTTATGCCTGACCTTACATTTACCTTATGCCTGACCTTACATTTATTGCGTCGATTCAACCCCATGAAGTTGAATGAACAGTGATTCAATTTGAGCAAATATTTGGCAAGTTTTATCATCTGAGTCTACCTTATGCCTGACCTTACATTTATCTTATGCCTGACCTTACATTTATTGCGTCGATTCAGCCCCATGAAGTTGAATGAACAGTGATTCAATTTAAGCAAATATTTGGCAAGTTTTATCATCTGAGTCTACCTTATGCCTGACCTTACATTTACCTTCTGCCTGACCTTACATTTATTGCGTCGATTCAACCCCATGAAGTTGAATGAACAGTGATTCAATTTGAGCAAATATTTGGCAAGTTTTATCATCTGAGTCTACCTTATGCCTGACCTTACATTTACCTTATGCCTGACCTTACATTTACTGCGTCGATTCAACCCCATGAAGTTGAACAAACAGTGATTCAATTTGAGCAAATATTTGGCAAGTTTTATCATCTGAGTCTACCTTATGCCTGACCTTACATTTACCTAATGCCTGACCTTACATTTATTGCGTCGATTCAACCCCATGAAGTTGAATGAACAGTGATTCAATTTGAGCAAATATTTGGCAAGTTTTATCATCGAGTCTACCTTATGCCTGACCTTACATTTACCTTATGCCTGACCTTACATTTATTGCGTCGATTCAACCCCATGAAGTTGAATGAACAGTGATTCAATTTGAGCAAATATTTGGCAAGTTTTATCATCTGAGTCTACCTAATGCCTGACCTTACATTTATTGCAACTCATTTATGCGAAGGAAATCAAGAGACAGAGCAAATATTGAACCAGTTTCACCTGAGTCTACCTTATACCTGACTTTACATTTACTGCAACTCATTTGTGAGAAAGAAATCAACCAATCACAAAACAACCTAACTCAGCTTAACATACCTTTTATTTTGACAAGTGTAGGACAGGGGAAGAAAGAAACCAAAGGGGTGGACGCGTCCCGCACACAACGGTCAATCAACACTGAATCAACATCGATTCAATGTCATGGGGCGTTGACTCAACGTCGATTCAATGTTGACCTAACGTCATATGCATCCAGACAAATATTCCGCAAGTTTCATCTGAGTCTACCTTATGCCTGGCCTTACATTTATTGCAACTCATTTATGCGAAGGAAATCAACCAATCACAAAACAAACTAACTCAGCTTAACATACCTTTTATTTTGACACTTGTAGGACAGGGGAAGAGAGAAACCAAAGGGGTGGACGTGTCCTGCACACAACGGTCAATCAACACTGAATCAACGTTGACTCAATGTCATGGGGCGTTGATTCAACGTCGATTCAATGTTGACCTAACGTCATATGCCTCCAGACAAATATTCCGCAAGTTTCATCTGAGTCTACCTTATGCCTGACCTTACATTTATTGCAACTCATTTGTGCGAAGGAAATCAACCAATCACAAAACAAACTAACTCAGCTAAACATATCTTTTATTTTGACACTTGTAGGACAGCGGAAGAGAGAAACCAAAGGGGTGGACACGTCCCCCACACAACGGTCAATCAACACTGAATCAACGTCGATTCAATGTCATGGGGCGTTGACTCAACTTCGATTCAATGTTGACCTAACGTCATATGCCTCCAGACAAATATTCCGCAAGTTTCATCTGAGTCTACCTTATGCCTGACCTTACATTTATTGCAACTCATTTGTGCGAAGGAAATCAACCAATCACAAAACAAACTAACTCAGCTTAACATACCTTTTATTTTGACACTTGTAGGACAGGGGAAGAGAGAAACCAAAGGGGTGGACGCGTCCCGCACACAACGGTCAATCAACACTGAAGCAACGTCGATTCAATGTCATGGGGCGTTGACTCAACGTCGATTCAATGTTGACCTAACGTCATATGCCTCAAAACAAATATTCCACAAGTTTCATCTGAGTCTACCTTATGCCTGACTTTACATTTATTGCAACTAGTTTGTGAGAAGGAAATCAAAGAATACTTACGTTTTTGTTCAGCTCCCCCACTCCCCTTCCTCATAGTATCTGAAAATGGAAAAAACAAGATCACCAAAAGAAGTCCAACACTCTTAGGTTATAAAGCAACTATTATCACATGACATAACCAATCACAATACAAACTAACCGAGATTAACTTACTATTAGAGACAGAGCAAATATTGGGCAAGTTTCACCTGAGTCTACCTTATGCCTGACCTTACATTTACCTTATGCCTGACCTTACATTTATTGCGTCGATTCAACCCCATGAAGTTGAACCAACGGTGATTCAATTTGAGCAAATATTTGGCAAGTTTTATCATCTGAGTCTACCTTATGCCTGACCTTACATTTACCTTATGCCTGACCTTACATTTATTGCGTCGATTCAACCCCATGAAGTTGAACCAACGGTAATTCAATTTAAGCAAATATTTGGCAAGTTTTATTATCTGAGTCTACCTTATGCCTGACCTTACATTTACCTTATGCCTGACCTTACATTTATTGCGTCGATTCAACCCCATGAAGTTGAACCAACGGTGATTCAATTTAAGCAAATATTTGGCAAGTTTTATCATCTGAGTCTACCTTATGCCTGACCTTACATTTACCTTATGCCTGACCTTACATTTATTGCGTCGATTCAACCCCATGAAGTTGAATGAACAGTGATTCAATTTGAGCAAATATTTGGCAAGTTTCATCATCTGAGTCTACCTTATGCCTGACCTTACATTTACCTTATGCCTGACCTTACATTTATTGCGTCGATTCAACCCCATGAAGTTGAACCAACGTTGATTTAATTTGAGCAAATATTTGGCAAGTTTTATCATCTGAGTCTACCTTATGCCTGACCTTACATTTACCTTATGCCTGACCTTACATTTATTGCGTCGATTCAACCCCATGAAGTTGAATGAACAGTGATTCAATTTGAGCAAATATTTGGCAAGTTTTATCATCTGAGTCTACCTTATGCCTGACCTTACATTTACCTTATGCCTGACCTTACATTTATTGCGTCGATTCAAACCCATGAAGTTGAACCAACGGTGATTCAATTTAAGCAAATATTTGGCAAGTTTTATTATCTGAGTCTACCTTATGCCTGACCTTACATTTACCTTATGCCTGACCTTACATTTATTGCGTCGATTCAACCCCATGAAGTTGAACCAACGGTGATTCAATTTAAGCAAATATTTGGCAAGTTTTATCATCTGAGTCTACCTTATGCCTGACCTTACATTTACCTTATGCCTGACCTTACATTTATTGCGTCGATTCAACCCCATGAAGTTGAACCAACGGTGATTCAATTTAAGCAAATATTTGGCAAGTTTTATCATCTGAGTCTACCTTATGCCTGACCTTACATTTACCTTATGCCTGACCTTACATTTATTGCGTCGATTCAACCCCATGAAGTTGAACCAACGGTGATTCAATTTAAGCAAATATTTGGCAAGTTTTATTATCTGAGTCTACCTTATGCCTGACCTTACATTTACCTTATGCCTGACCTTACACTTATTGCGTCGATTCAACCCCATGAAGTTGAACCAACGGTGATTCAATTTGAGCAAATATTTGGCAAGTTTTATCATCTGAGTCTACCTTATGCCTGACCTTACATTTACCTTATGCCTGACCTTACATTTATTGCGACGATTCAACCCCATGAAGTTGAACCAACGTTGATTTAATTTAAGCAAATATTTGGCAAGTTTTATCATCTGAGTCTACCTTATGCCTGACCTTACATTTACCTTATGCCTGACCTTACATTTATTGCGTCGATTCAACCCCATGAAGTTGAATGAACAGTGATTCAATTTGAGCAAATATTTGGCAAGTTTTATCATCTGAGTCTACCTTATGCTGACGTTACATTTACCTTATGCCTGACCTTACATTTATTGCGTCGATTCAACCCCATGAAGTTGAACCAACGTTGATTTAATTTAAGCAAATATTTGGCAAGTTTTATCATCTGAGTCTACCTTATGCCTGACCTTACATTTACCTAATGCCTGACCTTACATTTATTGCGTCGATTCAACCCCATGAAGTTGAATGAACAGTGATTCAATTTGAGCAAATATTTGGCAAGTTTTATCATCTGAGTCTACCTTATGCCTGACCTTACATTTACCTTATGCCTGACCTTACATTTATTGCGTCGATTCAACCCCATGAAGTTGAACCAACGTTGATTTAATTTAAGCAAATATTTGGCAAGTTTTATCATCTGAGTCTACCTTATGCCTGACCTTAAATTTACCTAATGCCTGACCTTACATTTATTGCGTCGATTCAACCCCATGAAGTTGAATGAACAGTGATTCAATTTGAGCAAATATTTGGCAAGTTTTATCATCTGAGTCTACCTTATGCCTGACCTTACATTTACCTTATGCCTGACCTTACATTTATTGCGTCGATTCAACCCCATGAAGTTGAACAAACGGTGATTCAATTTAAGCAAATATTTGGCAAGTTTTATCATCTGAGTCTACCTTATGCCTGACCTTACATTTACCTTATGCCTGACCTTACATTTATTGCGTCGATTCAACCCCATGAAGTTGAATGAACAGTGATTCAATTTGAGCAAATATTTGGCAAGTTTTATCATCTGAGTCTACCTTATGCCTGACCTTACATTTACCTTATGCCTGACCTTACATTTATTGCGTCGATTCAACCCCATGAAGTTGAACCAACGGTGATTCAACTTAAGCAAATATTTGGCAAGTTTTATTATCTGAGTCTACCTTATGCCTGACCTTACATTTACCTTATGCCTGACCTTACATTTATTGCGTCGATTCAACCCCATGAAGTTGAATGAACAGTGATTCAATTTGAGCAAATATTTGGCAAGTTTTATCATCTGAGTCTACCTTATGCCTGACGTTACATTTACCTTATGCCTGACCTTACATTTATTGCGTCGATTCAACCCCATGAAGTTGAACCAACGTTGATTTAATTTAAGCAAATATTTGGCAAGTTTTATCATCTGAGTCTACCTTATGCCTGACCTTACATTTACCTTATGCCTGACCTTACATTTATTGCGTCGATTCAACCCCATGAAGTTGAATGAACAGTGATTCAATTTGAGCAAATATTTGGCAAGTTTTATCATCTGAGTCTACCTTATGCCTGACCTTACATTTACCTTATGCCTGACCTTACATTTATTGCGTCGATTCAACCCCATGAAGTTGAACCAACGGTGATTCAATTTAAGCAAATATTTGGCAAGTTTTATTATCTGAGTCTACCTTATGCCTGACCTTACATTTACCTTATGCCTGACCTTACATTTATTGCGTCGATTCAACCCCATGAAGTTGAACCAACGGTGATTCAATTTAAGCAAATATTTGGCAAGTTTTATTATCTGAGTCTACCTTATGCCTGACCTTACATTTACCTTATGCCTGACCTTACATTTATTGCGTCGATTCAACCCCATGAAGTTGAACCAACGGTGATTCAATTTAAGCAAATATTTGGCAAGTTTTATCATCTGAGTCTACCTTATGCCTGACCTTACATTTACCTAATGCCTGACCTTACATTTATTGCGTCGATTCAACCCCATGAAGTTGAATGAACAGTGATTCAATTTGAGCAAATATTTGGCAAGTTTTATCATCTGAGTCTACCTTATGCCTGACCTTACATTTACCTTATGCCTGACCTTACATTTATTGCGTCGATTCAACCCCATGAAGTTGAACCAACGTTGATTTAATTTAAGCAAATATTTGGCAAGTTTTATCATCTGAGTCTACCTTATGCCTGACCTTAAATTTACCTAATGCCTGACCTTACATTTATTGCGTCGATTCAACCCCATGAAGTTGAATGAACAGTGATTCAATTTGAGCAAATATTTGGCAAGTTTTATCATCTGAGTCTACCTTATGCCTGACCTTACATTTACCTAATGCCTGACCTTACATTTATTGCGTCGATTCAACCCCATGAAGTTGAACAAACGGTGATTCAATTTAAGCAAATATTTGGCAAGTTTTATCATCTGAGTCTACCTTATGCCTGACCTTACATTTACCTTATGCCTGACCTTACATTTATTGCGTCGATTCAACCCCATGAAGTTGAATGAACAGTGATTCAATTTGAGCAAATATTTGGCAAGTTTTATCATCTGAGTCTACCTTATGCCTGACCTTACATTTACCTTATGCCTGACCTTACATTTATTGCGTCGATTCAACCCCATGAAGTTGAACCAACGGTGATTCAACTTAAGCAAATATTTGGCAAGTTTTATTATCTGAGTCTACCTTATGCCTGACCTTACATTTACCTTATGCCTGACCTTACATTTATTGCGTCGATTCAACCCCATGAAGTTGAATGAACAGTGATTCAATTTGAGCAAATATTTGGCAAGTTTTATCATCTGAGTCTACCTTATGCCTGACCTTACATTTACCTAATGCCTGACCTTACATTTATTGCGTCGATTCAACCCCATGAAGTTGAATGAACAGTGATTCAATTTGAGCAAATATTTCGCAAGTTTTATCATCTGAGTCTACCTTATGCCTGACCTTACATTTACCTTATGCCTGACCTTACATTTATTGCGTCGATTCAACCCCATGAAGTTGAAACAACGTTGATTTAATTTAAGCAAATATTTGGCAAGTTTTATCATCTGAGTCTACCTTATGCCTGACCTTACATTTACCTTATGCCTGACCTTACATTTATTGCGTCGATTCAACCCCATGAAGTTGAATGAACAGTGATTCAATTTGAGCAAATATTTGGCAAGTTTTATCATCTGAGTCTACCTTATGCCTGACCTTACATTTACCTTATGCCTGACCTTACATTTATTGCGTCGATTCAACCCCATGAAGTTGAACCAACGGTGATTCAATTTAAGCAAATATTTGGCAAGTTTTATTATCTGAGTCTACCTTATGCCTGACCTTACATTTACCTTATGCCTGACCTTACATTTATTGCGTCGATTCAACCCCATGAAGTTGAACCAACGGTGATTCAATTTAAGCAAATATTTGGCAAGTTTTATCATCTGAGTCTACCTTATGCCTGACCTTACATTTACCTTATGCCTGACCTTACATTTATTGCGTCGATTCAACCCCATGAAGTTGAACCAACGGTGATTCAATTTAAGCAAATATTTGGCAAGTTTTATCATCTGAGTCTACCTTATGCCTGACCTTACATTTACCTTATGCCTGACCTTACATTTATTGCGTCGATTCAACCCCATGAAGTTGAACCAACGGTGATTTAATTTAAGCAAATATTTGGCAAGTTTTATTATCTGAGTCTACCTTATGCCTGACCTTACATTTACCTTATGCCTGACCTTACACTTATTGCGTCGATTCAACCCCATGAAGTTGAATGAACAGTGATTCAATTTGAGCAAATATTTGGCAAGTTTTATCATCTGAGTCTACCTTATGCCTGACTTTACATTTACTGCAACTCATTTGTGAGAAAGAAATCAACCAATCACAAAACTACCTAACTCAGCTTAACATACCTTTTATTTTGAAACGTGTAGGACAGGGGAAGAGAGAAACCAAAGGGGTGGACGCGTCCCGCACACAACAGTCAATCAACATTGAATCATATGCCTCCAGACAAATATTCCGCAAGTTTCATCTGAGTCTACCTTATTCCTGACCTTCCATTTTTTGCGTCGATTCAACCCCATGAAGTTGAATCAACGGTGATTCAATTTGAGCAAATATTGGGCAAGTTTCACCTGAGTCTACCTTATGCCTGACTTTACATTTATTGCAAATTATTTGTGCGAAGGAAATCAAGAGACAGAGCAAATATTGAACCAGTTTCACCTGAGTCTACCTTATGCCTGACTTTACATTTACTGCAACTCATTTGTGAGAAAGAAATCAACCAATCACAAAACAACCTAACTCAGCTTAACATACCTTTTATTTTGACACGTGTAGGACAGGGGAAGAGAGAAACCAAAGGGGTGGACGCGTCCCGCACACAACAGTCAATCAACATTGAATCATATGCCTCCAGACAAATATTCCGCAAGTTTCATCTGAGTCTACCTTATTCCTGACCTTCCATTTTTTGCGTCGATTCAACCCCATGAAGTTGAATCAACGGTGATTCAATTTGAGCAAATATTGGGCAAGTTTCACCTGAGTCTACCTTATGCCTGACTTTACATTTATTGCAAATTATTTGTGCGAAGGAAATCAAGAGACAGAGCAAATATTGAACCAGTTTCACCTGAGTCTACCTTATGCCTGACTTTACATTTACTGCAACTCATTTATGCGAAGGAAATCAACCAATCACAAAACTACCTAACTCAGCTTAACATACCTTTTATTTTGACACGTGTAGGACAGGGGAAGAGAGAAACCAAAGGGGTGGACGCGTCCCGAACACAACGGTCAATCAAAATTGAATCATATGCCTCCAGACAAATATTCCGCAAGTTTCATCTGAGTCTACCTTATTCCTGACCTTCCATTTTTTGCGTCGATTCAACCCCATGAAGTTGAATCAACGGTGATTCAATTTGAGCAAATAATGGGCAAGTTTCACCTGAGTCTACCTTATGCCTGACTTTACATTTATTGCAACTCATTTGTGAGAAAGAAATCAACCAATCACAACACAACCTAACTCAGCTTAAACCAAAGGGGTGGACGCGTCCCGCACACAACGGTCAATCAACATTGATTCAACGTCGATTCAATGTCATGGGGCGTTGAATCAACGTCGATTCAATGTTGACCTAACGTCATATGCCTCCTGGGGAGTTGGGCTGATATACCTATTACAGACAGAGCAAATATTCCGCAAATTTCGTCTAGTCGACTCCCGGGGTGTGGGCCGATATACCTATTAGTTACAGACCAAATATTGGGTCAGTTTCACCTGAGTCTACCTTTTGCTAACTATACTTCGCCCACTGACATAGATGCTTTCCAAAGTGTAGTTTACTTACCGAATGATGTTCTTCACAGATAGACTCGAACAAACCCTGCCAACTTCCACAATACCATTACCACAGCGTTTTTCCAGTGACTTCTCCAAATTGTTAATTTGGAGTTTCCCAATGCACTTTCAAGTTCGCCATTTTCTCTTATTGACTAATCAAGACAAAAAAGTAGGTTCATTTTCATTGTTTTTTAAACATCGCTGATCTATATTCTTCATTTCCAGTCCCATCTGAAAAAAACAAAACAATCATGTTTCTCATAATCCCAACACGATTTACCTACAGATGAGGATCTTGTAATTTTCTTAGGAACTACTTTACATTACGTGTTATCCCTACTTTGTGACGTCAATAGTGGTTTGCCTATGCATCTGAAAACCCAATCGGAAAACCCAATCGGAACACCACTCGGGAAATTCCGTGAATCAACCTCTGATGTATGACGTGGGACTACTTACGTCACAACGACATAAACAAAGATGGCGGCACTGTCGCACCGAGTAAATAATAAAATGAAAAAAAAAAATGTATTTTCTGTCTCGGCATTAATAATTGACTATTTTGTTTTAACAACAGCAAAGCATTAAATGAATGTCCGTGCAACAGCTGAAAAAGGTCGCAGGTCGAGAATTAATTATCCATCGTAGACATAGAGAGCTACGGCTTCGGCGTATACTTTCGGCTGAACAAAATGTTGGATTTTGCTGCATATTGCTCCACTGTACATACGCCCAGGGTCTGATCCACGGAATTGGCCCAGCGTGCTCCGATTGCTGAAAACCCTCAGTTGTGTCACATGTATGAATCTTAACACTAGGGCTTCTACGTTTACAAAATATTGTAAACGTTTACACGAGCGCTAGAAAACGAAACGATGCCGTTTAAACGACCATTACCACTGAAATTTTATTCTTAGTATCGGACATCTATGAGACGCCCCCCATACCTTATAATTATTATGATTATGTTACCACAGTGTCATCCAATAATGCGCTTTCATTTTCGGGGGTCAACTCGAAGTTTACAGTAACCGACGGTATTAAAAAACGTATTTACTATTGACCAATTTCCGACGGCAGCAATTATTTCCACCATATTTGATAATTACATGGATTAGATTTATAAAACATCGGACATAATTATCATCTTAATTGATACTTACTGTCAACGTTACAAGTTGCAATTATCTCACTTTCGCGGTAAGCTTATCCTGTGAAACACAGGTACCGAGGTATTGCACAACACGTGTTGTCGGCAGACATAACCTTGCCTTTGATCTGTACCTTATACAATTAGCTGCCGATTATGACGTAACAATTTTCTGGCAAAATGTGTACAGGTCATGCTTTGCGTAAGGTACACAGAAGTTAGAAAATAAAGATTTTAATATTAGATGTTTCCGAGGACGCCGTCAAGTACTTTAAGATTGACTACTGACGACTGTATCAGATATTATAACTTGTTGGTGGTTTACAATGTGTTCAGGTTCGGTTAAACGATGTGTGAATTTTGTAAACGTTTAGCACATATACACGAACCGTTACCGTTTATCCGTGTAAACGTAGAAGCCCTACTTAACACACGTATATATAGTGCTTGATCTGTTTATACAGCGCACTTTGATTACCTTACCACGATCAATAAAATATGATGACGTTTGCAAGACACCTTGGATGACCATCTGTAAAGGTAAAGGTTTCCCGTAGCCTGGTGACAGTTACAGGCCGACTGTATGTAACCCCACCCCACATCCCCCGCACCTCTTGTCCCTTACCGAGAGGGAGCCCCGGTAGCTCAGTTGCTTAAGCACTGGCATACTGATGCAGTAAATGAATCTTACACAATGTTAATAAAATGTCTGCGATCAATGAATAAGGGGAACAGTAAAAGTCTAAGTATTGGGACAGATACTTTAATATTCCGCACTGCGTGAAATTACCTTATGTATAATCGGTCCGCTTATTCTTTGAATTTTAATTTCTCCAGGGCTTGTAAAATATTCATGCGAACCAATTAATACTAGAGCAAGTGAGCAGGGGCTCACGTATACCCCCGGCCAGCGCCACCACCTATAGGAAATGAACTTTGCATGCCCATGTAGGCACATATCACTAGGCTACATCTCAAGATTTCACAATAATCAAAACAATACAAACTTAAAGTTCACTTTTAACACAACTGGTTATATAAATTTCAAAGTCTGTGACCCTGACCTACAATCAGCAGCAGCAGTCAGATGATGTCAACAAAACTGTCTCAACCTCGCAGTAAACCTAGTCACACATCAAAAGGTTCCATTCAAGTATATCAAAAACATAAACAAACAGATACAGCTCAATACAAACTTTAACACTAATGTTATATAAATTTCTAAGTCTGTGACCTTGCCCTTAGGTACTAATATGTGTCCAACCTGTAGTAATACTAAGCACATCTGAACAAATTTCAATAGAAGCTGTCAAAAAGATAGAGCAGAAGCAAAATCTTGAAACAAAACTTTAAAACAACTGCTGTAGAAATTTCTAAGTCTGAGACCTTGACCTTAGGCCTGCAGAAGCATCAGGGTGGTGCAAACTGATCAGTATCCATCCTGTAGTACCAATAAGCACATATCAACAAGTTCGAGTAAAGACGTTCATGAAAACAGAGCAAAAGCAGAAACTTAACACAAAACTTTAATGCAACTGTTATATAAATCTCTAAGTCTGTGACCTTGACCTTTGGCCAGCAGCAGCATCAAGGTGATGCACACTGATCAGTATCCGTCCTGTAGTAGCACTAAGCACTTATGAACAAGCTCTGGATAACAGAACCAAAAAAAAAAACTTAACGCAAAACTTTAACGCACATTTTATAAGATCTAAGTCTGTGACCTTGACCTTTGGCCAGCAGCAGCATCAAGGTGATGCATACTGATCAGTATCCATCCTGTAGTAACACTAAGCACCTATGAACAAGCTCTGGATAACAGAAGCAAAAGAAAAAAACTTAACGCAAAACTTTAACGCAAATGTTATAAGAATTTCTAAGTCTGTGACCTTGACCTTTGGCCAGCAGCAGCATCAAGGTGATGCATACTGATCGGTATACATCCTGTAGTAACACTAAGCACTTATGAACAGGCTCTGGATAACAGAAGCAAAAGAAAAAAACCTAACGCAAAACTTTAACGCAAATGTTAACTTACGTACGGACGAACGAACGGACGGATGGACGAACGGACGAACGGACGGAAAGACAAAAACTATATACCCCTCGACATACTTTGTATGCCGGGGGTATAATAAACGGATGAGCAGGCTGATAAAAGTTTTACCCGTTCGAAGGTCTCTAATGCAAAATCCATTTGTTCAAAAAATTCAAACAGTATTCCACAGCAACCCTGAAAATTTCAGCATCATGCAATATGTAGTTGTCGAGATATGTAGCATGAATCACAAGCCAGCAGAAAAACAAACAAGAGGCCCACGGGCCACAAAGCTCACCAGATCTCTAGCTCAAAACTGCTTTCAAAACTGCTGTCACATTTGTACAGGCTAATACAAAATACACTACTACAAAGTCTCAGTCTGACAGTCTGGTTGAGTTGATAACAAAATATATAACTATTTTCCATATTTTGATTGCAGTAAATGCCATTCTTTTAATTTTCCCCATTGTAAGTCAATGCAACTCTAATTTGCCATAGCAACCAAACCAAAGAGCTGATTTTCATAAAAGAAAAACACAAATTTTCACTTCCCCAGCCCAAGGATACTAAAGATAAAATCTGAGCCCAATCGGTCTAGTGGCTTCAGAAGAGATCATTTTTTAAGGCATTTTTTTCCATCTTTTGCTTTATGGCTTCCATGACAACCAATAATAAAAAGTGAAGTGACCGAAAACATATAGCTGATAGAACACTTCTCAAGGAATATTTTTATAAAAGTTGTAAACATATCTGCAATGGCTTGGCAGTAAATGCCATTTTTCAATTTTCCCAATTATAACCCTATGGGAACTCTAAGTTGCCATAGCAACCAAACTAAAAAGCAGATTTTCATAAAAAACACAAACTTTCAATCCCCCAGCCTAAGGATACTACAGATGAAATCTGGGCCTTATTGGCCCACGGCTAAAACAAGATCAGATAGGGAAAGTGAAATAAGCTAATGTTATGTCCCTAAAACATTTTCCTGCTTAGAGGAAATAAAATGCAATAAAAGCCACTGTTTAGAGTTTGCTCCAAGCTTTCTGAAAATGTATAATATTACTATGTTTCCACTTCATATAGCAAAACTACAATCCTAAATACAGCTAAAAATTAGGCATTTTTCAACGTTATGCTGTTTCATTTTAAATTTATTAAATTTAGAAAATATGTATTTAAAGAATATGTGTTAGAATGTTAATTTCTAAAAAATAAAACATTAAATTTCACATATTAGCTAACGAAAAATAAACGCTAAACAGGCACATACAGAAGACTTTAATTTTAAGCAGTTTATAAAAAAATGCTCAAATCGTTATGCATTTTGGCTTTTCTTAAATCTCAACTTTGCTGCACTGTTGGCACTTGTTCAGTCATCAATATATATTTATATTGCAATTAATTAAAACTATGGGCCTATTTCTCCATAACAGATACAACAAAATATAGATGAGTGGTCTTCCCTAGTTATTTGCGCATGAGTTTAGAATTGCACTTTTTGGTAGTGTCCGTAGATCACATATTTTGTACCTTGCATATGCTGTACTAGAATATTAATTAACATGTTTCTGCTGTTTTCTGTTTCAGAGAGTGGCACTGATTAAGAAATGCAATGCTTCTTCCATTGGCTTTCAGCAGCACTTTTGATACGAGTGGCCAAAGTCTGTCCGTAGAACGTAGTGTCCTTAGATCACATTTTTTAATGTCATAAAATTTCAAGAATATGTCATAATGGCTCCTGTTTTTACATTATATTTATTACCGTCACTTAAATAAATAGTATCAAAATCAATAATTGTGCCATTTTTGCCTGATTTGTGAATGGAAGAGGTACACCTGGTTCTGTACATGTTTAGCTTTACGAAAATCTTGCAGAATGAGGGAGAAACACATGTTGTCTTTATTAAAATTTTACAAATTTCTACCTTTTAACTTCATAAACAGAAATGCCTTTTCATTTTATCTCAGAAGATAACAAAAACATTCTGTGGTAGATGTTTAAAGTAATAGTTTTGTGATCTACGGACACTACAAAAACACTAGTCAAGTGTAGAATGAGAATTATGGTCTTCGTTTTGCAGTTTACCTATGAATAAGCATTAAACAATAATGAGAACCAAAAGAAGTAAAAAGTATGCAAAGACCAGGAACTGAAACAATCAAAATCCAAATCCAGCCCTCAAACCATAGTTGGAAACATAAAAACATCTAAAGAAACTTTTGAATTTTCAACAGAAAATTACAATATAAAAGAGGAAAAGCTCTAGCCATGAAAAAAATACAGGGCAAAACTGAAGCAGCAAAATGTTGAACAATATGACAAACAGAAAAAAAGGCTGCTGAAAACCAGTTGAAAGAAAAATACAAAATGAGAAAGAGGGCTGAACATGAAAAAACTAAGAATAAGGAGTCTGTTAATTAATATTCTGGTACAGCAATATGCAGGGTACAAAATATGTGATCTACAGACACTACCAAACAGGGCATTTCTAAACCGTCTGTACATACATCAGTACGTACCTGATCCTGTTAGACTCAGGTTAAGATTTTTGTAAGAGGTAATTTTCAGGGTTCCTGTTATTGTAGAGTCTTGAAATTTTGTATGAGGATTAATATCTATAAGTACAACAGGAATATACAGAATCAGGGTATGATGATCCATATGTAACGGTCCACTGACTTCAGACTAGGCTAATTTTGCAAGGTTAAGACTTTTGTAAGAGGTAATTTTGAGGGTTCCTATTATTGTAGCAACTTGAAATTTTGTATGAGGATTTATATCTATAAGTACAACAGGAACATACAAGAATTAGGTCATGATGATCCATATGTCACGGTTCACTGACTTCAGACATATTAGGCTAATTTTGCAAGGTTAAGGTTTTTGTAAGAGGAAGATTTTAGGGTTCCTATTATTGTAGCAACTTGAAATTTTGTATGAGGATAAAATATCTCTAGGTACAACAGGAATATACATGAATCAGGTCATGATGAACCATATGTCACAGTCCACTGACTTTGGACTTAGGCTAATTTTGCAAGGTTAAGATTTTTGTAAGAGGTAAATTTTAGGGTTCCTATTATTGTAGCAACTTGAAAGTTTGTATGAGTACCTATATTTATGAGTACAACAGGAATAGTAATTATTACAAGAATCAGGTCATGATGATCCATACATCTCAATCCACTGACTGTTTGTAACCAGGTTCTGAAGTACACAACATTTTCTACTTTGGTCATACAGTGACTCTGAAACTGTATAAATTTGGCTGCAAGTGTATGCCACATTTCAAACGTTGAGAGACGCTTTGCATATGTCCATTTATAAAATACAAGTCTGCCTCTATGAATCTAGTTATCCTACAAGTGCCAGTACCTAAATCAATCATCTTTCTCAGTGCACTAGGCGGGTCATCCGTGTATTATGGACACATTTCTAGTTCTTATTTTTTTAACCAATTTGATATAAAACAGTTTAAAATGTATGGGTATACCACCATATTGTTCTGCCATTTTTGCAAAGGGAAACAACTCTTGTGACTTCCTGTTTGCTTCTCTTGTACTAAATGATCATGACAAACAACATTTTTTTCCAAAGAATCACAAGCAATTTAGTATATAGATCTAGTGCGGTTTTGAACTACAAATCCACTCTGTAGTGTCCGTAGAAAATGTAAATCCTATCCATTTGAATGTTGCTGCTGTTATTAAATTATTTTGAATATTACAATATATTGTTTGAAATAATGTTTTCTTCTAAAGAATCAATTATTTTGATTAAAACATTTTTATGCAGCTTTTTGGCCTAGATTAGCATGCATATTGTATATTGATACAAAAAGTTACTCCATTAGTAAATTATCAGGCAAATCTGTAAGATTTAAAGTCATAGTAAGTTTTTTCACACATTTGAAAGACCCACAGTGTATCCAAAAAAATTAATCAGAGGAACATAAAAATGGTCACTTTCAAATTGTTCTTTTTCATTTGTCACACGTGTTGTAGTGTCCGTAGAAAATATTGTGCACTTAAGACTTAACTTGATTTCTAAAAAAATTGAAGACAGAGGCTCTTATAAGCTACTGTATTGTTTAAATTTGAAATCATTTGATACAGTTGAGAGGTTTATTTGTTCCTGAAAGCCCAATTCCTTGAAAAATAAAATTTAGAATGTTGAATTAATTTAAGCATTTTCAAAGCATTGTTTCTTTCGTGCTAAAATCTAAAAAATCATTTGTTTAAATTAAATATTCAGTGATATCCAAGGGCACCAATTCTTGTGCAATGCTCTGCATGGTATAATCATTGTTCTACACCAATAATTAAAAAGATACACTTATGTTATGCTTTAGCCGGTAGTGTCCGTAGATCTGCCACAAAAGAATAATCCAAAGGCTGTAACTTTTTAATGCAAATGAATGCAACGAAAATCTTCTAGAATTAAATGCTCGATATATGAAACTACATAAGGAAAATGCTTATTCTGTGATTCTTTAGACTTCATTTTTGACCAAAAGTGAAACAAACTTTCCCTATCTGATCTTGTTTTAGCCGCCCAGTGGTTTCAGAGGAGATAATTTTTAAGCTTTTTTTTCCTTTTTGATTGCATTTTGGTTTCCATGGCAACCAATAAAAGGGGCAGTGGGCCAAAAAACATACAGCTGATAGAAGACTTCTCAAGGAACATTACTATAAAAGTTTTGTCAACATATCTGTAATGGCTTGGCAGAAAATGCCATTTTTCAATTTTCCCCATTGTAAGTATATGGGAACTCTAAGTTGACATAGCAACCAAACTAAATGGCGGATTTTCATAAAAAACACAAACTTTCAATCCCCCAGCCCAAAGATGCTACAGATGAAATTTGGGCCCAATCGGCCCAGTGGTTTCAGAGGAGATGTTGTTTAAAAGTGTTGACGGACGACAGACGACAGACGACATACGACGACGGACAACTGCCTATCCTATAAGCTCCCCCGGAGCCTTCGACTCTGGTGAGCTAAAAACACAAAAATAGGCTAGTGTCAAATACGAGGTCTGTACAGTATTTGAGCTTATTACACAACCAAATTGCATTTTTACCATGTACCTGATATCAGTATAAAGATAAAAGCATCGTAAACGACTGCGTGATGTCCCACCACTGCAAACCAATTTCACTTGTCCATCTTTTGCTGATTTATTTTTTTATATTCATTTTTTATACATGTATGTGGCCATGGGGCAGGGACAGATAGGCCAAATGGGGTCAAATTTTGATAATCTCAAGAGGCTTTCATTACTTCTATGAATAGTTGCAAGTTTCAGAAAAATCTATTTAAATCGTAATTTTATATAGATTTGTTTTATCATATTGTGCATCTGCATAGCCCGGGGCAGGAACAGATAACCCACATGGGGTAAATTTCGAGCATCACAGAAGGCTTTTTTACTCTAATCATTTGCTTTAAATTTCAGAAAAAAATGCTTTGAAACCTAATTTCATATAGATTTTTTCGCGATTTTATACACGTATACAGCCCCAGGGTAAGGGCAGATAACCCATGAGGACTAAATTGTTATGGTTACACATTGTTGTTATTGCTTTGATCATTTTGTAAAGTTTCACCATGATATTCCAAGTAGTGAAGGAACTAAAGGCCAAAAACCATTTTTTGTACATTGGCAAGTGCCATAACTCTGTCAGAAATCACCAAAATTTGCCCATTAACAATCCCAAGCGAGACATTCTTGATACAAATACATATGCAAAATTTGAACTCAATCCGTTAATAAATACTTAAGTTATCGAACGGAAACGAAATGCGGACAGACGGAGATTACATACGATGGATGGACAAACGGACAGACGTCCTTACGGTTGGGACATTAAGTGGCTAAAATTGGCTCTTAGGTGGCAAAATTCTAATTACTTAAGTGGCAAAATGTCCAAATTTCTAGCCACCTATTGTCTCTCCCGTTAGCTCATACAGACGGACGGACACACGGACGGTCAACGTGAAAACATAATACCCAGCCACTTACGTGTGGCGGGGTATAATAAAAGATTGTTCTTTTGATTGTTGCAAACCGTGGTCAGCTATCACGTCAGTGAGCAAGTTATAAAGCCAGTGACAGAACTTTTTGGATGATCCTCGTAAGATAAAGAGTTGAACATCGGGTTAAACGCAACTTGTTAACATTGGTTAACCTGATCACGGACTCCGAAGATGACGCTAACGCTAACGCCTACTCGGACTACGACGCCGGGGTATAGCATAATCTCTCCTTTGCTTTGCAAAGGCGCGCTAACAAAGAAAACGCGCAAAACTTACAACATTGGGTAAAATGTGTAACCTGAGCTGTAAAATATGTGTTTTCGGAGAAATAAAAGTTGCTTTTGAAAAGGCTTGAGAGGTTTACGAGTGGCTTTTCTTTTTATATATACATGTATTTTAGTTTAGATAGCAATCAATACTGTAAAAATGAGCCGTGACCTGGCATTACCAACAAAGCGGCATGTGCGCCCAGCGAAGACTCAGATCAGCCTGGACGTCCGTCAGTCTGATCAGGATCTTTGCTGTCTGCATGGAGTAATTGATTTGTTGCTTAAAGTTAACGTCCACGGTAAACAACTATGGTTATGTCAGGACGGTCAGTTAACCTAACCACACTATTCCTGGGAAGGCTTAGACCTCCTAAGCGGTTAACCAGTACTAAGTGCACATACGCCAGTAACTCCCAACTGCCCTTCTTGAATCAGCGGACGGAGAAACGAAAGTATGTGGCCAAACCGGATTTCGAACCCAGGACCTCTGACTTAAGAGTCAGGTGCCCTATCGATTGTGCTACTGCATGGAGTAAGCTTGGACCCTTAGCTACCCTGAAATCACACAGCAAAGACTGATCAGCTTGGGCGGATGACCTGAGTCTCTGCTGGACGCACACGCCACTTTGTTGGTTTTGTCGTGTTGGGAAAATGAAGATATACCCATACACCTTAAGGCATGTTTGGAATGCACATGCTTAGTCCCCATGTTTAATATAGTCGAGGCATGTGCACGATAATTGATTTAGAAAGGGACCTTACGCCACCCCCGAACAGCATGTATTAAAATCGTCGCAAACAGGTTGAAGTTTTCACTTTTCACCTTTTACAAGGGTCATCCAATAAGTCATGTAGATGACTGAGCTTCAGGCAAATGAGCAACGGCACGACAAAACCAACAATGTGGTTGTGCGCCCAGTCTGATCAGAGTCTTCGCCGTCCGCATGGAGGAAGCTTAGTTCCTAATCTACCCTTTGAGCACTTAACGAAGAGTCTGGTCAAACTAGGCGGATGCCCAGGCTGATATGAGTCAGTGCTAGGCGCATAACCACATTGTTGGTTTTCTCGTGTCGCGGCTCAAATGACATTCAATAGTGAAATAGGCAATCCAATACTGCTAATGCATCTTCCCTTCTTTCCAGTCTTGCAAAATCCTGTTGCTAGGCAACAGAAGAATACGAACAGTAGGGGTGAGGCGGTGGCTTCTAGTCGCATGTCCAAGGTTTTTAAGGTTAGTTAAAACAAGAGCTGTCGCCTGACAGCATAGCTCGCCTGAATTGGTGCTTGCCCATCACTCAGCCCCTATGGTGGTGTGGACTGCTATGCATAAAACTTCATGCAAGCATGTCCATAATGAAAACACATTTATAAACAAAAGCTATCTCAGAAATAAGTCTTAAAATAAAATTAGAATAAAAAAAATGAAATGAAATTTCAAAGTCCATGAGCTTGAGGTAAAAAAAAAAAAAAAATGACGGGTGGGGGGTGGGGGGGCTATGTGGACTGCTATGCATAAAACTTCATGCAAGCATGTCCATAATGAAAACACAAAAGCTATCTCAGAAATAAGTCTTAAAATAAAATTGAAATAAAAACAAGAGGCCCAAATGGGCCTGATATCGCTCACCTGGCTATTGTGCAAAGGGACGAATCTGATACAAAATTGGTCCAATTCCACTGAGAATTTCTCATTTTCACATTTTGCTACTTTTAGTAACAGAGGCCAACTTGCCTGGTCTTTATATATTTACTTTTGAAACACCTCAATGCAAGAATCATTTTGCCACAAATTTCATCAAAATCCATTCAGGGGTTACTTAGATATTGCCTGTTTGGTGTTTTGTGCTATTTTTAGTAACGGCAGATGGCGGCCATCTTGGATTGCTTAAATGCAAAAAATCGAAAAGCCTTCATGCAAGGACCATTTTGACACAAATTTGGTCCAATTCCATTGAGATTTTCTAATTTTCACATTTTTCTATTTTTAGTAACAGAGGCCAATATGACTGGTCTACAGTCAGATATTTTTGAAACATCTCAATGCAAGAATCATTTTGACACAAATTTCATCAAAATCCATTCAGCGGTTACTGAGATATTGTCATTTTCATGTTTTGTGCTATTTTTAGTAAAGGCAGATGGCGGCCATCTTGGAATGCCAAATTGCAATTAATCGAAACGACTTCATGCAAGGAACATTCTGACACAAAATTGGTCCAATTCCATTCAAGGGTTCTTGAGAAATTGTCATTTCTATGTTTGTGCTATTTTTAGTAACGGCCCCCATGGTGCCCATCTTGGATAGTCAACTGGCACAAAATTGAAATAATTCCATTCAAGAACCATTTCTGACCAAATCTGGTCATAATTGGTTGCATTTTCTTTAGATATTGACATTTGAGCAAAATCGGCCTTGTAAACGCTAAGTAGGTCACTGTGACCTAATTCCCCTATAGATTTTTTTTATTTTTACAATTTTTAATATCAAGGTCCCACTTATGTTCCATGCAAACTTTCAACCAAATATACCAAATGGTTCTGGAGAAGAAGTTGATTTTGTTGTTTTTGCTATTTTTAGTAACAGCAGCCATCTTGGATTCTTGACCTGACCCAATTTTACAATTTTGAAACCCTGCAGTCTGGTCATGCTCCATGTGAAATTTGAGATCCATGGGCTTAGTGGTTTTAGAGAAGAAGTTGTTTGCAGTTGTTTAAATAGGTCATTTTTTGACATTGGCATTTGAGCAAAATTACACACGTAAACAGAAAGTAGGTCACTGTGACAAAACTCCGCTACAGATTTTTTTTCATTTTTACAATTTTGTATACCAAGGTTTCACTGATGTTCCATGCCAAAATTCAGACAAATATACCCAGTGGTTCTGGAGAAGAAGTTTATTTTGTTGTTTTTGCTATTTTTAGTAACGGCGGCCATCTTGGATGTTCAACCTGACCCAATTTTACAATTCTGAGGCCCTGGAGTCAGGTCATGCTCCATGTGAAATTTGAGAACAATGGGACCAGTAGTTTTACAGAAGATGTTTGAATATTTGTTTTCGGTGTTGACGGACAAATTCCGTGACGACGCACGACGCACGCATTGGTATGACAATAGCTCACTATGGCCCTTCGGGCCAGGTGAGCTAAAATGAAATGAAATTTCAAAGTCCATGAGCTTGAGGTAAAAACTGATGGGTAGGGGGGAGGTGGGGGGGGGGGGAGGGGGGGCTAGGATGTATCAAAACCCTGAACCATTATCTAACATCAGCCCAAGTATTAGTATCAAATGAGTCCATCATCGTGGCACTGTGAAATTATGTCTTCATAAATATAAAACTTTAACCAAAATCTTTAAAACAAAATTCTAAGTCGATGACCTTGACTTCAAGGTCACCCAGTGGGGTAAGTATAAGGTGTTTTGTAAAAACTCAAAAAAGAGTCTAACATCAGTTCAAGTATAAACTAAATCTCTGCAAAGCATTATGAATCAGTATGCAATTACAAAACTTTAAAAAAGACAAAAATTTCCTAAGTCCCTGACCTTGACATCAAGATCACTGAGCGGGGTTGGGGTAGTACTCTGTAGATCTAACTACAGTGCAAATATAAAAAGAATTCATCTCTGGGTTCAGGAGATATGTGTCTTTAAAAAACTTTAACCAAAACATCCAATCAATAAAAAGACAATATTCTAAGTCCATGACCTTGACATCAAGCTCACAGAGGGGGGTGGGGGTAGTACCTTCGAAAACTTTAGACCAATATCTAACTTTAATGCAAGTATCAAAGGAATCCATCCATGGGTTCAGGAGATATTGGGCTTTATAAAAATTTAAACAAAACATCCAGTCCAAAACACCACCAATTTTCTAAGTCCATGACCTTGACATCAAGGTCACAGAGTGGGGTGGGGGTGGTACCCTGTTAAACCTTAGACCAATATCTAGCTACAGTGCAAGTATCAAAAGAATCCATCCATGGGTTAAGGAGATAGAGGTCTTTAAAAAACTTTAACCAAAACATCCAATTCCAACGCCGACGCGGACGCAGACGCTGACGCCGACGCCATGGTGACAACAATAGCTCTTCCTGAACTTTCGTTCAGACGAGCTAAAAACTATTCACATATTTGAATTTTGGTGGAAGTATCTGGAAATTAAGATATTGTTGTCAGTCAAGATACATGTATTATTATTACTCCATGTAAAATCACCCTGTATTTCGGGGGAATCGACAATATCATTTTAAATGAGTATTTTAAAAAATCCGTTCACAACAGCTGAAGCATTTCCCAGGGCCTGACATATCCATTGTCCGGCTGCCCTGGACATGTTAAAATTTTTGCTAGGCAAGTAAAAACTTTTCTTACTTGCCCAGAAAAATGTATAGGATATATAGGGAAAACCTACGGATTTCAGCGTTTTGTAGAAGACTCTGAGTACCGGACAAGTTGACCAAATTTTGATTTGTCAGCCATTGATTTCCTTGAATGGAATTTATAAGTTATCAAAAAGTATTTGCGAGAAGTTGAAATACAACAGTTAAAGAAAATATAAAAGACGAGTCTCGTTTACTATCATTTGAAGCCTCTGAATTCCAGAGGCAAACGCCCAAAACTAGAAATCTGCTAAAATTCTGTAAATTTCCTTTGTTGCCTAGCAACCACATTTGTTTGGTAATGTATAATGATAACTGTAACTTATTAAAATGGCAACATCATGCGCTCCGTCCAGCCTGCAATTTTTCTTGTCCATGCAGTTCGATCTGGGGCCATATTTATAAACCAACTTAAGTTGTTGCTATGCTGTTGCTAAGGCTAAATCTCTATGAAGGAGATTCTTTACAACTATGAAATTTTCTCTGGAGGAACAGTCTTTTTAGTATAGTATGAAATAAACCTAGTATTATCATTAGGCTCCATTCAAGTATATTGGAACTATAACCCAAACCTATACAACAAATGGCTAAGTCCTAGTTATTGACACCTGGCCCCACCCATGAGCTTGACCCTGCAGCTTCTGCTGTCCAGATCAAAAGTAATGATGCAGAGATATCATGAACCAATATGGAAGAATCTTCAATGTAGTTACATGAGTTATGAGCAATCAAAAAGGTTCAACACAAAACTTTGACATAATGAAATTGCCTAAGTCCTAATTACTGACCCTTGGCCCCACCCTGGGGCTAGGATAATTTTCACTTATTTCGAGCCAATCGTAAAGCAGAGGTGGGCAAAAGCCGGAGCTCCCGGGAAAAACAAGAAAATTCCGTGAATTTATATCCTCCACCGAAGTGGCCCTGATTTATTTATGGTTGTTCTAAGTTTCATAAAATTTTAAGTTTCATAAAATTTTGTTCACTGGTTACCTAGGAGACTGAACTTGTGGATTGTTCATAAAATCAAGGGCAATAACTCTAAGATAAGTAAGGAATAAGCTGAAGCTGTTCTTCTTAAACACTTGCCTCAGCATCACTGCACTATGATGATACATTTTTAATTCCGTTACAAGAAATTTTGTTTGCCAGCACCCTACTAATGGCTAAGTTGTGGATCAATTCAAGGGCGTTAAATCATGCACTACTGAAGAGATTATGACAAAACTTAATGTGCACTGCTGTCTCATGGCAATATATAATTATTATAGGTGTCATGATATTCCATTGATTGGTCTTAGTTATGACTCAATTTGTTGATTTTAAACCAATTCAAGGGCAATAACTCATTGCTTACTGAAGCAATTCCGACAAACTGTAAGATGCACCAATGTGTTATGGTGACACATATTTAGTATAATTTTCATAGAATTCTATTCATTGATAACTTAGTTATGGCTGGAAGTGGCAATCTCACATTGATTCAATTGATTCAAGGGCAATAACTCATGCACTATTAATGCCATTCTGATGAATCTTTATGTGCATATCCGCGATATGGTGATACATATTCAGTTTAAATTTCATGAAGTATTGATAATTGGTTACTTGGTTATGGATCATTTCACTGATATTAAGTCAATTAAAGGGCAATAACTCATGCATTACTGAAGCCAGTCTGTTGAAACTTCATGTGCCGCAGCGTGTTATAGTGATATATATTTATTTTAAGTTTCATGAAATTCCGTCCAGTGGCTACTTATTTATGGCTCCGGACGGAAGGGCGGACGGACGGACGGACGGATGGAAGGACGGACAGACAGCCGGACGGACATCGAAAAAACTATATCCCTCCGCCTTCGGCGGGGGATATAAAAACACACCTGAACTTCCGTATGCAGAACTTGGCTTTCTCGCATGTGCGCCAGCGAGGCTTGAACACACAACGGTGAGAGACCTGATGTTTTAGAGTCAGCGTTCTTTTCCTTTATGTTACCCTTCCATCTGATCGATCTAACTAAAATACTGTAGAAAAGGCTGTAAAACCATAAAAAAGTCATCCATCCAATAAAGAGAGTACCCATAACATATTTTGTAGGTAACGGAATAAAAGTACCGTGATAATTTTAAGTATTGTGTCAGATGATAAGCAAACAGTGCAGTCCCAGATCAGACTCCTCTCAAAGGAGCAGTCTAATCAAGACTAACTCTGTTTGCCTTACAGTATTATCATTGGTAGTTTAGGGGTCCCAGATTTTAGAATTTTTAAGGTAGTCAAACATATCACCATATGAGCCGCGACACGACAAAACTAAAGAAGTGGTTGTGCACCCAGCGCAGAGTCAGACCAGCCTAGGCATCAGCCCAGTCTGATCAGAGTCTTTGCTGTCCGCATGGTGGTAGCTTAGACCCTTAGCTACCCTGAAAGTCCTTAGCGGAGAGTCTGATCCGACTGGGCGGATGCTCAGGCTGATCTGAGTCTGCGCTGGACGCACAACCACTTTTTTTCTCGTGTCGCGGCTCAGCTATTTTGTTCTACTGATTCTTACCATATCCTGTTTATCCTGGTATTTGCCCTGAACTTCTTCTTTACTTTGGTCAGTTGTGGCTTTTTCAACCCACAGGGACTTCAGTTCTTGTTACAGTGCCTCACGATACATCATCACATTCTGCAGACACATAAATATACACAATCAGAACATTACATAACAAGCATACCCCAGAATGCGGCCTATCGTCTCACCAGAAACTCGATTAAAAATTTACGCAGCCGAAGAGACGACGCCGGAAGAGTATTACCTGCATCTTGTTTCTTCTTGTCGAAGGCGAGACGATTAAAGATCAATGGCAAAACGCCCCTCCCCCCTCACCCCCTACCCGCCCCCTTCTTCCACTTCGACGTATGTTAATGTAAGCTATTCGGTAATTGGATTAAAACTGGTTCATGGCTACAAACCAAGTAGTGATCAAAGGTCATAACTCTAACAGAACGCATATGATTAATCATTATCTTAACCTTAACCCATTTATGCCCCGGTGACTATTCCTTTTCAAACGGATGAGTCCATTTGTCAATTAAGAGGTGTCTGGTTTAGTTGATTTTATCATTAATGAGCCGCGACGCGAGAAAACCAACAAAGTGGTTGTGCGCCCAGCGCAGACTCGGATCAGCCTGGGCATCCGCCCAGTCTGATGAGAGACGGCGCTAAGCGTTTAAAGGATAGCTAAGGGTCTAAGCTACCTCCATGCGGACAGCAAAGACTCTGATCAGACTGGGCGGATGCCCAGGCTTATCTGAGTCTGCGCTGGGCGCATAAACACATTGTTTGTTTTCTCGCGTCGCGGCTCATTTTTATTTTATTCTAAAGAGAAATACCCATTTATCTTATGCATATAGTGTAGCAATTGGCGGCGTCTGATCAGGGCATGCACTGTTTGCATATGTCCTATTAATGCTCAACACGAAAAAAGCAACATTGTGACGTGGTTGTGCGCTCAGCACAGACTCAGATCGGCCTGGGCATCCGCCCAGTCCGATCAGACACTTCGCTAAACGCTCAAAAGGCAGCTAAGGGTCTAAGCTACCCCCATGCGGACAGCGAAGACTGATCGGACTGGGCGGATGCCCAGGCTGATCTGAGTCTGCACTGGGCGCACAACCTCTTTGTTGGTTTTGTCGTGTAGGCATAAATGGGTTAACTAGAGCAAGTTAGCACGTATACACCGCTTGATGAAGCCACCGCCTACTATTATGGTATGAACCTCGAAGTAAACCTAGTCATACATCAGAAGGCTCTATCAAAGTACATAACAAATATCAGTAACGAGTAAAACTTAACAAAAGTTTTTAATGCAAATGTATAAAGCTGCGACCTTGATCTTGGTCAGCAGCAGCATCCACATGATGTCAAATAATCTGCATGAACCTCGAAAAAAACTAATTACATAACATAAATAGGGTCCATCATAGGATATTGGAAATACAAAAGAATATAAACTTAACACAAAACATTAAGTCTGTGTCCTTGACCTTAGGCCAACAACAGCATCCAGATCATATCAACTATAAAGCTGTGACCTAGACCTTGGTCATTAGCACCATTCAGAATCTGCATGTACCTATTGCAAACCAAGTCATATACATGTACCTATATGTTCCACAAAAGGATACTGGAAAATCCCTCCCAAAAATGACGAAAATCGTTCAAAAGTTATACAGTTTCCCTACCCAACAGCTCCAATCACGGCTGTCCTAGTTCAATTACTTTTCCTTTATCTTGCTTACCAATTTAATATGCAGAAACTTTCAACAAAAAAAAAAAAAAAAAAAAGACTCTGAGTCTAAAATGGATTTTATTAAAAAATTAATCAGCTCTAGTCATCATCTCCAATTAGCTGACAAAACTTCGAATCCCTAGTTGAAACACTTTTCGGTATATCCTGATGCCACAACTTAAGGGTAATTACTCGGAAAAATAAAGCTTTCTGACATGCCTGGGCTGTTTCAGTAATTTTAATGAAAACTGCAAGAAAAGAGCCCTTCCTTTAACATTGAGCCGCGACACGACAAAACAAAGTGACATGTGCGCCAAACAAAGACTCAGAGCAGCCTGGGCATCCCCCCAGTCTGATCAGAGTCTTCACTGTCGGCATGGAGGTGGCTTAGACCCTTGGGTACACCCAAAGCGCACAGCAAAGGCTCTTGATCAGACTGGGCGGATGTTCAGACTGATCTAAGTCTTTGCGGAGCGCACATGCCACTCTGTTGGTTTTGTCATGTCGCGGATCAAATGATAACGATATCACCTATACCAAGAGTATTCCAATCGGAGTCCTTTAGCCCCAACTAAGAAGATGAGTACCCACAGCATATATTCATTTTGACTACTATACTATACTAATATTGGTACATGTATTTTTATGTTGAGATAACCAGGGAAAATGTCCCGCACGTAGCAAGTTCAGTAACAACAAGAGCTGTCGCCTGACAGCATAGCTCGCCTGAATTGGTGCTTGCCCATCACACAGCCGCTATGGTGGTGTGCACTCTATGCAAAAAACTTCAGGCAAGCATGTCCATAATGAAAACACATTTATAAACAAAAGCTATCTCAGAAATAAGTCTTAAAATAAAATTAAAATAAAAAAATGAAATGAAATTTCAAAGTCCACAAGCTTGAGGTAAAAAAACTGACGAGTAGGGGGAGGGGCTATGTGGACTGCTATGCATAAAACACATTTATAAACAAAAGCTATCTCAGAAATAAGTCTTAAAAATAAAATTAAAATAAAAAGAAAATGAAATGAAATTTCAAAGCCCATGAGCTTGAGGTAAAAAAACTGACGAGTAGGGGGAAGGGGGGAGGGGGGTGGGGGGGGGTGGGGGTTGGGGGGGGGCTACTAGGATGTATCAAAACCCTGAACCATTATCTAACATCAGTCCAAGTACTAGTATCAACTGAGTCCATCATCGTGGCACTGTGAAATTATGTCTTCATAAATTTATATAAAACTTTAACCAAAATCTTTAAGACAAAATTCTAAGTCGATGACCTTGACTTCAAGGTCATCCAGTGGGGTAAGATAAGGTGTTTTGTAAAAACTCAAAAAAGAGTTCAAGTATAAACTAAATCTCTGCAAAGCATTATGAATCAGTATGCAATTACAAAACTTTAAAAAAGAAAAAAAATTCCCAAGTCCCTGACCTTGACATCAAGATCACTGAGCGGGGTTGGGGTAGTACTCTGTAGATCTAACTACAGTGCAAATATAAAAAGAATTCATCTCTGGGTTCAGGAGATACGTGTCTTTAAAAAACTTTAACCAAAACATCCGATCAATAAAAAGACAATGTTCTAAGTCCATGACCTTGACATCAAGGTCACAGAGGGGGGTGGGGGTGGTACCTTCGAAAACTTTAGACCAATACCTAACTTTAGTGCAAGTATCAAAGGAATCCATCCATGGGTTAAGGAGATATTGGGCTTTATAAAACTTTAACCAAAACATCCCGTCAAAAAAAAATACCAATTTTCTAAGTCCATGACCTTGACATCAAGGTCACGGAGTGGGGTGGGGGTGGTACCCTGTTAAACCTTAGACCAATATCTAACTACAGTGCAAGTATCAAAAGAATCCATCCATGGGTTAAGGAGATATAGGTCTTTAAAAAAAATTTTAACCAAAACATCCAATCCGGACGAGGACGCTGACGCCGTGGTGACAACAATAGCTCTTCCTGAACTTTCGTTCAGGCGAGCTAAAAATGAAATAAATAAATAAATAAACAAGAGGCCCAAATGGGCCTGATATCGCTCACCTGGCTATTGTGCAACGGAACCATTCTGATACAAAATTGGTCCAATTCCACTGAGAATTTTTCATTTTCACATTTTGCTACTTTTCGGGTGAATCACAGTATTATGGCCACATGGGTTGCACTTAGAGGTGAAAAATGAACTTTTCAGAATTATTATGAAAACATGTATTTTCTAATGTTTAGTACCTCTAGTTTATATAACTACCAGGGTTTGTTCATGGGAAGTCTATCAATATATATTTTTCAGCTTTTTGTGCCACTGGGTAAAAATGGTTACGGACACTACAAGTGATGTATAACAAACCAGAAAAATTGCAATGAGCCTATAACAATGAACAAAAAATATTTTAAACATGACAAGAAGCTTGAAGTTATTGAACAAGTGACTTTTTGTTGAAATCATAAATCTTAGAATATGAACTAAAAGAAGATACATTATCATACTCAATAAGACACAAATTTGATCGCTTAACATTTGCTGTTCTTTTATAAATTTCAAATTAGAAATAAATCAAGATCTATTTCAGCAACATTCGAGAGTCCTTCTCACCAACAGAAGAGAAATATTTGTCCATATAGTTTTGAGGATATTTCTTTTTTTTACAAAATATCATTGTTAACAGGCTGGTTACGGACTCTACAATACTATACTAAATATATAATTTTGTGAAATACCACCAATATATGCATTTTATTAGCATGAGTCATATGTAATTCTTGAATTTATCACTGAGATCATTCCAGAGCAAAAAAAGGCATAAAATGTTTTGTTTTAAGTTCGACAGGTATTCTTAATTCATGAGTTGTCAAATATACAAATTTCGATTAAAGCATAAAAACATCAAGCCATTAACAGCTTAATGTAGATGGTTTTAGAATAGGATTTGTTGAGTTTTTACAACATCTTGAGGATTTTCTATAACTGATGCAGAGAGAAGGACAAATCAATTTTGTCTTCATTCCTTAAAAAGGACAGGTTACGGACCCTACAATCACTACACTTGTTAAAATAACAGAACAATGCAAATTCTGAAACTCAGTTTTCATTCAGAAGCTCTTAGTTACAGGAGATTCAAACAGTTATTCTCTGGAAGCACCATTTTTACCCCTAAAACCGACTTAAAAGATGAAATGTTGCATAAAAATAGCTTTCATCATTTTCTCTGGATCTGAATATCGTGAACAAGTGATAAAGTCAGTGCATCATTTGTCTGTATGGCCCCTTTTAGGATTAAACTTCCCTGCTTAATAACAAAATGCCATTATCTGTCATTGCCATAACCATGGCTCATAGCACAGTGTCTGCATGCTCAAAGGCAATTCTAGTTTAATTATGGCCCGCCCTAGGCTAAGCCCCATTGTTTATTTTAATTTCACAGAATGAGCGTTATAAATGTTAGTTTAATTGATGTCAAATATCGTTTAAAACACAATGGTGATGCAAGGCAATCTAATGTATCCATCAACAACATCACTACTGAGATTCACCCTACAAAGAATTTTAAGATCTACATGTATCTAGTAAGAAGACTCCAGGAGTCTTATCAGAAAGTATGACTTATGGATAATTTGCATATGTTGACTTTTATAGATGACTGATTTGTCTTCAACATAAAGAGTATATATTTCTAGTATGGAAGCAATCAAAACTACAGCATACCTGACAACAGCAACTTGGACTCAAACAAAATAATATGCAAAGTCATAAAACATTGATTTGTAGTGTCCGTAACCACTCTGAGGCTATGTAACTGTTTACTAGTTTTTCAGGCATGACTTAAGGCATGCAGTTGGAATACCATTAGGTAGTTTAACAATTTACACTGAAAGGTAATGCTGCCATTAATGTCCATATTTACTCTCAGGAATCTGAAAAAAACAGTCACTGCTTATAAAACACCTCTTTAATATCAATACATATTACAATATAGTGCATAAGAACAGATAAAGCAGTCTTTGATGCTCAGAGTATTACTTTGTGATGTAATACAACTGAATCTACCAGAAAATATTTGTTTTTTTGGAAGTGAAGCTTGCTAATTCTTAAAAGCAAGGAATATGTTTATATAATCATTAAGGTTACGGACACTACATAAAATTGGTTCTCAATTCAGTTTCCAAAACCTTAACCTTCCTTCAGAACTACAACTCCAACTAGAACTACCGAAATTCTCACTATATCCTTCGGTGGAAAAAGACTTGCTTGATATGTATTTTTCAAAACTCCTTCTGTGAGTTCTTTAACATGAGGAAAATGAAACAGATTCACTAATTATTTACCGACATTTACTCAGTTAATGTGTTGTACAGGTTATGTAGCATCACATGATTTAATCATTTTGATACAGTTCAATATCAGTCACAGTCACTGACATGAATGTTTTATAACTAAAAGCCAAAACAGCTGCAATATTTCACTTTAAATGAAGGTACTCATTTTCAGGTTACGGACCCTACATGTTTTTCGTAGTGTCCGTAACCACTTATCTTATGATAGAGAAGATGTTATAAAAAATGTAATTAAAATTGTTGTTGTTCTTAACTTTTTGAATGCAACTACAGATGAGAAAGTTCATTTCACTGCAAAAAACACTTTTAAAAGCGAAAATAAATTGCCTGGTTACGGACACTACCAGATTTTTCAGTAGGCATTTTTTTGACTTCACTGTGCTGTCATTTCTAAGGTCGATCAGAATTGTCAGAAATCCTTATTTCTACAAACTGGGCAATCTCATGGCCACTTCCTAGAAGGAAATTATGTAGAATTGATTAAGATCTTCTATGATTTTTATGAGTATAACAAGAGCCTGTGTTGTAAAAACCTCAATTGTATAACGAAGTACTACTTCCATGAATTCGGCGATATCTTGAGCAATATTTGACAGAAAATCAAAATATACATACTAAAAAATTTTTAAAAGAATTTTCTACGTGATTTAATGCCAACATCTATTGGTTTCTTACTGCATTGTACAGAAATATTTCATCAAAAAATAGTATTTTTTAAAGTGCAACTTATAACGGTGAAAAAAGGCCACTTTTATGGTGCTTCAAGAGCTGGTAAAAATTTAATAGTGGTGTCTGCAATTTCTTGTTTTGGCTACAGGTAGTACAATCACAGATGCACATGGCAGATACAAAGTTTTAAATTTGCAGCCATTTCTGGGTCTTGTATGCTGATATAACATGCTGCAGTTGGAAAAAGCCACAATACTGTGATTCACCCGTTTAGTAACAGAGGCCAACTTGCCTGGTCTTTATATATTTACTTTTGAAACACCTCAATGCAAGAATCATTTTGCCACAAATTTCATCAAAATCCATTCAGGGATTACTGAGATATTGCCAGTTTCATGCTTTGTGCTATTTTTAGTAACGGCAGATGGCGGCCACCTTGGATTGCTAAAATGCAAAAAATCGAAAAGGCTTCATGCAAGGACCATTTTGACACAAATTTGGTCCAATTCCATTGAGATTTTCTGATTTTCACATTTTTCTATTTTTAGTAACAGAGGCCAATATGACTGGTCTTACAGTTAGATATTTTTGAAACATCTCAATGCAAGAATCATTTTGACACAAATTTCGTCAAAATCCATTCAGGGGCTACTGAGATATTGTCATTTTCATGTTTTGTGCTATTTTTAGTAACGGCAGATGGCGGCCATCTTGGAATGCCAAAATGCAAAAAAATCGAAAAAGCTTAATGAAAGGACCATTCTGACACAAAATTAATCCAACTCCATTGAGATTTTCTAATTTTCACATTTTTCTATTTTTAGTAACAGAGGCCAATATGAATGGTCTACATTTGGACATTTTTGAAACATCTCAATGCAAGAATCATTTTGACACAAATTTCGACAAACTCCATTCAGCGGTTACTGAGATATTGTCATTTTCATGTTTTGTGCTATTTTTAGTAACGGCAGATGGCGGCCATCAGGAATGCCAAATTGCAATTAATCAAAACGACTTCATGCAAGGAACATTCTGACACAAAATTGGTCCAATTCCATTCAAGGGTTCTTGAGTAATTGTCATTTTTATGTTTGTGCTATTTTTAGTAACACCAGCTGGCGGCCATCTTGGGATGCCAAATTGCAATTAATCGAAACGGCTTCATGCAAGGAACATTCTGACACAAAATTGGTCCAATTCCATTCAAGGGTTCTTGAGTAATTGTCATTTTTATGTTTGTGCTATTTTTAGTAACGGCCCCCATGGTGGCCATCTTGGATAGTCAACTGGCACAAAATTGAAATAATTCCATTCAAGAACCAATTCTGACCAAATCTGGTCAGAATTGGCTGCATTTTCTTTAGATATTGACATTTGAGCAAAATCGGCCTTGTTAACGCTAAGTAGGTCACTGTGACCTAATTCCGCTACAGATTTTTTTTATTTTTATAAATTTTAATACCAAGGTCCCACTGATGTTCCATGCAAACTTTCAACCAAATATACCAAATGGTTCTGGAGAAGAAGTTGATTTTGTTGTTTTTGCTATTTTTAGTAACGGCAGCCATCTTGGATTCTTGACCTGACCCAGTTTTACAATTTTGAAACCCTGCAGTCTGGTCATGCTCCATGTGAAATTTGAGATCCATGGGCTCAGTGGTTTTAGAGAAGAACTTGTTTGCAGTTGTTTAAATAGGTCATTTTTTGACATTGGCATTTGAGCAAAATTACACACGTAAACAGAAAGTAGGTCACTGTGACAAAACTCCGCTACAGATTTTTTTCATTTTTACAATTTTGAATACCGAGGTTTCACTGATGTTCCATGCCAAAATTCAGACAAATATACCTAGTGGTTCTGGAGAAGAAGTTTATTTTGTTGTTTTTGCTATTTTTAGTAACGGCGGCCATCTGGGATTTTCAACCTGACCCAATTTTACAATTCTGAGACCCTGGAGTCAGGTCATGCTCCATGTGAAATTTGAGAACCATGGGACCAGTAGTTTTACAGAAGAAGATGTTTGAATATTTGTTTTTAGGTGTATATAGTCTTAATAAGTTGCAGTAAAAGCTCTAAAGGGCTTATGGTAGTTGTTAATAAAAACAAGCGACTATAAATAAAAATTATTTCAGAAATTTGTTTATTTTTAAGGTGGGGGTGGGGTGGGGGGGTCAAGTCAAATTTCCATACTAAATCAGCCATCCCATAGGTAAAGTATTGATATATACACGATTTCAAGTATAAGAGAGCAAACTTTGATAATCCTCTCAGAAACAAAAATTTAGCCTGAATTAAAAGAACAACTATTTGTTCCCATAGAATCGATTCCCATACATCTCTCTGGTATTAGACCTCGGAGAAGGAAGTCTAAATGCAGTCAGCATTAAATACTTGAAACATATGAATAT
Source organism: Ctena decussata (assembly GCA_963989385.1). NCBI lineage: Eukaryota > Metazoa > Mollusca > Bivalvia > Lucinida > Lucinidae > Ctena > Ctena decussata. Next base: position 58,209,157 of record OZ022503.1, read on the forward strand.
TGTTTTCATTTTATCTTCTTTCTAGATATTCAGCAAATATATTAAATATAATCCCCCTGCGTGATCGTTTAAACATAATTATGGGCCGAGTTTGTTATGTGCCGACTTTCTTATGTGCCGAGTCAGTGTGGATGGCTATATTGTTTAACACTGTCTTTCATACAAAGTAATGATTATACATGTCATTTATATGTAGTTATTGTCTGAGATGCCTTTTCAAATAAAACAAGAGGGCCATGAGGCCCTGAATCGCTCACCTGTGTATGGTGGCCATGTAGGTCATGTGACCTAGACCGCTTGATAAATTTTCGTTCCATCAGCTCCTAGAGGCTGTGTATGATATTTGGTTTTTGAGGAGACGTCTTAAATTGTCAAAATATAAGAGACATGGGTCAGAGGTCAAAGGATGACCTTGACCTCTTGTACCCGCAAATGTTCCATGTACTAGCTAAGACCACTGTATATACCAATTTTTAGGCCAAAATCTTCTAAACTTGCCATGAACTCTTATGTTCTACCATTTTCCCATACTTGACCTTGCCTTGTAAAAGGTCAAGTCAGCCCAAGGTCATCATTTGAACAATCTTGATAGTACTCAAGTACCTGATGCTATATACCAAGTTTCAAGGCCATCGATCACTTGGTTCTTGAGAAGGAGATTTGTAAAGGTTTTTGCCATATATGGGCATGGCGGCCATGTTGGTCATGTGACCAAGACTGTTTGAGCAAATTTTCTTTCCCTCAGCCCCTAGAGGCTCTGTATGAAATTTGGTTACAATTGGCCCAGTGGCTTTTGGGCAGATGTGTGAAATTGTCAAAATATGAGAGACCAGCGTCTAAGGTCAAAGAATGACCTTGACCTCTTGTACATATAAATTTTCATGTACTCATTTAGATGACTGTATATGCCAATTTTCAGGTTTAAATCTTCAACAGTTTCCAAGAAATCCTATGTTCCAGCATTTTCCCATATAAAAGCTAAAAAAAGCAAATTTTACCATACCGTAAAAAAAGGTCAAGGTCAACCCAAGGTCATAATTTGAACAATCTTGGTAGTACTCGGGTACCTGATGCTACATACAAAGTTTCCAGGCCATTTCCCTATTGGTTCTGGAGAAGAAGATTTTTAAAGGTTTTTACCATAAATGGGCATGGCGGCCATGTTGGTCATGTGACCCGGTCCGTTTGAACAAATTTTCGTTCCGTCAGCCCCTAGAGGCTCCGTATGAAATTTGGTTACAACTGGCCTAATGGCTTTTGAGGAGATGTGTGAAATTGTCAAAATATGAGAGACCAGGGTCAAAGGTCAAACAATGACCCTGACCTTTTGTACGCATTAATTTTCATGTACTCATTCAGATGACTGTATATACCAATTTTCAGGTCTAAATCTTCAACAGTTTCCAAGAAATCTTATGTTCTAGCATTTTCCCATGTAAAAGCTACACAATGCAAATTTGACCTTACCGTAAAAAAGGTCAAGGTCAACCCAAGGTCATAATTTGAACAATCTTGGTAGTACTTGCGTACCCAATGCTACATACCAAGTTTCAAGGCCATCGGCCTATTGGTTCTGGAGAAGAAGATTTTTCTAGGTTTTTACCATATATGGGCGTGGCGGCCATGTTGGTCATGTGACCAGGACCGTTTGAACAACTTTTCGTTCCTAAGTCCCCTAGAGGCTACATATGAAATTTGGTTACAATTGGCCCAGTGGTTTCAGAGAAGAAGTCGTTTGAAATTGTTGACGGACGGACGGACGACGGACGCCGGAGCCTTGCCATCCTATAAGCTCCCCCGGAGCCGCTGGCTCAGGTGAGCTAAAAAGTCCATTGTGAAAGCTTCAAAACGAAACCGTTCTCTGCCCATGGGCCGAGTTTGCTATGGGCCGAGTTGGTAATGGGCCGAGATTGTTATGGGCCGAGTTGTCCCGGAATCATCTGATATTAGGGAACGAACAGGAAACGTGCATTTCTTTTACATATCCATCCGTGGTTGATCTAGTCTCATTTTACGGAGCTAATTATCATTTGGCACTTTAATAACTATTTTGTTGCTTTGTTTTAATTAATGATTACAATATTGATTTAAACATTTCTAAACAGCCACAGAGTATGAATTCTGGAAGGGAATGGAGAGTGGAATGGAGTGGAAAAGATAAGATAATCCACATTCCATGGACTACAAGCAACCAGCGGACACATTGCGTCGGAAATATGTCTTATTGACGTTGATGCGACGTCATCACGTCATTTCGACGTCATGTGCCTGCTTGGAATATGCTGGGAAAATTGACTATCGGCTTAGCCAAGATAATGTGGACAATTTAAGTTTTCCCATGTTATGCGATGATTCTGAGCATCACAGACATCTCATCTTCTTAAAATATGTGTAAATGAATAGTACTTCAAATGAGCTTTCCTGTGATATATGGTATTATATATCTGCATGGTAAAGTTTACAAAATATTTGGTCTGAAAGGCCCAAAAATGACCATTTTTTGCATGTTATGCTGTTGCAAGAAAAAGAAAGCATTTTTTAAATGTATGACCCAAACAGGGACTGGATCAGATATTGTAAAATTGATGTTCTTTTAAAGTAGACCCCATTCTAATTAACATTACTTTTTACAGAATGAAAATCATATAAAAACTGCCGAAGATATGTGGAAAAATGTAAATGTATACACTTGTTATGCATTTCCAGTTTTTCACCTATGGTTATTCTACATTTAGAAAGTTTACTTTTCAATGCTAAATAAATTAAGAAATCATCAGTGGTTTACCAAATAGATGCAATCACACATGAATACCACACACATTTTTATGAAATGCTCTCCACCTTGTTCTACTAGCCTAGCCAAAATCATGTTAATTTTGTATAGTCCGTAGCCCCATATTTCAGCATGTACTATAAAAGTCAAATCATTGGCTATCTACATGATAAGCTGTTTTATAGTTTCAGACAATGACAGAACAGCTACACAAAAAGTGATTAGTGTCTAGTTGCCGGCAACAAAATTCTACAGCCAATAACATGTTGTCCGTAGCCCTGTATAGTCCGTAGCCCCCCTCAAAATTCATACCTTATGATGATGTCATATGCAAACTAGAGCTGTGGTTTTAGTAAGAAAAAATCAGGATTGTGCAGGGCAAGCAGATAGAGCTTTTGTGACATTTAAATGATGAAGTATCTGCTTTATTCCAAGAAAATGAAATGTGGATGAACTAATAACTGTAGGTGTTAGATTATATATTTATGTACAACATACACATAATGCAATAGTATAGCGTTAAATTGCATTTTGAAATGAAGTTTCATACTGTCAGACTGATTTAATACAACTTTTGGGCTGTTTTATAATGCTTTCTTGTTGACTTGTTTCAAGACATAAAAGGTTGACAAAGGGGCTACGGACTATACAAGTTTTTTATGTACGTCTCTATATTCAGATATGTGACTACTCATTCCAGATAAGTTAAGAAATTAGTAGTTAACAATGAAACTTGTCCCTAGAAAAAGAAATTTGGAAGACAAAGACAGATAAACACTTGATATCATGCCCAAAGTCAAAGTAGTACATCACAGGGAGATGGCTCGATAGAGACAGAATTCCTGTCTAAAAGATGCAGTAAACCCGAAACAACCAAGCAACAAAATCACAGTAGTGCAAATAGTACTTGTTCAAGGACCTGGTTTAAAATGTGTCTTCCTATTACACTGTTGTGCAATTTACAGTGATTGAAAAATGGCCAGGTAATTTGAAAATATTTAAACACAGTTTACAGTTGTGTGTGTTTCCAAGGGAAGTAGTACAGTTACATAAAGTAGTTCTGAGAGTAATTAAAGTTTTCCTGGTTGTTTCAAGTTGAAATTTGTTTAACAGTTATCACCATTTTGCCTGTCATGAGATGAGTTGCATTATGTTGTGGCATTGTCCATCTGTCTGTCTGTGTGCCTGTCTGTCTTTTTTAAAAAACAACAACAAAACTTAAGTAAAATGTATGCCTCATTGAGACAATATGCAGAACCTATTTTAACAACATCTGACAAAGTTTAAGGTCTACCAGCGGCTGAAATTCAAATGCTAAAATTTTGTTACCGTTCCATATCTGTAAAACATTCAAGATTTCTGCATGAAAAATTGTACAAATATATAGCACCATCAGATGATGTGCATATTAAAAGAACCATTACCATACTTTCAGTTTTGATGGAATTGTTCCCCTTTGTATTTTTGGTATATAATTTTATATTTAGCATCATGTCCACTCCATATTTTATGAAGTGTTTTTAAAAGATTTCTTCATGATAGTTTGTACAAATATAAAGCTTTAGCAGACAATGCACAGAGAAAAAGAACTAGCCCTACTTTCAGTTTTGACAGAATTATGACCCTTTGTATATTTCTTGTAGTGATTTCATGTCTGCTCCCTAGTAACATTAACACTGTATAAGATTTTGATTTGAAACTTTGTACAAATATAAAACATCAGTAGCAGGACAAATTATACTGTGGTGTTCATCTGTCTGTCTTCTGTCCATTAACTTTTCCCACTCAATATCTCCAAAACCCTGAAAAAGATTTGCTTAAACTTGGACCAAATGTTCATCTTACTAAGATGCTGTGCAGATTTGTTTAAACCTGGACCAAATGTTCGTCTTATTTAGATGATGTGCAGAACATCACATTTTAACAATGTCTGAAAAAGGTCAAGGTCTTACACAGAGGTCAAAGTTCTAAAGGATATATATTATGTCTGCCCCAAATCTTTACATCTGTTTAGGATTTCGCCATGAAAGTTTGTAAAAGTATAAAGTGCTAGTAGACAATATGCAGAGTAAAAGAACCATTTAGCTTAATTCTGATTTTGACAGAATTATATTTTATATTTCTTATAATGACTTTGTGTCTGCTCCCTAACTTTAAAACTGTATCAGACTTTTCTTTGAGTTTTGTACAAACATTAGGCACTATCAGACAATGCGAAGAGACTGCTTGTTGTTTTGACAGAATAATGAAAGTTTTGTATAACTTTTACACTGATTTCATATCTGCCTCACAACTGAAGATTTCAGTTACTGGCAAAGTTCTGATCAATTGTTTCCTTTCTTGTATAAACCCCAGTGGGCAATTATAATTGCCCCAGTCAGCGGAGCTAAATTGTTAACTTGGTGTTATAGTCTCTAGACCATCTTCATGGCTTCTTTTTTATGGTATACTGCAAACAGATTTAAATACAAATTATACTTCAGCATATTTCTATAGACTTGGCTAAACATATACTGTTTGAATATGCTTGAGGTAAGGACTACCATGGACTGATGGTACAAATTGCTTATAGTTTGTATAGTCCGTAGCCCCTGGACAATGTCAATAAGAAGTTGATAATATGTTGTTTACTCCTATTATACAACCATAACAACTATTTAATTTTTTTTCTGAAATATTTGCAATTAAATTGTAAAACATTTAAGTTAAAAGTAAGGTCTGAAAGCCCTTTTGAAGAAGCTATGTCAGAAAGTGACTAACAATTTGCTATGCTCTTATTAGTTTTAAAATAAAAGTATTCTGTTTATTCTAATGCAAATGTCATTGTAAAGTAACACTAAATGGTAAATTTAGACTGTATTTTTAGAGTTTACTGTGAAAATATTTCTTCCAAGTGCAGTTTTAGACGTTCACTATTTTTGTATAGTCCGTAGCCCTGCTGTGACCAAAATTTGCAACTCAAGCCATAAAGACATAAAAGTAGTAATTACAACAATACTTTCTATGTCAACCATAGACAGCGCTATATTTCATGTGAGAGAACTTTTAAACACATTCAGCTAATGTCTAAACAATACTGCTAAATGCAAACTTTACTTCTTTTCTGCTTTCAGTGGTACTTGCAATCTAACATAATAAAAATATTTTTTTCCTAAAAGCAGTTAATTCTTTGGCTCAAAATTTTGATGTTGACAGATTGTCATTACTTAATGAGCAGTAAAGATTGTCTGAAAACAATGTTTTCTATCTTAAAACAACATGTTATGCTTGGATATGTATAGTCCGTAGCCCCACAACGGTACTAGAATATATCGGCCTCTAATATTTTTATCGGGCCTACACCATAAAAATCGCTTTGGAATATTACACACAAATGTCACAGCTTACAAATTTTTATGGAAGTTTAAAGATTAAAACGATTCTAAAAATTGACCTTTGTGCAACACAAGTGTCCACTTTATCTTGGCTAAGCCGTCTGTGAAACAGAAAGGGGCGCATCTCCTGTTAATATTACGACACGGGATAAATTCTTTCACCTGAATTGATCCTACCCCCGGACGTATGTCTTATTATCATGATCATGATTTTACAGCTCAATTTCAATTACATATTATTGTGAGTACAGGGTAGAAAACTGTATTCTCTGAACCCTGATTTTGTATCATTCTGAATAGCACGTAATACTCATATGAGGGTGTATGCCGTATGAAGAGATAGATAAAATAGCAATGACTGACAGACTGAAACAGCTTTCATAGCCTAGGCTTACTGACAGAACCATTAAGAGAAAGTCAAATGAAGGAATATAGTAATGACCTGGTTCAAAATCTATTTTTAATCAAATGAAAATTAATGGGCGAAGAAATAGTGATTTCTTTGAAATCCCTAAGAAGAAAGCGACCTTTTTTTTCAAATTAAATAGGTGCCATGCAAAACTTGCCAAGCATGAGACTTGAGATTTCCTTGTCTTCATCTAAACCAAATCATAGATTCTGGGGGCACTTCTGTCCTAGTAAATGCAGTCATTATGGAACTTTAAGTCGGGGAAAATTCCGAATATGTACTCGAAACTTCAGGAATGCAAGGGGGGTGGTCGGGTGGTGCGATGGTGTTGCATGTAACTTCCAGTGCCGGGGGTCCTGCTGATTTGGATAATAGTAGGACAAGGGCTTACTGTGCTTGCAGTAGGTGCGGGTGGGGGGTGTTTGGACATTTTCCTCTCATCTATCATTTCTCTCTTCTTTCTCCCTCTCTCTGGGATACGGCCCGATATAAACTGAAATACTGTCTCAAAGAGCCGTTAAACCCAAAATAATCAATCAGTCAGGAATGCAAAGTTTTGAAAGTAAAACTGAGGTCAGGGCTGTGGAAATACTACGCCCGACTTGTCCCATTTCACTCTGGACGTGTGAGAAATTTCAGTTTACTTGCCCTGGGACAAGTATTCAAAGTGTCATCAGTGGAAGTATCTCAGGATAATTCTGAGATATTTTCAATAAAAACATATGTTGTGGGTTCCTGTTAGAATTGCCTCATTAAAGCAATTCTAATAGGTGCCCACAACATATGTTTTACTTCAAAACTTTGTGACAGTTAGCCAAAAACTGTCATCAAGTTCAACTCTCCCTCTATGTGTTATCTATTGTTCTTTCAGTGTTCCCATTCACGTAGAATTGTGCGTGATTCACGCAAAGATTTAAAAAATCGCGCATAAATTTTTTACCGAACACGTGCATTCACGCACGTTTTTTTAGGAAAAATAAAAATAAAATCTCATCGGATTTCATTGCTGGGTTTGCTATTTTGATTAGCTTTTTATTTGTTTACTTGTTTTTATTGCTCGTTTTTACTTTTTCCCCGGAAAAAGCGTTTGATGTGCGTTCTAAAAATAGTACCGCAGTTTATTTATGCGTTGCTAAGTGCCTGGTATCCGGTTCACACTGAAGATTGTTACAATAACGGAAGCCAGTAAACTGGTAATATCCAGCACCTCGCTAATAGTAGTGTATTGTATTTCGTAATGAGTAAATTCTTACGGAAATTTCCGTGATATTTGTGTCGGTAATTAGCCCTTTTCACTACGACCTTGATAAAGTGACTTAGCGTCTGCTACATACGGTTATGGCACAGCTGAAATTAACTGCCTTTTATACTTGAATTAATGTATATGCATACACTAAGTCACTTTTACAATTTCCTTTTAACTAGAAAATGTGTTTATGAAACACTATGCCCCCAACCATATGCTTGCCTCTAAAGAAGGTTCATCCAATAATGCTTGTACCTTTGTACCATAGGCTTCAATGCACTAAGTTGAAAAAGGGGCTTAACTCAGTCAAAAATTCACAATTTTTTTTCGACACTTAATGAGGTCATCTACACCTTGGGCAATATCTTCCTGCAAAAAATCATGATCCTAGCATCAGGGGTTCTCCAGATATTTTGTTCACAAGGTTCCATAGGCTAACAATGCACTAAGTTGAAAAAGGGGCATAACTCGATCAAAAAATTCACGATTTTTTTTTAAAAGTTAATCAGGTCATCTACACTTTAGGAGGTATCTTTCTGCAAAATATCATGCTCCTAGCATCAGGGGTTCTTGAGATATTATGTTCACAAGGTTCCATAGGTTTACAATGCACTAAGTCAAAAATGGGGCATAATTCGGTCAAAAATTCACGATTTTTTTTCAAAAGTTAATCAGGTCATCTACACCTTGGGCAATGTCTTCCTGCAAAATTACATGATCCTAGCATCAGGGGTTCTTGAGATATTTTGTTCACAAGGTTCCAGAGACTAAGTTGAAAAAGGGGCATAACTCTGTAAATACATGACCGGCAAAAAAAAGAAAAAATACAGGTCTGCTTATTTTTCATGTACATGCCGCATATAAAATTTCAAGATCCTAGCATAAGCGGTTCTTGAGTTTCCCACCTGCCAAAAATTGTTACGGACGGACAGACGGACGGACGGACAGACGGACTCACGGACGGACGGACAGGCCCAAACCAATATGCCCCCTCAACTTCTCCGAAGTTGGGGGCATAAAAACAGCTAATTTACAGCTATTCCAGCATGTTGTCTTTGTTTTATTTTGCTTCCCTACGTTGTACCCTCAAATTTCAGCTTCATACCCGCAGATTTCATTAATTGGGGGTATGAAAACCCGCAATTTAGAAATTGAGTGGGAACACTGTCTTTTCTTATTTCATATGTACCTTTTTTCTGGGAGAGTAAATAATTGTTTGGACAAGTTAATTTTGTCGATTTACTTGTCCATGTACAAGTAGAAAATTCTGATATTTCCACAGCCCTGCTGAGGTGAAATAGTCGTTGCCTTATAATCAAAGAACCATTATGAGAAGCTACAGTACACGCAACGTGAAGACTTGATCTGACACGCTCTCGCCAGAAATTTTAATCTTTTCCACGAAAGTTTAGTGGGGTTTCTGCGTGTGAAATGCGTGGGAGATGCGAGACACTCGTGAGATGCATAACGTTAAACTCGCGAGAAAACAATTTATTTTCACGCGAGACACGCAACTTTCGACAGAAAGGATTAACTCCATGTATGCTCAGGTGAGTCATCGGCGTCAAACTTAATCACGCGTGACGCGTGTTTTCAAGTGGAAAGGATTAACGATTCCTGTCAATTTCACAGGTCATTATATGTTGTACAGGTAATTCATTTATATTTTTACTTTGGGCCTAAAAAAAAGTTGTGATTCCGGTTTCCAACCGACTGGTCTTTTTTGGCGCCGACTAAAAAAATTTTAGCGGCAGAAATTACGATCGGCAATTTCCGCCATTTCGGAAATAGCCGAAAGTGCCGAACAACCGCTCACGCTATGAGGCGTAAAGCATACCAGTTTGTCGCATAGTATTTAATACTGCGCAGGCTGATCCTAATATTTGCTATCAGCGTATGGAATAAGATTCCTTTCACCATTTTGTGCTCTGAGCGGCGTCCTTTGATATCAAGGCACGAGACTGACCTATAAACGTGCTGTGTTTACGTATTTCAACAAATGCTACCGTCTTCACATTTTATTACGGCGAAGGCCCTGAATGCGTTCAGTCACCTCTAAATATGAATATAGATATTATGTTTATTAGTCCGAATACTTTGAGAATTTTTCCGCGCAGCAGAGTCAGTTTCGTTTTTCATATAGCTAATGTGATTTTGCCATGCGGAGATCGGAATAAAAAACAAACTTCTCACCTCTTATTTTTCATTCATTTTGATGCATTTTTAAAATCCAAACACTTTGACTATTGATCCAAGACGCAAAATCATATTTTCTATATTTCTTGAATGAACTGATTAAGAGGATGCAGCTGTGACCTATTTTTTTTTTTTAGCTGTTGAACCAACAGGTTTACAAATTTGCATATTTCAGAGAGTGGTTAAGTGGACGTCAATCACCTCTGAGACAGCCCATTTGCTAATCAAGTCATTGTTGTCGCGTGCGCTTTTAATGGAAACTTGAGAGCTCTTACATCAGAAAGTTTATATTGGTTAATAAGTAAATCTTTCGGCACGTGCCACTAGCGGTATATCTTTGAGTTCAAAAGCTGATCGAAACGCTTTGATCTTTGTGACTGTTTTGACATGGATTGTGCTATTATCGGTGGCGGCTGAGCGAAAATGTTTGTCTGTGTCAACATTCTAGAATTTGAAAGAATTCCGTTTGCTACTAACTAACCTATTAACAATATTCTTTCAAACATAAGCCTCTCTAATTAACTCGCTGCGTAACTGCAACAAAATTATGCTGATCATGATTGTTTAGCAACACATCCTTAATTCGTAACAGTCAAACAATACTTGCGTTGAGGATGCGATCAATTAGGTTATTCACGCACGCTTACAATGTATTAATTGAACCGTTATCAGTGTCGAAAAAAAATGCATTGCGAATCATATGCCTTGTCTGTAAAGGTATATGTATAGAAACTTGCATTTACCTTACATGTACATTGTTCCTACCTGGACAAAATTCCACGCGTGATGCGAGAAAGTTTCTCGCATACATCACTCTATGAATTTCACGCGAGATGCGAGGAATTTTCTTGCGTGGAACGTGGCGATTTTCAAACACGCGAGTAAGTTTAGTGCGAAATGTGTGAGAGTTGCGAGAGAATCTCGTGGATTTTAATCCCTTCCTCGCGATTTTAAGTGTCACGCGAGAGCGTGTCAGATCAAGTCTTCACGTTGCGTGTACTGTAAATACAAAACTTGGAAACAATTTCTAAAACTCAGCTTTGCTAAAATTTTCTGGTTTACAGTACTTTCGTGAGAGCTGTGTCACACATAAAGTGTGCTTATGGTGAATGGGTACTTTATCAGGGCAAACAACTCATGCCAATTTCATGTTTGCCTCCCTTCACAGTGGAGATCAACTGAAGAACTTGCCCCTTGAGGAGATTTTTTTCTTTTAACAGTAGAGTCCCTTTTGGAAAGGCTACATTATCCAGGAAAACAAAACACAAATTGTTCCCCTTTGTAAAATGATGAAAACAACAACCCAAAACATAAAGGTATACAAATGACCGAGATCAATATCTTTCAAAAACATACTTAGGTATTTTACTATCATATAAAGTTTTGCAAGGGCCTAACTAGGCAGTCTTCATCAGAAAATTCACACATTATCATTCTGTTAATCTTAATGCCCACTCACTAAAAAAAAAAAAAAAAAAAAAAGTTTTAGAGTCAAAGAACAAACAAATAACGCAATGTTTTGCAAAAACGTCATTTGACTCACACACTAATTCCTAACTTGACATTTTCTTAGATTATTTTGAGTACAATTTATTGGACAGCTTCAGGCTCAATCTTACAAAGAAAAAAGGGGTTTGAAAATTCTGTTATACATCACAACACTTTGAAATTCAATGTAAATGTCGTCCTTAACTTAAAAGTAAATGTAGGGTGCCTGTCTTAAACTCGGTGCTATTCATCCAAGCTTAAACAAGTTTTTTTTAGCTCTATAAATAAAACTGGTAGAAATAGTTTAACTTAAGTTTTTGAAACTAACTTTGACCATGCAGAACTTTTGTCCATATGTATGGCCTTATTTTATGCTGTGTTGTTCCAAATTACAATACTAATCACAATCCAGCGTTACGTGTCATTTTAATGATTTAAGAATAAATATTATCGCTACTTTAATTCATTGATACCTCGATACCGTATTGTAAACAAAGTTACTAACAAGAATTCTGCAGAATGCTATGTCGCACCTGCCTTGCTCTTCCACAGCAGAGATCATGGTTAAAGGTAGGTTCCTGTACTAGCGATAACACGGGGGGGGGGGGGGGGGGGGGGGGGTCACTTGGTCTTTAAAGGGGTCACTTGGTCTTTAAAGGGGTACAGATGTGCCGCTGGAACTCTGAAAACTCACCCTATTCATGTATAATCCAAATACCAAAATATACACCCATTCAAATATTTTGTATCAAATTTGGGCCCTATTCATATATAGTGCAGAAAAAAGAGCTTAGTTAAGCTCATGAATTTGCCATTAAGCCTTGATGCCTCTGATGTCCTTCATTGTAGAATATACTAAACAATACAGTTAAATTGTAAAGTCACTTCGGACTAAGTGTGAGAAAATAATACTGGAAACTGGATGATTCTGAAAGGGTATTTTCATTATTACTTGGTGGGATGGGGAGGGGGGACGTGGCATGGGATTTGTAATCATCTATGCACAAATTCTTATTGTTTTTTTTTTCATAACATAGTCACTGTATTTAGCTGTAAAATGAATTGCAAATAAAGCAGCGAGTGACACAGAATAAAAACATGTAACAGGAATCAAAATGATTGTTTTTATTTTCTGAACTCTTGATTTTGCAGTGGACCAGTCCTGCTGTCAAAACATCATGTGTAAACATTCTTGGCAATTTGTTTATAATAACAGATCATTAGGTCAGAATTCTGTGAGTTATTGAGCCATTAAGATAATTCAGAACTCATGCATGCTGAGACAGTGTGCTGAGAGTATTTCAGCTGGTGCACCTGTTGATTTGGTAATTGATATTCAGTGTTCCTTTTCAGGCCATTCTGGGGCCGAAATTCGGCCCCATTCCCAAGGGCAAAACACCTCCTTTTTTCCCAATTGGCTGGAAAAAATTCCCAATAAAAAGCTGCAGAAAAAAGTCCGTTTTTATGACAGCCACGAAAATTTATGACCTTGCATTTTTTACCATTCCTGGTGTGGAAAGAATTCCCAAATCATGTTAGATTTGTGTAAACATTTTAAGACTTCAGGTCAGTAAATCACACATTATTTTGGTCTGGCTTCTCTCTTTTGCACAGAATTCAGACCTTTTTTTACACTTGTCCAGTGGGTAACAAGAAGCAACAACAAAAAATACTGGTAATGTATGTATAGTGCATTTGCAGTCATTTCGCTACATACATTAATTTGTGCTGAATAAAATAGCATTTCTAGATTTTATCTTGTGCATAACTAATTCTTAATTTTGTATAAAAATATATTTAATGACAGGATGTCTTCTCTTTAGAAAAAAAATGCACTTATTTTGGTCAGCTTTTGCCTGTTATCTTACTTGGGAGTAAATCAATAGTAGTATACATATATAGGTGTGTATTAATTTATTTACTGGATATGATTTTTTCCCAATTTTGTGTTTTCACGCGTAAATTTTCCCAATGCTGAGGACCCTGCCACCATTCCCAAAAAGGTGAAAAGGAACACTGATATTTGTTTCTCTCTGGTTATAAAATCAGATATGCTAACTATTTATGTATAGAGCCTGGAGAAATAAGACCTATTCCTGTATATTGGCTAATCAAACCATACCTATTGATGTATCTGGGAGATCAAAAAGGAGGGCTATTCCAGCGGCACATATGTACCCTGCTTTATAATGGAAGTGACCCCCCCCCCCCACAAAATAATTTTTCGTCTTTTTCTGAGCAGTATTGAATTCTCTTATTTTTCTGAATTTGTTCTACTGAGAAACTCGTCAGATGTTGAAGAAAATAGTCGTTTTCCCTTTTGGTTTATTTTCTTTCGTTGGAATTCCAGTTCTAAAAATAACAATGTTTATTATGTCTATAAGTGCACGATTTCTGATGTCATTCTCCAAAGGTCAATTTTCCTATTGTCGTGAGCTCTCCTAGAGGTCCTGGCATGCTGGATAGGTTAAAACTATCCCAAAATGCAATGCAGCAAGACCTCAGCTGCGTTATCTATTTTTGGCGCGAACTAAAATTAGCTCACTGGTGTGCGAAGCAGAATTAGGACGGTTACTAGAAATACCGGAATACACTTAATTACCGGAATATACCAAAATACACCGGAATATACAGGAATCTACCGGAATATACCAAAATACACATTTTTATATACCGAAATACACTATAATATTACCAGAATAAATGTAATATTATCCTAAATATGTCTTTTAGTAACAGCTGCGTGTAAAAAACGGCAAGTGAATGACCCATACAAAGACCCTAACCAGCTTGCAATCTGCACAGTGATACCTATCCAAGGCCCATACCCTGGTCCATTTATTCTCACTACAGATGCAAAAATAGCAATATCTGAGCTGGAAATAGTTCTTATTTATCTATTCTACCAATATTTAAGTTAATTTTGATAATAAAAATGTTTATTTTGGTGTATTCCGGTATATTCCGGTAATAAGGTGTATTCCGGTAACTCTAGTAACCCGAATTAGGATATCCCTTGCAAAACAACTTTTCTAATATTTTCTTGATTTACACTTTTTAGTGAAACTTATTCATTCCCTTTTATAAGTGCTTTCCAACAACTTGGATGAAAGTTCACCAAAATTATGATGCATTCAAAACTACAGGAACCTACCTTTAAGGACTAGCTGTCGGCCATTTCTAAGCTTGTGTGTACAAAGTGGTTAGGCTATGGCGATATCAGATATGCACTAACTACTGACGATATAAATGACGAATGATGTCAGGACCAATGTAAAGGCTTGAATATTCACGTTAATTACAATGAATTTGGAAAATATGTTTTTATTACATTTTTATGTTACCTTTTAGTAAGTCCAAACCGCGTACCAAAAAACTCAAATTTAAACTATCTATTGAAAAAAGTAGTAAGTCCCAGACAAAGCTATATATTCCTATTAGTGCAACCGAGAATGGATATTTTAATAAATGTTTTCTTTAAAGAACAATTCGCAGTCAAAGAGACATACCCATTTTTTTTTCTTCAAGAAATCATAACTATCTAACGAAACATGAGTTTACACAAAAGTAGTACCTACTACACATATGTTTTTCAGTATGGTGGCGCAAAATGACCAGATTATACATGAATAAATTTGCTATTATTTAACTGATCACCTGAGTTTCAAATAAATTGTTGTCTGCTTCTTGCATGTACTTGAATTAATACTGAATATGTTTACAGAATAGACATTCAATCATGGACCGTGGCAACTGGTTCACGTATTTGCTTTCGGCAAATTCACTCAAAATGATAATACAGGAGTTGAGTGTCTTAGTGTGGCAATGCTAAGTATAATTGAAGTTCATGAAATCTGACCTGGATCTACATTGTCTGCTTGCACAATTCTGTATCAGTATTCTCAATAACTATAGATATAATACTGTAACTTTCCATTAGAATCACGACCCCTCACTCTACTATCAAAGGGACATAACCGTGGCACATCACATAAAAAAAGTAAATTACTCACTCAGGTTGTCATTCATATAAATACATAAATGGCAGAATTAGAAGCAAAATATATTGGCTGCGAATGACCTGAAGAAAATCAGAAGCATTATGGTACGTTTTTCGTTGCCGTCAGGCAACGTCTAACCTCAGTATTGACCCACATTTTACGCCATTCCATTGGCCAGAATAATATCCAGATCGGCCCGTCGCCAATCGTATTGGACTCGACACACTGCTTTTTCCGAAGGTTAAAAGAAAATAAAAGACGGAGGACTGACTATTTGGTCTTTTAAAAACCGCCAATTCGGGTATCGCTCATTTGTGGGTAAAGTTATCAAAACATAACTTGTTTGCTTTTGTTGGGGCTTACGGCCCAGTTTACAATGGGAAAATGTCGAGCAGGTAAGTAACCTAACCGCACTGTTTCTGTGCAAGACTCTCGGAGGCAGTCTACCAGTACTGAGTGCACATTCCACTCGCTCGTAACTGACTGCTATTCTTCTTGAATCAACGGAAGAGAGGGAAATGGCTGCACGCAAGAACGTACTGGACGCGAGGGTCTAACTCAGGGTCGCTAGCATTGGCAGCGGACACGCTCCTGGCCGAGGTACCGTGCCCGGCACTTTATCACTTCTAGCAACGTTTCTCTTTTTTAAAAGATATTTCTTGTTTATAGTCAGTCTACAAGAGGGCAGCCTAGGTTTTCATAAATTTTGTGTTTCCTATTTTTTTTCTATTTTTTGGCAGTTGTGATAACTGTCAAAATCTCGCGTAAAACGTGTTTAATTTCATCAGGTGACTAAACAGCCTGAATGAGCACTAATTGGAATACTCATGAAATCGACAACCATAATTAAATTGTGTACGCAAGTGACCGGAGTGTGATGGAATATTCTTAATTATTATATAGGAGGTAAGGTAAAATTCACTGGACAACCAACTACTGCTACACCCAAACACTCAAAAAGAGACAGGCGTGATCCATGCCAGCTACATCTGCCCCCTGAACAGTCCTTCACACCCTCCATGCCAGTCCGATGTTCGGACAGGCACGGAGAATTTAAAGGGCCCATCTCAAAACAGGCAGGCGACTGGCCAGGGTCAAATCCATTCACACGCGAGCCAGTGGAGTGACACCAGTAGGTAAAAGCAACGATAACAACTTCCCATCGCGCACGCAGCCCTGAATCAACATCAATTCTAATGCACGTACATATGTTATGCGACATCTGATAGGATAACTTCAAAAATTTGCGACAGTATATCCTGCGAAATATACGTTACTGTCGGAAACCCGTCATTACATAACGTCGCTTCTCATTGGTTGACGTATGGTTTTACATCGCTGAAAGCGTTTGATGTGAGTGCAAAATAGCACATTTTTAAAGGTGAAAATGCGTAAAAGTGCATTAGAATGGGGATAACTATTGAAAATATTTATTTGGGGAGGTAAATCGTCGGTTTTATGGCCGCAAATTGCGTTTTAATACGGCTCCGCTGGCGCGTCGCCGTCAAATGAAATTTCCGACCATAAAACCGACGATTTATACCTCCCCAAACGACAATTTTGAGTACAGTTATCCCCTAAATCAACGCCGATTCAACGTCATGACGTGGATCAACGTTGATTCAACGTCTATTACAACTAGTCACTACATATCACAGCCTTCTATTCGGATGGGAAATAAAATAAGTTTTTAGCCAGCCTATCAATTTTCACTTAATATGTTATGTTTTCCTCCAGCTCTGTGGAATTTTTGGAGATTGCATTTCATGATAGATGTATGACTGCGATTTTACGTCCTTTTCAGCAGTATTTTAGTCAAGTCAGGACTATTGGAGGGTGATAAAGAAAGGCTGTGTTCAGTGGAACGCTGTTTACATTTGGGAAGATTTCAGCCTCGGGCGGAGCTCTGACCCGGTGCCGTTAGATCAGTAGGCCATCGCTGAACATACAGCTACCGGGGCTCCGACTGAATCTAAATCGCACTTGTTGACCACCTGTTATAAATTTTCTTTCTTTTCTTTTTTTAAAAAAATAGAGAAAAAAAAAATCCCCCATAAATTGTACAAAAAACAAACATATTTTTTTCAGAGGAAATGAAATCAAGAACTTTCCTGATTCTTATTACTGACATTCTATGCAAATATTAAAAAATAAAGGGATATCGAAATATAGACTACCACATGGATGATTTTATCCACCATATACAATTGTTTCTCATGCACGAGCGAGTGTGGCTCAGTTGTAAACAACAGCTTAAAAAGAACGTGTATTGACAACACCAACGGAAACAGGCGCACTTTACCTGCTAAAAATACGATCGTGCTCGTTCTGTACATATATAGATAGTCTTTTAGTCAAACATGTTAAATAAACTGTGATATAGCCCGATCCTTCCGTTAAAGGCTTTCCGATGGCTTATTTTCGATTTGCTTCGAAAGCGGAGATCATCGACATGCCTGAGCACCGCTAGCAGCACGCAAAAAGGATAATCACACCATCAAAAGAAGTAGTTCGGTGAAATTAATGAAAAATAATACTGGTGCATATATTAATATTTATAACATCTTAAACCTTCTTCGTTTTATCTACTTAGATCAAATATGGAAGTTTCGTGGGAAACTTCTGGAAAAATGCACGATCTTTCTGCACCAAGAAAGAGGCAGCGGATAAATACATTGGTGATAATGCTCGTGCCTGCTCGTGTTTTGGGAATTTCGACAAGACGAAGTTTACACAGTCGCCGACACCGGTTTTTATTTTACACAGTGTGCGAAATCGAAGGGACAATAAATACATCGAATAAAGTAAGACGTAAGACAGGGTTTTTTTTAAGCGCGGGTCCGTTGGCCCGGGCCCGTTAATTTTGGCCTCGGGCCAGTTAAATCCCACTGTAGCAGGTCCGTCAGGCCAGTTGAATTTCGGGGAGTCATTTCGGGACATTCAGTTTGTTTCAAACTTGAAGCGAAAACCATCTGAAAACCAGTCTACTTTCGTTTTGCTACGGATGATTTCATTGGACGATCAGAAATGTTTAATCCAATGAAATTTCTCCTCGCATTGCAAATAGACAATATGGCCGACCGATGAAGTTTGGGGATGAATCGCAGAAGTCACATGTAAAAAAATGGACCCCAAAGGACTTCTGCGCTTATTTCAACCCCCGCCACCTAAAAAACAAAAACAGCTGCTTAAGTCCGATGAAGAAAAAAAGCCACACGAGACAAATACGAACAGTCTGGCCGCCATCGGTACTTTCAGCGTGGGTGGCTGACTGAATTCAAGTGCCTGAAGTGGCTCGAGTTTGATGATGCCCTAGGAATGAAATGTTCAATTTGTAAAACTAGGGACACAGTTGGCTCTTATGTTACTGGATGCACCAATTACAAGAAAACTTCACTGCTATATCATGAGGTATCAGACTTGGGTTAATTATCTTAAACATTCGGATACTAAACAACTACAGATAAGATTGGATATTTGGTGATAAAGGATCATACATTTTAATGGTGCTTTATTTTATTGAATATAATTAGTCCTGTATAATCCGCATTGGAAAAATAGTCGGGCCAGTTGAAAATTTGGATGGCCAGTAGATTTTCCGGTTAGGTGGCCCTACAGGCCAATGGCATTTTGGTCCCTAGGAAAACCCCTGGTAAGATATATAAATGTTCTATATCCTGGGGCCTGCATCTGGCGCAATCAAGATTTCAAACACCGTCATCTAAACGTTTATTTTCATTGTTTACATTTTAAGGACAACACCAATATGGCCGCGCTGTGTTTTGAGCAGTCAACGTTGAATGTTATTTGATATTTCATTACTAGAGAAGTAATTAAAAAATGTAGGGCTCGTTGGCACTAATACAGACAATGGACAAAATAGTAAAGACAAATTTGTCTACGGCAACGAGTCTTAAATAATCAAACGACTGCACGCCGTTTTCCAAACTGGATCTTTTCAAAGCTAGCACTTGGTATGGTGTTACAGCCTCATGTTTTGCCAAAAGAGAACATTCAGTGTCAAGGTTATTTTGGCATATATGTTATTTAAAATAACGATGTGAAGGGCAGCATCTCACTCCCTTACCCCACCCACTCGAATATCTCGTGAGTGTCTGATGGCTAGGCCTTAGGATTAGTCCTGAACACATGACGTTACCAGTTCCGCTTCGCTTCACTCTAACGTCATGACACGCAAGCTGTTAGAAACTTGCAATTTTCTTATTTCGACACATCATACGCATAAACTCCACTTTTTAGTTCAATTGTAAATGAAGTTAATAAAAACCGATGTCAATATTTCATATTTTTTCCAAAAACTACTTAGATTTGTAACAATACATCTCCGTAGTCAGCACCGCTACCTTTCACCCGTCCGCCATGATTGTTTTGATTTCGGAAATTTCCGATCAGTACCGGTAATTTCCGAGGCGTACACTATTCTCCGGGATCCTCGTTTGAATTATCCGGGATGCATGTGGGGTGGTGTTGCGTCGGCATCAATATCTCAACAATGACTTATTAGATTTTCATAATTTTGGTATCAGTTAAAAGATTAAAAATAATTCTAAAAGATAAAATTAAGAAAACAAGAAAATAAGGGATTTTGATATGCTTTTTTTACTTTCAAATTTTCCGGGATCCTCTCGCAACGCATCCGGGATCTATGGGGTAGTGTTGCGTCGGCATTAATATCTCAACAATACCTTATCAGATTTTTATAAATTTGGTATCAGTTGGAAGATTAAACATAATTCTAAAAGATAATTTAAAGAAAACAAGAAAATAAGGGATTTTGATATGTTCGTTTTACTTTCAAATTTTCCGGGATCCTCTCGCATCGCATCCGGGATCTAGGGGTAGTGCTGCGTCGGCATTACTATCTCAACAACAACTTATCAGATTTTCATTATTTTGGTATCAGTTAAAAGATTAAATATTATTCTAAAAGATTACGGGAGGAGCATAGTGGATCCCGGCTAAGGGTCAGTAGTACAGGACTAGCCTTAGGATTAGGTTTGATGATTTCATGTATAAGAATTTGAGCGAACTGGCCTTGCCATCCTCGTCGCCATTGTTGTGTTTTTACCCCTTATAAAACTATACAATTCCCTTGTAGATTAGAAGCAAGGCAAGAGGGATGGAAATTGATACCGCTTTCTGTCACCGCTTTGGATTTGAACAAGGCGCTCAGCTATAATTCACCTAACTGCGCATGTCTGGCGGAAGTAGATAAATATCGCCCCTTGATTTGCTTCTAGTGCTACTAATCCCCGGTACTTATCGGGCCAAGACGATGCGTCACTAGAAAGCTAAGAAGGATGCAATTCTGGACATAAAATTCAGTCAACAGAGTACGAAATAATCATTAAAAATATAAAGTAGTTAAACAATCTAAGAGACCAGCTTAAGAAAACATTTTATGCCATATCTGATGATTGTACGTGGGTTAGTTTGTGACAAATGTACTTTAATGCTAGAGTACATTCAGATGTGGATGCCAGGTTGACCTACAAATTTCCGAAGCCAGCAGAGCACATGAAGTATACACTGCTAAAAATATTTAAAGGAACAGCAGGCATTTTTCCATAGATGTTACTACAACATATGCCCAGTTTAACGGCCCATAAATTTGACCCGTCCGTGGGCAAGAATTTCCATCTTTTTTGAGCACTTTTAAGAAGAATCAAAGTCTAATACAACCAGAATTTCAACACAACAGATGCCCTGCTCATTTCCATGGTACAAGTTTTGCAGTTTTCTTATTTTCTGAAATTAAGTCATTTTGCTGAAGTCTATAAAATCTCATAAGCTTCAGGTCAAAGGGATCTTCTCAATAAGGGTCATCTTGAAAGACATTCACTTTCTTAGACAAAATGGTTCTTTTGGTTTTTGTTGAAATTTTCACGCTTTTCATCAGTTCTGAAAAATTGCAAATTTTTAGCTAAATTCCAGTTTTACTTAAATCTGTCCAAGGACAAGGGCAGGGCAAATATTGGATCAAAAACTGTGCAGTCAGTAACCTTGCCCCTCTTTAGAAAAATGGCAAAATAAATGGAAAATCCGTGTATATAACCTCAAAGTGGGGATGCGTTGCACTGTTGTCCATGGAAAAATATTAGGAGTTCCTTCAAATATTTTGAGCAGTGTACATCAAGCATAGAGGTTTGATGCTTCTACCATTGTGTTTACAGAAAAATTGACTTAACTGCTAGGGTCAATGCCTTGTTGGATGTAAAATTTTACAAAGTCAGCATTCCTTGAAATAAAGGTAAGGGGCAGAAGGAAGTGCAACAACCCTTGAGACCTTTTTATGAAGAAACTTTTTGCCAGGTTTGATAATTCTAGGTATCATACTTTGAGAGAAATGGACTTAAATGCTAGGATTGATGCATTTTTTTGACGTGAAATTTACGGTAGCTGTAATTTGTTGACGTGAAATTTACGAAGTCAGCAAAGGGTTGAATATAGGTCAAGGGTAGGAAAAAGTGCAATGCACCTTGAGAACATTCTAAGAAGAAACGTTATACCAGGTTTGATGATTCTAGGTATCATAGTTTGAGAGAAATGGACTAATACACTATGGTCGAGGTAATTTTGGACATTAAATTTTACGAAGTCAGCAGAGCCTGAAATGTAGGTCAAGGGTAAAAAAAGTGCAACGTACATGTACCTTGAGAACATTCTAAGAAGAAACTTTCTACCAGATTTCATGATTGTAGGTATCATAGTTTGACAGAAATGGACTTAACCACTAGGGTCGAGGTAATTGTGGACGGACGGATGGACTGACGGACGGAATGACTGACGGACGGACGGACGGAAAAGTGAACTCCTATATCGCACCTTGCTAAAGCAGGTGCGACAAAAATGGATAATCAAGTCTTAAAATATTGTTTTCCGCAGCGCTTCCTCCTTTGCTCTATATACTAGAGCACCTTTTTATTTGTTATTTTCATGGTATGTTAATATAGATTGAAACTCTTCTGCAAGTAAAAATTTAAAGGCCCCATCGCTCTATCAACATGAAAAATTTTATCATGAGGTATCGCTGCAAGCTTCTCACTATAGTTTCGTCATTGTAAATGACCAAGATTAGCCAGCTTTAAGCAAATAAAACATCCTTGAGTTTCACACAAAAAGGGTTTGAAAATTTATTTGGGTCATTTTGGTTGGCAACTAAATTGACATACTTTCGATTTCAATAAGTTGAATAAAGTGGTAAAAATACAATGTACATGCGTGGATACCCAGTCACTATCCAGCCTAAGTTTATATAACATTGCTAGATGGGAAACCAGACCAGGAAATAATAATTTGTGGAGTGAGTTATTATTTTCCAAAAACTTGTTTTCTCTCCTTTTTGCCAGTTAAATGACTCAGTATATGCACGTCAACCCATATGTTATTACCAAACGCGAAGGCTGAACCGCCTTTTATAATGGTTTGAGTTTAGACGTTTTTACACTCATAGGACTATGGATACTTTAAAAGTGCTGGAGGCCAGGTTCACATATGCTGAAAGCCACGAAGGCGACAATTTTTGTCCATTGATTGATTGATTGATTGTTTTGGATTTAACGTCCCTTTGAGACAGTATTTCAGTCTATAACAGGCCGTCAACCAGAGAGGGAGAAAGAGGAGAAATGATAGACGTGAGAAAAAATGTCCAAATAACCCCACCCGCACCTACTGCAAGCACAGTAGGCCCTTGCCCTGCAACGTTCCAAATCAGTGGGACGCCCCGGCACTGGAAGTTACACAAAACATCATCGCACCACCCGACCACCCCCTTTTTGTCCAAAAAGAAAGGGCTGGGGGTATGGGTATGTTCATTAATCAAACCCAAATGATTTGATGGCTGAACTGACTTAAAGTATCCATAGCCCTATGAGTGGTAAAAACGTCTGAACTCAAACCATTATAAAAGGCGGTTTTACCACTTTATTCAACTTATTGAAATCAGGAGATGACTTACATATTCAGGAGATGACTTGCATACAAGCGTTACGCTTACTGTCAGATCCTGTATTGCTTCAGTCTATTATTCATATGTTTGTATAAAATCTTGAATAAAATATTGTTTAAACCAACTTATTGAAATCGAAATGTGAAGGGTAGCTAGGATTGGGGGCGCGGGGCGGGGGGGGGGGGGGGGGGGCGGCGGGGGGTCGGAAAAATACTTCTGGTGAGATTGGGGTGGGGGGTCGGAAAAATTTTGGTGAACCGAATGAAAATGTACCCCCACCCCCCACCACCCGATAACAAATATGACTCGTCCCTTAATCTAATGCTTTTCCTAATGTCTGATTGTCAGGTCTAAGTGGCCAGCCTTATTCTCATCCAAGCGTACACATATCGTTGAATATATTCGAAATCACGTCGGAACGACGGATGGATGGATAAATGACTTATGATTTTACGTTATTTTAAACAGCATTTCATATCAGGACAACGGATGAATGATAATGAAAGGCTGTGTGCAACAGAACCCCATTTACGATTGGAAAGATTCCCGCTCACAGCGGAACTCGAACCCAGGGCCGCTAGATCATCAGGCCAGCGCTTAACCTACTGAGCTACCTGGGCTTCATAATGTTGTATCGACGTCGAGAAGACGTCGTTTTAACATCGTGTGTCTGCTGGAATGATAAATAAAGAAAAATTCAACTTACCATATCTATGATCCCTTTCTTGCAACTTTCGCGGTCGATGTGAACATGAAGGGAGATCAAGACATGTGATCGCTCAAAATGCAGGGTCCGTCTTGAGAAAAACATCTTCTTTCAAAGCGTACACAACACATACCCAGACAAGACTGCCGCCTATGCGCAGTATTGCAAGGGTATGTATCTTTTATTCTCAGGACGATATGAGCGTGGTCGGACCAGGCTGGGTAATGCGCAAGCTGGTCTAACACACGCAGTTCGCACGCGCCTGAAGTCAGCTTTTCTCAAGGCACAGTGCACGAGCGTGATTTCAGCCATTGCCATTTCAGACCACTTTCGCTCACGAAAAGGTCTGTATGCTTAATCCTGCATATGATCCGCGTTGTGACAAAATAATCTTAAGGACTTTGTGTATAAGAAGATCCGCCTGTGCACATAGCACGCTCTGTTTAAATTGCAGACTGATCTTGGACCTTTGCAGTTGTTAGAACACTGCACATGCCCTAACCAGGTCGCATAGACTGTCCAAGGCTTTAACTGTCCGTATAAAAAGTCTTCTAGATGTTTCTTTTTCTTTTCACGATGTATTTCAGAATGACGTAGCCTAAAGCATGGCATGAGCTCATGGACTTTCTTATCGTAGAAGCTCTAAATGTTTGGACAGATAGGTCAGGGCAAACAGTGAAGACCAAGACCAGACTGCTCCTAAAGGAGCATTTTGATTAGTGTCTTCACTGTTTGCAATCAAAAATATTTTTCTTAAAGGACAGAGATCCCCAGCAGGCACACAACCTTGAATCAACCTTGATTCAACGCCATGACGTTGAATCAAGGTTGATTCAAGGTCGATTCAAGGCTGTTTGTCCAGTGGGAAGGTAAACATTTAAAGTGTCCTAAGTTTCAGAGTTTTACGGTTTGCAGGGATAACACCTGTAGACAGATTTTTGTGTGGCTGTGCTGTATGGGTGAATGACTTGGCGATCTTACTTCCTTTTCAACAGTAGTTCAGTGCCACAGGGCGATGGGAGGATATGGTTATGACAGGCTCTATGCACTGAAGCGCCATATAGGTTTAGACTGAACCTCGGCTCCAGCGGGACTTTAACTCGCCACCCCGTGATCCGAAGACGGGAGAGCTAGTAGGCGCTGACGCTTGTGGAAGGACGGTGGGTGAGTGAAATCAGGTTTAACGTCCCACCAACAACGAGGTCATATGGAGACTGGACCTCGGTTTAAAGTCTCATCCGAAAGACCGGAGAAGCGGGGGATGGATCTTGCAACCCCTGGCTGGGTAGTCGGGGTGTTATCCACTACACTATACAGCCGCTCCTTGGACGGACAGTAAACTGTTGGGTAAGCGCTAGCTTATTACTGTGCACGCTGCGCCGGTTACGAATTCTGCCGGCGGCGAATAAAATGGAGCTCCGTTGCACACCGCCTTTCATTATCATCATTCCTTCGGTTCGATATGTCTGAATTATGGATTATAGAGACGTAAAACTCATTGTCATTCAACTATCTCCATAATCTCTTTGTCTCTCTATCATTTTGTATGATAGTTCGGTGCTTTAATGAGTGGTCACAAACACAGTGCAACCTAAATGCACCCGCAACCCTAAATTTGACACTAGGTTGTGACAATGACCTATCTCAAGACTTAGCTGTCCAATTTGGAATTTCAAAATGGACTGCGGTCAATCTTGAGATTGACCTGATTCCAAAACAGTTACCAACATGGTGCAATGTGTGGTTGAGTGTATTAAACCGGAAGTAGAAGTCGAAAGTAGATCGACACTAAAAAGAAGAAAGTTCGGATATTTGCGTCTGTTTTCGATAAAATTTCCATTGTAAATTCACAAACAAGAAAAACATTTTGAATTAACATGTGACAGAGTGTTACTATCCACGCAGTGCACTACAACGGGGGAAAACGAAGATTAAATATTCGTTGTCCTTTGATATTATTGACTAAACTTTGACATACGCGTTATTTGACCAATGAAATCTTGTGAAATGTGGAACAAAAGTAAAATTATACTCGGCTGCGCCGAGAAAAAAAGTAAAATCAAACAAACAAACAAATCATTATTCCTTTTCTCTTAATGACCACACTGTAAAAAAACCCGTAGATTTGACGGTAGAAGCTGCCAGTCCATTACCCGTTATTTTTACTAGGGCCCGTAAAAAATTGCAGGAATTATCAGGCAGAGTAGGATAGGATAGAACAAGTGTTGTTTTGGTCATATTGCTCTTCAAAAGTATTGAAGTATTTTCGAGTGCGGCCAGTAAACATAACACTACCATATTGCAATTTTCAACAATGATCTACAGGCAAACGCCCGTAAAAATAACGGGAAATGGATTGGCAGCTGGTTTCCAGTTATTCTTCCGTAAAATCTACGGATTTTTTTTACAGAGTGTACGTTTACATTATGTTCACCGCGGCCATGACAGCCCCGTTAACCCCAATCGTAGTGCGCCGTGGGATTTTGGCTATTTTTGTCACCGTATTCAAGTTTTGTTAGGTCTTGCTAAGTTTTGTCACGGTCTATCACG
Source organism: Ctena decussata (assembly GCA_963989385.1). Taxonomy (NCBI): domain Eukaryota; kingdom Metazoa; phylum Mollusca; class Bivalvia; order Lucinida; family Lucinidae; genus Ctena; species Ctena decussata. The sequence continues at coordinate 58,235,869 of OZ022503.1, forward strand.
GTACCCGTGACTGGCCGTGGAGGGAGGAAAGGGGCTTCTCAAAGGTTGGTTGGTTGATTTGATGCTTAACGTCCACGGTAAACAACTAAGGTCATGTCGGGACGGTCAGTTAACCTAACCACACTATTCCTGGGCAGGCTTAGACCTCCTAAGCGGTTAACCAGTACTAAGTGCACATACTTCCGCCAGTAACTGACAACTGCCCTTCTTGAATCAGCGGAAGGAGAAACGAAAGTATGTGGCCAGACCGGGATTCGAACCCAGGACCTCTGACTTACGAGTCAGGTGCCCTACCGATTGCGCTACCCGGCCCGGCTGCTCAAAGGTGCACTACGATTCGGCCTGCGGCCTACAACGTATGCCAGTACGTTCCCTCTAGGCCTGTCTCGTTCTAATGGCTTCCCTCATGTTTCTCACGTTCTGATCAAGGTCTGACGCGTTTTTCACGTTCTGTCAAGGTGTCTACGGATAAAACGGGAACGCCGGGCAGCTTTGGAGCACGTGTGTGCCCACGGTATAAAAAGAATGCCTCCCAAGTAACAGCAATTGTTGTATTCTGAGACTTAGACGAAACATCATGAACGCCCATTTTGTGTTTGCATGTTTGCTGGGTGCGTACATCAAGCCCAGAGACTCGGGCAGCAGCAGCTGCTCGCTTAACTTCAACTGGCAGCGGTGAACGGCGAGGACATTCAGGCTCCTCTGCTGATAGTGGTGATGCAGGACTGGAAGTGTATGTGTTTGTGTCTGTGTGCGTTCGTGCGTGTGTGTGTATGAGTTAGGGGTGCTTCCTACGTCTTGGCTTCTTCGGTAGCATAGCTTGGCCATCTTTCTTCACAACTTAGTCGTCTTTGTTCGTACTGTAGATAAAGTAATGTGCCGTTGATTGCTCAGACTTAAATGAAGCGCTATGTAGCGCGCCGGCCTGTAAGCCGTCACATGCCGAGACGCGTCGTGATTGAACGCGACAAAGCGACTACCATTCACCATAGCTTCCTGTGAAAACCGTGATAAAACGTGGCAGAGTGGGCAAAACGCGCAGCAACCTTGATAAAACGCGCACCAAACGCAGTAAGCCGTGACAAAACTTGAAGGGCCCATCTGGCAGAATACTCGTACTTCGTCATCTAGGTTATTGAGTTTCATCTTGGACAGGTAGAGCTCCAGAGATCTCTCGGTTGATCTCCGAATTTTAACGACAGTATGCGATAATCGCAGGTGTCAAGGTATTTCCTCAGGCTAATATTCTCATCTCGATCATGATAAAATATCGATCTTTATGACTTTAATTGAATATTGAATACATTTCATGAGTCTCTTAGAATAGTCAGACTCATGCATAAAATAATCATATAGTAATGTAATTAAACCTTTTGGATTTCCTTTGCATTATGCTGTCAGAACACATGATAATGATATTTTATAATAATAATAATAATAGTAATAATTGTTATCATTATTATTTTTCAAAGATGTTTGGTTCTTAAAAGGAATTGTCATGCTCCAGAAATCCAAAACGATTTTGGCAGCCAATAAGGGGGAAAAAGAGGTGCTATATTGGTTATATTTACTAACAGTTCATGTCATTTAGTCTCATAATGCAATGATAATCAAAATTTTACGTGACTAAATTCTCTCTCTCTCTTAAACATTATATAAGACACAATGTATATTTGATTCAAACATAGAATTTAAGTTCAACATTATCAAGAACAATAAATAAATAAATAAATAAATTGTATGTCACACAATTGTATAACTGAGGGTTTTGTTAGAACAGTCAAGCAAAAATATGATTGACTGCACAAAATTTTGATTCAATAATAATAATAATAAACAAAGTCTTTTGAAAATAAGTTTAGTTAAAATTTCATGATGATAAAAACCTATAATTTTATGAGTGAGTAAACATTATGCATTTATTTTATCGTTAATGAGAACAGATTTTTCCACGACACGACAAAACGAACACAGCCAATTGTACGCCCAGCAAAGACTCAGATCAGCCTCGGCATCCACCCAATCTAACCAGTCTTCGCTGTCCGCAAAGGGATAGTTGAGACCTATGCCAAATTGTAAGCACATGTCCAGGGCGGATGTCCAGGCTGATCTTAGTCTTCGCTGTCAGCATGGAGAGGACTTAGTCTCTCAGCTCCCTTTACGTGAAAAGGAAAGACTCTGCTCGGACTGCTGAATCTACGCGAAGTGCACATGCCACCTTGTTAGTTTTGGCGAGTGCGGCATATTACGTTTGGTTAATCCAGTCGAACCGCGATACGACAAAACCCACAAAGTTTCATATGTACTAAGTGAAGACTCAGTTCAGCCTGGGCATATGGCAAGTCTGATCAGAGTCTTCGCTGTGCACTTTAATGGTAGCTAAGCTATCTCCATGCCACCAGCAAAGACTTTGATCAGACTTGGCGAACGCCTAGGCTGATCTTAGTCATTGCTAGGCGCACATGCCACTTTCTTGACTCTTTTCGTGTCGCGACTCAATTAAATATTGCCACACAGTTATACGCGTGCCGTGTCAGTAATAGTGTATATTCACAGATTGATTAAATTGACACTGAGTAATATTCGAATTGAATTAAAATGAAATTGGTGAAACTGGATCAAAATAAGATTATAAATTTTAAGATAATAATAAACATGAGAGATCAAACTTGATACAATAAGAACATTTTCCTTGGAATTACGGATTTGTATAATGCATTATATAGAAGAATGACACAAATGAATAATAAAAAATATAAAAAATAAATAAATAAAAAAACAAGCATATAGACCTTCTTTGTAAATTAAGTAATTTACTTTCTTTAAGATAAAAAAAAATCAACAAATAAACATAACTTAAATGCTGTAGAAAAATAAAGTGTTCTGTTTCCTACTAACAAAATTATAAAAAATCGCTAGAGACCGCCAAAGTTTTATCTACGAGGTGACCCTGTAGCTCAGTAGGCTAAACGCTGACCCGCTGATCTGGCGGTCCCAAGTTCGATTTCCGAAGGCGGAAACCTTCTTAGACGTAAACGGTTTCCATTACACAACCTGTCATTATCGTCCTTCCATCCTTGGCAGATAGAATTTTCTTCTTTAGTGTCCGGAATTCACCCTCATTTAGTAATTTGTAATCTATTTTTTGTTCGGGTCTTAGAGTCAACTGCATAACGATATAACATAACATAACATAACATAAGTTTATTCGGCGTTAAACATATATACATACATTTATAGCCATACAAAAAACAATGATAGTGAAAGACATGATTTCTCATAAATATTTCCTAAGAAGAATCTGAGTTTTTCCTATACATGTATATGCTTGTCATATAGTGTGGCTTATGATATGCAGATAGTGTGGCTTTTTGCCTCACATTAATAATTACATAAATGAGCAACAATTGAGCAAACGCTTAATTTCTAAACATACCGACTTTACTAATTGGCATTATACAATCATAAGATAATTTATATGGTGTCCAGTGATACCAATTATTTCGCCAATTAAAGAAGTTAGCCGACCTATGCTCTTCATATGATTGCTAATAAGACCAAAGAATATCGGCATCAATTATAATTGTATTTCACTAGCACGGTTTCGTTTCTATTCTAACACCAGAAACCAAAATCGTTCTCTAGTGCAGCTCAGGACCAGAAAAGTAAAATAAAAACTAAATAAATTTACTTTTATCTTTCAGTTCAAGCAAAATTTAAACACAGTACTGGATAAATCTACATTTTGAATAATTCATTCACTTTAAAATTCATTTCTTCAACTTTCTATCATATCTTTTCGTGGTAATCTCCGCCTGGAGCTATTACCTGAAAGCCGCAGTCGTGTCCTAGCGTTGCATTTTACGGAAACGTACGGAAACAACCAGCAAAAAAATAATCAACTAAAATTTTAACAAATATTGAAAAAAGACCATTTAATCATTAAGCTAGACAAATAAAATTTATACCAGATGAAAATATACTCTTTCTTCTAATCTGATCTATTTGTGATGCATAACATTTTGTATTGATTTGATTCGAAATTAGTCGTTAAATTCATGTGCCCTACTGGTTTTACGGAGATTTTGTTATTTGTTTTAATTAATTATGTACCTCTAGAAAATCACCCCAAAAAAGACCATTTTGTACTTGTGCTAGAATCAAAATTAAAACACAATATTTAAGATGAAGAATTTTACTTTCTGATACCGTTTGTGATGTAAAAATATGTTAAGAAAAAGAAGTTATTAAGTGATAATGAAACTTTCCCTTATTACTCGTATATGTCAAATTGGCTCACACCTGTAGAAGTGCTAGTACGCAGTTTCTTCACTATGGTCAGATGCCGGGATATACACATGTTTACCGTCCCACTACGCCCCCCCTCCACGTTTTGTTACGGTCTGTAATCACGGGTGGTAAAGTTTCAAATTGACCTCCACGGAGGTCTGTTGAAAAACAATTTGACTATTTTCCGGTAAGCAATTTGAATATATCCTGTCATGAATTTTCGCGGTTTACTGACAGGGTTCAGACAAGATTTTTCTCGCTAGAAAATGTATTAAAAATCGGAGAATGTCATGCTATATATATTTTACAGTTGTATATTGAGACCAAATGACATGGAGCAGTTAGAAGCGGTGTGTTTTAAATTATTTTTGTCCTCCAGGTTCAGTATCGAAAACGAAACTAGGAAGGAGTCCTGCACAGTTAAATCGGCTTTTTGAGTGCATTTGCAGGCTTTCTGTGAAATCTTACCGATGCAGTAAGACACATAGCTTATATAGCTGCATTTTAAACATACTTTCAAGAATATTACTACATGCTTACCCAATTTTTCTCGGCGATTAATTTGAACACGATGAGAACAATTTGACTAATGGAGATTAACATGGAAACATTTAATCAGCTAAAAAGAAGAAAATGCTAAATTTACTTTTCAGAAACTATGTAGCAACGGATTGAAAGCATGTTTTCGTACTTCTAAAGTACATCAGATAATATTGCTCATGTAACATTATTGTCTTTTTATCGTGAAATAGAAGCACAATAGTGCTTTATATTTTTTTCTTTTGTTGTAAAACCAGACCTGTGACACTGGTTTGTTTGTAAACATAGCACGAACCGATGCAGGTTAATATGTGCAATTAAAACCAAATTCCCTATTCATAATTATATTATATTAGAAAAGTTTTGACATTGTGGTCAATTTGAAAAGCGTGAGGTCAGTTTGATTCCATTTCATCCCGGGAAAATAATTCTTGTTCTGCAAAGCCAGTCTGTTATTCTTGTTTCAATGCATATATAATAAGTGTTTGGTTTAATGAAGTCAAAATAAAGTCTCTATAGCAAACTTCACTCTGATGTGAAAATATAAAATCTGAATAAAACTATTCAATTTCACATACTGCGTTTTACATGGAAATCCCAATTTGTAGGAAGAACTCACTAGTGTACAGTGGACTCGACAGTATCGGATCATCGATAGTATCGGATCACTCGTAAGTTATCGCCCATTTTTCTCACAAATGAAGCAAATATTTTTTACCATTATATGACAGTCATCAAGTTAGACCAATGGCAAAGTGCAGGGTTAAAAATTCGATCGAAATCTGCGGCTGTCAAACAAATCAGAGTTGTTGAAAAACTCGGCCCCTCTTCAACGGCGCTTGCATTTTGCCTGTTCTCGCTAACCCCAAAATAGATTTCGGTTATTTAAACTATTTTATCATTAGGCGATTGAAACCAATTTTGCTTTGTAATGTGACCTAGCATCACTCAAATTGCAGGCAGTCATTATTTTTGTGACATCCCAGTATTTGATGAAACTGCAGACTTGAAAAGTGGGGCACTGATGTGCGACAGTAACGGACCATTATATAATTTGAACTGAAATACAGGCCTCAGCTGGAAGACTGCATGCTGGTTGTATGGTCTGATGCTGAAAACAAGTCATAAGTCAACTACCTGAGTGGCTGCTGTGCTTTTATTTAAATGAGATCAGTATAAAACTAAGACAACATCCTTTTTGAAAAACACTTCCATCCCACACCCCACATGCTAGCATATGATAATGAAGGTTATGCGTAGCACAACTAAGCTTCTGCTACACATTATGAAGATACATTCGAGATCAGCTCGCATGTGTGTTGTGAACCCAGTAATGACTGGTGTTCATCGAATGGACATCTGTTCACTGTGTAGACTCAGATTAATGCCGGAGAACTCGTTTAATGACCATGTAGTGTTTATACACTGATTACACTGAAATATCGTTATGGCGGAAAATCACCGTAAATTTGTTGATCCTGATCAGACACTATGGTCTTATCAGGGTCTACACTTTGCAAAGGCAGATTATGATCTTTACTGCTTGAGTAGTTCCGTGCTATGTGGCGCAGGGGATTACTGAGTTAAGAATTTTTGGCATGCTTGTACTTTTGTCTACATTTATTTTTTATTGAACAGACATAACCCTTGCTGTTGAAGTACCACATGAAAAATATCGTTGAAAGGCCGTCAAGTTTTTTTTTTGAGAGTTTAATAGGTCCAACTGTTTATGTAGCAAAATTATTGACGCTAAGAAGGTTGGCAGAATGCCTCCGAGAAACTCTCCTACAAAATAATATCATATGATCCGATACTGTCGCACCTGATTCGTTACTGTCGTAAGACCCCCCCTGTAAGTCTCGATAGGTTATCTGCCCTTAAAGGAATAAATTTCGTAAATATTTTGACATGGATAGATAGAAGAGATATTTTGCAATTGTTATGTGTCATAACATACATACTTTTAGCACAGGAGTTTTATTGAACTTGATCCGATACTGTCGAGTCCACTGTATTACTGGTTAAGGTAGGAAGAACTCACTAGTGTATTACTGGTTAAGGTTTTGTGACCAATTAGTTAGCTCCTTCGACTTTAGCTCACTAAAGGGAGCAGGCTCAACTTCCGATTAGGTTTCAGCGACTTTGAATAGTACAGAGTAGAAAGAAAGGTAGAAGTTATGAACAAACATTATCGAAAACATAGTCAAGCAGTAAAACAACAGCTTTTCATAGCAGAGGGCCACAAGGAAACCATAACTAAAACAAAGCGGCATTTTTTAAAACATCAGCAACTAGATAAAACAAAAGAGGAATGGGGACAATAATAACGCGCACATAACCCTGGCCCCCTGGGGTCTGCTGTGGTTAATTCATACACATAAAGCTAATTAATAAATACTTGTAGAAAGCAATAATGAAAGTACATGTACGTCGTCAAACCGATTTTGCCCAGATGAACGATGTCTCTGTAAAGAAAAAACGAATATTAAACTGTTTTATTACTCTCCCTGTTTTCTGCCAGTTTTTGGAGTGTTTACTTTTGTATCTAAGGGTTTCCAAGGACCCAAAAAGGACATTTGAAAGGATCCAACGAGGTGCTCAGTGGTAAGTATGTGCTTTCTATGGTCATGTGATATCATTTCTGTTTATATTTTGTAGGAAATTTTGCATTCTATTTTTAAGTACAAGTCACTATAAACTGAGCCTACCGTTGATTTTTTTTCATCACAGCCTTCACAGGTCATTCTAGGGCGGCCGTAACGATGTTGTTATTGTTTCATGTTGATTACCCGTGTTTCTATGCAACGGCCACCTCAGGAGTGTAATCGGTGCTCGGACATTTCGGCCACGGACATTTCAGCCTAGGACGTTTCGGCCTAGGACAGTTCGGCTACGGACATTTCGGCAACAGAAATTGTCAAGGGTTGACATTTCGGCCTTTATCCAAAAATACTTTTTATAATTAAATTAAGTACTCATAAGAGTAACTTAAAGCTAGTTTTAATGAAGTCAAATGATTTGTTGATGTTCTCTTGATGTTTTATGGACCTTCAACAGCTTTAAGGTCATTTTGAGCATTTCAAGGCATAAAATACTGTGAAGAACTATTTCAGCTACTTGAACTAGGGCCTTATATGCTGTTTGGTTAGGTGTTTTGTTAGGTTATAGCCCTTTAATACTTTTGAAGTCAGTTTGAGCCTAATCTGGCACATATGCCATCCCCCTCATGGGCTAGTGTGGCCTTTATCATTGATGTGATGCCTATAATAACTTTATATATAAAGCTGATTAATCTGTGGTGCACCCATTTTTGACTTTAAGAGATATGATTGGATTAAAAGCCCAATCACGCATTTTTGTGCCATGTGTGCAAAAAAACATCTATGTATCTTTAAATGGTTTATAGTGGTACATTTTCATTTCCCCATGGCCATGCTGTCCAAGGCCGAAATGACCTAGACCGAAACGTCCGGGGCCGAAATGTCCTACATTCGTGTAATCACCTCGCAGCGGGGAAGCATGCCGGTATGTTTGCATGATATCTTTTCATGGGTTCACACTAAATTGTTTGAATATCGGTTCTCTTCCCTGCAAATATTAGTCTGGATGGGTTCGTTTTATTTTACAAGCAAATGAGAGCCACAGGTCTGGTTTTACAACAAAGAAAGTGAAAAAACACTATTGTACTACCATTTCACGATAAAAAAGAGAATGTTATCTGGTGTACTTAAGACATATAAAATTATGCATTCAGATCATATGATATCTGGCTCCTGAAAATTCAGCACGCATTTTCTTCTTTTTAGCTGATTAAATTTGTCCATGTTAATCTCCATTAGTCAAATTGTTCTCATCGTGTTCAAATTGACCGCCGAGAAAAATCGGGTAGGCGTGTAGTAACAAAGGCATGCATATTCTTGAAAGCATGATTAGAATGCAGCTAGAAAAGCTACGTGTCTTACTGCATCGGTAAGATTTCACAAAAAGCCGGCAAATGCACTAAAAAAGCCGATTTAACTGTGCAGGACTCCTTCCTTGTTTTGTTTTCGGCACTGAACCCGGAGGGCAAAAGTAATTTAAAAAACACCGCTTCAAACTGCTCCATGTCATTTGGTCTCAGTATACATGTACAACTGTAAAATGTATATAGCATGACGTTCTCCGAATTTAGGAATACCTTTTCTAGCGAAAAAATCTTGTCTGAACCCTGTCAGTGAACCGCGAAAATTCATGACAGGATATATTCAAATTGCTTACCGGAAAATAGTCAAATTGTTTTTCAACAGACCTCCGCGGAGGTCAGTCTGAAACGTTACTGCGTTCATCTCGTTTTACTACGGCTTACTCATCCGCACCGTGACTGCCGTGGCAAATATTTTGACAGTTTTAAATCTGGCCCGGCATCCACGGCAATCATGGCCTAATACGTTTACCCATCCCGTCCCCCTGCGTTGTCTCACGTCCATCCCGTTTTGTCCACGGTGGCCTGAAACGTGATTGCCGTGGCCGACGGGAACAAAATGTAAACGCAGCATCACCGCAGCTTCACCGTCTTTTACCGTGGCGCATCCGTGATCATCCCGCATGAACCGTGTTAAAGCGGATCAGTCCCTAATAAAACTGAGATCTACCGGCCCTTACTGTAGGTGTAAAGCCATTTTCCGGGTACAAACGGTGCTTAACCGGCTGATAAACCGGCTTATGCTGTTCCAATCCCTGCCTCCACCGGTACGAAACGGGTCTATACCTGAGCTCTGCCGGCCCAAATCAGGGTTGAACATCACACCGGAACGCCACGGTTAACGTTTGCCATTTTCCATGTTTTGGGGAAATCACATCGACTTAAAGACCTGGATTTTTGTCATTAGTAAGTTATGTAATCCTTATCTAATCCAATAGACAGTCTCCTCTGGCTAGCCTGTCTTCTCTAGACCAGTGTCCCAGCAGTCTCTTTCGGAGGTCCAAATTGGGGGAAATCAATAACAGAGATACCTTGACTGAATTACTGGCATTAGTATTCATTAAAGTTTGATGTAGAAAAACATTTTAGATATATATATTCTGGTAATGTTTACAAATTCTTAAGTTCACATCTTTCCCTTTTCACAATGATCAAAATTTATTATTAGAGAAGCCAAAATAGAATAATATACTCTGTGGAAAAAATATTGATAATGATAAAATTAAATTCATAATTAACAAATCACAGTCTAAAACCAACAAAGACTACAGTGTCAGTTCTTGTAAAAACAAATGAACTTTGACCAATTCACAGTTTTCAAAAGGTGCAAAAACAAGTTTAATGTCACCAAACTGCTGAAAACACAGGTTTCAAACAAATAAATAAATAAAAAATGAAAATAAATAAATAACTAGAAATTATAAAAATAAAATTTAAGAAAGTAAAATTTAAAATAACATATTAGAGAAATAAAAAAAAGTTATAGTAGTTAGTGATTATACAAGAAAATATTTGTAAAATATATTCAGTTATTATTTTACTTTCTTCCTTTAGGTTTTTTAAATTCATTTTTCCCTTTTTTTTTCTCTTTTTTTTCTTTTTAATTCATATTTGAGTATTCTTTGACTGCTAATCAGCAAATTATATTTTACAAATTATAGAATATATTGTTCTGATCTCTTACATTTTGACTGATGCATGAATTTATCCCACTGGAGCCCCACAGGCAGGCAGTGGTTTCAGCTCTGCATTGTTTTATGGCCCCTAATAATTAGGTGATTAGGAGGTGCCTTTGATTTTCTTATCACTTGTTTATTGGAGGGGATTAGATTGGGGGGGGGGGGGGGGGTCAAAATGATAGAACAAAATCCGGGCCTTTAAGGAAGAATTAAATATCTTCGTAAGTGAGTTTTTGAGAACTAGTGCTCCTTCCGAGTAACCGAGGATTTATCAAATCAGGGCCACAGATTTTGAAATGTTTAAGCTCTTAAGTGAATCAAAAACCTCATCACTTGTAACTGTTATCGATTCCAGAGGTGAGTAGTCAAGAGGAGGAATAGGAGGCAGCACTACATTATTATCATCAACTGTTGATTGGGATATAGAGTAGTCATTAAGTGCAGATGCCTTTTCCATGTCATTTTCAATTATATTCCCGTTTGCTTTCAGTGGTGGAATTGTGGCTGACGATGTGTCAAGCATTAGGGGCTGTTTTGAAATCCTCCAAAATAATTTAGGGTTTACCTTATCACAGTTGATTTGTTCCGCGAATTTCTCATAATATCGATCTTTAGAGTTTCTAATTTCATTAATCACTAAATTACGTGCCCTTTTAAATATCAGCCAATAATCGTGATCGTTTGTTCTTTTTGCTTTTTGGTATAATCGTTTGCGTTTTGGTATTAGTTTTCTTATCATACCATTAATCCACGGATATTCATTTTGGCGAATAGTTGCAATTTTATTTGGAATTGATAATTCAGCTGCTTCCGTTTTTACTTTATTAAAAATTTCGACCGATTCGTCAAGATCATGTTCGATTAAAACATATTCCCAATCGGTAAACGACAGTGTATTTCGAAAAAGATCGAAGTCAGCATCTTCAAATTTCCAGATTTCCAGATACGCCGCTTGTATGATTTTGGATGTTGTTTATTAAATATGAAACTGGAGACTGGACAGCGCAAACGTACCGGATTGTCAGTAAATGTATCGCAAACACCACTAGTTATTATAACGTTTCTTTTATTTCGAACTAGGATGAGGTCTAGCAAGGAAACGGAATTTTCAATAAAATGAGTTGGCTCGGTTATAAGTTGTTTAAGATCGTACTGCTGAATCAGATCAAGTATTTTATTATCCTAAAATGACAGTGCCAGATATTCCCGCATTTATGGCCCTGTCTAAGATTAAAATACTCTGCAGAACTATTGGGTGGTCGATAGAACCCCCAAGTCAAGATGGGTTTTCCTCTGAGGCTTACTTCAGTCCAAACTGCCTCTAAATTTGCGATCTCGAGATCATGTCTCCGTTTAAAAGAAATACTGTCGCGTATGTAAATAACTACACCACCGCCGATACGTGCGGTCCTATCACATCTTAATGGTTCATGAAACTGCTCGATCGAAATCGAGTCATTGGATACGCTTGTGTTGAGCCAGCTTTCAGTAAACACCATTACATCGTATGCAACAGACTCGTCGCGGTTTATATGATTTTTCAGGATAAGCTTCCTACATGAAAGAGTTTTCCAAATCGCAGATAAAGACAAATAATTCTCATTGGAAGTTTTCATGAAATGGGTATGAACTCAAAAGAGTAATAAGTATGTCACGTTAGCGTTAGTCTGGTTGCCAAATAAAAATTTTGGGTGCAACCAAAAAAAAATAGTCCGCACAAAAAGTTTTTGCATAAAGGTGTTCACCAGCATGTCCGTACTCAGAAACTGAAAGATGCCACCTCGGCACCGTTGGGGAAATTAAAATATGCAAGATGGCGTCCGAGATAGCCGCCCAAAGATGAAATCCTCAATATCACACCGTACAACCGGCTGAAGTGATGCCAGATGCCTACAGAGATAACAGATGGGCGAAATCGAAAGTAGGATTTCAGCAGGTGAGCTAAAGTTGCTGGTAAAAAGAGACGATAAAATCCTGGAAGAGTGTAGCCTCATATGGAAGTTGCTCAGTGCCTGTAGATTCTACAGTACCAGTCTAGGTGGCTTTCTTACAGAGATAAGGCTATGACAGGGCTTGAAAGGGGAACATTTTCAGAAAGAAAACACAAAGTCTGCATTTCGGCTCCCGAATCTGAAATAGTGCCCAATCTGTTTGCTTGCGTACAATTAAACCTCAGTTAATTAGAAATATTTCTGCCAATTTTTGATGCACAGTTTAGTTTTATAATGAAAAAACACGCTTTCAAAGAGGGTGGGTAGCGAAAAAATGGCTGCCTTTGTCAACAGATGCAATTTTAGGTGGATAGCTGGGATGACAGATCGGTTTGTATGGAAATGGCTGACATTGATGGCAGGTATCAATATATAAGTATGTGTATTTAAACTGATTATGACTGTGACTTCGGCGTGAAATCATGAAGAATGATGCTTGCTTGTCAACTAGAATGCATATTGTTGCAATTAATAGCTTTACATCTCTCAGTAAATTTTGTTTAATGACCTTCCATGCTGGTTTAAGTTAACCCCGAGGTTACATTTTGTATGGATTAAACTCGAGGTTAGCTTAAACTTGCTTTGAGCAGTCGGCCCATGCTGTTTAAATCCTATCTGGTTAGTTATGCTCGGAATGACTATTGCTGTTGATTGTGTTTTTCCGAGACAACTTTGTTGCCTGTCTTCACCACATGCCATGGCAAAATGTTCTTTATTTTCATGTTTGTCTAGTTTGTGTATGCATCTCCTAGAATTCTGTACAGCACGGATATATATGACTGTTAACTAAGGCGTTTCCTTGGTATCTACATTTTTTATTTTATGAGAAGGGTTGGGGAATACGTGATTTCTGTTTTGACACGCTGTCGGAAAAAATGGTGATGCTGTGAGTGAATCTTGTTTCATTTTTTTGTGAAGGAGTCCTTGCTTAAAGTACAAATCCTTTTTCAGATAAAATAACACGTAACTGGCCGAGCGGTGTTCCGATCGATGAATCACGAGCTGTCAATACATTGGTTGTATAGGAGCTCACGTACCTGCGTCGTCAAGTGGCTTTGGCTAATAAGATGATTACGTCACGAAGACGGCAAAAATGACGTCAGTTTATGCACGCCAGTCGTTGACGTAAAGAGCCGAATGGCGTTCGTTGAAAGTCGCGCCTTCTTTCAAAATCAAATGAAAATCTTCCAAGTATTAAAATTACGCTTTTAACATGTTTTAAAGTTAAAACAAAACGCAGTGTGCAAGAAAATGTATCTATCATTGGTATGAGGTGCGGATAGAAAAATACGTTACTCGGGATCACTGTTCGACTTCACTCGGCAAGCCTCGTGATACCGAACAGTGACCCTCGTGACAGAGTTTTCTATCCACACCTCACACCCATGAAAGATAGTTGTACTCTCACCCATGTAATCTCACCCAGAACCGGATAAAAAACATGAGCTGTCAATGCATTGGTTGTATTGGAGCTAACGTACCTGCGTACCTACAATAATAATATACCTGATTATAATAACAAACAAATAAATAAATAAATCTCTGTACATCATCTTTTCTTCCTTTCATGAAAACGAGAATCATTATATGCAATAAATCAGATGCAAACAAAACAAAAATCCCAGAAGAAAAGGCTTGGAGCGACAACTCGGATAAATAATAATAATAATAATAATAATAGAACAATTCATTATCACCATGACGCCGGGGTGGGATGAGGGGGAGGGGGTGTGGGCAGCGGGGCGCTTGCTGGTCGACTTGTTACTGAACCTGGAACCAAAAAAAGATGAGAAAGGGTATGTTAATTCTTTTTACGTGAGCTGTGCGCAGCGCTGACATCGTTTAGGGTCAGAAAAACGGTAGTTTAGTTGGAAAAGGCATGCTTTCACTACTCTGGCGTAAAACCCTGTGATTGATTAGAGTAATACTACAAATAAACATACTAGTAAAAGGCTACTTTTAACGGTACCACAGTTAAAAAGGTAGTTTTGGTATTAAAGGACGAATTGGCAATTTCGCAATCCCTTATTCAAGTATCGGTACAAAGCTGACCAGCAAGCGCCCCCCCCCCCCCCCCCCCACACACACACACACACATCCACACCCCTCTGCAAACGCTCACCCACTCAGAGACAAACTCTTGCTTCGGCGGCATATAAAACTATGAAACAAAAAAAAAACAAAAAAACAAAAAACACACACAAGAAATTTGCTTCAAAATGAGAAACAAATACAACGAAAAGATACACAGGCCAACCACCGTTCGTATAGTTCTGCGTTCACCTCTTTCTGACAATATAGTATTTCTTCCACGAATGCATAACTAGCTTCGATAAACACAAACATTATTCCTTTGACATCTAGAAAAATACTTTTTACGAGTTCTTGAGGTGATTTTATGCTGTTGACACAACCAAAACTTAAAAAATGCGATTTTAAGGACACATACTTATATAGTGATACCTGCCATCAATGTCAGCCATTTCCATACAAACCGATCTGTCATCCCAGCTATCCACCTAAAATTGCATCTGTTGACAAAGGCAACCATTTTTTCGCTACCCACCCTCTTTGAAAGCGTCTATTTTCATTATAAAACTAAACTGTGCATCAAAAATTGGCAGAAATATTGCTAATTAACTGAGGTTTAATTGTACGCAAGCAAACAGATTGGGCACTATCTCAGATTCGTTTAATGGGAGCCGAAATGCAGACTTTGTGTTTTTTTTTCTGAAAATGTTCCCCTTTCAAGCCCTGCCATAGCCTTATCTGTGTAAGAAAGCCACCCAGACTGGTACTGTAGAATCTACAGGCACTGAGCAACTTCCATATGAGGCTAAACTCTTCCAGGATTTTATCGTCTCTTTTTACCAGCAACTTTATCTCACCTGCTGAAATCCTACTTTCGATTTCGCCCATCTGTTATCTCTGTAGGCATCTGGCATCACTTCAGCCGGTTGTACGGTGTGAATATCTTCTAGAGTTTGTGGGTTAGAAACATACTTTTTGGGGCTACATGTAGGTTATCGAGGTCGAAGAATCGATTAAGCATGTTAAAAATTATTTCAGACAAATCAGTAACAAAATGGCGGACAAGATGGCCACCAAAGCATAAAAATCCGGGCCTCATTGAATGAAACTGGTCTGGAGACAATAATCTCGCCGCTTATGTTGTGATAATTATTTTCTGAAATACGGATACTTTTCGTCCGTTAGATATAAAATAAAATTGGCAAAATCTTATTTCAGCTTAAAGAAAACGTGCAATGAAAATGCATGTAACGTTTCTTTTTTTGTTCAGTATATTTCTAAAATAAAGATAAGCTGTATAGACACAATAAGATAAAGATCATTGGGAAGTAGAAATGTTTACAAGTTTCATATTGACGTTACTGCTGTTTGAAAATGGGCAAAATCGGCACACTAGTGGGCCTCGTGCATCTTTCTTGATTTATCTGTGCGACATCCCCGGGAAACAAGAACTTATTCACAAAAAGAAATGTTAACCTTACCTGAAAAACATGTACATTGTAATCCGGTTTTAAGAACTTATTCACAAAATACCTGAAATACATGTACATTGTAATCCAGTTTAGTTAGACGTGGCGATTTGCGCGAGCAACGCCGTAATTGGCTTGTTAACTGGCAAGTGCAATGTTGCGGAACTTAATCGATGCTATTTTTGCCTAATACGCATAACTCTAAAAGCAGAGTACCGATTTTTCTCTCCAGCTAGGATTGCTTGAGAGGGAAATAACTGGAATATGTCCCTCGCGTTATTAATATATACGTCTAACTATAGTCGATTTCTACAAGGCTCCATTGCTACCGGTTTCTTTTTCCAGTGGGATCAGTACCTGAATTCAGGTGTTTCCCATACGCCGCTTTGGAAAGGGTTATAACTGGGTCGCTGTCTATAGAAACCGGTCGAATCGGACTATTTTCTTTAAACAAAGGTGTTCTTGTTTGATAGCTTTTTAGACATAGAAATAAGATGATATGCATTGCCATTTCAGTTACTTTGTACACTCCACAGTTTACTCCATACAGTGTGATTATTTTGCAGAGGCTATTGACAGTTAACTGTAAATAGCCAAAAATCGTTAAAATGGCTATTTACAGTTAACTGTCAATAGCCAAAAACGTTAAATTGGCTATTTACAGCAGCATCCTGTTTGTATGGATATGAGTATGTTTTATGCTTCATTTGACTTTATGATACGCTTCACTGACTTCGTGATATTTCTCAGTTCCTGTATGGGTTAGGGCCATGATACTCGGCACACGCCTACATATGGACAGGACCATTTGAACACCATCATCCATGTATGGATTCGACCTATAGTTTTGCTTCACTGACTTTGTGATATTTCTCAGTTCCTATAGGGATTAGAGCCACCATACTTGGCACACACTTATATATGGACAAGAACATTTTAGCATTGCCATCCATGTATAGATTTGACATGTGTTTTATGCTTCACTGACTCATTCATATTTCTCAGTCCCTATATGGAAGGCAATCATTATACTTGACACTCACATACATTTGGACAAGAGCCTTTCAATACCACCAGCGCTGTGAGAGTCAAGCACCTGTAAGGCGCGCTTTGTTGTCTTCTGACAACTCTTGTTAGAATTTGTGTGCTATTCTTGCCACACTTTTCCTGAACAAGCCGTCTGGAGGCAGATTACTAGTACTTAGCATACATTCTTATCCCCATTAACTGGCAACTGCTCTTCCCGAATTAGTGGATGAGAAAGAATGGAAATAGCAATCATTCCATGACCAAATCTACCGGACGTGGAGTCAACCTCGTGTGGCTAACACCCTAATTAGCAGCCTCGCTACCGACCGAGCTAACATTCTACTTTATATGTGCGTACGAGATCTATGCCTTTGTATGTGTTTACGACATCATCCAAGGTTTTTCTTTCATTTTAAATCATATCCAACATCTACACTGGTGCGAAAGCATTGCATTTCTACCATAATTGTAATATTTGTAAATAATTCTGTGGGAAAACGATTTAAAGATCTACAATATGCAATTTTACTCAAAAGTGTGTTCGATATCTACTGAGTATGCAAAATGTGTGCTGACAGTACCGATTAGAATCACTGTGTTGAGGCAATTAAAGCTTTTGTAAAATGCCGTTTGTCAGCGTACTGTGACCTGTTCATTTAACAAGCTTGTCTGGGTAAACAGGTTTTTGTAGAATATTAGCGGCATAAGGTGAAAATACGACATGAGCGAATAAGGAAGAATCAGCTGACCGGCGCAGTATGATCATAGTATTTCAGTTCAGTTCTCCTAACGACGTTCCCCAAGTGGCTCAGCGGTACGTAACCATAGTTTTACGCACTTGGCGCCGACCCAGCAGGCATATAACGTCGAAATGACGTCGTGTTGACGTTGATGCGATGTCATCACGTCGCATCAACGTCAATACAACGTTATTTCGACGTCATGTGCCTCCTGGAGAGTGTCCGTCCAAATGATCATAGTATTCCCGCATCGCAGAATTTTATTATCGAGTATTCCCGCATCGCAGAATTTTATTATTGGATCACGCGATGTCCCTAACATGTAATTCTCCTAACATCTGTCTGTTAATGAAAAGTATATTTCATGAACGGAAAGTTCAGATTTGTGATCATATGCCAGCTCCGTAGATCCAGTACTGCAGGGAAGATTCATGGGCCATATTTATAAAACGACTTCAGTGGTTGCTATGCTGCATTTTATGGCTGCCTTATATACCGGCCCCCTAAAGCTGTGCTCGAACCAAGATCCGCTAGGTCAGCAGGCCAACGCTTAACTCACTGAGCAACCGGGGCTTGTGAATTACATCGAACATGTGCTAGAGCAAACTTGGCAGTCGCATGCGTATATATGCAAATATCAACTTAACGTAAAATATTCATGCAAATGTGATCGGACGAATAGACAGACAACAGAAAGACAGACGAACGGACGGAGAGATGAAACTTTATGAATATCAGGCCTCAGACCCCTGACGTTTCGGGTGAATATGAGTGAACTCGGGATTTAGTCATGTAGGTCATTCGGAGACACGATCTCGGTTTAAAGTCTGAACCGAAAGATCGTATAAGCGGGGAATCGAACATACTACCCTTGGATTGGAAATCTAGCGCATAAACCACTACACTACCGCCGCGCCTGACGTTTCGGTCCAATGCACATGGCCGGAGAAGTTACGAATTAGCTTATGGGACGTAACCATCTCAAAGTAAGTAATGTTATCTCGTTTTGATTTTTTGTGTGTTTTTTTTCTTTTTCTTCTTTCTTTTACAACTAGTTTTAACCCCACCAAGAATTTTTTTCCAACTTACTAGGCCATGAGCCAGATATGGTTTACCTCCCCCCCCCCCCCCCCCCCCCCCCCCCCCCAGGGGGAGTTTTGTAGACCATACTTTTCTTAAAGACCAGCGTCTTAGAAGTATTTTGCAGCATGTTAGCCCTCTGGCGAGTGGGGCGTTAAGCTGTAACAGCCTGTTACATTACGTTACCCATTGAAATAATGAACATAAAATAAAAATTATAAAAAATTATAAAAAATAAAAGTCACTTTCCTATGTTTAAAATTATAATGGAATCTAATAGAACAATCCAATAGCTAAAAGTTATGATGTTTGAAACGTCACTTTAGCCTACGTGGTGTAATATGCGTGACGTTTTTCTTTACTCTCCATTGAAATTGCAATTTCCATCCAAAATACTTTCTTTTTGTAAGTTATTCCTTTTATATTAGACCAAATGTTTGTTAATGTTTTAAAGAAAATTTATTGATCTTTTCAGATCTGCAAAAATTATTATCCTATCTTGTATACTTTGGGAGAAATAGAACGTTGAACACAGTAACCCCTTATGAATGTTCCATATTACAATTATCACTTTCCGTATAATTCAAGCACTTGAACTACACTATTGGAATTGAAAACAACAGTAAAAGGTAATATTGAATGTGCCAGCCTATTTAAACAGCAAGGAGCAGTTCAACAATATTTTGAATGCATTTTAGTCGGCCATAATGATCGATTATATACGTTACCTATGGCTACTTTTGTTAAAATCATATCATTTGAAGATAGAATCATTTTATCTTCTTTGGTAGCAGTTTCTTCATAAAAGAATCTTTTAATATAAGAGAAAAATGCATTCTGGTTTATTTTCTATGATAAGCTATTACTAGTAGTAACGTAAATAACATTAACATTTAAAATATTTTATTATAATACCTTTAATCAGGTTTTTTCCACTGTCACATTAAAAAATAACACATATAAATCTGGGTATTCTTATGATATATTGTGTACTTGGACCTGTCAACAATTCTCTCAGTTATTACTTTTATGGATTGAGGTGTGTTTTATACGTGATTAAACACAGTATACTTCAAATTGTAATGTTAAGGGCATTGACATATTCTGCACATGTAAAACAGGTTTTGCTGTTTACTTTGTTATTATATCAGAATTAAAAGTATTTCATAATGACATTGGCCAGTTTGTTTCTTTTACAAATTGTACATCTGAGTTCTAAAGACAGTAACATACCTGAAATTTTGTTATATACAGCTGAAAAATCCAAAAAAATCCCCCTAAAAATAATAAATAAATCAAAAATAAAATAAAAGATAAAAAATACTTCAGAAAAGATAAAGCCGCAGATATTAAAAGCCAGCACTGATTTTGCATATAGGGCTCGAATAAAATGATATGCAATCAGTTTGATACCATTAAAAGCTAAGCGGTTTTGACGTGTTTAGTTCAAAACTATAAAATAATCAGTAATCAACAATGCAAACTGGAGTTCCACCTTGTTTATTGACATGATTTGTTATAGCTTTTACGTGCACACTGTAAAACTATAAAGCAGAACAGTAACTTGAAGTTTAAAGGCTTAAGCCAAATACAGTTCTGCATCAAAGCTAATGTAGATATTTGCTGCCAGCGTATACTTACTTTTGTAAGACTATCGTATATTTTACGTTACCAGAGAAAACAACATTGCTGATTTACAGTTAAGAAACAAACAAACCGTTGAAAATAATTAATGGTAGTGTCAATACATTGCTTTACTTAGTTCATTTATGTAACTAACACTTATGTGTCAACCAGATGTTTGGGAGAATAGTATCAGAAATATTTAATACAGAAAAGAGACACTGGCAGTTTACTAGTATACTGTAGCAATATATAAATCTATAAATGTTGTGTTTATCTATATTTCTATGCTTTTGTTTCCTGCTCTTTAAAGTCTAACTACATTAAAATCTCCTTAAGAATCTAACTACATTCAATCATCTCTTAAAGAATCTATTCACTAAAGAACACAAAGACACGTTTAGTTGGACAAAACTGTTTTTTCCAGGGACAGTGTTCCAGTAGCTCTGCACACATAATAAAATGGCAAATGAAAATGATAGAATATTTTAATGTTGGTCATCACTGTTCAGATATTTATGAGCAAATCTTAGTTGTTCTCCTTCAGAATGTATTTGTCTACACTGTAGTCATATGCTTTGCAGCATAATATTGAGAAAAACAGAAAGACCAAACAAGTAACGTATACAACATATTTATTGAGAGTTTATGAATTCTTCATTTCCGATATCCTTAACTAGTAATACAGTATTTCTGAAGAGCAAATAATCAAACAATAGAAATAGTGCATACCTGTACATGCCAAGGAAGGGCTAACCTAAGTAACTTACTGCATTTGATCTCCGTGACCTTGTATTACCATATTGTTTACTTTTTAGCAATAAATGATTGTAAACTGCTTATTTATGATATCTTACTGCTTATCAAATCATCCTTGTCCAAATATGTTAAATACTGTTAGAGAATAAAGCCCCAATTTTTGTTGTTACATTATTGAAAATTGTCTGACTGAAATTTGTATTTCGCAACACATTTAGTCCTTGATAGTAACAACAAGTGGGAATAAACCATAGGGGTTTGCAAAATTACTTGACCATTTGGATATTTGTAACAACATAATGAAAAATAGAACTCCTGAACAGGCTGAAGACAGAATGTTGTATGCGTTATAAAGTATGTCACTTTCTATACTCCTTAAATTTTCACATTGTTAACATTTTGTAATGTATTTGATGGCCGGGAGCTGCATAAACAGATCACGTAGATCACAAATTAACATATAGTTATGATCACGGGAGCCACACATATTTGTTAATCCATGTAAAGCAGTTTCTGTGCAAAGAGGCTCGTGGCTGACGATTCGACTGACAGCATAGAAAAATAATGTTAATGCATGCTGGCAGAGTTGGTACTGCTTTTGATTGCCTCGGCTGGTAGTCACAGTTGCATATTTGTATGTAGGGTAATTGAATGGCTCAGCCAACAGCACAGGTAGCGAAACTGGTTTTATCCCCATCATAACGAGAACCTAAATATTAATCAGTTGCAGCATATATCAACTTATACTTACTTCATTTAATGCATAACTTTAAAAAAATCATTTTTATGAAGTCACTTTAAAGTGAGAATAAATTGAAGGCAAGGTCGAACTGCTTCAGCTGTAACAATCTATGTGCGTCTTGCTGAACTTTTTTGTGTATTTCAAAGAGCAAAATTTGCCGTCTGACTACCAGTGGTAAGCTTATACTACAGCAATAAATACTTCATGCCGCCAGGGAACTAAACTTTTGATAACAGATGACTCACAAATCTTATTCCTCGACATATTACAATTATGTAACGTAATGTTACTGTTAGATTGCTTTTCAAATATCCACTATTAGAATGTGTTTTTTATATAGTTTGAGGACACATAACATTGACATTTCTTCATATTTACATATACAACAGTATCTACTGAAGACAAAGATAACATTGAAATATAAAATGCAGCTTATGTTGGCTTCCGTAACTTTTCTCGTCATTTTGTAGGTTAAATTCTTCAAAAATAAGATAGTTTCTGTCCCCATTTAATGTATCCACAGCTAATTTAACTGCTGCCTAAATTATCTAAGCTGGGCATGAATAAAAGAAGATTGATGGAGTACGTATAAACTTCAGTCCACCAATTCAGCGATTTAGTCTCTGGTTTTTTTTTCTATTTTTTTTTTTCGTATTTTTGTTGTGGTTATATACGTTACATATTTATCGTGACTGCTGACGAGTTTTGTAAGACTTAAGATTGTATCTTTTTTATACTAGAATATTGAAATAGTCATATATATGACATCAACTTTTCGCTACACTTAAATTCTTAAAATTTGCTCCATATATTACATGTATTTAGACACTGAAGGGGAAAAAACGTCAAACGCAATGTAAACTACGTTATACGGGTTAGTCAACTTATCCTTGACAATGTCAATAACTTTGAAACAGTGATTTATGTACTAGCAGACAAAACCCAACATTATTTAGGGCGAATACTAACATGTGTACAACAATGCGTATCTTCTATTATAACGTGAAAATGTAAATTTGGGTAGTGTAATTGACGTTGACGTCATACGTTAACGCCCCAACGTATAGAGGGCTAACATGTGTCAGTTTGTTTCTTATATAATGTAGTTTTAGAAAATCATAGGGTACAAAACTCCCCCTGGGGGGGGAGGGGGGTCTATTGTCAGCTCAAGGTCTATACTTGTTTACTGCAGTACATGAAGACCATAGTGTAGGACTGGCAGAGGTAGGAAGTGATGCTAAAATTTCTTACGCTTGCTAGCATCAGGTCCTCTCGTAAATACTCGAGGTGATGTGAGCCGCGACACAACAAAACCAACAATGTGGTTGTGCGCCCAGTGATAACTCGGATTAGCCTGGGTATCCGCCCAGTTTAATCAAATGTTTCATTTCGTGTTCAAAGGGTAGCTAAGGGTCTAAGGTACCTCCATGCGGACAGCGCAGAGTCAAATCAGCCTGGGCATCCGCCCAGTCTGATCAGAGTTTTCGCTTTCCGCATGGAGGTAGCTTAGACCCTTAGCTATCCTTTAAGCGCTTAGTGAAGAGTCTGATCAGACTTGGAGGGTGCCCAGGTATGTCTGAGTCTGCGCTGGGTGCACAACCACATTGTTGGTTTTCTCGCGTCGCGGCTCATGTATGGTTATTACAACCGCTGTGTTTCGTTTACAAATGTGTGCTGCTTAAATATCTTTTTTTGTATTGTCTATGACCTGTGATTTAATAAAGGTATATGTTCTGTTCAGCTCTGTTCTGTTCACTCACAAACCACCTGACTAGTAAGTTTTTGTGAAATTTCACCACATAAGGTAGTCTCTGAGAAACACAGCTGAATGCAGTATGGGTAGATGTAAATTTGAATATGTTTAGCAGAGCATGAAAAGTAGGTCAATATCAGTAAATGAATGGTTTTGTTAAGATGATGTCATGATCAGATGTAAACGTGTGTCAAGTTTCTTTACAAAAAGGATGTTTAGTCTCTGAGAATTGGAGCTGAATCAGTGGGTAAACATACAGTCAAGGGACATAATTATTCGCCACTTTCAAAATGGCCGCCATCAACCACAGGCGCTTGAAGTTTTATGCTCAATGCTGCCGCTAAACATCCAGGCATGAGCCATTTCTTACCTTTAGACTTTCATTGAAATTTTGAAAAATAAATTTCCTTTCTATTAACTACATACCACTTTCCTTCAATATTTTGCTGTTAATCTTTGAGAAATTAAAACTGCATGTATTTTCAAGCAGGCTGAATTGGTTCCATTTGTTAAATGAGTGAGGTTGGCTTTTAGACATAAATTTCTTGACTTCACTTTCTGACAAACCATGATTTTTGAGGAAATTTCGTAATTGTAGTGTATAAGAAAAATACAGATAAACTATTTAGTTCCTGGGCCTTGTGGAAATTTAAGGGCTATGTCATTTGTACAGAGGGGTCCTGATTTTGAAGACTGATCTTTAATTGCAAATTATTTGGTACTAGTTAATTTTGAAGTTTGCTTGGTATCTTTTCATACTTTAAGGGCATTCATACTTTATCACTCCTGAGCTAGATTCATGAAAGCTTCAAAAACAAACAGTCACATACCATAGTATTGACTTAGTGTCTAGAGTGAGGCCCCTGCCAGTGACGGGCATGTAATAAATTGTCTCTCCACATCCAAGATTTGTAAGAAAATAAAACATAAAGTAGCTGACAATCAGAACTGGATGTCCATTCACCCCCCTTGTATGTCCAGTCCCTCTATTCCTTATCTTATGCCAGCCTCTTTATCATCCTACCTCCCCCAACCCCACCCACCTCATATGATCCTTGTATTTTCTGACAGCCCTTTGTCATTTTCTCTTAATTATCTTTTCTGTAAAATCTGTACCTGATAACAAATTCCAGTATACCACAGAATTCTCCCACAATTGTCTTGCTGTTGATTTTCACTAAACTCAAATTTGGCTAGATCTATCTGCTTTGGATGTAAACAAACATCTACCATCACAGTCTGGCTTCATTTCTTCACAACACAAACTATATTTTTCCTTCAACAGCCATGAAATTGTGGCCCCAGACATGCAAAATATGATCATTAAGTTTTATAACTTTTTGTCAACTATAAATTAACTTAACATTCCCTTTAATAGCCCACCTGTCAAAATTATTGTGCTTGGTAGCCATGCTGTTTACCCATCATGCTTTCTGTATCCATGGTAATGATGTCATCAAATACCCCTGTGACATCATCATGAGATTATAAGCAATTAACTCATACACACCGTACAACCGGCTGAAGTGATGCCAGATGCCTACAGAGATAACAGATGGGCGAAATCGAAAGTAGGATTTCAGCAGGCGAGATAAAGTTGCTGGTAAAAACAGACGATAAAATCCTGGAAGAGTTTAGCCTCATATGGAAGTTGCTCAGTGCCTGTAGATTCTACAGTACCAGTCTGGGTGGCTTTCTTACACAGATAAGGCTATGGCAGGGCTTGAAAGGGGAACATTTTCAGAAAAAAAAACACAAAGTCTGCATTTCGGCTCCCATTAAACGAATCTGAGATAGTGCCCAATCTGTTTGCTTGCATACAATAAAACCTCAGTTAATTAGCAATATTTCTGCCAATTTTTGATGCACAGTTTAGTTTTATAATGAACATACACGCTTTCAAAGAGGGTGGGTAGTGAAAAAATGGTTGCCTTTGTCAACAGATGCAGTTTTAGGTGGATAGCTGGGATGACAGATCGGTTTGTATGGAAAATGACTGACACAGATGGCAGGTATCAATATGTAAGTATGTGTCCTTAAAATCGCATTTTTAAAGTTGTGGTTGTGCCAACAGCATAAAATCACCTCAAGAACTCGTAAAAAGTATTTTTCTAGATGTCAAAGGAATAATATTTCTGTTTATCGAAGCTGGTTATGCATTCATGGAAGAAATACTGTATTGTCAGAAAGAGGTGAACGCAGAACTATACGAACGGTGGTTGGCCTGTGTATCTTTTCGTTGTATTTTTTTCTCATTTTGAAGCAAATTTCTTGTTTGTTTCATAGTTTTATATGCCGCCGAAGCAAGAGTTTGTCTCTGAGTGTGTGAGCGTTTGCAGAGGGGTGTGCGTGGGTGTGGGGGCGGGGCATGCTGGTCAGCTTGGTACCGATACTTGGAATAAGGGATTGCGAAATTGCCAATTCATCCTTATATACCAAAACTACCTTTTTAACTGTGGAACCGTTAAAAGTAGCTTTTTACTAGTATGTTCATTTGAATGAAATCCTGTTTTGTAACATACTCTAATCAATCTCAGGTTTATACGCCAGAGTAGTGAAAACATGCCTTTTCCAACTAAACTACCGTTTTTCTGACCCTAAACGATGTTAGCGCTGCGCACAGCTCACGTAAAAAGAAAGAACACACCTTTTCTCATCTTTTTGGGGTTCAAGGTTCAGTAACAAGTTGACCAGCAAGCGCCCCGCTGCCCACGCCACCCCCTCCCCCTCATCCCACCCCGGCATCATGGTGATCGTGAATTGTTCTATTATTATTATTATTTATCCGAGTTGTCGCTCCAAGCCTTTTCTTCGGGGATTTTTTTGTTTGCATCTGATTTATTGCATATAATGATTCTCGTTTTCATGAAAGGAAGAAAAGATTATGTACAGAGATTTATTTATTTATTTGTTTATTATTATAATCAGGTAGGCTACATGTATATTATTATTGTAGGTACGCAGGTACGTTAGCTCAAATACAACCAATGCATTGACAGCTCGTGTTTTTCATCCGGTCCTGGGTGAGATAACATGGGTGAGAGTATAACTATCTTTCATGGGTGTGAGGTGTGGATAGAAAAATCTGTCACGAGGATCACTGTTCGGTATCACGAGGCTTGCCGAGTGATGTCGAACAGTGATCCTGAGTGACGGATTTTGCTATCCGCACCTCATACCAATGATAGATACGTTTTCTTGCACACTGCGTTTTGTTTGAACTTTAAAACATGTTAAAATGCGTAATTTTAATACTTGGAAGATTTTTATTTGATTTTGAAAGAAGGCGCGGCTTTCAACGAACGCCATTCGGCTCTTTACGTCAACGACTGGCGTGCATAAACTGACGTCATTTTTACCGTCTTCATGATGTAATCATCTTATAAGCCAACGTCACTTGACGACGCAGGTACGTGAGCTCCTATACAACCAATGGATTGACAGCTCTTGATTTATATCCTGTCTTGGGTGAGATAACAATTGTGAGATAAGATCTGTAGGTACAGGTGAAGCACGCGGATATCCTTTATCTGGTGTGCAAGAAAAGATTTGTATGTACAGGTGAAGCACACCGATATTCTTATGTGGTATGCAAAAAAGATTTGTAGGTACAAGGGAAACACGCGGATATCCTTATCCGGTGTGCAAGAGAAGGAGATCCCAACCCGAGGGTCTTCCGTTCGAGTGGGAACTTGAACGGTAGACCCAAGGGTTGGCATCCCTTTCCCCGACGGACACCAATGATTGGTTATTTTTCTCACCTACCAATTTTACTTGGCCGACTGTTTGCTTCTTAAGATGAGCTACATGTATTCTGGCGTCATTTAATGAGTGACTAAGAGAGTGGCATCATAAATCTAACACGATCACCTCATACAGGAAAGCAAACAACGCCGAAGAACCGGTACAATTGCTGGTAGGACATATGAAGATCATTTAATGTTAATTATTATGTAAAATGAATGTTGCTAAATCCTGTTTTGGAAGCCATTGAACGAAGAAATTCGAATGAATTCATGTGATGGCTAAACCTGCTACTGTCTTGAAAGCACACCATCCTGTACAAGTAGTAGGTGAGAAAAAAAATTCAATGTAAACTATTGTGACAGGGGCATACTAACTGCAAATTGAGGAGGCTGTTACAGTTTTGCAGGCTGATCCGAGTCTTTATTGCATGGCTGCACATGCATTATGCCCCTTTTTTAGTTGACGGTCTTTGTTTGGGGGCTGGGGTATTTTTCTATACATGTGGCCTATGTGGGTTTAGGAAGCAGTATTCTAAAATTTTCTTTCACAAACGCTCTAAAATAAGATACCCCGAGCATAACTAACCAGATAGGGTTTAAACAGCATGGGCCGACTGCTCAAAGCAAGTTTAAGCTAACCTCGAGTTTAATCCATACAAAATGTAACCTCGGGGTAAACTTAAACCAGCATGGAAGGTTATTAAACAAAATTTACTCAGAGATGTAAAGCTATTAAATGCAACAATATGCATTCTAGTTGACAAGCAAGCGCCATTCTTCATGATTTCACGCCGAAGTCACAGTCATAATCAGTTTAAAGACACATACTTATATATATTGATACCTGCCATCAATGTCAGCCATTTTCCATACAAACTGATCTGTCATCCCAGCTATTCACCTAAAATTGCATCTGTTGACAAAGGCAACCATTTTTTCGCTACCCCCCCCCCCCCCCCCACACACACACACACACCCCTCTGCAAACGCTCACACACTCAGAGACAAACTCTTGCTTCGGCGGCATATAAAACTATGAAACAAACAAGAAATTTGCTTCAAAATGAGAAAAAAAATACAACGAAAAGATACACAGGCCAACCACCGTTCGTATAGTTCTGCGTTCACCTCTTTCTGACAATACAGTATTTCTTCCATGAATGCATAACCAGCTTCGATAAACAGAAACATTATTCCTTTGACATCTAGAAAAATACTTTTTACGAGTTCTTGAGGTGATTTTATGCTGTTGGCACAACCAAAACTTTAAAAATGCGATTTTAAGGACACATACTTACATATTGATACCTGCCAGCAGTGTCAGCCATTTTCCATACAAACCGATCTGTCATCCCAGCTATCCACCTAAAACTGCATCTGTTGACAAAGGCAACCATTTTTATCACTACCCACCCTCTTTGAAAGCGTGTATAATCATTATAAAACTAAACTGTGCATCAAAAATGGGCAGAAATATTGCTAATTAACTGAGGTTTTATTGTATGCAAGCAAACAGATTGGGCACTATCTCAGATTCGTTTAATGGGAGCCGAAATGCAGACTTTGTGTTTTTTTCTGAAAATGTTCCCCTTTCAAGCCCTGCCATAGCCTTATCTGTGTAAGAAAGCCACCCAGACTGGTACTGTAGAATCTACAGGCACTGAGCAACTTCCATATGAGGCTAAACTCTTCCAGGATTTTATCGTCTGTTTTTACCAGCAACTTTATCTCACCTGCTGAAATCCTACTTTCGATTTCGCCCATCTGTTATCTCTGTAGGCATCTGGCATCACTTCAGCCGGTTGTACGGTGTGTCATATATCACTTCCAATTATTGATTATTTGTGTGTGAGCAGCACAGAGCAAAATAAACACACTGTGTAAACCAAGTCTACTAATTTTCTTCTTGGGTGGCGAATAATTATGTCCCTTGACTGTACATTTGGCGTAGTTCAATACTTTACAGACCAGGTGGACTTGGCCAAGTTGGAAGCTGGAAAAGTCCACTTGAAAGTATCGCAGATGTCCGAAGATTTAGGACAGAAATGGTACATTGTAGTTAGGAAAACGAATGTACTTAAATCTACCAGGAAATACTGTTAAATATCCAAACTGATTTAAATTGGAAGTTCTATTAGAAATTTACTCTATCCTCACAATTGGAATACATTCCATTCACAAAACTTTAAATTTTACAAAACACGCCTTTTCCTTGTTATTCATGAAATGCACGGACTGAACCAGCCCAAACCAGTTAAGGCGTTTCTGTGAATGACAGCAATGAAAGCGTCTAACCGTTTTAGAGTTTAATACAAACATGTAAACATTACAAGTAAAGTAAAGATGTCTTGATTTCATATGACGAATAATTCAAAATCTCTTTCTCTCTCTCTCTCTCTCTCTCTCTCTCTCTCTCTCTCTCTCTCTGAATAATCGAATCTTATATGTTTGAGCCTTATGTTGTTGCATTTTTATGCAAACTAAGTGTAATAAAGAATTGTAAATTGCAATACAGTGTGAAAAGCAGGTCAAGGTCAGGACCCGGTTGTATCAAACCATCATTAAACTAACGACAAATTAGCCGCTAATCTATCATTAAAGTCCTAATGACAAATTAGTTAATGACGGCATTAAGTCCGGTTGTATCAAACGTTCATTAAACCGTCATAAGTTAATGATGCGCTAATGATGAGTTTGTCATTAAATCTGACGTCATCGGAACACAACAACGTGACGTTATTAAGACTGCGTGCTATTTAATTGGATTTTCGCGCACTGGTTTTGCAATTAATATCTTTTCCCACCAGTATAATCTAGTTATTCTTGAGTGCTTGATCTTTTTCTGCATTTGTTGGCACCGCAGATTTAACAACATTTAATATTGGTTAAAATGTTTAACAAATAGAAAAGAATGATAAATAAATAAATAAATAAATAGAAAATAAAATAAATAAAAACTATCTCCTAATTTCATTGCAATGTTCTCCCTTCCTCAAAACGATCAAATCAAATCAGAAACAGTTGCAGGATTAAATAAGTTTGTTGGTTGGCTGTTTGGGGTTTGAGGCCGTATTTCTGCCCCTATATCGAGCAAGCACAGTCGGCCCTTGCCTACTCTTATCCAAATGTGTAGGACGCCCCGGCAATGAAAGTTACCCAGCACCATCGCCTGACCCGACCACCCCTAAAATGAATAAATAAGTATAAATTTCAAGTATATTACATTAAGGTGAATGGGTACACCTTCGGGGGAAGCAACATAAACATCTCCGATCAGCCTGTCGCCACTCCAAGCCGGGACCAACATCCAAAGGAAAGAGCGAAAAACAAAAACTACTTTACTCTAAAGGCCCCTTCCAAAAGGGCCATGCCAGCCGAGGTAAAAACGGAAATCATAAAAGTTGCGTCCCCTGCTAGTGATCACTCGGTACTATTTATGACGTAACAGATTTACGTCATATGAATTAAACGGCAGCATACCAGTTATTTATTTAAGATGAAGGTCGTTTTTAGCTCGCCAGTACGAATATACAGGAAGAGCTATTGCACTATCCCCGGCGTCGGAGGCGGTGGCGGCGGCGTCGGCGTTAGCAAAATGAAAAAGTGTTACGTTAAAGTTTTTAATTAGACGGGAAAGGCGCTGTCAGGCGAGCTATCAAGTAGGCTACCGTGCACAGGTCTTTTTTTTCTATTCTTTTTTTTTTCATGGAGAGGGCAAAATATACCAAAAATACACAGTGTAAATGGTAAATACTCGTTTTCACTTCATCGTCAAACCTGCTTTGGATTATTTTTTCTTTTCTTTTAATTGGACTCTGAAATTGGAAGCTAGGGTTTGGCCTGCATGCTTTACTTAATAAAAGCAATTTATCGACAACAGAATAAATTTACCAAAATATTTTATCTCGGGTTCAGTACACAAATCCATTGTCTTCTTCATGGGTAGGCCTGACTCCTGGTTTGGAAACTTGTTTCGGAAGAAAGAACCAATACACAGAAGAAAGAATAATCTAGGGAATCAGACGATGCTATAGCAAACACTCGGGTGTGCACCATTATTTATTTACTATTGTTATATTTGAGCCGCGACACCAACAAAGTTGGCCGAGAAAACCAACAAAATGGTTGTGCGCCCTGTGCAGACTCAGATCAGCCTGGGCTTCCACCAAGACTGATCAGAGTCTTTGTCAATCACTTAAAGGGTAGCTAAGGGTCTTAGCTACCTCCATACGGACAGCGAATACTCTGATCAGACTGGGCTGATGCCCAAGCTGGTCTGAGTCTGTGCTGGACGCACAACCACGGACAGCGAAGACTGTGATCATACTTGGCGGATACCCAGGCTGATTTGAGTCTTCGCTGAGCGCACAACCACTCTATTATTTTTTCCGTGTCGCGACTAATATGTTCTTGAATCAGAAGAAGTATTCAAATGTATTATTTCCCTTGTCTCTTCATGAACTGGTCGGTACAAATAGCAGTTTCGCGCGCGAGTCATTGGATAGAGCGTGATGTCTTTCTAACTCTCTCTATCTCTCTCTCTCTCTCTTTTTCTTACCCCATAAGATCTGTAAATACCAATCAGAATCGGCTCGTGAGTAGCTTCAACATCGCCAGATGATTCAGATGATTCTCAAAAGGGGACAGCATATGTTTTGCAGAAAAAAATCATCCCACTGATGTCTGAAATGTCAGCCGAAAATATAGTAGGCTATTTTTTTTTTTTTTTTTGAATCTGGTAAAACTACTCATATGTACATCTTTACATCTTCACTATGCTTCTGACATCTCTGCATGGTTTCAAATTGATTGCTTGATTGCTTGAAAACTAGCTGAAACCACAAGCTTGCTACCCTATATTGAAGACTAATCTAAAAATGTCCGAATCGAAAATCATGGACGTTATTTGTCAAGAATTATTTTTTCGTCTGCATGCACATCTTAATCGCAATTTGCTTGTAACATCATTGCGTCGTTTCAAATTCATTGGCTGAAAACTGGGGGAGCGGTTGAGTACACAAAGTTGCTACCCGATATTTAGGCCTAACCTCAAAATTGTCTAAGTCGAAAACGCCGTAAGTTTGTCAACATTATTTTTTAATCCCAATAACGCCACATGTACAATTTCAATATGTTTGTAACATCTCTGCAAAGTTTCAAATGAATTGCTTGAAAACTCTGGGAGGAGTTGATTATACAAACATTTTAAGCGTGAGGGCAAGACAGACGGGCGGACCGAACGAGCAAAACATAATGCCCCTGACTATCGTCACGGCGGCCTCATAAAGTTTATGATATTATATAAGCTTATTTAGAGGCGCGGTAGCCGAGTGGGTAGTGTGCAGAAAGTCGCCGCAAGGTCGTGAGTTCGCGGCTCACCATCGCCATCCGACGACTGTTAAACGCTCTCTCTGTCAACCCAGCAGTAAATGGGTACCTTTTTGGAATTAGGGAAGGATAAGGCAGCGAAAGGAGAGAGATGGGCTTCGCGTTTCATCAGCTGTGCCCAAGATACAGCGGGTCTCTAACCCCCACTGCCCCGCTATGGGAAACCTTTACCTTTTTTTATTAGCTTTTTTGCAACACTTTTTGACAGAAACCGAGTCTTATCTTATCAGTTTAAAACTGGGCAAATTCGGCTGTTTGAAAAATGAAACTCTTGTGAAAATCTTTCAGAGATAACTTACAATAAAATATTCCATGAATTTATACCATCTTGATGGCAATAGTATTTTCATCAGTATTTTATCGTTCGCAGGGATGTACAACTTCTTTCTCATGTTCCTGTGCACTGTCTACTGTGACAAGCTTTACGCGTGCATAAAGCATGCACTAATGCTGGTTGTGTACTTTTCTGTACGGCAAATTATGAGTTGTGTACTGCTTACTTTTGTTACATGTCTTGCTTAATATCTACTGCCCATTGTAAATTGTTTCTGAGCATAGAGCATGCGCGTACATCAAGCTTTAGCTCAAACACTGGCATGTTTGCAAAGTCAATGTGGCAGTTGAAAGCAAACAGTAGAATGGAAACAGTATACAGAAATAGTTTTTGGGCAAGTACACAAAAAGGTATATATCCTGCAGGCAAACAACGTTGAATCAATATTGATTCAACGTCGGTTCATTGTCACGACGTTGAATCAACGTTGATTCAGTGATGATCGAACGTTGTGTGTCCAATATATAGGCTCCAAGAATGGGAATGTCATGCATAGAAAGGGGTGCATACATTGCTGGCACGCCCCGTTGATTCAACGTTGTAAGACGGACGTGTAGGTTCCCGAGCATACAAATAGGAACACAACTCTGGTTCAACGTTGTGTATCCGAGACGTAAGCTCCCATAGGCATACAAAGGGGAACACCCCTCTAGGCACACATCTTTTAATTAACTTTGTGTGCCCGATATGTAGGCTTCCAGAATGAGATGTCATAAATATGAATAGTCACATTTCCTGCTGGCCAGACAACGTTGATTTCCTGCTGGCCAGACACGTTGATTCAACGTTGTGTGTCCGATGGTTAGGTCCGAGAATAAAAATGTCATCCGACAAAGGGTACATATCGTGCAGGCACACGACGCGTGTTCAACGTTTTCTGTCCGATGTGTAAGCTCCCAAAACGGGGATGTCATGCACATACAGAGATACATACGTTGTGCATATGTAGGCACGCAACGTTGAGTGGTGTTTCAGTGTCCGATAAGGAAGGTCCCAGAATGGGGATGTCATGTATATAAAGGGGCACATACCCTGCAGGCACACAACGTTGAATCAACGTTGTGTGTATGATGTGTAGGGTCAAAGAAGGGGAATGTCATATGACAAAGTGTACATATCCTGCAGGCACGCGATATTGATTGAAGGTTGGGTGTCCAATAAGAAGGCACCCCAAAATTGGGATCGTATGCATACAGGGGTCCGTACACGTTAGGCACACTCGATTGATTCAACATTATGTGTCCCATGTTCGGGCTCCTAGAATTGGAATGTCATCTCACAAAGTAGACATGTTTAGTAGGTACATTACGATGAACAACGTTTTGTGTCCGATGTGTAGACTCCCAGACTGAAAGTGCGATGCATACAGAGAGATACATACCCTGCAGGCTAACAACGTTGATTCATCGTTGTGTGCCCTGTGTGTAGGATCCAGGTACGGGAATGTCAAGCATACAAAGAGGTGCTTACCCTGCAGGCACACAACTCAGGCTCAACGTTTTAGGCTCGATGTGTAGGCTCCAATATGGGTTGTCGTGCATACAAAGGGGAACATACTCTGTGGGCACACATCGTTTATTCAACGTTGTGTACCCGATGTGTAGGCTCCTAGAATGGATGTGCCATGCATATGAAGGGATGCATACCCTGCAGACACATAACGTTGAATCAATGTACTCAACTGTGTAGACTCAAAGAATGCGGATAACTTACAAAGGGTACATTTTTTGCAGGCATACAACGTTGATTCAATGTTGTATCGCCGACGTGTAGGCATCCGAAATAGGATGCCATGTATACAAATGGCTACGTAGCAGACAAACAACGTTGATTTAATGTTGTAGGTCCGATGTATACATAGGCTCCTAAAATATGGAATATGGACTTAATGCATACAAAGGGGTACATAGCCTACCCTGCAGGCTCACAAGGTTTTTGATTGATTGATTGATTTGATGCTTAACGTCCACGGTAAACAACCATGGTCATGTCGGGACGGTCAGTTAACCTAACCACACCATTCCTGGGCAGGTTTAGACCTCCTAAGCGGTTAACCAGTACTAAGTGCACATACTTTCGCCAGTAACTGACAACTGCCCTTCTTGAATCAGCGGAAGGAGAAACGAAAGTATGTGGCCAGACCAGGTTTCGAACCCAGGACCCCTGACTTATGAGTCAGGTGCCCTACCGATTGCGCTACGCGGCCTGGCCTCACAACGTTTAATCAGTGTTTAATCAACGTTTGTTCAACGTCGATAGCCCGGTATATAGGCTCCCACAAATCCAGGAACCTTAGAAAGTTTAGTTCAACAAAGTTTATTGGTCATCAAGTCAAATCGGGTGATAAGTTATATCAAAAGTCCTTACATATTGATTGAGCAGCCTGTGTTGTCTTATGACGTCATCATGTCGTGAGCCGCTGATCGATACATTTCAAACAAATACGACTTCAATGATGTTTACATACTTTTTACGATGCAAACGTGAGAGAAGCAAGGTTTTAAGGGAAAATGTAGCAAGCTTTGGATAGATGACATCTGGAATGGCTTTAGGTTCTTGCTTTGCATGGAAATGATTGCATATCGAGGTATCTGGTTTCTGTTCACGAATTTCCATCTCCTTCGCACTCTACGTCGACCATGTTGTCTTGAAAATAGTCGCTTTTTCGAAATATCGAGGTCGAATCGGACGATGGCGGCCATCTTGAATTGCTTAATGACGGTTTAAAGATACCCCCAGACCATCATTAAGTTAATGAAGAGATAATGACGAAGTCGCGTCATTAAAAGTTTCATACAACCGAATTTAATAACGCGTTAATTAATGGCGGTTTAATGACGGTTTAATTTGTCATTAAAGTTTGATACAACCGGGTCCAGGACCCGGTTGTATCAAACCGCCATTAAACTAATGACAAATTAACCGCTAATCTATCATTAAAGTCCTAATGACAAATTAGTTAATGGCGGCATTAAGTCCGGTTGTACCAAACGTTCATTAAACCGTCATAAGTTAATGATGCGCTAATGACGAGTTTGTCATTAAATCTGACGTCATCGGAACATCGTAACGTGGCGTTATTAAGACTGCGTGCTATTTAATTGGATTTTCGCGCACTGGTTAAGCAATTAAAATCATCTTTTCCTACCAGTTTAGTTATTCTTGAGTGCTTGATCTTTTTCTGCATTTTTCGCACCGAAAATTTAACAACATTTAATATTTTGGTTAAAATGTTTAACAAATACAAAAGAATAATAATAAATAAATAGAAAATAAAATAAATAAAATATATCTCCCGATTTCATCGCAACGTTCTCCCTTCCTCGAAACGATCAAATCAAATCAGAAACAGTTGCAGGATTAAATAAGCTTGTTGGTGGGTTGTTTGGGATTTAACGGCTCTTTGAGACCGTATTTCAGTCTATATCGGGCAAGCACAGTTGGCCCTTGCCCTACGCTTATCCAAATGTGTAGGGCGCCCCGGCACTGAAAGTTACCCAGCACCATCGCCTGACCCTAAAATAACTAAAATAAATAACTTTCAAGTATATTATATTAAGGTGAATGGGTACACCTTCAGGGGAAGCAACATAAACATCCCCAATCAGCCGGTCGCCACTCCAAACCGGGACCAACTCCCAAAGGAAAGAGCGAAAAACAAAAAACTGCATTACTCTAAAGGCCCCTCCAAAAGGGCCATGCCAGCCGAGGGAAAAAAGGAGGTAATAAAAGTTGCCTTCCCTGCTAGTGATCACTCAGTTCTATTTATGACGTAACAGATTTACGTCATATGAATTAGGTGATCTAGAAACGACAGCATACCAGTAATTTATTTAGGGTTGTAAGCAGATCTAGATCTTTATTAAGCTCGCCTGTACGAATGTACAGGAAGAGCTATTGCACTACCCCCGGCGGCGACGGCGGCGGCGTTAGCAAAATGTTTAAGTTTTACGTTAAAGCTTTTTATGTGATGGGCAAGGCGCTGTCAGGCGAGCTATCCTGTATCAAGGAGAGGTCTTGTTTTTCTTTTATCTCTTTTTTCTTTTCATGGAGAGGGCAAATATACCAGAAATATACACTGTAAATGGTAAATGATTCATCAGCAAAATTCGTTTTAATGCTTTTCATCGTCAAACTTGGCTTGGATTAATTTTTCATGTTTTTTCTATCATCGGATGCGCACTATGAAATTGGAGGCTAGGGCTTGGCCTGCATGCTATACTTTATCGACAACAGAATAAATTTACCAAACTATGTTATCTCAGGACCAGTACACAAATCTATTGTCTTCTTCTTGGGTAGGCCCGATCCCTGGTGTGGAAACTTGTTTCGGAAGAAAGAACGAATATCTAGGGAATGAGACGATGCTATAGCAAACACTTTAGTGTGCACCATAATTTATTTACTATCGTCATTTTTTATATAAATAATATGAAACGCGACACGAGAAAACCAACAAAATGGTTGTGCGCCCAGCGGAGACTCAGATCTGCCTGGGCATCCACCAAGACTGATCAGAGTGTTTGCTAAGCGCTTAAAGGGTAGCTAAGGGTCTAAACTACCTCCATACGGACAGCGAATACTCTGATGCCCAGGCTGATCTGAGTCTGCGCTGGGCGCACAACCACTTTATTGTTTCTTGTATTTTTTTCGTGTCGCGGCTTATATGTTCTTGTAATCAGAAGTATTCAAATGTCTCTTCATGAAATGGTCGGTACAAATTGTAGTTTCGCGCCGTTGTCATTGGATAAAGCATGATGTTTTTGTTTTTTTCTTAGCCCATAAGTTCTTTCAATACCTATCAGAACCGACTGGTGAGTCGCTTCACCATCGCCAGATGATTCTCAAGAGGGCACAACATACGTTTTACAGAAGAAAAAAAAAACAACCTCCCATGCCAGACTGATGTCTGAAATGTCAGCCGAAAATGCAGTAGGCTATTTTCTTTTTTTTTTTTTTTTTTTTTTTGAATCAGGAAAACCTCACATGTACATCTTCAATATGCTTGTGACATCTTTGCATGGTTTCAAATTGATTGCTTGAAAACTGTAGCTGAATCCATAAACCACGCCTGGTAAACTATCACAGGTACCTCCGGGGAGGTACCGATAAAAAGTTGTGACAGGCATCCGGAGCTACCTGTGACGGTCCAAAAATAGACAAAAAAGGGTAGGTATTCGTCTATTTGGATAAAATACATATTAACCAGGGAGTTAATTGAAAACCAAAGAATGCTATTCGACTCTTATATACATGAAGTTTTGCCACACAATACATCCCCGGAAACTTTACATGTATGCGGAAGATATGACTGTTGAAGTGGCTTTAAGGTCAGTCGAAAGTACTCAAAACAAGTAAAATCGGTTGTTTTAGGTCCTAAATGCACTTTTCTTGCATAAAAATCTGTTTGTCTGGACACATTGACGTAAAGTAAACCTCTTTGCCATAATATAACTACCGATAAACTCCAAATAAGGCTGGATTCTGTAAAAACAACTAGAGGTGCCTGTGACGACATGGAGGTGCCTGTGATGTAAGAAAATATAGTGAAAATCTGAAGATTTATTGCGGTTGCAAATATTGTTATTCTTCATCTCTAGACTACTGCCTTGAAAGAATCGTTCATTCAACGTCGCAATAATCTATCACAATGCGTATATCAAGCATATCTTTATCAAAACGACAGACAATGATCATGAGCTTATACATCAGAGTGTACATCCTGCTCTCAAAACAAAGATGGAATTAAGTATACATTGACAATAGTTCATAAAAGACACGCATGGTAAACCGAATAAACAGCTCTTTCCCAGACAGGTGGTCATTCAACCACCCCAAATGAAAATAACGCTAACTTCTGTTTTACCTATTTTATATTTTAAGTTACAAAACAAACCAGAAAGCAAAGTGGGCAGCTGTACATGTGCCTTACTGCTAGAAGACTACAGCCAAGTGGACATTAGAACACGTAACATTGATGCTTCACAACAGAAATCCAAAACCCAAAGCATATCATCTCAAAGAGTTATTGCCCGTTTTGTTTCCATATCTTATAGTCAAACATTGACGAGTTGTACCTAATTGCTGTTAATCTTTGAGAAATTAAAACTGCATGTTTTTTTAAGCAGGCTAAATTGGTTCTACTTATTAAATGAGTGAGGTTGGCTTTCAAACATAAATTTCTTGACTTCACTTTGTGACAAACCATGATTTTTGAGGAAATTTCGTGATTGTAGTGTAAAAGAAAAATACAGATAAACTATTTAGTTCCTGGGCCTTGTGGAAATTTAAGGGCTTTACAATTTGTACAGAGGGGGTCCTGATTTTGAAGACTGGTCTTTAATTGCAAATTATTTGGTACTAGTTAATTTTGAACTTTGTTTGGTATCTTTTCATACTTTAAGGGCATTCATACTTTACCACTCCTGAGCTAGATTCGTAAAAGCTTCAAAAACAAACAGTCACAAACCAATAGTATTGACTTACTGTCTACAGTGAGGCCCCTGCCAGTGACGGGCATGTAATAAATTGTCTCTCCACATCCAAGATTTGTAAGAAAATAAAGCATAAAGTAGCTGACAATCATCACTGGATGTCCATTCATCCCCATTGTATGTCAATAATCCAGTCCCTCTACTCCTTATCCTATGCCATCCTCTTTATATCCCACCTCCCCCAACCCCACCCACCTCATATGATCCTTGTATTTTCTGACAGCCCTTTGTCATTTTCTCTTTGTTATCTTTTCTGTAAAATCTGTACCTGATAACAAATTCCACTATACCACAGAATTCTCCAACAGTTGTCTTGCTGTTGATTTTCAACAAACTCAAATTAAGCTACTCTGAGTATCTGCTTTGGATGTAAACAAACATCTACCATCACAGTCTGGCTTCATTTCTTCACAACACAAATTATATTTTTCCTCCAACAGTCATGAAATTGTGGCCCCAGACATGCAAAATATGATCATTAAGTTTTATAACTTTTTGTCAACTATAAATTAACTTAACATTCCCTATAACAGCCCACCTGTCAAAATTATTGTGCTTGGTAGCCATGCTGTTTACCCATCATGCACCCTGTGTCCATGGTAATGATGTCATCAAATACCCTCGTGACATCATCATGAGGTTATAAGCAATTAACTCATATAACTTCCAATTATTGATTATTTGTGTGTGAGTATTACAGAGCAAAATAAACACACTGTGTAAACCAAGTC
The DNA here is from genome assembly GCA_963989385.1 of Ctena decussata. NCBI lineage: Eukaryota > Metazoa > Mollusca > Bivalvia > Lucinida > Lucinidae > Ctena > Ctena decussata. The sequence goes on from OZ022503.1 coordinate 58,276,249, forward strand.
TACTAATTTTCTTCTTGGGTGGCGAATAATTATGTCCCATGACTGTATATTCCTCGAAGTTTACTAAAGTGCTCTGATTTACCTTCACTTTGGTTGTTGTCTCGCCTGCAACGAGCAGAAGCAAGACACATGTATTACTTTCCCGGTGTCGTCGTCGGCTGGGCCGAAGCCGGAGCCGGCGGCGGCGAAAACATTTGCCGAGTTTTTGCGTGTTGCTCTCTTTCTTGACAATGCGCTGAGAGACGAGTCACGGCATTCCGCGGAATTTTTGTTAACTATAGATTACATAGGTATATAGTAGCCCCGATAGCTCTGTGAGTATAGCGCTGGCCTGCTAAGCCAGCGGTCCGGGTTCGATTCCGGCCGGAGACGGTTATTTTATACCCCCGTGACGATAGTCAGGGGGCATTAAGATTTGCCCTGTCTGTCTGTCTGTCCGTTCGTCACACTTTAGGGTACAGAGTTTGTGTAATCCACTTCTACCATAGTTTTAATGTATCTTTTTCAAACCTTGCATACCTATTGTGGACATATTGAAAATGTGCATGTGGTTTTTTGATGGAGCTAGAATTAATTTTGACAGAATTACGACCTTTGAACTTAGTCATTTTAGACAATTTTTTTGCACTGTAGGGTATGGAGATTGCGTAATTAACTTTCTCTCCTCCTCCCCCCCCCCCCCCCCCCCCACACACACACACACACAGAAATAATTTAGACAGAATTACAGCCTTTTGAACTTAGTCATTTTAGGCAATGTTTTGCACTGTAGGGTATGAAGTTTGTGTAATCAACTCATATAGTTTTCGATGGAGCTTTTTCAAAAAGTGCATATATGTTGTGGACATATTGAAGATATGCATCGGGTTTTTTTATGGAGCTAGAATTAATTTTCACAGAATTACAGCCTTTTGAACTTAGTCATTTCAGGTAGCATTTGTGCATTGTAAGATATGGAGATTGTGTCATGAACTTAGTCATTTCAGGTAACATTTGTGCATAGTAAGATATGGAGGTTGTGTCACCTTTTCAGTGGACTCTTTGTAGATCGTAGTTGTGCTTAAAAGGGTGCTTTAGGGGTGTACACATGTCATGTGACAGGCGCTGCACGGGGGCATCATTAGCGTCTTACAGACACAATTTTCTAGTTTCTATTCGTTAACCGTTGCGCATCTGCACAGCTTGATCGGGGTCTTTTCCTTTCACAATATAGGAAGGCTTGGAAAGCTATTAATATAAATGGGTAATTCTACATGTATATGCAAATTCCTGCCATTTTTACAAAAGGAGATTGAGTTCTTCTGTTTGTTTCCTTGGGTGTCAAAACTCTTCCAGAAGGGGAGGGGGCAGGGGGGAGCGGGAAGCGGGGTGATCGTAAAGGAAAGTATTTTCTCCTCTGAGAGCAAATTCTTTTAAGAGTATTCCTCTATTGAGAAGGGAGACAAAAATAAAAAATGGTAGAGTTGCTTCCCTGAAAGTGTGCCCATTCACCTTGGTACACTCTGATCAGTTTCTGCAGAAGTTCAGGTTGAGCTGAATAATTGTTAGTCATTCAAAGCGTAAGGTCCCTTTCCACCCGTCGAAACAGCCCTGTAGTGCTCATCATCAGACGTCGCCCAGCAGGCACATAACGTCGAATAGCGTCAAGCTGACGTCGATGCGACGCAATGATGTCACATCAATGTTTGTCCGACGTCATGTGACCCCTGGGTGCAGTTCAGCAACGTGCTCAGCGGACTGCTACTGGTAAGTACACACATTGTGTACAGTTGGTCCGTCTGTCCATAGACAAATCTCGTCGCTTCAAGTCCTTCAGTTGTCATCCGATTTCCGTGAAGCTTTCAGGATATAGTTATCAACACTTGAGGTGGATCATATTTTATCGGGGTCATAAATGAACCATTCTGCTAGAGTGACGGTCTTGTACGATGTATCTGTAAATCTGTGGAAAAATATTGTGACCACAAACCCAGTCCAGTTTTCAGGCGATTTTCATAAAACTTTCAGGGTATTGTCATCATCAATCTGATTTCGATCATAATTTATAGGGTCTTGGTCAGGTCTTTTTTTTTTATCAGAATTACAGCCCTTGACCTTACAAGTGACACAAATCTTGTGGTCATAGCTCCTCCTTCTCTTATCAAATTTAACTTTCAGTAGGCCTATATGAAGTCGGCCGTATTATACCGGGTCATGTGTGAATCGCTTCAGCCAGAGTTACAGCCCTGGATTTGTAGCAATATAAAATGTGGCCGCAACTTCTCTTTTAGTTTCCAACTGGTTTTATTGCAAATTCAAATATATTGTTATCACCATCTATTCTTTTCTATCCTATTCTATTCTATTCTATTCTAGTCTATCCCAAAACCTTACAAGTCGTTGTGGCACTACAGATGACTTCAAAACAATCCCTTTCCACTTTGTCTTGTTTTCAGCTGCTCTAGTTAAGTTGGCAAAATCAATCCCTGTCCACTCTTTAATATTATCTTTCCACCTCTTCTTCTGTCTATCTCTTTACTTTTCCCTTCAGTGTGCCTTGTGAAAATCGTCTTTGATAAACCAGAAGACCTTGAGACGTGACCAAACCACATTAGTTTACGTTTCTTGACCAGCGTCAGGAGTTCATCATATTCTCCAATGACTGCTTCGATCTTTCTGCGAACCTCCTCATTGGTTATATGGTCTTTGTACGTAATGTTCAGTAACCTTCGGTAGTATCTCATCTCAAAGGCCTGCGTCCTTTTCTTAAACTCTTCTGTCAAGGTCCACGGTTCACAGGCATACAGACATATGGAAATGACAAAGGAGCTTCACCTTTGATCCAAGAGATATGTTATTATCTCTCCAAATTGGTTTCAGCTTCGTAAGAGCTGAAGTGGCTTGTGCAATCCTTGAGAGAACCTCCAGTTTTGAGACATCATTTGAGACAACTGCTCCAATGTGTCTTAAGCTTGTTACGGTGCCCAGCTTCTGCCCTTTTACCTTGATCTTCCTCTAGATGTCATCTGCACTGCTTGTCATCAGTTTGGTATTCTAAGCACTGATCTCCATCTTATACATCATGCAGGTGTTGTCGAGACTTTCAACTAGGGCTTCTAGTTCCTGCTCTTCCTCAGCTAGAGCGTCTATTTCATTCGACAAACCGCAGATTTGTAATGTTTCTGCCGCCTATGCTAACTTTTTCCTCATGTTCTTCCAGAGCATCAGACATGATCCGTTCGAGAAAAATGTTGAAGAGGGTGGGTGACAGAAGACATCCTTGTCTTACTCCAACTTTGTTCTGAACCATTCTCCTGTGCTGCCATTCATCAGGACTGCACTTGCAGCCTTGTCGTATAGTTGCTCAATGGTGCGAACTAGATTTGCACTGATATCAATGTTGTACTTCCGCAATAAGGCCCATAAGGCTGCATGTCATACCCTGTCAAAGGCTTTTTTGAAATCAATGAAGACATGGTACATATTCTGCTGATGTTGGAATTACTTTTCACACAGGATTCTAAGGTTGAATATCTGTTCTGTGGTACTCCTTCCGTCTCGGAACCTTCAACCCAGCCTGTTCTTCAGCGATTGTCTCTAAGGCTTGCGGCTTAAGCCTTTTTCAAGATGACTAAGATTAAGATTAAGATTAAGATTTATTCAGGAATTAAGATCATTTAACAAAGCAACATATACTGTCTAAAAGCGATTTTCGAAAATAAAATTTAAAATTAATCAACAAGTGAGATATCTAAGAGCACACTTAAATGATATTTATGTATATATCTATATGAATTTGATTTAAGAAAAGTAAAATTATCACAGTGAATATGACTAGAACTTAAGGAGTTTTGGAATGAGCTTGGCTGCTAGAAGTAAAAAACTAACACCCACACCCATTCTCACTGATTCGAAAGATTCGATCTTAATACCCATGGATAGCCCATAAAGCTTAAATGGCTTATTTCCAATGGGGTCCATACAGATCAGATTGAATTTAGGGTAAAATCCGCTGATAACTTTTGGAGTTATGGCCCTTTTTCAACTTCATTTCAAACAAAAATGGTTTTGGTTTGTTCGGCTTGTTAGTTTCGAAAAGTTACTTGTTTCCGGGCTATTTATTTTGGAAAATTGCATGGCATCCACTTTTGTGATAAGATACAGAATGTTATCACATCACAGTCATGTCACCCCCTCAAACACCCCCCCCCCCTCCCCGACACACACCTACACACTTCTCTTGATCCGAGAAGCACAATACATCTGCCTTAGGAAAACAATAAAACGTACCACACAAATCTGTCTTTGTGAACCTAGTTATCCTACAAGTGCCACTACCTTAAACAAGGTGCCATCTTACATAGGGCACTAGGCGGGGGCATCCGTGTCCAATGGACACATTCTAGTTCTATCAAAGTTACGCTCCTTGACCAGTTCAACAATACAAATGTCTTCGTTCAGTTATCAACTGGTTTTCACGAAACTTTCAAGAAATTGTTCCTATCATCAGAATGGATCCTGTCAGAGAGTGGTTTTCCCCCTTTCCCCCCGGAAAAATGGCTATAGGAAGGACGGCTATATAGTGGATTGTCCGCACCTCATAGAGCCACTTTTCCCCCATAGTAGTTTTCCCCCCACCGGGAAATTGGCTATTAGCGAACTTGGTATGGTTATTGGTATTTTGCGGACCGGAACGGAATGTAACAGACACATCTTACGGAATTAATCGCATAAGAAATGTGTAGGTACTTCAAGGGTGGTAGTAAAGTGATTAATTCCAAAAAATCAATATGCAAATTTAGCAACCATGTGTTTATAATAATCAATAATTACTAATTTAAGGAACGACAATGATGTGACTTCTTCTCATCGCAGAAATTTTTATACGTAAACATACGCATGTAAGCTACAGGAAGCTGTACGAATGGGTGCTTTGTCTAGTCATGTTTGATTTAGTAGGGAGTTTATTACATTGAAAACCATAATCGCACATGTGTCCCAATGTGAGTCGAGCCCATGACTTCTGCATGAAAGGCGAACACTAGTCCAGGCACTCTGCTGAACGCGTGATGAACGCTTGTACAAACACAAAATTAAACAAATTTATGAACACAACCACGTACACTCATATCCTTTTTTGACTAACTGCTACCTGTTTTTCCCCAAAACAAGATAAGACAGACTGACGGAAACATGCAGGTGGTTCTAGCGTATGTTATCCATCAATATTTTACGGACAGGTACTCATATTTCTGCTTCAATTATGAACCGCATTATCATAATTGGAGAAGGAGCAAATTCCAATATGTAGCGTGTTTTCTCGCAATCGTACAATGTATTACCAGGGGGAAAATCCACTATGGAGGGGAAAACGGCTATGCAAAAACACGTATAGTAGATTTTCCCCGGGGAAAATTGGCTATATAGTCATATTTCCGGGGGGAAATTCTACTATATAGCCATTTTTCAGGTGGGAAATTCTACTATGGAAAAATTGTTACGAAATGGATCTAATCGTCCACTATGTCGTCGAGATTATTTTAATCCTTTCAATCAGTAAGGCTACAGTTTTTAGGGTAACTGTGGTAATAAAACGTTTACGGAAATTGTGACTACGTTATGCATGGGTTGTTTGTGAATACCTCTCGTGGACAGCGTATTGCATGATTTTAAGGTGAATACCTGCACGAGTCTTTTGATTGTGGACAGCGTGTTGCATGATTTTAATGTGAGACGCATAGTATTTATACGCCTATCTTTTAATGAAAAGTTAGACGTGGCTGTTTAATTCTTGATGGATGTTATATTGTTGTGTGCCCAGATTCTGTGTTAAGACCTAGAAGGGTAAGATTTTATTATATTTATTTAGAATAGTTTGGCTAAGAATGAAAAATGTGACTTCTGATTGATATGGTATGATTATATGTGTCGACTGATTTGATTTTGTTGGCAGTGATCAGGCTGCGCATGTGTCGACCGATTTTGTTAGTAAGCATGCTGCGCATAATATTTGTATATTAGGAAGTTTTGTAAATTTCGGAAATAGTTTATATCACTGATGTTGGTTGCAATGGTGTGCGTCTATTTGACGTCCAGTGACGTCAGTTGCATTCATGTTATTCATGTGACGTCAGTCGCATTCATGTTATTGCGACGTCAGCACTTTTTATATTAGTTTCACGTATACGTGGCCTATAGAAGTAGATTGATTTGTAATGGAACTAATTTATATACTCGTGACGTCAATTGACGCCATAGCAGGCACCGCATTAAGGGTTTTTTTCATAAGTTATAATGGTAACATTTGGTCATCATGCGTTTGATTTGCCTTCATTAGACGGCGTCATATGGTATAACATCATTGATGTCATGATGTCAGATCAAACGTTATGATCCCAAATGTGTGCGAAACGCTTATTCAGCTATTATATTCTATGGCAAATGGTATTACGCTTAGTTTAAAGAAATGAATTAATACATATGCGAGTTAGATTTTGGTCAATCAATTTTGTGTAAATAGTTCATTGTTTAGATTATTCATGTTTTATGTGGGGTATGTCATGGTAATGCCTGTTGACGTCAGTATACTTCTTGACAATGTTTGACGTCAGATCCTTCGACGCACATGCGTAGTAGGATCTACGTTTCTTCATTGGCGGAAGTGGTAAGCACACTTTTAGCTTTACATCGTGAGCGCGAGTCGTGTCTAGTGACACGGCTGGCGTGTGCACGTTATGCTCGGCATTCGCCGAGGGCGTTGTATGGTATTTCTAAGACAGGCCCAAGTCTTACGTATTGTTATTATGTAGTTAAAATGTATTAAGTGTAAGTTCGTTATTTTTAGGCACATCAAGTCCGGCAGTCAGCTGTTAGGACTTAGAGCCACGTCTCACCTGGAGATGCGATATACGTCTCCAGGTTAATACCAACCCGGGTAGAGGCAGTTACAACGCCGTTTGTGCATGGCTCCTAAGCAGAGGCGGGAAGCACAAAATGTAGGCGGAAGTAGTTAGCACAGTTTTGCCAGATTCTGTGATAAGATCTGAAGGTCACATCAAGTGTGGGACAGTGTTCGTCCACTAAGGTGTGTTAATATATATAGACTGGTCCCTGGTACGATCCAGGGAGCGACCAGTATATAATCGTGCACGTGTTTATATAAGTTGGTGTTCCTCATGATATATGGACTGGCCCATGACATGATCCAGGGAACGACGAATTGAAGTCTACCAACATAAGGCCTTGTTTTTTTGTATGAGCTCAAACTAACGTTTTTTGTCCTTTGTGTTTTCCTTTAGTTCATGGCGCTGAGCCGAGTACGGTGTTGACGTCAGACGGTAATCTATTTGCGTATTGAACGCAAATCGATTACAGATTTGAAACAAACACCTTACTTGGGCCAGCGACATGAACTGATATGTGTTGTATATTATTGTAATTGTGACAGTTGTAAATTGTATTGTTGTATATAGAATTTACATTATATATAAACTTAAAAAATTCTAACGTTGTTAGAGTTTCCTTGTTAGTGTATTACACTAGTAGATAACCCTTTAACCGGAAGTCACCCTCCGCCGTCCTGGCGACGCATAAGGCTCTACACCCGTGTCGACCGAGTGTAAAACCTCCTGCGTAACATGGTGTCAAGAAGTAACGGGATTTGATTTCCGGTTAATATCTGCCAGTGTAACACATTGACAATATATACAGAATCTAGGCACAATTTTGTCAAACATTTTTTTATTATTATTATTGACTTTCTGATTGTTCTTTTCTAAGGTGACGTAAGGCTGTGAATTTTAGGGGAGCAATTTTGCCACTAAATTCTTTGTAAATGTAACCTACACTCAATTAAGGTCAACTATCCTTATTCCCTGCGTGATGAAGTGCGATAGCCCATGCATTAATTTGTGATAAAATGTAACAGGTTGCATATCTGAGTGGGGAAACTGAGGTATATAGACCTGAATTGTCTTGGCACGGATGATACGTATTTAGTTTTAGGGTCCGGTTGAGTACCTTGGCACTGCTGTTGCATGACAATCTGTAAGTTTATTAACCTAAACGTTTTGTACGTTGTGTCGTAACCGTTACTGAGGTCCATTTTATGTCCTGATTTAGTAACGTAGGTCACTCGTAACGTTATATAATATCGTTACAATGAATTAAACCTAATAGCGGAATCTTAAGTTTGATTTACCGTTGGTATCTTATAAGGTTTTGTAATGTAGGACGTACAGTTGTCGTGTCAGTGTTAATACGTTGCGTTACATACGTTACGTTTGTATATCCGATACGCTAGATCAAGTTGGGCGTAATTGTAATGTGGGTTATTTACGTCATCTAATTGTGTCATATGATAGTGAAAAGAAGTTCTCGGTAAAGTCAACGTCAGTATATGACGTCATTTCCGGTCTGTTATGAACGTAACTTTAATAGCTACGTCTAGATCGCGAGTATACTAATTTATCAACGTTTTAGTTGGATTAGTTTGTTATTATTATTGTTAACGTTTTAGTTAACGTGTGTGACTATAAGTGAACGTCGGTTTCATTAAGTTAACGTGAGCATTACGTTAAGCGGCATGGATCAGTTAGTTAAGACGGGAAAGGAGTTAGGTTATGAGGGGCAGGCTTTGCAGGAATTTGTAAAGCAACAGCAAGAGACTGAGAGGGCAGAAAGGCTCGCGGTAAGGGAACTTGATAAAGAGAAGATCGCGGCAGAGAAAGAAAAGATTGCGCAGGCCGAAAAAGACAGGGAAATTGAGTTAGCTAGGATCGCGCAGGCCGAAAAAGATCGGGAAATTGAATTGGCTAGGATCGCGACGGAAGAAGCTAAGATTGCGGCGGATAGGGAAATCGAGATGGCGCGGATTGAAAGTATAGAGCGGCAAGCCGAGAAAGATAGGGAAGCTAGGTTGTATCAAGTCGAAAGCGATAAGGAAGCAAAGTTGTCGAGCGAGGTCGAGTTAGAAAAGTTGAAGTATAGTTTTGAATTGCAGCAACGCGAGTTAAAGAATCAGATAGATTTGCAGAAGGTAACGTTTAGAGTTGAATTAGAAAAACAGAAGGCTGAAAAGTTAGCGCATGCGCGTGATCCCAAGTTACCGTATTTTGATGAAAGTAAGGACAAAATGGATAGTTACTTATCAAGGTTTGAGAAATACGCGACGGCAAATAAATGGGATAAAAACGTTTGGGCTGCATATTTAAGCGCATTACTTAAAGGTCGCGCGCTTGATGTCTATGATAGATTGTCTGTAGATGATGCAGCGGATTATGACAAGTTGAAAGATGCGTTGTTAAAGAATTTTGATATGACTGAACGCGGATTTAGGAAGAAATTTCGCTATGATAGGCCTGAAAAGTCCGAAACGTTTATTCAGTTTAGTAGTAGACTTAGGTCGTATCTTAATAAATGGTTAAAAATGGCGAAAGTAGACCAGTCTTACGAAGCTGTTTGCGATTTTTTCGCTAGAGATCAGTTTTTAGAATCCTGTAGTAAAGAACTATATGTTCATTTGAAACCGAAAACATTCACGAATCTAGGTGAGATGGCTAGGGAAGCAGATTTATTTGCAGAAGCACGTGGCGGTGTCTACGCTTGTGTAAATAAGGGGCAGCGTGATAGTAAGGGCGTAATTCAGAGTAGATCTGATAATAAGCCGAGTGCGAAGCCAGAGATAAAATGTAGTATTTGTGGTAAGGGACATTTAACATATAAATGTTTTAAGAATCCCGATAGGAAGCAAGCATATAGTGCGGAGGTAGGTGCAAGTGCAAGCGGGTATAGCGGAAGTAAGGGGAGTAGTTATGCACCGAAAGATGAGACACAAAGATCACAGAGTAAGAGCGATACTGTACAGACGAAGGGTAGTAGTTCAGATCGTGGCCGTGGTCGGGGTTATTCCCGCGGACGTGGTCGGGGTGGCGGACATCAAATGAGTTTTTGTAAAACTACAATGAATAGGTCTCATGAAATTGAAGGTCTCTATAAGAGTAAGGAAGAAAGTCCACTAATCAATGATAACGTGGATAGGGAAGGTGTCTGTTACTTTTTAAGGTCGCGATTACCAACAGCGCAGGGTACGGTTAATGGTAAGACTGTTGTAGTTTTAAGGGACACAGGTTGTACTGGGTGTGTCGTTCGTAGAAACTTGGTTTCTAATGATCAGTTACTTGGTAGCGAATCTGATGTAACTTTGATTGATGAATCTACCCAAAGGTATCCCTTAGCAATGGTTGACATAGATTGTCCATTTTTCACAGGAAAAACTGAGGCATTGTGCATGGAAGATACATTGTATGACCTGGTTATTGGAAATATTGACGGGTCAAAACTTCCCGATATGTCCCATTTTGCAATGGCGGCAGTGACTAGGTCACAAGCTAAACAAGGTGAAGAGGTCTATAGGAAACTTAAAGTTCCTGATCAAATTATTGCTAGTGATAAGGAGGCATTGAAGCAGGCCCAAGTTGTTGACCCTAAATTGAATGGCATAAGGCAAAGAGTGGAATCTGGGAATGTGACTATTAGTCGTGGATTGAACCGAGGTGAAACTAAGTTTATCCGAAAGAAAGATTTATTGTATAGGCAGTTTACTAAGGGAAACAAGGTCACTTTGCAACTTATTATCCCTGAAGGTTTTCGTGAAAAGGTGTTAAGATTGGCGCACGAAACCTTAATGTCAGGTCATTTGGGCATAAAGAAAACTATGGATAGAGTGTTAACTGAGTTCTTTTGGCCTGGAGTTTGTGGTGATGTGGCAAGGTTTTGTAAATCTTGTGACATATGTCAAAGGACTATTCAAAAAGGTCGTGTCACTAAGGTTCCTTTAGGAAAGTTGCCACAGATTGACACACCATTTAAACGAGTCGCTGTTGATATAGTTGGACCGATAGAACCTCGTTCTGACAGGAAATCCCGCTATATTTTAACAATGATAGACTATGCGACGAGATATCCCGAGGCGGTAGCGTTACCCGGCATTGAAACGGGACGCGTAGCCGAAGCGTTAGTTGAGATGTTCAGTAGATTAGGAATACCGAGTGAAATGCTAATCGAGCATGATAGTAAGATCACGATTGACGTCATGAGAGAGGTTAGTAGGTTGTTGTCGCTTCAAGATCTGACAACTATTCCTTATCAATCTACTGGTAAAGGACCCGTGGAGAAATTCCATGATACATTGAAACAGATATTACGTGAAATGTGCGTAGAACGTCCGAATGACTGGGACAGGTATCTCCCAGCATTATTATTCGCAGTAAGGGAAGTTCCGCAAGAGTCGTTAGGTTTTTCCCCGTTTGAACTGTTGTATGGGCGTAATGTTAGGGGTCCTATGCAAATATTAAAGGAATTGTGGTCTGTAGAGGAAACTGACCAACGTGCGTTATTGACGTATCAGTACGTTATTGATCTAAAAGAACGTTTAGAGAGAACGTGTAAGTTAGCACAGGATATTGTCCGGAAAATGGACGTAAAGCAGAATGCTTATTATGATAAACGCGCGAGGTCGCGTAAGTTTGACGTCGGAGACAAAGTACTTTTGCTACTCCCGAATGAGTGCAATAAATTGTTACTTCAATGGAACGGGCCATATGAAGTTGTCGAAGTAGTCAATGCAATGAACTACAAGATTAACGTCAAGGGCGTCGTGAATACTTATCCTGCTAGCATGATTAAGCAGTACGTTCAACGTCAAAAGAACGTGTCGTCTGCAGTTGTTAATGCACGTGACAATGTTGGATCAGAGGATCACAGTGATCCGAATGTCCAAAGAGTTAACATTTGTACGTCAGAGGACGTATCCCAATATGACTTCATACGTGAAAACGTAAAGCCCGACGACGTAACGTCGACTCAGAAATCGAATATGGAAGAACACGGTGGCGATAGTAGATTAGAGGCAGAGGCAACGGATCCTGTGGGATCTGTCGTGCGAAGTAGGTGTAATGTCAAAGACATTAATTTTACGTCTGATACACTTAAAGGTGGCGATTTCCATCTAGTGTTCGATCAGACTTACCCATACTTCCCCATTCCATTTGAGGCACGACAGGTACGACACAGAGAATTGATTGACTTTGGGATTAGGTAAATCCGTGGCCAAGATAATTTGGGGGCAGACTACCTTAGTAGATAGTTTGGCCACGTTATGCATCGCACCGTTGTTGTGTATATAGCTAGTTTTCCAGTTTTGACATAGCCTACGATTCGATCGCATTTCGTACTATTTCAGAAAATAAACATTGTTATGTTTTTTTCTCCCTAAGGGGAAACCTATGTTACGAAATGGATCTAATCGTCCACTATGTCGTCGAGATTATTTTAATCCTTTCAATCAGTAAGGCTACAGTTTTTAGGGTAACTGTGGTAATAAAACGTTTACGGAAATTGTGACTACGTTATGCATGGGTTGTTTGTGAATACCTCTCGTGGACAGCGTATTGCATGATTTTAAGGTGAATACCTGCACGAGTCTTTTGATTGTGGACAGCGTGTTGCATGATTTTAATGTGAGACGCATGGTATTTATACGCCTATCTTTTAATGAAAAGTTAGACGTGGCTGTTTAATTCTTGATGGATGTTATATTGTTGTGTGCCCAGATTCTGTGTTAAGACCTAGAAGGGTAAGATTTTATTATATTTATTTAGAATAGTTTGGCTAAGAATGAAAAATGTGACTTCTGATTGATATGGTATGATTATATGTGTCGACTGATTTGATTTTGTTGGCAGTGATCAGGCTGCGCATGTGTCGACCGATTTTGTTAGTAAGCATGCTGCGCATAATATTTGTATATTAGGAAGTTTTGTAAATTTCGGAAATAGTTTATATCACTGATGTTGGTTGCAATGGTGTGCGTCTATTTGACGTCCAGTGACGTCAGTTGCATTCATGTTATTCATCTGACGTCAGTCGCATTCATGTTATTGCGACGTCAGCACTTTTTATATTAGTTTCACGTATACGTGGCCTATAGAAGTAGATTGATTTGTAATGGAACTAATTTATATACTCGTGACGTCAATTGACGCCATAGCAGGCACCGCATTAAGGTTTTTTTTCATAAGTTATAATGGTAACATTTGGTCATCATGCGTTTGATTTGCCTTCATTAGACGGCGTCATATGGTATAACATCATTGATGTCATGATGTCAGATCAAACGTTATGATCCCAAATGTGTGCGAAACGCTTATTCAGCTATTATATTCTATGGCAAATGGTATTACGCTTAGTTTAAAGAAATGAATTAATACATATGCGAGTTAGATTTTGGTCAATCAATTTTGTGTAAATAGTTCATTGTTTAGATTATTCATGTTTTATGTGGGGTATGTCATGGTAATGCCTGTTGACGTCAGTATACTTCTTGACAATGTTTGACGTCAGATCCTTCGACGCACATGCGTAGTAGGATCTACGTTTCTTCATTGGCGGAAGTGGTAAGCACACTTTTAGCTTTACATCGTGAGCGCGAGTCGTGTCTAGTGACACGGCTGGCGTGTGCACGTTATGCTCGGCATTCGCCGAGGGCGTTGTATGGTATTTCTAAGACAGGCCCAAGTCTTACGTATTGTTATTATGTAGTTAAAATGTATTAAGTGTAAGTTCGTTATTTTTAGGCACATCAAGTCCGGCAGTCAGCTGTTAGGACTTAGAGCCACGTCTCACCTGGAGATGCGATATACGTCTCCAGGTTAATACCAACCCGGGTAGAGGCAGTTACAACGCCGTTTGTGCATGGTTCCTAAGCAGAGGCGGGAAACACAAAATGTAGGCGGAAGTAGTTAGCACAGTTTTGCCAGATTCTGTGATAAGATCTGAAGGTCACATCAAGTGTGGGACAGTGTTCGTCCACTAAGGTGTGTTAATATATATAGACTGGTCCCTGGTACGATCCAGGGGGCGACCAGTATATAATCGTGCACGTGTTTATATAAGTTGGTGTTCCTCATGATATATGGACTGGCCCATGACATGATCCAGGGAACGACGAATTGAAGTCTACCAACATAAGGCCTTGTTTTTTTGTATGAGCTCAAACTAACGTTTTTTGTCCTTTGTGTTTTCCTTTAGTTCATGGCGCTGAGCCGAGTACGGTGTTGACGTCAGACGGTAATCTATTTGCGTATTGAACGCAAATCGATTACAGATTTGAAACAAACACCTTACTTGGGCCAGCGACATGAACTGATATGTGTTGTATATTATTGTAATTGTGACAGTTGTAAATTGTATTGTTGTATATAGAATTTACATTATATATAAACTTAAAAAATTCTAACGTTGTTAGAGTTTCCTTGTTAGTGTATTACACTAGTAGATAACCCTTTAACCGGAAGTCACCCTCCGCCGTCCTGGCGACGCATAAGGCTCTACACCCGTGTCGACCGAGTGTAAAACCTCCTGCGTAACAAAAATTATAGTCATTTTTCCGGGGGGGGGGAAACTACTAGGGGGGGGGGGGGGAAGCTACTCTCTGACAGATCCGAGTCAGGATAAGATCCTTTTTGCCAGAGTTACAACCGTGATTAATCTTCCAATAGCAACATTTCCTACAGTATCTTTCAATTAACTGTTTCAATTACTGCAAGTACCGCAAGATTACTAATAATTGGGACACCTATAATAATTACCGTAATCATACTAAAATGGAACAGTTTGGTTTTAAATGAAATAATGCGTCCAAATGATAAAGATTGAATGTCAAACTTTGTAGACCCTATTCAAACTGCGCCTACTCTGTTTGCTCAGACTTACATGTTTAAAATTGTCTCAATATTTAGAGTATTATTTTAAGTTCATCGATTTTATCCTTGGTCATGATCACATGCTTTGTTCCAAAGTTGTGGTCCTTGATATGCCTCTGGACTATGACATGAATTTCCCATTAAATTTCAAACCATCTTTAATGAAGCTTACCGGAAATAGATGGCCCCACCCATCGGGGCCCGGGAAATAGATCGACTTCCTGGTTCCTCTGCGACAGAGCTGCTGGTAGTTGCTGTAGCATGACTAGAGTGTTATTTGTTGGGTAAAAGTCCTTCGAATTCGAAGGCAATGTCTCAACATGACTGAAATATTGTTTACTGGGACCGATTTCAACAACCTGTTTTTTAAGCGCGCCTTTGCGAATGCAAAGGAGAAATTATGCTATACCTCCAGCGTCGTAGCACGAGTATGCGTTAGCGTCCGCGTCAGCGTCTTCGCCAGCATCCTCTTTGGCGTCTGTGATCAGGTAATCAATGTTAACAATTGTGTTTAACTTGATCTTCAACTCTGTCTCTCACAAACTGCAGCAATTTCAATAATCATAGCTGGTACATATGTACACTTATATGACTGCAGCAGCTGCATTACACAATTATGCGTCCTTGACCTCTATGTTACGGTTGAGTGACTCTGCTGTTTAGCACTGTTTTAAAGCCATTATTTTCTATTTTCGCGTCACAGACGCGTATAATTTCGGTATTGTTCCACATTTCACAAGATTTCATTGGTCAAATAACACGTATGTCAAAATTTAGCTAATAATATCAAAGGTCAAGGAATATTTAAACTTCGTTTTTTCTCGTCGCATGCACTGTGAATACTAGCACTCTGTCATAATGTTTCTCTTGTTGGCAGATATTCAAATTTCTTTTGTTTTTTTTTCGACGTAGATCTACTTTTGATTTCTACTTTCGGTTTAATACACACAAATAAACAGTGCACCATGTTGGTAACTATTTTGAAATCAGGTCATTTTCTAAATTGACTGCAGTCCATTTTTGAATTCCAAATTGGACGGCCCAATTTTGAGATAGGTCATTGTCGCTACCCAGTGGCAATATTACGGTTGTGGGTGCCTGCCGACAAGCTGACGTGAATCATATTCAGGAAAGTTATTGTCCACTCTTCAACTAGAGACATATTATTTTACAAAACACAAAACACACTTCCATTTAATCGGCGACGATTATCTTTTTTATGCCCCCAATTTCGGAGAAATTCTGGGGGCATATTGGTTTGGGCCTGTCCGTCTGTCCGTCTGTCAGTCCGTCTGTCAGCTATCTATAAGTCAAGAACCGTCAGAGCTAGGAGCTTGAAACTTAATACACATGATCAGTATGATAAATTAGCGCACACATATTTTTCTTTTTTCCGCTGGTCACATATTGTCAGAGTTATGCCCCTTTTTCGACTTAGCCTGTGGAATCTTGTGAACAAAATATCTCAAGAACCCCTGATGCTAGGATCATGAGGTTTTGCAAGATGATAATGCCCAAGGTGTAGATGACCTGAATAACTTTTGAAAAAAAATTCGTGAATTTTTTACCAAGTTATGCCCCTTTTCGACTTAGTGCATTGTAAGCCTATGGAACCTTGTGAACAAAATATCTCAAGAACCCCTGACGCTAGGAGCATGATTTTTTGCAGGGATATACTGCCTAAAGTGTAGATGACCTGATAAACTTTCGAAAAAAAAAATTATAAATTTTTGACCGAGTTCTGCCCCTTTTTCGATTTAGTTCATTAAAGCCTATGGTCCAAAGGTACCCTTACTTAGAGTCAAGAACAGTAAGAGCTAGGAACTTGAAACTTTATACACATGAACAGTATGATAAATTAGCGAACCCGTATTTTTTCCCGCCGGTCATGTATTTCCAGAGTTATGGCCCTTTTTCGACTTAGGCTGTTGAACCTTGTGAAAAAAAAATCTCAAGAACCCCTGACGCTAGGATCATGCGGTTTTGCAGGATGACAATGCTCAAGGTGTAGATGGCCTGATTAACTTTTGAAAAAAGTTAGTTAATTTTCGACCAAGTTATGCCCCTTTTTCGACTTAGTGCATTGTAAGCCTATGGAACCTTGTGAACAAAATATCTGGAGAACCCCTGATGCTAGGACCATGATATGTTGCAGGAAGATATTCCCTAAGGTGTAGATAACCTGAATAACTTTTGAAAAGAAACTTAAATTTTTGACCGAGTTATGCCTCTTTTTGGACTTAGTGCATTGAAGCCTATGGTACTAAGGTACCTTTTCATCCAGTCAAGAACAGTAAGAGCTAGGAACTTGAAACTTTAAACACATAATCAGTATGAAAAATAAGCGAACACGTGTTTTTTTCTTTTTTCATGGGTCACATATTTTCAGAGTTATGCCCCTTTTTCGACTTAGCCTGTGGAACCTTGTGAACAAAATATCTCAAGAACCCCTAATGCTAGGATCATGAGGTTTTGCAGGATGACAATGCCTAAGGTGTAGATGACCTGATTAACTTTTGAGAAAAGTTTGTATATTTTTGACCAAGTAATGCCCCTTTTCGACTAAGTTCATTGGAAGCCTATGAAACCTTGTGAACAAAATATCTGGAGAACCCCTAATGCTAGGATCATGATTTTTTGCTGGAAGATACTGCCTGTGGTGTAGATGACCTGATTAACTTTTGAAAAAAAAATCGTGAAGTTTTGATCGAGTTATGCCCCTTTTTCAACTTAGTGCATTATTTGCCTATGGAATCTTGTGAACAAATATCTGGAGAACCCCTGATGCTAGGATCATGACTTTTTACAGGAAGATATTGCCTAAGGTGTAGATGACCTGATTAACTTTCGAAAACAATTCATAAATTTTTGACTGAGTTAAGCCTCTTTTTCGACTTAGTGCATTGAAGCCTATGGTACAAAGGTAAAAGCATTATTGGATGAACCTTCTTTAGAGGCAAGCATATGGTTGGGGGCATAGTGTTTCATAAACACATTTTCTAGTTAAAGATTTTTCTTGTTAGTTTTAATGGTACCTTTGAGACAAGAGAGTTAGTACTTGGTCGCCAAAACCAACAAAGTGGCGTCGATAAAACCAACAAAGTGGCGTGTGTGCCCAGCAAAGATTCAGGTCATTCGCCCAAGAGTTCCTCCGAGGCATTCTGCCAACCTTCTTAGCTTCAATAATTTTGCTCCATAAACAGTTGGACCTATTAAACTCTCAGAGAAAACTTTTTACGGCCTTTCAACGATATTTTTCACGAGGTTCTTCACCAGCAACGGTTATTTCTGTTAAATAAAAGTTGAATATATACAAAAGTACAAGCATGCCAAAAGTTCCTAACCCAGTAACCCCCTGCGCCCCATAGCACGGAACTACTCAAACAGTAAAGATCATAATCTGCCTTTGCAAAGTGTAGACCCTGATAAGACCGTAGTGTCTGATTAGGATCAACAAATTTACGGTGATTTTCCGCCTTAACATTGACATTTCAATGCAATCAGTGTGTAAACACTTCATGGTCAGTCAACCAGGGGCCGTATTCATAAAACGACTTAAGTCGTTGCTATGCTGTTGCTAAGGCTAAATTTCTTTGAAGAAGATTCCATACAACTATGAAATTTGCTCTGGAGGAACAGTCTTACAAAGACTATTCCTCTAGACCGAATTTCATAGTTGTAGTGAATCTCCTTTATAGATATTTAGCCTTAGCAACAGCATAGCAACGACTTACATGTAAGTGGCTTTATGAATACGGCCCCTGTTCTCCGGCATTAATCGGAGTCTGCACAGTGCACAGATGTCCATCCGATGAACGCCAGTCATTACTGGGTTCACGCACAAGCGATCTGATCTCGAATGTTTCTTCAGAATGTTTAGCAGAAGCTTGGGTGTGCTACGCATAACCTTCATTATCATACGCTAGCGTGTGGGGCGTGGGATGGGGACATTTTACATAAAGGCTGTTGTCTTAGTTTTATACTGAACTTCTTTGAAAGAAGACACAGCAGCCACTAAGGTAGGTGATTTATGACTTGTGTTCAGCATCAGACCATACATCCAACATACAGTTTTCTAGCAGAAGCCTGTATTTCAGTTCAAATTATATAATGATCCGTTACTGTCGCACAGCGGTGCCCCACTTTTCAAGTCTTTAGTTTCATCAAATACCGGGATGTCACAAAAATAACGACTGCTTGCAATTTTAGGGATGCCAGGACACATTATAAAGCAAAATTGGTTTCAATCGCCTGATGATGAAATAGTTTCGATAACCGAAATCTATTTTGGGGGTAACAAGCAAAAGGCAAAATGCAAGCGCCCTGAAGAGGGGCCAAGCTTTTCAACAACTCTGATTTGTTTCACAGCCGCCGATTTCGATCGAATTTTTCACCCTCCACTTTGCCATTGGTCTAGCTTGATGATTGTAATATAATGGTAAAAAATATTTACTTCATTTGTTAAAAAAAAAACGGGTGATAACTTACAAGTGATCCGATACTGTCGATGATCCGATACTGTCGAGTCCCCTATACCACTGTGGAAGCGCAGTGCAAGTGCGACATAGCATATTACCATCATATTATTTCTTATATAATAAATATAAATAATATATTTATTATTTCTATCCCGGTCTGCTAGATCAGTAGGTCAGTGCTAATACAGATGTTTAATATATGGTCAGCCAAGATGTCTTGCAAACGTCATCATATTTTATTGATCGAGCTAAGGTTATCAAATTACACCATAAACAGATCAAGCACAGTATACACGTGTGCTAAAATTCATACTTGTGGCATAGCATTCTTAAAACTGGACGGGTTTTCAAACGTATAGGCAAACTAATATTGCCGTCACAAAGTAGGGGTCACATTGTTTTGGTACGGTGTAAAGTAGTTCCTAAGAAAATTACAAGCTCCTCATCTGTAGGTAAGTCGTGTTGGGATTATGAGAGACATAATTGTTTTTTTTTCCAGGTGGGACTGGAAATGAAGAATATAGTTCAGTGATGTTTAAAAACAATGAAAATGGACCTACTTTTTGTCTCACTTAGAGACAAGACATCCTAGGATTTTTTCCAAAACTCGCGAACTTGAAAGTGCATTGGGATACCCAATCAACAATTTGGAGATGTCACTAGAATAGTACGGTGGTAATGGTATGGTGAAAGTTTGAGATGTCACTGGAATAGTACGGTGGTAATGGTATGGTGAAAGTTTGAGATGTCACTGGAATAGTACGGTGGTAATGGTATGGTGAAAGTTTGAGATGTCACTGGAATAGTACGGTGGTAATGGTATGGTGAAAGTTTGAGATGTCACTAGAATAGTACGGTGGTAATGGTATGGTGAAAATTTGAGATGTCACTAGAATAGTACGGTGGTAATGGTATGGTGAAAGTTTGAGATGTCACTGGAATAGTACGGTGGTAATGGTATGGGGAAAGTTTGAGATGTCACTGGAATAGTACGGTGGTAATGGTATGGTGAAAGTTTGAGATGTCACTAGAATAGTACGGTGGTAATGGTATGGTGAAAGTTTGAGATGTCACTGGAATGGTGGTAATGGTATGGTGAAAGTTTGAGATGTCACTGGAATAGTACGGTGGTAATGGTATGGTGAAAGTTTGAGATGTCACTAGAATAGTACGGTGGTAATGGTATGATGAAAGTTTGAGATGTCACTGGAATAGTACGGTGGTAATGGTATGGTGAAAGTTTGAGATGTCACTGGAATAGTACGGTGGTAATGGTATGATGAAAGTTTGCAGCTTTGTTCGAGTTTGCTTGTCTAAACTGCGCCATTATATCTGGAAAAGATATCATCACTGGGTAACCAAACTAAACACTGGAAATTTGCTTTGATTCGACGTCATGACGTTGAATTCAAATTGAATCACCGTTGATTCATCTTCATGGGGTTGAATCGACGTTGATTCAATGTTGATTGAGCGATAATCAGCCCAACTCCCCGGAAGCACACGACGTTAGGTCAACATTGAATCAACGTTGATTCAACGCCATGAGTGATTCAAATTGAATCACCGTCAATTCATTTTCTAGTTCTAATGGTCATCTAGCTAAGACTAAGCTACCCTTTAAGCGCACTGCAAAGACTCTCATCAGACTGGGCGGATGCCCAGGCTGATCTGAGTCTGCGCTGGGCGCACAACCACATTTTTGGTTTTGTCGTGTCGCGGCTCAAATGAGTTGCTATACATTTAAAGTCGTGCATAAGGTAGACTCAGGTGAAACTGGCCCAATATTTGCTCTGTCTCTAATAGGTATATCAGCCCAACTCCCCGGGAGGCATACGACGTTATGTCAACATTGAATCAACGTTGATTCATCTTCATGGGGTTGAATCGACGTTGATTCAATGTTGATTGAGCGTTGTGTGCGGGACGCGTCCACCCCTTTGGTTTCTCTCTTCTCCTGTCGTACACGTGTCAAAATAAAAGATAAGTTAAGGTAGGTTAGGTTGTGTTGTGATTGGTTGATTTTCTTCTCACAGATGAGTTGCAATAAATGTAAAGTCAGGCATAAGGTATACTCGGATGAAACTGGTTCAATATTTGCTCTGTCTCTAATAGTATGTTAAACTAGGTTAGGTTGTGTTGTGATTGGTTCCCAACAGGCACTCGCCGTTGAATCAACACTGAATCAACTTTGATTCGACGTCATGACGTTGAATCAACTTTGAATCTGTGTTGATTCAACCTTGTGTGCCCAGTGGGTTATGTCATGTGATAATAGTTGCTTTATAACCCAAGTGTGTTGGACTTCTTTTGTCTCTCTTCTTTTTCCCATTTCAGATTCTGCGAGGAGGGAGAGAGAGGGGGAGGGGGGGGGGGTGGGAGCTGAACAAAAAAAACACGTAAGTATTCTTTGATTTCCTTCTTACAAATGAGCCGCGACACGACAAAACCAACAAAGTGGTTGTGCGTCCAGCGAAGACTCAGATCAGCCTGGGCATCCGCCCAGTCTGATGAGAGTCTTTGCACTGCGCTTTAAGGGTAGCTAAGACTAAGCTACCCTTTAAGCGCACTGCAAAGACTCTCATCAGACTGGGCGGATGCCCAGGCTGATCTGAGTCTGCGCTGGGCGCACAACCACATTGTTGGTTTTGTCGTGTCGCGGCTCAAATGAGTTGCAATACATGTAAAGTCGTGCATAAGGTAGACTCAGGTGAAACTGGCCCAATATTTGCTCTGTCTCTAATAGGTATATCAGCCCAACTCCCCGGGAGGCATACGACGTTAGGTCAACATTGAATCAACGTTGATTCATCTTCATGGGGTTGAATCGACGTTGATTCAATGTTGATTGAGCGTTGTGTGCGGGACGCGTCCACCCCTTCGGTTTCTCTCTTCTCCTGTCGTACACGTGTCAAAATAAAAGATAAGTTAAGCTAGATTAGGTTGTGTTGTGATTGGTTGATTTTCTTCTCACAAATGAGTTGCAATAAATGTAAAGTCAGGCATAAGGTATACTCGGGTGAAACTGGTTCAATATTTGCTCTGTCTCTAATAGTATGTTAAACTAGGTTAGGTTGTGTTGTGATTGGTTCCCAACAGGCACTCGCCGTTGAATCAACACTGAATCAACTTTGATTCGACGTCATGACGTTGAATCAACTTTGAATCAGTGTTGATTCAACCTTGTGTGCCCAGTGGGTTATGTCATGTGATAATAGTTTCTTTATAACCCAAGTGTGTTGGACTTCTTTTGTCTCTCTTCTTTTTTCCATTTCAGATTCTGCGAGGAGGGAGAGAGGGTGGGGGGAGCTGAACAAAAAGAACGTAAGTATTCTTTGATTTCCTTCTTACAAATGAGCCGCGACACGACAAAACCAACAAAGTGGTTGTGCGTCCAGCGAAGACTCAGATCAGCCTGGGCATCCGCCCAGTCTGATGAGAGTCTTTGCACTGCGCTTAAAGGGTAGCTAAGACTAAGCTACCCTTTAAGCGCACTGCAAAGACTCTCATCAGACTGGGCGGATGCCCAGGCTGATCTGAGTCTGCGCTGGGCGCACAACCACATTGTTGGTTTTGTCGTGTCGCGGCTCAAATGAGTTGCAATACATGTAAAGTCGTGCATAAGGTAGACTCAGGTGAAACTGGCCCAATATTTGCTCTGTCTCTAATAGGTATATCAGCCCAACTTTCCGGGAGACATAAGACGTTAGGTCAACATTGAATCAACGTTGATTCATCTTCATGGGGTTGAATCGACGTTGATTCAATGTTGATTGAGCGTTGTGTGGGGGACGCGTCCACCCCTTTGGTTTCTCTCTGCTCCTGTCGTACACGTGTCAAAATAAAAGATAAGTTAAGCTAGGTTAGGTTGTGTTGTGATTGGTTGATTTTCTTCTCACAAATGAGTTGCAATAAATGTAAAGTCAGGCATAAGGTATACTCGGGTGAAACTGGTTCAATATTTGCTCTGTCTCTAATAGTATGTTAAACTAGGGTATGTTGGGTTGTGATTGGTTCCCAACAGGCACTCGCCGTTGAATCAACACTGAATCAACTTTGATTCCACGTCATGACGTTGAATCAACTTTGAATCAGTGTTGATTCAACCTTGTGTGCCCAGTGGGTTATGTCATGTGATAATAGTTGCTTTATAACCCAAGTGTGTTGGACTTCTTTTGTCTCTCTTCTTTTTTCCATTTCAGATTCTGCGAGGAGGGAGAGAGAGGGGGGGGGGGGGGGGGGGAGCTGAACAAAAAAAAACGTAAGTATTCTTTGATTTCCTTCTTACAAATGAGCCGCGACACGACAAAACCAACAAAGTGGTTGTGCGTCCAGCGAAGACTCAGATCAGCCTGGGCATCCGCCAAGTCTGATGAGAGTCTTTGCACTGCGCTTAGAGGGTAGCTAAGACTAAGCTACCCTTTAAGCGCACTGCAAAGACTCTCATCAGACTGGGCGGATGCCCAGGCTGATCTGAGTCTGCGCTGGGCGCACAACCACATTGTTGCTTTTGTCGTGTCGCGGCTCAAATGAGTTGCAATACATGTAAAGTCGTGCATAAGGTAGACTTAGGTGAAACTGGCCCAATATTTGCTCTGTCTCTAATAGGTATATCAGCCCAACTCCCCGGGAGGCATACGACGTTAGGTCAACATTGAATCAACGTTGATTCATCTTCATGGGGTTGAATCGACGTTGATTCAATGTTGATTGAGCGTTGTGTGCGGGACGCGTCCACCCCTTTGGTTTCTCTCTTCACCTGTCGTACACGTGTCAAAATAAAAGATAAGTTAAGCTAGGTTAGGTTGTGTTGTGATTGGTTGATTTTCTTCTCACAAATGAGTTGCAATAAATGTAAAGTCAGGCATAAGGTATACTCGGGTGAAACTGGTTCAATATTTGCTCTGTCTCTAATAGTATGTTAAACTAGGTTAGGTTGTGTTGTGATTGGTTCCCAACAGGCACTCGCCGTTGAATCAACACTGAATCAACTTTGATTCGACGTCATGACGTTGAATCAACTTTGAATCAGTGTTGATTCAACCTTGTGTGCCCAGTGGGTTATGTCATGTGATAATAGTTGCTTTATAACCCAAGTGTGTTGGACTTCTTTTGTCTCTCTTCTTTTTTCCATTTCAGATTCTGCGAGGAGGGAGAGAGAGGGGGGGGGGGGGGGGGGAGCTGAACAAAAAAAAACGTAAGTATTCTTTGATTTCCTTCTTACAAATGAGCCGCGACACGACAAAACCAACAAAGTCGTTGTGCGCCCAGCGCAGACTCAGATCAGCCTGGGCATCCGCCCAGTCTGATGAGAGTCTTTGCACTGCGCTTAAAGGGTAGCTAAGACTAAGCTACCCTTTAAGCGCACTGCAAAGACTCTCATCAGACTGGGCGGATGCCCAGGCTGATCTGAGTCTGCGCTGGGCGCACAACCACATTTTTGGTTTTGTCGTGTCGCGGCTCAAATGAGTTGCTATACATTTAAAGTCGTGCATAAGGTAGACTCAGGTGAAACTGGCCCAATATTTGCTCTGTCTCTAATAGGTATATCAGCCCAACTCCCCGGGAGGCATACGACGTTATGTCAACATTGAATCAACGTTGATTCATCTTCATGGGGTTGAATCGACGTTGATTCAATGTTGATTGAGCGTTGTGTGCGGGACGCGTCCACCCCTTTGGTTTCTCTCTTCTCCTGTCGTACACGTGTCAAAATAAAAGATAAGTTAAGGTAGGTTAGGTTGTGTTGTGATTGGTTGATTTTCTTCTCACAAATGAGTTGCAATAAATGTAAAGTCAGGCATAAGGTATACTCGGGTGAAACTGGTTCAATATTTGCTCTGTCTCTAATAGTATGTTAAACTAGGTTAGGTTGTGTTGTGATTGGTTCCCAACAGGCTATCGCCGTTGAATCAACACTGAATCAACTTTGATTCGACGTCATGACGTTGAATCAACTTTGAATCAGTGTTGATTTAACCTTGTGTGCCCAGTGGGTTATGTCATGTGATAATAGTTGCTTTATAACCCAAGTGTGTTGGACTTCTTTTGTCTCTCTTCTTTTTTCCATTTCAGATTCTGCGAGGAGGGAGAGAGAGACGGGCAGGGGAGCTGAACAAAAAAAAACGTAAGTATATTTTGATTTCCTTCTTACAAATGAGCCGCGACACGACAAAACCAACAAAGTGGTTGTGCGTCCAGCGAAGACTCAGATCAGCCTGGGCATCCGCCCAGTCTGATGAGAGTCTTTGCACTGCGCTTAAAGGGTAGCTAAGACTAAGCTACCCTTTAAGCGCACTGCAAAGACTCTCATCAGACTGGGCGGATGCCCAGGCTGATCTGAGTCTGCGCTGGGCGCACAACCACAATGTTGGTTTTGTCGTGTCGCGGCTCAAATGAGTTGCAATTCATGTAAAGTCGTGCATAAGGTAGACTCAGGTGAAACTGGCCCAATATTTGCTCTGTCTCTAATAGGTATATCAGCCCAACTCCCCGGGAGGCATACGACGTTAGGTCAACATTGAATCAACGTTGATTCATCTTCATGGGGTTGAATCGACGTTGATTCAATGTTGATTGAGCGTTGTGTGCGGGACGCGTCCACCCCTTTGGTTTCTCTCTTCTCCTGTCGTACACGTGTCAAAATAAAAGATAAGTTAAGGTAGGTTAGGTTGTGTTGTGATTGGTTGATTTTCTTCTCACAAATGAGTTGCAATAAATGTAAAGTCAGGCATAAGGTATACTCGGGTGAAACTGGTTCAATATTTGCTCTGTCTCTAATAGTATGTTAAACTAGGTTAGGTTGTGTTGTGATTGGTTCCCAACAGGCACTCGCCGTTGAATCAACACTGAATCAACTTTGATTCGACGTCATGACGTTGAATCAACTTTGAATCAGTGTTGATTCAACCTTGTGTGCCCAGTGGGTTATGTCATGTGATAATAGTTTCTTTATAACCCAAGTGTGTTGGACTTCTTTTGTCTCTCTTCTTTTTTCCATTTCAGATTCTGCGAGGAGGGAGAGAGGGTGGGGGGAGCTGAACAAAAAGAACGTAAGTATTCTTTGATTTCCTTCTTACAAATGAGCCGCGACACGACAAAACCAACAAAGTGGTTGTGCGTCCAGCGAAGACTCAGATCAGCCTGGGCATCCGCCCAGTCTGATGAGAGTCTTTGCACTGCGCTTAAAGGGTAGCTAAGACTAAGCTACCCTTTAAGCGCACTGCAAAGACTCTCATCAGACTGGGCGGATGCCCAGGCTGATCTGAGTCTGCGCTGGGCGCACAACCACATTGTTGGTTTTGTCGTGTCGCGGCTCAAATGAGTTGCAATACATGTAAAGTCGTGCATAAGGTAGACTCAGGTGAAACTGGCCCAATATTTGCTCTGTCTCTAATAGGTATATCAGCCCAACTTTCCGGGAGGCATAAGACGTTAGGTCAACATTGAATCAACGTTGATTCATCTTCATGGGGTTGAATCGACGTTGATTCAATGTTGATTGAGCGTTGTGTGGGGGACGCGTCCACCCCTTTGGTTTCTCTCTGCTCCTGTCGTACACGTGTCAAAATAAAAGATAAGTTAAGCTAGGTTAGGTTGTGTTGTGATTGGTTGATTTTCTTCTCACAAATGAGTTGCAATAAATGTAAAGTCAGGCATAAGGTATACTCGGGTGAAACTGGTTCAATATTTGCTCTGTCTCTAATAGTATGTTAAACTAGGGTATGTTGGGTTGTGATTGGTTCCCAACAGGCACTCGCCGTTGAATCAACACTGAATCAACTTTGATTCCACGTCATGACGTTGAATCAACTTTGAATCAGTGTTGATTCAACCTTGTGTGCCCAGTGGGTTATGTCATGTGATAATAGTTGCTTTATAACCCAAGTGTGCTGGACTTGTTTTGTCTCTCTTCTTTTTTCCATTTCAGATTCTGCGAGGAGGGAGAGAGAGGGGGGGGGGGAGCTGAACAAAAAAAAAAACGTAAGTATTCTTTGATTTCCTTCTTACAAATGAGCCGCGACACGACAAAACCAACAAAGTGGTTGTGCGTCCAGCGAAGACTCAGATCAGCCTGGGCATCCGCCCAGTCTGATGAGAGTCTTTGCACTGCGCTTAGAGGGTAGCTAAGACTAAGCTACCCTTTAAGCGCACTGCAAAGACTCTCATCAGACTGGGCGGATGCCCAGGCTGATCTGAGTCTGCGCTGGGCGCACAACCACATTGTTGCTTTTGTCGTGTCGCGGCTCAAATGAGTTGCAATACATGTAAAGTCGTGCATAAGGTAGACTTAGGTGAAACTGGCCCAATATTTGCTCTGTCTCTAATAGGTATATCAGCCCAACTCCCCGGGAGGCATACGACGTTAGGTCAACATTGAATCAACGTTGATTCATCTTCATGGGGTTGAATCGACGTTGATTCAATGTTGATTGAGCGTTGTGTGCGGGACGCGTCCACCCCTTTGGTTTCTCTCTTCACCTGTCGTACACGTGTCAAAATAAAAGATAAGTTAAGCTAGGTTAGGTTGTGTTGTGATTGGTTGATTTTCTTCTCACAAATGAGTTGCAATAAATGTAAAGTCAGGCATAAGGTATACTCGGGTGAAACTGGTTCAATATTTGCTCTGTCTCTAATAGTATGTTAAACTAGGTTAGGTTGTGTTGTGATTGGTTCCCAACAGGCACTCGCCGTTGAATCAACACTGAATCAACTTTGATTCGACGTCATGACGTTGAATCAACTTTGAATCAGTGTTGATTCAACCTTGTGTGCCCAGTGGGTTATGTCATGTGATAATAGTTGCTTTATAACCCAAGTGTGTTGGACTTCTTTTGTCTCTCTTCTTTTTTCCATTTCAGATTCTGCGAGGAGGGAGACAGAGGGGGGGGGGGGAGCTGAACAAAAAAAACGTAAGTATTCTTTGATTTCCTTCTTACAAATGAGCCGCGACACGACAAAACCAACAAAGTGGTTGTGCGCCCAGCGCAGACTCAGATCAGCCTGGGCATCCGCCCAGTCTGATGAGAGTCTTTGCACTGCGCTTAAAGGGTAGCTAAGACTAAGCTACCCTTTAAGCGCACTGCAAAGACTCTCATCAGACTGGGCGGATGCCCAGGCTGATCTGAGTCTGCGCTGGGCGCACAACCACATTTTTGGTTTTGTCGTGTCGCGGCTCAAATGAGTTGCTATACATTTAAAGTCGTGCATAAGGTAGACTCAGGTGAAACTGGCCCAATATTTGCTCTGTCTCTAATAGGTATATCAGCCCAACTCCCCGGGAGGCATACGACGTTATGTCAACATTGAATCAACGTTGATTCATCTTCATGGGGTTGAATCGACGTTGATTCAATGTTGATTGAGCGTTGTGTGCGGGACGCGTCCACCCCTTTGGTTTCTCTCTTCTCCTGTCGTACACGTGTCAAAATAAAAGATAAGTTAAGGTAGGTTAGGTTGTGTTGTGATTGGTTGATTTTCTTCTCACAAATGAGTTGCAATAAATGTAAAGTCAGGCATAAGGTATACTCGGGTGAAACTGGTTCAATATTTGCTCTGTCTCTAATAGTATGTTAAACTAGGTTAGGTTGTGTTGTGATTGGTTCCCAACAGGCTATCGCCGTTGAATCAACACTGAATCAACTTTGATTCGACGTCATGACGTTGAATCAACTTAGAATCAGTGTTGATTTAACCTTGTGTGCCCAGTGGGTTATGTCATGTGATAATAGTTGCTTTATAACCCAAGTGTGTTGGACTTCTTTTGTCTCTCTTCTTTTTTCCATTTCAGATTCTGCGAGGAGGGAGAGAGAGAGGGGGGGGGGGGGGGGGGGCGGGGAGCTGAACAAAAAAAACACGTAAGTATTCTTTGATTTCCTTCTTACAAATGAGCCGCGACACGACAAAACCAACAAAGTGGTTGTGCGTCCAGCGAAGACTCAGATCAGCCTGGGCATCCGCCCAGTCTGATGAGAGTCTTTGCACTGCGCTTTAAGGGTAGCTAAGACTAAGCTACCCTTTAAGCGCACTGCAAAGACTCTCATCAGACTGGGCGGATGCCCAGGCTGATCTGAGTCTGCGCTGGGCGCACAACCACATTGTTGGTTTTGTCGTGTCGCGGCTCAAATGAGTTGCAATTCATGTAAAGTCGTGCATAAGGTAGACTCAGGTGAAACTGGCCCAATATTTGCTCTGTCTCTAATAGGTATATCAGCCCAACTCCCCGGGAGGCATACGACGTTAGGTCAACATTGAATCAACGTTGATTCATCTTCATGGGGTTGAATCGACGTTGATTCAATGTTGATTGAGCGTTGTGTGCGGGACGCGTCCACCCCTTTGGTTTCTCTCTTCTCCTGTCGTACACGTGTCAAAATAAAAGATAAGTTAAGGTAGGTTAGGTTGTGTTGTGATTGGTTGATTTTCTTCTCACAAATGAGTTGCAATAAATGTAAAGTCAGGCATAAGGTATACTCGGGTGAAACTGGTTCAATATTTGCTCTGTCTCTAATAGTATGTTAAACTAGGTTAGGTTGTGTTGTGATTGGTTCCCAACAGGCACTCGCCGTTGAATCAACACTGAATCAACTTTGATTCGACGTCATGACGTTGAATCAACTTTGAATCAGTGTTGATTCAACCTTGTGTGCCCAGTGGGTTATGTCATGTGATAATAGTTTCTTTATAACCCAAGTGTGTTGGACTTCTTTTGTCTCTCTTCTTTTTTCCATTTCAGATTCTGCGAGGAGGGAGAGAGGGTGGGGGGAGCTGAACAAAAAGAACGTAAGTATTCTTTGATTTCCTTCTTACAAATGAGCCGCGACACGACAAAACCAACAAAGTGGTTGTGCGTCCAGCGAAGACTCAGATCAGCCTGGGCATCCGCCCAGTCTGATGAGAGTCTTTGCACTGCGCTTAAAGGGTAGCTAAGACTAAGCTACCCTTTAAGCGCACTGCAAAGACTCTCATCAGACTGGGCGGATGCCCAGGCTGATCTGAGTCTGCGCTGGGCGCACAACCACATTGTTGGTTTTGTCGTGTCGCGGCTCAAATGAGTTGCAATACATGTAAAGTCGTGCATAAGGTAGACTCAGGTGAAACTGGCCCAATATTTGCTCTGTCTCTAATAGGTATATCAGCCCAACTTTCCGGGAGGCATACGACGTTAGGTCAACATTGAATCAACGTTGATTCATCTTCATGGGGTTGAATCGACGTTGATTCAATGTTGATTGAGCGTTGTGTGGGGGACGCGTCCACCCCTTTGGTTTCTCTCTGCTCCTGTCGTACACGTGTCAAAATAAAAGATAAGTTAAGCTAGGTTAGGTTGTGTTGTGATTGGTTGATTTTCTTCTCACAAATGAGTTGCAATAAATGTAAAGTCAGGCATAAGGTATACTCGGGTGAAACTGGTTCAATATTTGCTCTGTCTCTAATAGAATGTTAAACTAGGTTAGGTTGTGTTGTGATTGGTTCCCAACAGGCACTCGCCGTTGAATCAACACTGAATCAACTTTGATTCGACGTCATGACGTTGAATCAACTTTGAATCAGTGTTGATTCAACCTTGTGTGCCCAGTGGGTTATGTCATGTGATAATAGTTGCTTTATAACCCAAGTGTGTTGGACTTCTTTTGTCTCTCTTCTTTTTTCCATTTCAGATTCTGCGAGGAGGGAGAGAGAGAGAGGGGGGGGGCGGGGGGGGGCGGGGAGCTGAACAAAAAAACACGTAAGTATTCTTTGATTTCCTTCTTACAAATGAGCCGCGACACGACAAAACCAACAAAGTGGTTGTGCGTCCAGCGAAGACTCAGATCAGCCTGGGCATCCGCCCAGTCTGATGAGAGTCTTTGCACTGCGCTTTAAGGGTAGCTAAGACTAAGCTACCCTTTAAGCGCACTGCAAAGACTCTCATCAGACTGGGCGGATGCCCAGGCTGATCTGAGTCTGCGCTGGGCGCACAACCACATTGTTGGTTTTGTCGTGTCGCGGCTCAAATGAGTTGCAATTCATGTAAAGTCGTGCATAAGGTAGACTCAGGTGAAACTGGCCCAATATTTGCTCTGTCTCTAATAGGTATATCAGCCCAACTCCCCGGGAGGCATACGACGTTAGGTCAACATTGAATCAACGTTGATTCATCTTCATGGGGTTGAATCGACGTTGATTCAATGTTGATTGAGCGTTGTGTGCGGGACGCGTCCACCCCTTTGGTTTCTCTCTTCTCCTGTCGTACACGTGTCAAAATAAAAGATAAGTTAAGGTAGGTTAGGTTGTGTTGTGATTGGTTGATTTTCTTCTCACAAATGAGTTGCAATAAATGTAAAGTCAGGCATAAGGTATACTCGGGTGAAACTGGTTCAATATTTGCTCTGTCTCTAATAGTATGTTAAACTAGGTTAGGTTGTGTTGTGATTGGTTCCCAACAGGCACTCGCCGTTGAATCAACACTGAATCAACTTTGATTCGACGTCATGACGTTGAATCAACTTTGAATCAGTGTTGATTCAACCTTGTGTGCCCAGTGGGTTATGTCATGTGATAATAGTTGCTTTATAACCCAAGTGTGTTGGACTTCTTTTGTCTCTCTTCTTTTTTCCATTTCAGATTCTGCGAGGAGGGAGAGAGAGGGGGGGGGGGGGGGGGAGCTGAACAAAAAAAAACGTAAGTATTCTTTGATTTCCTTCTTACAAATGAGCCGCGACACGACAAAACCAACAAAGTCGTTGTGCGCCCAGCGCAGACTCAGATCAGCCTGGGCATCCGCCCAGTCTGATGAGAGTCTTTGCACTGCGCTTAAAGGGTAGCTAAGACTAAGCTACCCTTTAAGCGCACTGCAAAGACTCTCATCAGACTGGGCGGATGCCCAGGCTGATCTGAGTCTGCGCTGGGCGCACAACCACATTTTTGGTTTTGTCGTGTCGCGGCTCAAATGAGTTGCTATACATTTAAAGTCGTGCATAAGGTAGACTCAGGTGAAACTGGCCCAATATTTGCTCTGTCTCTAATAGGTATATCAGCCCAACTCCCCGGGAGGCATACGACGTTATGTCAACATTGAATCAACGTTGATTCATCTTCATGGGGTTGAATCGACGTTGATTCAATGTTGATTGAGCGTTGTGTGCGGGACGCGTCCACCCCTTTGGTTTCTCTCTTCTCCTGTCGTACACGTGTCAAAATAAAAGATAAGTTAAGGTAGGTTAGGTTGTGTTGTGATTGGTTGATTTTCTTCTCACAAATGAGTTGCAATAAATGTAAAGTCAGGCATAAGGTATACTCGGGTGAAACTGGTTCAATATTTGCTCTGTCTCTAATAGTATGTTAAACTAGCTTAGGTTGTGTTGTGATTGGTTCCCAACAGGCACTCGCCGTTGAATCAACACTGAATCAACTTTGATTCGACGTCATGACGTTGAATCAACTTTGAATCAGTGTTGATTCCACCTTGTGTGCCCAGTGGGTTATGTCATGTGATAATAGTTGCTTTATAACCCAAGTGTGTTGGACTTCTTTTGTCTCTCTTCTTTTTTCCATTTCAGATTCTGCGAGGAGGGAGAGAGAGGGGGGGGAGGGGGAGCTGAACAAAAAAAAAACGTAAGTATTCTTTGATTTCCTTCTTACAAATGAGCCGCGACACGACAAAACCAACAAAGTGGTTGTGCGTCCAGCGAAGACTCAGATCAGCCTGGGCATCCGCCCAGTCTGATGAGAGTCTTTGCGCTGCGCTTTAAGGGTAGCTAAGACTAAGCTACCCTTTAAGCGCACTGCAAAGACTCTCATCAGACTGGGCGGATGCCCAGGCTGATCTGAGTCTGCGCTGGGCGCACAACCACATTGTTGGTTTTGTCGTGTCGCGGCTCAAATGAGTTGCAATTCATGTAAAGTCGTGCATAAGGTAGACTCAGGTGAAACTGGCCCAATATTTGCTCTGTCTCTAATAGGTATATCAGCCCAACTCCCCGGGAGGCATACGACGTTAGGTCAACATTGAATCAACGTTGATTCATCTTCATGTGGTTGAATCGACGTTGATTCAATGTTGATTGAGCGTTGTGTGCGGGACGCGTCCACCCCTTTGTTTTCTCTCTTCTCCTGTCGTACACGTGTCAAAATAAAAGATAAGTTAAGCTAGGTTAGGTTGTGTTGTGATTGGTTGATTTTCTTCTCACAAATGAGTTGCAATAAATGTAAAGTCAGGCATAAGGTATACTCGGGTGAAACTGGTTCAATATTTGCTCTGTCTCTAATAGTATGTTAAACTAGGTTAGGTTGTGTTGTGATTGGTTCCCAACAGGCACTCGCCGTTGAATCAACACTGAATCAACTTTGATTCGACGTCATGACGTTGAATCAACTTTGAATCAGTGTTGATTCAACCTTGTGTGCCCAGTGGGTTATGTCATGTGATAATAGTTGCTTTATAACCCAAGTGTGTTGGACTTCTTTTGTCTCTCTTCTTTTTTCCATTTCAGATTCTGCGAGGAGGGAGAGAGAGAGGGGCAGGGGAGCTGAACAAAAAAAAACGTATGTATTCTTTGATTTCCTTCTTACAAATGAGCCGCGACACGACAAAACCAACAAAGTGGTTGTGCGTCCAGCGAAGACTCAGATCAGCCTGGGCATCCGCCCAGTCTGATGAGAGTCTTTGCACTGCGCTTAAAGGGTAGCTAAGACTAAGCTACCCTTTAAGCGCACTGCAAAGACTCTCATCAGACTGGGCGGATGCCCAGGCTGATCTGAGTCTGCGCTGGGCGCACAACCACATTGTTGGTTTTGTCGTGTCGCGGCTCAAATGAGTTGCATTACATGTAAAGTCGTGCATAAGGTAGACTCAGGTGAAACTGGCCCAATATTTGCTCTGTCTCTAATAGGTATATCAGCCCAACTCCCCGGGAGGCATACGACGTTAGGTCAACATTGAATTAACGTTGATTCATCTTCATGGGGTTGAATCGACGTTGATTCAATGTTGATTGAGCGTTGTGTGCGGGACGCGTCCACCCCTTTGGTTTCTCTCTTCTCCTGTCGTACACGTGTCAAAATAAAAGATAAGTTAAGCTAGGTTAGGTTGTGTTGTGATTGGTTGATTTTCTTCTCACAAATGAGTTGCAATAAATGTAAAGTCAGGCATAAGGTATACTCGGGTGAAACTGGTTCAATATTTGCTCTGTCTCTAATAGTATGTTAAACTAGGTTAGGTTGTGTTGTGATTGGTTCCCAACAGGCACTCGCCGTTGAATCAACACTGAATCAACTTTGATTCGACGTCATGACGTTGAATCAACTATGAATCAGTGTTGATTCAACCTTGTGTGCCCAGTGGGTTATGTCATGTGATAATAGTTGCTTTATAACCCAAGTGTGTTGGACTTCTTTTGTCTCTCTTCTTTTTTCCATTTCAGATTCTGCGAGGAGGGAGAGAGAGAGGGGCAGGGGAGCTGAACAAAAAAAAAACGTAAGTATATTTTGATTTCCTTCTTACAAATGAGCCGCGACACGACAAAACCAACAAAGTGGTTGTGCGTCCAGCGAAGACTCAGATCAGCCTGGGCATCCGCCCAGTCTGATGAGAGTCTTTGCACTGCGCTTAAAGGGTAGCTAAGACTAAGCTACCCTTTAAGCGCACTGCAAAGACTCTCATCAGACTGGGCGGATGCCCAGGCTGATCTGAGTCTGCGCTGGGCGCACAACCACATTGTTGGTTTTGTCGTGTCGCGGCTCAAATGAGTTGCAATACATGTAAAGTCGTGCATAAGGTAGACTCAGGTGAAACTGGCCCAATATTTGCTCTGTCTCTAATAGGTATATCAGCCCAACTCCCCGGGAGGCATACGACGTTAGGTCAACATTGAATCAACGTTGATTCATCTTCATGGGGTTGAATCGACGTTGATTCATTGTTGATTGAGCGTTGTGTGCGGGACGCGTCCACCCCTTTGGTTTCTCTCTTCTCCTGTCGTACACGTGTCAAAATAAAAGATAAGTTAAGCTAGGTTAGGTTGTGTTTTGATTGGTTGATTTTCTTCTCACAAATGAGTTGCAATAAATGTAAAGTCAGGCATAAGGTATACTCGGGTGAAACTGGTTCAATATTTGCTCTGTCTCTAATAGTATGTTAAACTAGGTTAGGTTGTGTTGTGATTGGTTCCCAACAGGCACTCGCCGTTGAATCAACACTGAATCAACTTTGATTCGACGTCATGACGTTGAATCAACTTTGAATCAGTGTTGATTCAACCTTGTGTGCCCAGTGGGTTATGTCATGTGATAATAGTTGCTTTATAACCCAAGTGTGTTGGACTTCTTTTGTCTCTCTTCTTTTTTCCATTTCAGATTCTGCGAGGAGGGAGAGAGAGAGGGGGGGGGAGCTGAAAAAAAAAACGTAAGTATTCTTTGATTTCCTTCTTACAAATGAGCCGCGACACGACAAAACCAACAAAGTGGTTGTGCGTCCAGCGAAGACTCAGATCAGCCTGGGCATCCGCCCAGTCTGATGAGAGTCTTTGCACTGCGCTTTAAGGGTAGCTAAGACTAAGCTACCCTTTAAGCGCACTGCAAAGACTCTCATCAGACTGGGCGGATGCCCAGGCTGATCTGAGTCTGCGCTGGGCGCACAACCACATTGTTGGTTTTGTCGTGTCGCGGCTCAAATGAGTTGCAATACATGTAAAGTCGTGCATAAGGTACTCAGGTGAAACTGGCCCAATATTTGCTCTGTCTCTAATAGGTATATCAGCCCAACTCCCCGGGAGGCATACGACGTTAGGTCAACATTGAATCAACGTTGATTCATCTTCATGGGGTTGAATCGACGTTGATTCAATGTTGATTGAGCGTTGTGTGCGGGACGCGTCCACCCCTTTGGTTTCTCTCTTCTCCTGTCGTACACGTGTCAAAATAAAAGATAAGTTAAGCTAGGTTAGGTTGTGTTGTGATTGGTTGATTTTCTTCTCACAAATGAGTTGCAATAAATGTAAAGTCAGGCATAAGGTATACTCGGGTGAAACTGGTTCAATATTTGCTCTGTCTCTAATAGTATGTTAAACTAGGTTAGGTTGTGTTGTGATTGGTTCCCAACAGGCACTCGCCGTTGAATCAACACTGAATCAACTTTGATTCGACGTCATGACGTTGAATCAACTTTGAATCAGTGTTGATTCAACCTTGTGTGCCCAGTGGGTTATGTTATGTTATGTCATATGTCACTACCACATTGTTGGTTTTGTCGTGTCGCGGCTCAAATGAGTTGCAATACATGTAAAGTCGTGCATAAGGTAGACTCAGGTGACACTGGCTCAATATTTGCTCTGTCTCTAATAGGTATATCAGCCCAACTCCCCGGGAGGCATACGACGTTAGGTCAACATTGAATCAACGTTGATTCATCTTCATGGGGTTGAATCGACGTTGCAATAAATGTAAAGTCAGGCATAAGGTATGCTCGGGTGAAACTGGTTCAATATTTGCTCTGTCTCTAATAGAATGTTAAACAAGGTTAGGTTGTGTTGTGATTGGTTCCCAACTGGCACTCGCCGTTGAATCAACACTGAATCAACTTTGATTCGACGTCATGACGTTGAATCAACTTTGAATCAGTGTTGATTCAACCTTGTGTGCCCAGTGGGTTATGTCATGTGATAATAGTTGCTTTATAACCCAAGTGTGTTGGACTTCTTTTGTCAATCTTCTTTTTTCCATTTCAGATTCTGCGAGGAGGGAGAGAGGGGGGGAGCTGAACAAAAAAAACGTAAGTATTCTTTGATTTCCTTCTTACGAATGAGCCGCGACACGACAAAGCCAACAAAGTGGTTGTGCGTCCAGCGAAGACTCAGATCAGCCTGGGCATCTGCCCAGTCTGATGATAGTCTTTGCACTGCGCTTAAAGGGTAGCTAAGACTAAGCTACCCTTTAAGCGCACTGCAAAGACTCAATTCAATTTCGTTGACAATTGCCATAACTCTGTCAGAAATTATCGAAATTTGCCTAATCCCAAGCGAGACATTCTTGGTACAGACACATATGCAAAATTTGAACTCAATCCGTTAATAAACACTTAAGTTATCTAACGGAAACGAAGTGCGGACAGACACACAGACGGACGGACAGACGTTCGTACGACGGACGGACGGACAGACACACGGACAGCCAACGTGAAAACATAATACCCCGCCACTAACGTGTGGCGCCACTAAAATGACTAAGTTAATCATGTGAAAAAAGTGGCATAAATTAATCTGGGAATTATGTGCAAACAATATGCACATGTACAGACCATGGCCAAAACATCTGTGAAGTTTCAAAATGATTGACCAAAAAGTGTAGGAGGAGTTGCGCTCACAAGACACCCACTATGAATTGTTGACGAATGGACGAACGGACGGAAACTTGGGTGCCTATATCGCTCCAGCTAACGCAGGTGCGACAAAACCTTGGTCATTGCTCTAGCTCCTTTATTCATGGACCGATTTTTATATCACTCCACACATATGTTTCAAGAAATAAATTTCATTTTTCCGATGTTCATGGAAGTATGAACACAATGGGTCATATGCAAAGTAAGTGACGCTCGAAGGGCGTTCACGTTAACTTTGCACTTGACCCTTTATGTTCATACTTCCGTGAACTTCGTAAAAATGAAATTTGTTTCTAAATTACGTTTAATTTTAAAGTTATTTTGAGCATCATTTTCAATTAACAGCAACATTTGTAATATATACGACGAAAAGCTTTCACTAACCAATAGGTAAGCCGCTTACGTTAAATGGCCGTCACCATGACATGACGTCAAATAGAACGTGACAACAGTCAATGACGTCGATGTGACTTTGCGTACCAAAGACTTCGCGTGATTAGGCATTTCCATAAAATGAATGGGATTAAGCTTCTTAACAGTCCTTTATGCCGCATCAAAATTAAAGGTATTGGTATACAGTTGCGTGTTCATATCTTCACTGCAGATGGTGTTTGTGCCGTGTGGCGGCCGTAAAACGTCTCTCCGTACATTATCATAGTGCAGTGTAGACTCAATTAAACCGAGTCTGCTATTTTCTATTCTTTGGTGTGTTCCTTGCTTCCAAAGGATCTAACTTTTCAGAATATATTGATTCTCTTATTGTTTACATGTAAACCAGAGATGATCAAATAAACTTGAAACTTGGAAATCTATATCTTGGTAGAAATGGGAGGGAAGACATAGCGTTTTCCCATAGTCACAGTGTCTGCCTGTCTGTCCGCAAGTATGCACATTGTTTCTTCCAAATATAGGTTCATGTAAGAAAGATCAAAGGGAATGTAATCATTTTAGTATGACCTATAAAATGGATGGATTACTTCAGATTTTGCGTCCTTTTCAACAGTATTTCAGTCATGTCAGGACGATGGGTGGGTGATAATGAAAGGCTGTATGCAATGGAACCCCGTTCACTTTTGAAAAGATTCCCGCCAATAGCGGGGCTCGAACCCGGGACCGCTAGATAAGCATGCCAGCGCTTAACTTACTGAGCTTCCTGGGCTCCCTTTTAGTATGACAGTATCTTGGACAAGTTTCAGTATTGTAGGTCAAGGTCACACTTGCATTTGAGCCCCGACACGACAAAACCAACAATGTGATTGTGCGCCCAGCGGAGACTCAGATCAGCCTGGGCATCCTCCCGGTTGGACCAGACTCTTCGTAAAGTGTTCAAAGAGTAGCTATGGGTCTAAGCTACCTTCATGCGGACAGCGAAGACTCTGATCAGACTGGGGCGGATGCCCAGGCTGATCTGCGTCTGCGCTGGGCGCACAACCACATTGTTGGTTTTGTCGTGTCGCGGCTCATTTATGGATCTTGTTCGGTGCGAGGGAAGTGTATAGCTTGCGATGCCTTGGCCTACGTCGCTTGGGGATAATGCCGCGGCTATAGCCGAGTTACTGATGTTCACCCACGGATAGAGGTGAGACATAGAGACACATAGCGTGGCCGATGTCCAAACAAATATGTGTCTGCCATCAGATTCCGCAGTATTTACACAGAGGTGTAAAAGGCGCATACCAAGTTTGGCATATCATTTATAGCATAGTACAACCTCTGAAAAAAAACACCCATTCAAACTGTACAGCGGGATAACCAGCACCAATAAAAATATATACAGCCACGAAAAATACATAAGCCAGCGGCAAACCTGAAAGCACCCTCAGCACAGTTCAGTGAAATGGCACAGTGACCCGTCGCGGAACCAACAATACAACTGGGCCCGGTTGTTCAAAGCATCGTTAGCCTAACGAGCTCGTTAAGAGGTCAGCTCATTAAGTGTTTTACTGCTTCATAACCAAATACACTGACATTTTTTGTTGAAAAAATGTGAAAAGCTTTTGCAGTGCAAAAGCTTCTCACATTTTTTTCAACAAAAAATATTGGCGTATTTGAGATATTAATGTCTGAAATTTTAACGAAACGTTAACTAACGATGTCGTTAGTTTTGAACAACTGGGCCCAGGTATTTAACTGCCGCCAGACCCCTTGCAGCATTATTACGGTACAGAGCATTCGTCTGTAGTCTGTTTTAGTCCTCGCAGCAATCTTCGTGAAAATGCAGTCTGACCCATACATGTATCATGTCATTGTGCAGTGGACTAACCGGTATCTCACAGCTCGGACGGGTCTATTTCCAGAATATGAGTTGTCTGATTTGGCTCCTTCATAAGTTCCTATATTTAACACAAACAGTGTAGGTCCTGATCAGACGCCGCATTATTCTGCGGCGTCTTATCAGGATCTACACTGTTTGCAACAACACCCTTTTATGGGATCCCAAGCATTAATGAGTAAGGGAAGACAGGGTTTTTCATAATCACACCAAATGAGCCGCAACAAGACAAAACCAACAAAGAAGCATGTGCGCCACGCGAAGACAATGATCAGCCTGGGCATCCGCCCAGTCTGATCAGAGTCTTCTTTTGCGCTTAAAAGGTAGCTAAGGATCTAAGCTGTCTCCATGCCGATAGCGAAGACTGATCAGAATGAACTGACCTGACGCTTCGCTGGGCGCACATGCCACTTTGCTGGTTTTGTTATGTCGCTCCTCAAAGGACTCACGTCTGATTGGTCGAGCGTGTGCCAACAGCTGGCCGGAACAGTTCCAAGTACCGCTTAAGAAAGAACTAATGAGTGCTTTAGTTAAAGCTTTTTATTATACTTTAAGACTTTTTATAAGTAGCACTTATGTGTTTATGTAAACAAACTTTTTTCGGTGCTTTCCTTGAAACCAAACGCGAAAGAAAAAAAAACAAATCCAAATCTCGAGTGGTTAACGTAATAGAGGATCTTACATGAGTGCTCATGTATTATTGAATTTATTAAACGAGTTGGGGAAAAAGATAAGATGCGAGGCTTGCCGAGCATCTTATCGGTTTTCCCCAACGAGTTTAATAAATTCAATAATACAGGAGCACGAATGCAAGATTCTTTTTATCATATGACACTAAAGTCGCATTTTATTATCAAAATTTGCACTAAAAACGTCACGATTTCGCCATTAGAAAACTCGACGTTTTTATGGCCGTCAACGCATAACGTTACGACGTAATTTGCATATTTAATCCACTAGTGGATTATCGTTTTTAATGCATGACTTTATTACACTCTCAGATGCGACGTCATATGATAAATAGTATTAACGACGTCGAAACGATTGTGAAAAGACGTTGATGTAAGGTCTTTTCTACGTCTCAGAATACCTACTACATGTATAATTCCCATTGAAAAAAAGGCTGTTTAGACGTCGATGCAACAATCAGTATTAAAATCATGGGGCTGATCTCTCGTTTAAAAACATGGTTGAAAAACATTTGTTATAGTTTAAAGGCCCCATTGCTCTATCAGTGGAATAAATTCGTGTGATATTTTTTTCGTGAGATTCTCACTTCAGTTTCGTCATTGTAAATGATCATGATCAGCCACCTTTAAAACGTTCCCGCTACATTTTGCCAGTTATATGACTATAGATATATGCACACCAACCCATATTAAACTAAATGTGAATGTACTAGTCCAGTTGAATGAGTGGCTGTTCAGGCTTCATAGACTGGTTGATTTCAAGGTCACTTATCGACATCCATGCGTTGTTTTAAGTCTCCATAGTCCTACCAGTGGCGGATGCCCAGGCTGATCTGAGTCTGCGCTGGACGCACAACTACTTTGTTGATTTTGTCGTGTCGCGGCTCAAATAACCTTTGCCACCGAATAAGCTGAGATCGTACAGTTGACTCACACTATCTCAAACACTGATATCTCAAAGTACCCTCTTATATCAAAGAAAATAGATACGACACATTTCCTATTTCTCTTTACATTTCAACTCATTTTGTCTCATATCGGAAAATTTACTTTGTGTTATCAGAAGTTAAATGAACTTCGAGATATCGAAAGTTGCCTGTACTTTTGAGACGTTCTCAGTTAAGCTGGGCCATTCGCGGACAAAAATGGCCATACATACAACCATGCCAGAATTCAAGAAAAAATCATGACCATAATGCTCATCATATCTGCTTCAAAGCTTTGAAATATTTTCAGATAATAGTTTAAGATTATGGAATACCAACCATATTTAGAGACATACCCTAACAATTAGAAATGGCGTATTTTATGACGTTATTTAGATACGTTGAAGGACGGTGTCGCATACGATTTCTTTGACATGCGTAGCATTGCACATTTACTAATCCACTAACATTCGATTATTTTGGCTGGTCTTAATCTAAAATGTTTTTCTTTGCTTTTTTGGAAGAAAGGGGTTTTCTATGGAGCGCTGCTGAATCAAATGACGTCAACGCTTTCAAAACGTGGTCTTAGTGACGTTGTGACGTAGGTTACGTGTGACGTAGGTTACAGTACACGCTTTTTAACGTTTTTATACCATTTAATGTTTCAGAGCATGAAATCTAAGCACACCATCTTGTAGCTGTTACTAGGCAGGATTTTGCACATAAGTTTCAGAGCGATTGCTTTGCTCCGTTTTAAGAAAAGCCCGTGACGTAAGGTTACATTCTTACAAAAAAAGGCTGGGGTTATGTATTTTGAAGTCGAGTAAATTATACAAAGTGTCGCAAATTTGCACAAATGATATAAAACATTGAGGAACACATATTTCTTCGTGTGAGCTTGTAAGTTTTATGATGCCGGGCCATTTTAGTTAAAATATGTATTATGAATTTACCGCTGTGACGTAGGTTACATAAAATTTGCGACATTAGTTCTCAGTCTCATTTCGTAGCAAAAACTACCCTTTAGATATTGTTTAAGCGGGGAAATATGTAAGAAATCATCTGAATTTAATAATGGAACTCGATTTTAAGCATTTTAGCCGTGCGGCGTTCATATCTATGCAGCGACAATATTGGGACATTTAAAAACGTCGCCTTTTAAACCAGGTTATCATTATTCGAATCAGTGTTAAAAATGCCTAACAAAACGCATGCATGTCTTGGAACTTTTATCTACTTCTTTAGACAGTAGGCAACTTGTCAGAGGGTAAACAGGAACTTTATTTTGTAATTTAAAGAAAGGTTATACGAAGGACGAAATTAATAGCTAATGGCCCAGCTTAACTGAGAACGTCTCTTTTATGCCTTGGATTGAACAATGTGCAAGTGTGAGTTTAAGAGTCAAGCTTAACATGCACATGCTTGTCTCCAAAGCTGCTCTCTCGTTCTCTCTCTCTCTCCCTAGGAGCGGCTGTAGTGTAGTGGATATCACTCCGGACTACCAATCCAGGGGTCGCAAGATCGATCTGCCGCTTCTCCGGTCTTTTGGATGAGACTTTAAACCGAGATCCCGTCCCCATATGACCTCGTTGTTGGTGGGACGTTAAACCCGAGTTCACTTCTCTCTCTCTGTCTCTCTCTCTCTCTCTCTCTCTCTCTCTCTCTTGTTTTGTGTTGTGTTGTGTGAGTTCTTGTAAATGAGTGTTTCATAGCCTACTTGAGCATGCTTTAATGATGTATTTCAAGCAGTTTCAAACCTACTTATTTATGACCCGCCTTTTTATGTTTGTTCTCGGCTCTGATTGGAAGGTCGGTACTTACCGTATGTCGCTCGTGTGCTCCTATTTAGTTGCTGTTATAAAACCACAAAATTTATAAGGTCTAGACTTCTGTTTTGGTGAAGGAGGTGAAGAAGGAGAATCCCAAAATATAAATTGCGAAACTGTGAAGGTAAGCTTCATATATTTCTTACATTTTTGCTTTATTTTAAGAAATTTTTGCGAATTATCAGGAAAAACAGATAGGACTGGGGGTCAAATGAAAAGAAAAG
Organism: Ctena decussata; assembly: GCA_963989385.1. Taxonomy (NCBI): domain Eukaryota; kingdom Metazoa; phylum Mollusca; class Bivalvia; order Lucinida; family Lucinidae; genus Ctena; species Ctena decussata. Next base: position 58,319,760 of record OZ022503.1, read on the forward strand.
AAAAAAGAAAACAAAACAAAACAAGGAAAAAAACAGAGCGACCCCCAATTCCCATCTATTAGGAACGATAATTCACAGCATGCAATGATCATTTTCAAAGTAAACACGACTACAACTAACTAAACTTTTAGAATATTTTATGAATGGGAAGGCTTTATGGCTCTCAGAAACATAATTATTACACTGGCTAGAGACCAGTCGCGGACATATTCGATATGTACTCGCAGTTTCATATTTATTGCGTAATAAATGTTGGACAGTTGTTATAAAAAAAACAAAAACGCCCACAAAAAAGATCGGCACATATTACATCCTATATACCCTCATACCCTCATCTCTAGATACCCTAATACCGACTGTTTTTTTTTGTGTGTGTGTTTTTAATGGGATTCTGACACTTGGCCCTCACATAGAAAGGTCTCTCCGGTTTGTATACCAAATGCGCTAACTCCGTAAAAATGTGACAATGAGCGCAGTCTTTCAGTTCAGTTCAGTTCAGTTCTCCTAACGACGTTCCCCAAGTGGCTCAGCGGTACGTAACCCTAGTTGCAGCACTTGGGGCGCCGTGTGTCCGTCCAAGGACCGCAGTCTTTGAACAGCAAATGCTTATAATAACTCCATGCGGACAGCGAAAACTGATCAGACTGGGCGGATACCCAGGCTGATCTGAGTTTGCGCTAGGCGCTCAACCACTTTGTTCGTTTTTTCGTGTCGCGGCTATATTATAAAGTTTAAACTCACGTTAAGGTTTTGGAAAATGCATCGTTTAGCGCATAGCAACTTTAATGGCCTCCCCTGGTACAGCACGTGCGATATAGACTAACTAAATACCTTAATCTGGTTACAAGGTAAAAATGTTTTAAAAATGGCCGCCACTGATCGCACACCAGTAAAGCCAAGGGCAAAACTAATTCCACAATTAAAGCTGATTTTCCATAGACTTCAGTGTATATTTATGTTCAATGGAAATTCGTTTCAAGGCACTTTAGTCCTATGTATTACTAACATTTTGGTACTGGTAGAAAGCTAAATGAATAATGCAAGAAATAATTGAGCCGCGACACGACAAAACCAACAATGTGTTTGTGCGCCCAGCGCAGACTCAGATCAGCCTGGGCATCCGCCCAGTCAGATCAAAGCCTTTGCTGTCCGCATGGAGGTAGCTTCGGCCCTTAGCTACCATTTGAGCACTTAACGAAGAGTTTGATCAAACTTGGAGGATGCCCAGGTTAATCTAAGTCTGCGCTGGGCGCACAATCACATTGTTGGTTTTGTCGTGTCGCGGCTCATATATTAATTTCAGTTCAGTTGTTCATCCTATATTTGAACATTCTTAGTCATATTTTTTTCATGACGTCGCCGCTGACATCAGTAGAAACTGTGTTGACAAGCTGTATCTTGACACTGAGAGAACAAATTTTGGCCCTTAAGTGTACATACACATAGGGTATAGTCGATTCCGCTAATTTTCGCTTCCTGCGGCGACTGTACATCATTTTTGGCTTCCGCCGAGACTGTCCGCGCACTCTTGCTTCCTGCCGAGACTTCTGTACATGATAAATGGCTTCCTGCAGAGACTGTCCGCGTGATTCTGCTTCCTGCCGAAGCTCTCGACAGGAAACAGAATCACGCGGACAGTCTCGGCAGGAAGCCATTTTTCGAGGACAGTAGTCTCTGCAGGAAGCAAGAGTTCGCGGACAGTCTCGGCGGAAGCCAAATATGACGGACAGTCTCTGCAGGAAGCGAAAATTGGCGGAATCGATTATACCCTGTGATAGAGTGGACAAAAGTATTTGTGAATGTAGATGAACTGAGTACATTTCCAGATTTTTGTTGTAAAATATACTGCCGTAAAGTTATCAAAGACAGTGTTGCAAAACTTACAATACATGGATGAAAAACAAATAGACATTCATAATGAAATAACCAAGTAAATGTTGAAAAGATTCTTTGCTTGGTTTCTGTGTCTAACTGTCTGTGTCCGTCTGTCCGCCATAAATCATGTCCGCTATTTTTCGGCTAAAAGTAGTTTCACGAAAACTGGTTCAGTCTGTGTCTAAATGTCTGTGTCCATCTGTCCGCCACAAATCATGTCCGCTCTTTTTCGGCTAGTAGTTTCACGAAAACTGGTTCAGACGATCGTTCGGTTTCTGTGTCTAAATGTCTGTGTCCATCTGTCCGCGACAAATCATGTCCGCTCTTTTTCGGCTAGAAGTAGTTTCACGAAAACTGGTTCAGACGATGTGCAGAGGACTGAATTATAACTCGTTTTTAGTTTTTATGAAATGCACCTTTCTAGGATTTGCCCATCATTTTTACAAAGGGCAACAAATGTACGACTTTCTGTTTGCTTCCCTGGGTGATATGAGCCGCGACACGACAAAACCAACAATGTGGTTGTGCGCCCAGCGCAGACTCAGGTCAGCCTGAGCATCCGCCCAGTCTGATCAGAGTCTTCGCTGTCCGCATGAAGCTAGCTTAGAGCCTTAGCTACCTTTAAAGCCCACAGAAAAGACTTCGACCTGACTGAGCGGATGCCCAGGCTGATCTGAGTCTGAGTTGGGCGCACAACCACATTGTTGGTTTTCTCGTGTCGCGGCTCAGATAGCCTTTCCAAAACCAAGTCTACTCCTTAATACCCCTATTCCACACAGACCACGAATCCCACGAATCGTCACGAATTGATAAATTTTAGGATTCGTAGCTGAATCGTAATTACTTCGTGAAGTTCTTAACTGAATCGTATATATTCGTAGTCAGTTCTTGCAATTCTTGAGCAATCGGGAATTCGTGGCAAAAGTTTTGAGCTGTTCAAAATTTTGGCCACGAACTCCCGATTCAAAAAATTCGTAGTTAATTCGTAACAGATTCTTAATGCATTCTTAGGCATCGTAACTGAATCGAATTCGATTCTGAGGCGTTCGTAGCGTTCTCAACTCATTCGGGGATTCGTGAATTTGTACCTTTGATGCATTTGTGCACAGTGAAGACTCTGGACGCATGCACTTATCTACCCAGCTGGCAAATGACGTCGTACTGACGTCGATGAGATGTCACTGCGTCGCACTGACCTTAGTACGACGTCGTTACGACATCATGTGCCTCGTGCGTAGATATTTCATTTTATGGCCATAGATTTCTGATGATTCATACTTAATATGTACGTACAGCCAGTGACCTATAAATATCTATATATAGGTCACTGGTACAGCAAAGGATCTGATCAGGCTTGGGGCCTTTTCATACCTGTCTTGGGAGAAAATCCCACGAATTTTCAAGAATAGTCACGAATTCATTTTTTTTCGTACCGGATTCGTACGTGCTTTCGGCTTATTCTTAACTGATTCGTAACTAATTCTAAACGTTCGTGCAGTATTTCCAAAGAGATTCCTGTAAATCGTACTGAATTCTTGACAATATTCGTGCGAGTCCAGCCGAACCCAGTCGAATCCCACGAATATTCGTAACCCCATCGTACTTGTATCGTAACTGAATCGTAGAGCAACACGAATTGGACCAGAAAATTTACAATCGCCACGAATTCTAATATTTATCAATTCGTGGCGATTCGTGGGATTCGTGGTCTGTGTGGAATAGGGGCATAAGGAAAGAATTTGCCCCTAAAGAAGCATTTTTTTTCTTTAAGTGTTGACCCCTATTAAGAAGGGACGGAAAAATGAAAATGTCGAGTTGCTGAAAGTATACCCATTCACCATGCTATGAAAACCCTAGCTTAAACAGTTCTCCAGCTATTTTGTATACGTTGGAAACAAGAGCACCGCAAGAGGGTTCATTGGAGCGTAACCTCTTAACGATAAACGCTAGTCCAACTAATAGTCTAAGTTAAGGTGGTGATAATCATTGATTTGGGGCAAAGACAAAAATCTGCATAAAACACTGAAAATACCACTGATCTTTCCGAAACTTAGCATATGCCTTCTTTATGTTGTTTCTGACAATATAGACTCCTAAAATGCAGCATTTGTTAATGTTAAAAAGTGTTTTCATGAGGAAAGATCAAAGGGTAATCTTGTGCGCAATAATCTGAAAAAATAATATTGTTATTGAAAATATACTTAGTGCTGAGAGTTCCTTGTTGCATAATGGAGAGCGAGCTAGCAATTATTTTTTCAAACTCTTTCACACATTATCAGGCTGAGCAGATGAAAAAAGATGCGGTCTGTGTCCAAATTTTTTTGTCATAACACACAGGTGAGACAGGTGAGACTATTTTAACAAGGTTGAACAATTTCATCTACACACCACTGATCATGTAAGTAATGTATTATTTATACTGTAGGTGTTACATAGGCATGCTTGCCTACCCTATATTTAATAAATGCATCCAGTGTACATTACCTTGTACATGGTTGAACATTTGAGAAAAAGCTACCATTTTCATCTGGTCTACATTACAATTTGAGAAAGAGTTGGAATAAATAATTGCTAGCTCGCTCTTCATTATGCAATAACGCACCTTCAGTACTACGTAAATTTTCAATAACGATGTTAATTTTTTTAATTATTGCGCAGAAAACTACCCTTTGATCTTTCCTTATAAAAACACTTTTTTAAGCAGCATGTACGTCTATTTTGTATTCTAAACTGTAAAGAACAAAAAAAATAAGAAGTCTGCTAACTTTCAGTGAGATACCTTACTTTTTTATGGTTTTATGCAGATTTTTACATTTACCATAAATCACCACCTTAACAACGGATGGACGGACGGACGCGCGCCATTATACAATTATTGACCTTTTTGAGGTGAATATGCAGATTTATTGACCTGCAAACACCATATTGACCGACGCGAAGCGGAGGTCAATATGTTATGTTTGCAGGTCAATAAAACTGCATATTCACCGAATTAAAGGTCAACAATTCTTTTATTATATGATAATTCTAAATACAGTTTCCTTTGATATTTATGATGGTACCATATGGTATTATCTCGCGACGTTACGCCATTAACATTAAAGTATATTAGACGTTACATCAGGAAAATACAATGACGTCAGCGTAAAAGTTATATTCACTGACTGGCCGGTGAATATCACAAAATATTGACCGACACGTGATGTCAAATTAGCCAATGAAATTGTGTGTTAAATCTTGGCCATAAAATAAAACGTAATATGTCCCGTTCTTCAAATGGGCATATAAAAATGGGACATAACCAAATATTCACGGAATATGCTCAAAAGTCATCTACACCTGCACCCGTAGTTGTATACCAACAGCAAAAAGCGAAGACTTTGATCAGTCAGAGTCGATGCACAGACTGATGCACAGTCTTTGTTGATGGCACATGGCTACAGTGGCACGGCTAATTTGTTCTATTCCAGGTCAAGACATAAGATACTCTCAAGATGGCACTCATCTTCGACATTTGTATCCTGATTGTTGTAGTGATTGCTGTCTTCAGCGCAAGCCCCAGTGATGCAAAAGCCAGCGATGCAAACTTAAGCGACTGGAAATCCAGCGACGCAAAAACTGCAGTTCTGAGGGAAAATGCAACCTTCATCCAGATCTTAAGAGCAGGCCAAAAGCGCAACAAGCGAGGAGGGTTATATGATGTGTGTCCTGGGGACAGTGTCTATTGCAGAGGTGACTGTTGCAACATATATTTATCAGCCTGTTGCGACATTGACAGATGCGTGGAGGCCTGCCAATCCATTTTTGAGGTCGTCCCATGTTCACGCTACATCTACTATACCTTGAATCCATATTATTATCATAATCGTAATCGTCGCCAAAGCAGTCCAGTGAGTGATCCGTTTATACTCTACCGTGTAATTCGTGACGACGAAAACCCAAGCGCCATTGTTGCAAGAGCCCCCAACGCTCAAAGAAGTGTATTATCGCATGTCAACTGTGCTGGAAGGCCTACCTACCGCGGCTCCCAGTTTATCTCCTTTACTACGTCATTGGATGTAGCCTTGACCTATCATGTAGAGTCAGGAGGGAACAGGATAGTTCGATTCGTAGTTGACGACTACTGGCGCCGACAATTTACCATGTTCGTCGACCTAAACAATGATACTGTGCGAGAACAGTATTTAGGTAGAGCTGTTTGCAGACATTTTGCACGGGCTTCCCATGAGGTGGTAATAAGTTGCCCAATACCAATCGTTACAGAAGAAATGACGGAAATACCACACGACGAACTGAAGAAATAAGCAATAAATTAACCCATTAATGACTAGTGGACAATTCTACCCCTCACTAAAGACCGTTCCATCCGAAAAATAAGGGGTGTCAGATTAGGTTTTAAATGTATTTTTAGTTTAAGAAAATCCTGTATTTTATGATCAGAGTACACCCTGATCGGACAGCGTCTGATCTGAGTTTACTCTGTTTGCCATTGTCTCTGTTATGGGACTCTAGGCATTAATGGGTTAATAAACTGAAATGAGCTGCGACACGAGAAAACCAACAATGTGGTTGTGCGCCCAGCAAAGACTCAGATCGGACTGGGCATCCGCCCAGTTTGATCAGACTATTCGTTAAGTGCCCAAATGTAGCTTAGAGTCTAAGCTACTCCATGCGGACAGCGAAGACTCTGATCAGACAGGGCGGATGCCCAGGCTGAACTGAGTCTGCGCTGGGCGCAAAACCACATTGTTGGTTTTGTCGAGTCGCGGCTCAAATATAAGGCCGTACACTGAGAACAAAGGTGTATAAATATAACGCCTTTTTTAAAGGGAGACACTTTTTGTGACTTTCTGTTTGCTTCCCTGGACGACAAAACCCTTCTAAAAGGAATCTACTCTTAAAAGAATGGAGTTGCTTCTTAGGAAGCAACTTCTTTCCTTCAAGAGTTGATCCCGTTTGGAAAGTACGGCAAAAATGAAAATGGCAGAGCCATAATGATAATGTAGCTCTATACATCTTAATGCAAATGGGTATATCTTTAAGGAATACAACTTTGTTCTTAAAGTATTTGACTTCCTTCTGAGAGCACTTATTCTTTAAGTTAAAGAATGGATTTAAACTGAAAGATGTACGGATTTACAGTCAACTCGCGATATCTCAAAGTCAAAGTTCATCCCAAACTACTGATATCTCAAAGTAAATTTTCTGCTTCCAGAAAATTTACTTTGAGATATCAGTTGTTTGAGGTAACAGGAGTTGAAATGTAAATAAAATGGAAAGTTTATTTCAGTCTATATCCTTTCATATAAGCGGCTACTTTGAGAAATCAGTGTTTGAGACATCGAGAGTTGACTGTACATTGAGGGTCAGCAACTCTTTCGATTCTATTTCTGGCTCCCTTCTTTAAGGCCGATTTACTCTGAAAGAAAAGAATTTGCTCCTCTGGCTAATTCATTCCTCTGACAGTAGACCCTCTTCTGGGTAGGCTAATGAATGTTGTTTCTCTTAAAACTAACGGGAAAACATGGCGATGTATCCTTGAAGGAAAGAAATTATTTTACGGCACAATTAAAATCTAGCCTCAAAAAGGTTTTCTGTAACTGTTACTTGCTTTGTATTTCAGTCTATGTCCTTACACACGAGATATCGTTTCGAAACATCGCTATCGTTGACCTAAGGATTCTTACTATTTTGCATTGATTTAAGGTGTATTGGCTACACCACATTTTTTCTCCATTCACATAAAGGGAAACAATTTTTGTGACTCCTGGAGTCACAAAAATTGTTTTCCGTCATGTGAATGGACAAAAAAGTCCTTCCAAAAGATGGTCTAACCTTGAGGAAAAGTATTTGCTCCTTGGGGAGTATGAGAGTTGATCCCACTGGAGAAGGTAGAGAAAAATGAAAATGACCGAATCACTTGCACAGTGAATGGCCGTGATGACTGCATAGTCCTTTTCTGAGTTGGCCCCTAGACTATATGGAGATCTGATGGATGGATGGATGGATGGATGGATGACGCGGTTTTACGTCCTTTTCAGCAGTTTTTTCAGCAATCATTTCAGGGTGAGGGGAAGGTGATAATGGTTTTGTGCAATTGAAACCCGTTTACGATTGAAAAGATGTCCGCCTTCAGCGGGACTCTAATCCAGAACCGCTAGATCAGCAGGCCACCGCTTAACACACTGAGCTATCGGGGCTCCTGACGTAATATTTACCAATTTACTAACAAGTGCATGTTGTCGACTGATCTGTTCAAACTGGCTGTGTGTAAAGTGGCTGTTGACCGAGAATTCGTTCGTAAGCAAATACAAATAACGGTAAATGATGCTATTACTAATGGCTGTCGACCGAGCTGATACAGCTGTCGATTATCTCGGTCGATAGCCACTTTTGCACATATGGTAACTGACTGGCTTAGTCGACTGGCCAGGTTGGGAATTGCTGTTGTTACCCCGGGATGACTGCTTACGAGAGGTGTACCTGTTCTACAGTATTTGTGGCCGCCGTGACATAATTTTCTAGGAAAACAACTTTTTTGCACTTCGTTAAAACAAATATCTTATTCCCTGTTTGAACTGCGTGATGATCCATGCAATCTGATCAGATTCATCTTCTTTTTTTTTTGCTATATTCTGTAAAAATTCTAAATATTGAGACATATTGCAGGGCCTACACTGTTCGGTATTCCACAGGGGCGTAACTAGGGGCAATTTCATAATACGCACAACCATGTTTTATTCTCTACTTCTTGAAAGGAAAGCTAGTATTTCAGCCACTTTGGTAATTGGTATTGACAGCTTGTCTAATTTATAAATATTCAGCATGCAAATATGCAGGTGCGTTTTGAAATTTTGTCAATTTTGACAAAATTTCAATACGCACTTGCGTATTTGCCGTATAGGTAGCTACGCCCTTGTTCCATCTGCATCCTTTCAACGCATTTATAATACTGCATTGTAAAACCAAATTGTTTACGCCGGGCATTTATCACAGGGTATAATCGATTCCGCCGATTTTCGCTTCCTGTAGAGACTGTCCGTCATATTTGGCTTCCGCCGAGACTGTCCGCGAACTCTTGCTTCCTGCCGAGACTACTGTCCTCGTAAAATGGCTTCCTGCCGAGACTGTCCGCGGGACTCTGCTTCCTGCCGAGAGCCTCGGCAGGAAGCAGAATCACGCGGACAGTCTCTGCAGGAAGCCATTTATCATGTACAGAAGTCTCGGCAGGAAGCAAGAGTTCGCGGACAGTCTCGGCGGAAGCCAAATATGATGTACAGTCTCTGCGGGAAGCGAAAATTAGCGGAATCGATTATACCCTGTGTAATACTGCATTGTAAAACCAAATTGTTCACGCCGGGCATTTATCAGTAGAAGAAACTCCCCCGATCGGGAATCAATGACCTTTGGTGAACTTTGAGAATATGACAGGTATATGTTACTAAATTTAGTAAATTGTCACTCGATCGGGAATATTTCAGTCATTTTCATAGTGCCCTCACAAAACTCAAAAAATGTGTCACAGTTTTCATTTAATCTGCTTGAAACTTTACCAACTTAAAGATGAGTAGTGTATCTAGATTTCTACCACGCAGAATTTTTTTTAATTCCTTAATTCGAAAGTTATTGAATTATGAAAATATGATTTTTTTTTAATAATTCTGATTTCCGATCGGGGACTGAAAATGTTTATGATGCCTGATTGGGAATCAATAAGTAACAGCTCACATTCACAGTAACAGTCAGCTAATGAAAATGATAAGGGTTGTGTACTTTGTGAAGCCAACCAACTTGACACTGTTGGGTAACTTCTACAAGGTCCTACCATTCCATTCATGACAATTCAGACTGAGAGAAGCCTGATATTCCAGCACATTTTTAGTAAAAGACTACCAAAGAAGGAGAGCTCAAACTGTATATTTGTTCGATTGCAACACACTTTGCCAGTAACTGGTCTGGTCGTATATTGTCTTTTATTCCATTCAAGAAATACATTAGAACTTTGTTTCGTTTCTGCAGAAAGACATCTATATCTAAAGATTTAAGCAAGTCAGTACTTTTATAGATGAGCCTAATTCTGCATAGTCGTTCACAACAAGCTACAAAGGATAAATTATGGTGTTGAGGGGTTTCATAAGAAGTAAAAAGCACAGACAGCTATTCTGCAAGATATAAATGCAAGTTTAGCTAATGTAATTCACAATTATTTCTATGCTGTTTACATAACTCCGACCTAACAGCAATGAAATTGTTTGTGACCACATATATGCTACAGCTGCAATCAAAGTCGTCAGAGTGTTTTCAAAATAGCATCCTAACTGTCATCAAAAGGAAAAACGCAGTACCAGTCCAGCTGTCATATACCTATTGTTACTAAATAACCTATTTATTTAACTGAAAAAGGAAGAGTAAGCCACTATGCATGGATTATGCTAGCCAAGTGTACAGATTGATTAATTCCAATGTCATTTTTATGCCCCTGCCATCGGCATGGCCGGGGGCATATAGTGTTCCGGTCGTGCATACGTGTGTACGTTATTACGTACGGCCGTCCGTACGTCCGACCATATGTCCGTCCATACGTCTGCACGTACGTGATCCTGTTAGACTCGGGTTAACATTTTTGTTACAGGTAGAATTCAGGGTTCCTATTATCGTAGCAACTTGAAATTATGTATGAGGATTTATATCTATGAGTACTACAGGAATTTACAAGAATCAGATCATGATTATCAATATGTCACGGTCCACTGATTTCCGACTTACGCCAATTTCCCAAGGCTAAGATTTTTGTAAGAGGTAGATTTCAGGGTTCCTATTATTGTAGCAACTTGAAATTTTGTATGACCATTAATATCTATAATGACAACAGGAATTTATAATAATTAGATCATGATGATCCATATGTCATGGTCCACTGACTTCGGACTTACCGTAGGCTTATTTTGCAAGGTTAAGACTTTTGTAAGAGGTAGATTTTAGGGTTCCAATTATTATAGCAACTTGAAATTATGTTTGAGGATTTATATCTATAAGTACAACAGGAATTTATAAGAATCAGATCATGATGATCAGTATGTCACGGTAATTTTGCAAGGTTAAGATTTCTGTAAGAGTTAGATCTTATAGGTTCCCTATGATTGTATCAAATTGAAATTTTGTATAAGGATAAAATGTCTATGAATATAACAGGAATATACTAGAATCAGGTCAGCATGACCCGTTTGTCACGGTCCACTGATGCTTACTGCAGTTCTGTGCACTTTTTTATGGAGGTACCCACAGCAGGGGCATCTGGACACACTGGTTTTGTCTATTGATGGGCATGTGCAACTAGCTAGTCAGTTATGTTGCTATTTAGGGAACACTGACAGCTGTTATCACCGCAAAACTCATTAATGTAGTAAAAAGAGATTGACTAACTGTTACATCAGTGAACTTATGGGACTTGAAAATTGAAATCTGCTAGGCCGAACCGCGTAGCGTAATAAGGCGTCTGACTTATACGCTAGAGGTCCTGGGTTCGATACTTGGCCCGGCCACTTACTTTCATTTCTCCTTCCGCTGATTCAAGAAGGGCAGATGTCAGTTACTGGTGAAAGTAAATGCACCTAGTACTGGTTAACCACTTAGGAGGTCTACGCTTGCCCAGGAATAGTGTGGTAAGGTTAACTGACCGTCCCGACATGACTATAGCTGTTTGCCGTGGACGTTAAACAATAACACAACACTGCTAGAGCTACTGACCGCCCCAAGCCGGCCCCTTTGTTGCGGTTACACATGTTTTGTGTTCGGCTTATAATGTTTTCATTTTAGCTATTCTGTAAGTCTAAATTAGTTCTGTAAAGGTAACTGAGTTGCCACCCATTCGGGAAAGAGCTGCTAACTCGGCTTATCACCTGTGATTTTGTTGTCTGTTTGCATGTTTATGTCAATCTTTCCCTTTGATGTTAGGGATAAGGTTTGGGATCTGATTCAGTCAGTTCCTGAAGTTTATCTACTCACTCAGTTGACACATACACTGTACCAAAACTCAGTTGTAACTTGTTATTAAGAAATACTTTCACTCTGTTTAATTATATGTTTAGAATTACAAAATGAAAACTCACGAGATTAAAAAGATAATTTAGACTCTTGCAGTATATTCTCTAAATATCCCTCTATGGAAGCGTCAGTCTGTGACTCTGGAGTTAGCAAAGGCACAAAGACTTAATTCTGTTTGTATGCCTTTGTCTTTACCACTTATTTTGGTTTTACCACACTCTGTACAATTGGCAGTTACATAGTCAACACATCCTTTACAGTAAGACACTTTTGTAGAATGCTTATCATTTTTAACACTCTTGTCTAGTGTTCAGAGTATAGATTTCCCAATGAAACTTCGATTAAAGTTATATTGTCTGCAACTTTTAATCATTCTGATAATTTTTAAACATTTATATATAGTTACCTTTTGTTAAAGTTGAGTGAAAGTAAGTTTTTATCATAAATCTATTCAGTGCCCCTGCAAAATGTATGAAAAATATGAAAAACTTAAGTGAAAACTGAGGCCTTTAGCTTTCAAATGATATAGTTCGGACCGAATAAAATCCTGGACAGTTAATATTTTAGCTAGATTACTGTTGTTTTTGTAGCGGTAACTGGCTAAGGTTTGTGATTTAATACTAAGAGTGTTTCATGGCCATCTGGGCTCAAATTTTGTCTTCTTGAAAATTATAAATATTTATTCCCAAATAAACTGCTGAAAGTTGCAGACCATACAGCTTTAATGATTTTCTGATAATCAATATCCCATTCCTGATGAAAACAAGCAGTTCTGCAGCTGTTTTTTTTTAAAAAAAAAACGACCAGCCATGTTGTTCATTAGCAACGTTTTACACCTTGAGTAGCTGACTACTTGAGAAGAATCTTTTCTCAAACAGGAATCAGGCATTGGTGGTTTCATAACGGGAAGCACTAATAGTCGGAATCCATTATATTTGGAACCTCTGTAACCTTTGTTTCCCTATTTTTTTGACAAATCAAAAGAACAAAAAGATGTAGAAATATTTTTGCCTTGGTAGGACTTAAGAATGGCTGACAGAATCAAAATGCTCATTGCATTTTCATCACATTTTGTTGGTACTGGATGCCTATATTTTAAGGTGAAATGAAAATATTCTGCAAAATGATCCCGATTAGGAACACTAAGTTTAGATGTTGTTAAATGATTCCCGATCAGGCATCTTAAAACATTTTCAGTCCCCGATTGGGAATCAGAATTATTTTTTAAAAAATCATATTTTCATAATTCAATAACTTTCAAATTAAGAACTTAAAAAAATTCTGCACGGTAGAAATCTAGAAAAATCATTCATCTTAAAGTTGGTAAAGTTTCATGCAGATTAAATGAAAACTGTGACACATTTTTTTAGTTTTGTGAGGGCACTATAAAAATGACTGAAATGTTCCCGATCGAGTGACAATTTACTAATTTTAGTAACATTTACCTGTCAAATTCTCAAAGTTCACCAAAGGTCATTGATTCCCGATAGGGGGAGTTTCTTCTACTGTTTATATACGTTGATTTTCTAAGGAGGTAATATCTTTGGATTCCCTTGTGTTGGAGGCTTCCAGTGGGGTTTATCTAAATAATGTATATTGAATAAAAAAAAATGTAATGATTATATGTAGAGGAACAGGAAATACTTCGTTGATTTGGTGAATATGTCTGTAATAATCCCGAATTTCATTGGGGTTAAAAGTAATAATGATATAAATAGATAGTTTTCCTTCTTGGGCCCTCTTTTGATATGTTTAAAGGAAGTTAATATTATTTACTGATGAAATCTGAAACAAGTCTTTGTTAAGTTTGTATAGGTGATTATTTAAACAACATGACAAATATATCAGGATTTCTGAACCCCCCGGTATAGGATTAGCTACCTGTATGAGGCAATAAGGGGGCGTGGCTTAGCTACTGTGCAAATTAGACCACTGTCCTGTTTAGCCAATAAGAGCTGTCAATACTTTCACAGGTTGCACACTAGCAAATCAACAGCCAATCAAATTAGAAATAAATCTACAGCAGCTACCTTCGGTGGCTATTGGAAAACTGAGAATAGGTAGCTAATTTTGCCTTTTATAGTCCACTCCTGCCTTTCAGCGAAAATAATTACAGTCTGAGTAATAGACAGCAGAATATATAGATTTTTTGAAGGCTTGAGGTATTACTGTACTGTCACCTTCCACTCATAAAAATAACACTTTTAAATATAAGAATTGGAACATGCTTCCACTCATACACCAGGAAGCAAATCATAAACATGCCATTTCTTGCCTGTTTGCACATTGTCACAAAACCACCAACAGAGCTCCAGATAAGAAGGGGTAACAGGGATAATTGAAAGATAATTTTTCTTATTTCTCAATGAAAACATATGTTGTGACCCCTCATTTGAACCGTCTCGATGAGACGGTTCTAATGATGGGTCACAAAATATGTTTTAATGGAAAATTGGTGATAATTATCCATAAATTATCTCTGTTACCCCCTCTTATCTGGAGCACTGCACCAAACCAGAAAACGCGTAGTATACGCCAAAACGGCGAATACTCATACATATACATGTACATGTGCCTAGCTTCTGCTAGAATCAGGCGAAACAAAAACTGTTAATTCTAAAATACCATCTGAATAAAAAACATAATTCGGAAGCTCTGAAATACTTCATTATGATGCATGTTTGTCAAGAATCTGCCCAGAAGAAAGCCAATAAAATCTAATCAGCTGGAATATGTCCCATAATCCTATATGACATTTCAAGTGTCTAAATTCCTTAATATGTACACAGTTTCAGGTCGCGGAAGAGTTCACCGGCGTATTGATGCTTTGCATCAATGTTTTCTTTTTCCATATTTAGCACAATCATGGCAGGGCCAAGTCGGGTAACTTCGGACAGCGGGTAAATTCGGACATACCATGCAAACAGTGAAAATCCAGATGAGACGGCTCATTATGAGCCGCCTCATCAGGATTTTCATTGTTTGTCATGTTAATTTTGATTTAATTCCAAACAACTGACATATAAAGGAAACAATGTCACTGTCCGAATTTACCCGCCGTACGAATTTACCCGACTTTACCCTAATTATATAAGGTGTCTCAATTTCTAGAATATTTTACTGTAGATTCCTTATGGTTCACAGATTATTGGGCACGACACAGAACCTTCAAACTGCCTGACGGGAAACCAGTGTATCACGAAAGCACCGGCTATAACATGAAATATAATTGAGCCGCGACACGGGAAAACCAACAAAGTGGTTGTGTGCCCAGCGCAGACTCAGATCAGCTTGGACATCTGCCCAGTCTGATCAGAGTCTTCGCTAAGCGTATAAAGGGTAGCTAAGGGTCTAAGCAACCTTCATGCTGACATCGAAGACTCTGATCAGACTGGGCCGATGCCAAGGCTGATCTGAGTGTGCGCTGGGCGCACAAACACGTTGTTTGTTTTCTCGTGTCGTGGCTCAATTGTTATTGGAAATGGATTATATCTTGGTATTAAAATCTTAGGTGAAGATAAAATTAATGAAGAATCACAGTCTTAGGACAGTCGATAACCGGACAGTCATCCAAACAGGATGTTGCCGCTGTCGGCGGACAAAGTGGTAGCACCTGGCTTCGGTGACTGTCCGATTAACTGAGCGCTCGTCGCTTTCGTTTCAACAACACTGTCTGGATCGAGATCCGGAACATCCTTTTTAGGAAACGGAACAGACCACCAAAGATGGCAGACCGGTTTACACATGCTGGGTAGGTGCTTCTTTTCATCGAATATTCTTACTATGTATCTTATACATCATTCAAACGAGCTATATCGGCGAACGGAAAATACATGTCTCCATGTAAAACAGGCAGCGATGTTGCGAAAAATATACCCAATTCAATTGTATCGGCATATTTCAGTCTGTTATTGTGCAGTTTCGATTTTTAGTAGTGACACAAATATTTTCTTGACTTTCCTACAAAACGCCATAAATATTTTCTTACAATTTTCATAAAATACGATCCCCAGTCCAATTCAGTCCCAGATCTCAAAAACGTATTTAAATCTCTAGGCTGGTTTTTGCGAAATATTCCATTTTATTAGCCGTGTAATTTGCATTTGTCACCGGAACATACTCGCTGGCTGATATAAATGAATGTTTCTCAAAAACAAGTCAAGACATTTAAAGGCCACATTGCCCTATCAGCATGAAATATTTTATCATAAGGTATCGCTGCAAACTTCTCACTACAGTTTCGCCATTGATTATTATCGTGATATGCCGGCTTTGAAAAATCAAAACGTCCTTGGGTTTACCATAAAATAGATCTAAAAAAATAACTAGGTCATTTTAGTTGCCAACCAAAATGACCTACTTTTGATTTCACAAGCTTTATTTCACGATAAAAATACAACGTACAGGCGGTAAAAATATAAGATACAGACGTTTAACAGGTGATAAAAATACAATGTAAAAAAAATTAGGCAAGGATCCCATTGATTGTGCCGTTGTTGCATTATTACATGCTTAACGGGGAACCAGAGACGAAACCCGTATTTTTATGGAGAGACTCATCATTTTTTAAAAATACCTTTTTCCTTCTTTTTTGCCAGTTATATGCTACAAAACCGCACATCAACCGACATATTTTCATCAATTCTGAAGGCTGTACAGGTTTCATAATGATTTGTATTTTGAAGGTTTTTACCTTTGATAGGACTATGGAGACTTTAAATACGGTTTTCGTGGTCTAGGGCCGACTTGAACTGGGCATCGCATTTTATAAAAGTGATAGGAAAAAATAAATGACATTTCATAGGAAAGTCAAAAAAATATTTCGGTCACCATTAAAAAATTAAACAAGCACAATAACAGACTTGAAAAGATGCCGATACAAGCGAATTAGGTATATTTTTCGCCACATGACTGCCTGGAGATATGTATTCTACGTTCGGTGATATGGCTTGTTTGACCGATGCGATATATACAGTAGTCAGAAAGATCGATAAAAAGAAGCACCTACCTCGCGTGTGTAAACCGGTCCGCCATCTGTGGTGGTCTGTTCCGTTTTCTCAAAAAGATGTTCCGGATCTCGATCTAGACAGTGAACAAGTCCCTTAAAAGAAGACTGAGCCGCGACACGACAAAACCAACAATGTGGTTGTGCGCCCAGCGCAGACTCAGATCAGCCTGGGCATCCGCCCAGCCTGATCAGAGTCCTCGCTGTCCGCATGGAGGTAGCTTACACCCTTAGCTGCCCTTTAAGCGCAAAGCAAAGATTTTGATTAGACTGAGCGAATGCCCAGGCTGATCTGGGCCTGCGCTGGACGCACAACCACATTGTGGTTTTGTCGTGTCGCGGCTCAAGTGTCTAATCAATATTAAATGCAACTTCAATCATTCCAATGTGAACATGTGTATGTAATCTTGATTGTAGCAGCCAATGAGTAGCGTTCCATTATCTTCTCTGTATGCGATAGAACATGGCTGTTTTACAACATCCGTGGCCGTTAGAAGTTCTTTATGCAGTTTCCCAGTTGATGTTAATATCTGTAGATTGGTAGAAGACTCGCCACACACTAGAACATTATCAACTGCATCCAGGTACAGTCCTCTTGCACGGGTCAAATCGGGGGATTTATACTGGAACAAAACGCTCCCACTTGGCGACAGACATGTCACAAAAGACGTCTCGCGGTCGGAAACGAAAATATTTCTCGTTGTTTTACCAACAGCAATATCCGAAGGACAGTCGAATACGAAAGAGCCATCTGCTTGCTTCCCTATCTCTGTTTTCAGATTTCCATCCCTATTTATGATTAGAATTTCTCCTGTTCCCGATTTGTTAGGCTGTTTGCATCCGACATAGATTTCGTCCTCGACTACTGCAACTGCCAAAGGCATTTTCTTCAAGAAAATTACCTGGCCTGGAGTAAGCTTCGGCTCCACATCCACATACTGAAGGCTTTTGTGATTTGGCAAACAGACGATAACAGTTTTATTACTAACGACTGCAACATCGCGAGTATGGCTTGGAAAACCCAAACTTTCTTTCACCGTATAAGACGCATCGAGCAGTTTCAGAGTGTTGTTGTTGCGGTCACATAGAACAACGCCACCGTTAGGAAGAAACACAGAGCCTGTAATTTGCGGAGAGTTTTTGTCTGACGGAACACGTACATTTGCTTTGCTTGTTTTGACAACCTTTGCTTCTAGCAGGACTCTCCTGTCAGATGCAACCGACGAGAACTTATGATCTTTAGACTGTTTAAAACTTTGGTGTGATTCCTTGCAAGGCAAGCAGAGTAACTCTTGACAATCAAGACAGTACAGAGTTGCCTGGTTTCGTTTGCTTTTACAGCTGCACGGACTGCACACGTTGGTGTATATTTCGTCTGAGGACGAGACATGCGCAACGTCTGAAGCTACGTCATGTGACACTTGTGAAGAACTGGGAAAATCAGCTGACGCCATTGTAGCACTCTGGAATAACAGAATGAAATTCAAGATGAATGGATACAATTAAGGGCAGGTTTTCCGCCATTCTTCGAGGGGAGGCAACTTAAGGGGTTTAGTATTACAGCCTGCACTTGAAAGGAGTTTTTCATATTTATTCGGTAATAAAACGGGCGCTTACGCTTCATAATTGCCGCAAATACGTAAATTCACGCGCTGTTGATGCAAGCCGGCTATGCGAGTTTTCATATGCAAGATTAAGGGCAAACCCCATCAGTACAGAAGCAAGCGGCAAGTATGAAATTGTAGGTATTGACAAAAGCAAGAGTTATGCAAATTCGGATATTGTAACAAGAGGGCCAAGTGGCCCTGAATCGCTCACCTGAACAAAAAGGTTAAAGGTCAAACTAGGGTCATAATTTGAACAAACCTGATAGTTTGCAACCATTTCAAAATGGTTCTGAAGAAGAAGATTTTTGAATGTTTTTCTATGTATTGCTATGGTTCAAACCCTGGAGCCCCTGGGGCAGGGCCATTTTGGACCCTGGGTCCATCATTTGTATAATCTTGGTAAAGGACCACTAGGCAATGCTAAAAGCTAAATTTCAAGCCTCTGAGCCAAGTGGTTCTGAAGCAGAAGATTTCTGAATATTTTTCTATGTATTTCTATGGTTCAAACCCAGGACCCCCTGGGGCGGGGCCATTTTTGACCCTGGCACCATCATTTGAACAAACTTGGAAAGGGACCACTAGGAAATGCATCATACAAAATTTCAAGCATCTGCACTAAGGGGTTCTGGAGAAGAAGGTTTTTTAGTACATTTCAATTTCGAACCCAAGACTGCCTGCCCCAGGGCCATTTTGGATCCCAGGGCCACCATTTACACAAACTTTGTAGGAGTCCACCAGGAAATGCATCATATCAAATTTCAAGCATCTGAGCCAAGTGGTTCTGAAGAAGAAGATTTTTTAATAGTTTCCTATGTATTTCAATGGCTCAAACTCAGGACTCCCTGCCGCAGGGCCATTTTGGACCATGGGGCTACAATTGAACAAACTTGATAAGGGACAACAAGGCAATGCATCATACCAATCTTCAAGCATCTGAGCCAAGTGGTTCTGAAGAAGAAGATTTTTGAATATTTTTCTATGTAGTTCTATGGTTCAAACCCAAGACCCCCTGGGGCGGGGCCATTTTAGACCCTGGGTTAACATTTGAACAACTTGGTAAAAGACTACTAGACAAAGCTACATACCGAATTTCAAGCATCTGAGCCAAGTGGTTCTGAAGAAGATTTTTTAAATATTTTTCTATATATTTCTATGGTTCAAACCTAGGACTCCCAGTCTCAGGGCCATTTTGGAACCTGGGGCCACCATTTAAACAAACTTGGTAAAGGACTACTAGGCAATGCTACATACCAAATTTCAAGCATATGAACCTTGCGGTTCTGAAGTAGAAGATTTTTTAATATTTTTCTATGTATTTCTATGGTTCAAACCTGGGACTTCCTGCCCCGGGGCCATTTTGGGCCCTGGAGCACCCATTTAAAAAACTTAGTAGAGGACCACTAGGCAATGTTACATACCAAATTTCAAGCATCTGAGGCAAGCAGTTCTGGTGAAGAAGATATTTAAGTATTTTTTAGTTTCGAACCCAAGACCCCCTGCCCCAGGGCCATTTTGGAACCTGGGGCACCCATTTGAACAAACTTGGTAGAGGACCACTAGGCAATGTTACATACCAAATTTCAAGCATCTGAGGCAAGCAGTTCTGGTGAAGAAGATTTTTAAGTATTTTTTAGTTTCGAACCCAAGACCCCCTGCCCCAGGGCCATTTTGGACCCTGGGGCCACCATTTGAACAAACATGGTAGAGGACCACTAGGCAATTCTACAAACCAAATTTCAAGCATCTGAGCTAAGCAAATCTGGAGAAGAAGATTTTTAAGTATTTTTTAGTTTCGAACCCAAGGCCCCCTGCCCCAGGGCCATTTTGGACCCTGGGGCCACCATTTGAACAAACTTGGTAGAGGACCACTAGGCAATGCTACATACCAAATTTCAAGCATCTGAGCCAAGCAGTTCTGGAGAAGAAGATTTTTAAGTAATTTTTAGTTTCGAACCCAAGACTCCCTGCCCCAGGGCCATTTTGGACCCTGGGGCCACCACTTGAACAAACTTGGTAGAGGACCACTAGGCAATGCTACATACCAAATTTCAAGCATCTGAGCCAAGCAGTTCTGGAGAAGAAGATTTTTAAGTATTTTTTTAGTTTCGAACCCAAGACCCCCTGCCCCAGGGCCATTTTGGACCCTGGGGCCACCATTTGAACAAACTTGGTAGAGGACCACTAGACAATGCTTCATACCAAATATCAAAGCCCTAGGCCTAGCGGTTTCAGAGAAGATGTCATTTAAAGCAAATTGTTGACGACGCACGACGGACGACGCACGACGGACGACGCACGACGGACGACGGACACTGGGTGATCACAATAGCTCACCCTGAGCCTATGGCTCAGGTGAGCTAAAAATGGAAGTGCAGACGATATCGAGTGAAAACGTTAGTGTACGTAAGTTTGGCTTGTGAACTGCTGCTGAAGACATGATAGCTGAGCATGGCCTGAATCGAGGACTTGGATAAAAATACATAGTACGTGTAGATAGGTATCTGCTAGATAATGGCGATGAGGCAAAATATCGTGCCTAAACATTTTCCTTATTATCCCCCGCCGAAGGCGGAGGGATATAGTTTTCTCCATGTCCGTCCGTCCGTCCTTCTGTCTGTCCGTCCGTCATTCCGTCCGTCCGTCCGGAGCCATAACTAAGTAACCACTTGGCGGAATTTCATGAAACTTAAAATGAATATGTATCACTATAATGCGTTGGTGCACGTGAAGTTTCATCAGACTGGCTTCAGTAATGCATGAGTTATTGCCCTTTAATGGACTTGAAATTAATAAAATGAATCATAACTAAGTAACCAATTATTAAAACTTCATGAAACTTAAACTGAATATGTATCACCATAACACGGTTATGCACATAAAGTTTCGCCAGAAGGGCATCAGTAATGCATGAGTTATTCCCCTTAAATGGACTTAAAATTAATAAAATGAGTCATAACTAAGTAATCAATGATCAAAACTTCATGAAACTTAAACTGAATATGTATCACCATAACACGGTTATGCACATAAAGTTTCGCCAGAAGGGCATCAGTAATGCATGAGTTATTCCCCTTAAATGGACTTAAAATTAATAAAATGAGTCATAACTAAGTAATCAATGATCAAAACTTCATGAAACTTAAACTGAATATGTATCACCATAACGTGGATATGCACATAAAGTTTCGTCAGAAGGGCATCAGTAATGCATGAGTTATTGCCCTTTAATGGACTTAAAATTAATAAAATGGGTCATAACTAAGTAACCAATGATCAAAACTTCCTTAAACTTAAACTGAATATGTATCACCATAACATGGTTATGCACATAAAATTTTGTCAGAAGGGCTTCAGTAGTGCATGAATTATTGCCCTTGAATCAATTTAAGGTTGACAAATTCAGCCATAACTAAGTAATCAATGAACAGAAATCTATGAAACCCATACTGAATAATGAATATGTATCACCATATCACATTGGTGCATCTTATGTTTTGTGAGAATTGCTTCAGTAAGCAATGGGTTATTGCCCTTGAATTTGTTTAAAACAACAAATTGAGTCGGAACTAAGTAACCAATGAATGGAATTTCATGAAACTTAAAATAATTATGTATTGTCATGACACAGCAGGGCACATTAAGTTTTGTCATAATCGCTCCAGTAGTTCATGATTTAATGCCCTTGAATGGATTTAAAGTCCACAAATTAGTCATAACTAATGTATCGGTGAACAAAATTTCTTGAAACTGAATTAAAAATGTATCATCATAGTGCAGTGATGCTGAGACAAGTGTTTAAGAACAGATTCAGTTTATGCCTCACTTGTCCCAGAGTTATTGTCTTTGATTTTATTTACAATCCACAAGTTCAGCCGTAACTAAGTAACCAGTGAACAAAATTTCATGTAACTTTAAATAAACCATAAACAAATCAGGACCACTTCGGCGGGGGATATAAATTCACCGAATTTGCTTGTTTTTGTAGCACTGTAGTTGAAACTAAGCAATAAACGCTATCAAACATTACTTTTCATTGCATTAACATTTGCCAGGTCATCGGACTGGCATGGTGCGGATGAGAGATTTTCTTAAAACTCACTGGTGTTGGTGGTATCAAGACTTTGAAGGAATGACGTCTCAAAGTGAATGGATACACTTTCAAGGAGACCGACTTTGTCATTTTCATTTTTCCTGCTCTTCCCATTTGGTGTCAACACTTAAAGGAAAAGAATTTGCTCCTCTAGGAGCAAATTCTTTTCTTTAAGAGTAGACCCCATTTTGGACGGGCTTCGTCCTCCAGTGAGATAAACAGAAAGTCACGAAAGTGTTCTCCCTTATAAAAATTGCGGAAAACATGAAGATGTATATATTCACCTTAATTCAAAATTTTGATCTCTCTTAATGTCAAAGGTAAATGTAACGGTGTGCCCGAAGCCTTGTGGTCATTGGGCAGTGGGTTGTTAGGGGCCCACGATATATACTGGGCACAGCACATGAAAAGCACTTTTAACCTTCCCGGATCGAACCCGTAGCCTTCTGAAACAATGTATTTCACTCTAACCCGCCTACTTTATAGTTTCCCGAACAAAATCTGACCAGTATCACGGAGGAAACAGTATAGACCCCTGATCGGGCTAATTCTGTTGACAGTGACTAGTCTATTGTTGTTGTTGTTTAATTGCTTTTCCACGGTATACAGCTATGGTCAAGTCGGGATGGTCAGTTAACCTAACAACACTATTCCGGGACTAGCTTAGACCTCGTGACTGGTCTAAACTGGTTAAGCTACAGAGTTGCTGGTTAAATATGCCGCAATATACACAGGGTTATTACAAGATGTGATAGCTGAATTCGCAATATCTTTGACTCGTCTATACGTTTTTACACGGTGACTCTTCAATGCAAAACGAAAGCGGAAATTGACAATTATCAAAACAGCGGATATTGAAAATAAAATGATTGATAATTATTCCCTAACATTTTTATGAGCATTAGAACAACAACAGCAAAATATAATTGATCCACGACACGAGAAAACCAACAAGGTGGTTCGCCCAGCGCAGACTCAGATCAGCCTGAGCATCCACCCAGTCTGATCAGAGTCTCTTCACTGTCCACATGAAAGTAGCTTAGACATTTAGCTACCCTTTAAGTGCTTTGGGAAGACTGATCAGACTGGGTAGATGCGCAGGCTGATCTGAGTCTGCGCTAGGTGCACAACTTCTAAGTTGTATTTTTGTGTCGCGGCTCAATTATATTTTAACATATTTTAGTGAAAGCTTGACACATGTACATTTAAACATAAGGGTTTTTATTTACTGTATTTATTGACTCTTATCAATATATAGCGTCTATCAAAGCTGCACTAAAAACATACTGCCCCCCCCCTTTCCCCCACCCACCCACACACACACCTTAAAGTCAGTACGACAGATTGATGATCAGACGATATGCCACGCGGTGAATTGCTTTTGCTTCACATTCATAAACTAGCACCGTTGCACTGCGTTTAATAACAAATTCTGTTTTCTTTTTCCTTTTCGTGAAAGACATTCATCTATCAACTAATAAAACACATTACCTATACCGTCCACAATAATCTTTGACACACTCTTTTGTCTTTTCATTTATCAGTCTTAACTTGCATACATAATCTATATTCACCGTGCACGACCATATATAGTATATGAAAGAAAGATACGCCGACATCAATTTACATAGATAATAATGTTTGTAATTTTATTGTGTGTGCACGCACAGAGAATGAAGGAGAAGGGTATTGGGGTTATGGGACCGACAGAATAGTCAAGGGAGTTTACTGGCAAACGAAGAAAGGAAGACATTTAATATATTTACGCACATAGCGGACAAGCCCACAGATACTTAGGGTCAGTAGGTGCATCTGGTCCAAAATTGATCTCCTGCAGCTTTTTTCTCACTTATTTTTTTAATTTTAGTATACCTGAACAACACCTTAACTGAGATAAATGGTTTGGTCACGTATAGAAAATGTTTGCAATTATCGATATTTGCTCCCTTGGCTTAAAAAAACACAAGATATAACACTCGCCGTTGATCAATTTTGACCTCTCTCTCGGTAAAGGCCCTGTCACACTGTCACGAGTTTGGCTACGATAAGCGACGAGTTTATAACTCGCCGTATGTCGAGGGAAAGTGGAGGAGATGTCGCCATATCTCGTCTAAAGTCGAACAAGCATCGTCAAAACTCGCATATTGTCGCGAGGTCTATACGAGAATTTTAAACTGTTTAAAATTCTCGCCATCCAAAGTATTCTCGAAGCGAACTCGCAACTCACTCGTATATTGTCGGACAACTATCGTGCACATTGTCGCCTATTGTCGCACGTTCTCGTGTGTTCTCGCCGTCCCAAAGCAGCAAGCGAACTCTGGCGATATAGTACGATATAATGCGAATTGGGTACGAGTAGCTGCGACATATAGTACGATACTGTGCCGAATATGGGGGATTCTCCACGAGATCCCTTCGAGTGTTGTCGACAACTGTACGACAATTGGCGAGTGCTTTACGAGTTCCGTTCGAGTCATGATAATCTTCTATAAATATTGGCTATGTCATTGTGCAGAAGTTTCAATGCAAACGTCGCTGAGAATATCAGTATTAATCACACACTGTAAAATCTTCGTAGATTTTACGGTAGGAACCTGGCAACCAGCTGCCAGTCCAATTCCCGTTATTTCTACGGGCGTCCGCCTGTAGAACATTTTTTTAAATCACGATATATTAGAATTACGTTAACTGACCGCACTTGAAAACACCTTTATAGTGTTGAAGGGCTATATGACCTAAACACTACCTGTCTTATTCTACCCCATTCTGAGCGCTGATTTCTGCCCATGTTTACGGGCGCCCGTTAAAATAACGGGAAATTGACTGGCAGCTGGTTGCAAGGTATTCTACCGTAAAATAACGGATTGTTTTACAGTGTACGTTCATTTTACGTTTATCAGTGCATGATAATTGGTCCCAAGAAAAAGGGACAAGTTGCAACGAAAAAAAGGAGATGGCACACCTCCCAGAGATACCCCAACTCCACTTCCTAGGGAAGATGTGTCTAATGTGGACGAGATACCCCCAGGGGATAGGGAGCAGCCCCAAGACACGCATCCTCGTCATGACGGTATTGTGTGGCACTCGGAACATGAGACTCTTGTAGCTTTCTCCTGTGGCCAAGTACCTCAGGGTGATAGCAAGCTTCAATCCTGGTTTCAAAGACTCTCGGTACCACGTGTCCTGTTTCAGCAGCCTAGGAGTAAGTCTCTGCTCAAGCTCTCTGAACATTTCAGGCGGTACTTTCAGGAACTTGCACTATAAAAAATTTCCGTAGATTTTACATTAGAAAACTGGCAACCAGCTGCATATCCATGTCCCGTTATTTTTACAGCGTCTGCCTATAGAACATATTTTGAAATCTCGATATCGTAGAATTATGTTACCTGACCGCTCTCGAAAATATAGTGTTGAAGGGCTATATGACCAAAACAACACCTGCCTTCCTCTATCCTGCTCTGCGTGCTGATTCCGCCAATGTTTACGGGCGTCCGTAAAATAACGGGAAATAGACTTGCAGCTGGTTGCCAGGTATTCTACCGTAAAATGTACGGAATTTTTTACAGTGTGGTGAAAGCTATATGGTCTCCAGTCCGCAGTTCATGCATCAGACGATCATAGTGTCCAACGTCTTTTCGCCTTATGGTTCATGGTCTGATCCAAAATCTTCTAGGAGCCCTCCTCCGCCTTCTCCTTCTCTGCTGGAGCAGCTGGGCGAGGCCAAGATCAATTTCGGCATCATCTTCATCTAGTTCCAACAGTAAACGAAGTCTAAGAAGCCTTTGTGGAAGGTGAAGAGGCATGGTTCTCATTCGGTAACCAATGAGACTATGATCATTTATCTGCGGTATACACCAATTTGTATACACCAAAAATGCTGGCGAACTCGTACAGAAATCGCATTATGTCGCACAAAGTCGAACAAGGTTCGGATCATATCGTACTACGTCGAACAAAGAACGTACTAATATCGCAATAAATCCTACCATATCGTACAAACTCGTACCTTGCCGTACAAAACTCGTATTAACTCGTACAAACTCGTAATGATATCGAACAAGTATCGAAGTATTATCGTAAGAATGTCGAAGATACTCTTGCAAACTCGTACTAGTTTCGTACGTTTTGGTCAGAAATATCGAAGAGATCTCGTGCTTTACTCGTACAAATGTTTTGACAGAAAATCATTTTGTAACTCGTGGTTATCCAAGCCGATTTACTGCGAGTTCGATCTCGCCGTAAATCGCCGCTTGTCGCCAGAGATATCGCGACAGTGTGACAGGGGCTTAAACAGTGCTGCGCCTTCCGAATTCAACACAACCATGTAAGATACTTACGTCCCTCAGTTCCTCAGACATTGGCCTTTACGTGGACACAGGCATCGTTTTAAACTTTTCTCGAATTCTTGCTATCTCCCACCGAATGTGTAGAAAAATAAGGACAAAAATCTCGATTTGCAGCGTCGGGGACAATGTTGACAGTTGCGCGCGTGCGACAGGTAGACTGGTTCTTTCGGAATCATAATACGAGAAATACCGAATGCTGACGAAGTTTGAAATTCAAATTTCAACGAAACACCGTATAGCGTTCGAAAAGAAAAAAAATGATACAAATCTAAATTCTCATTTAATTTACACCCGGACCCTTTGACTTGAAGACAACAACATATACTGAACAAAAATAAAAACTTGACGGTTTTTGTCTCTTAATTCCGGCTAACCTAGCAAATTTGTAATGTGTATATAGATTTTTTCGAGTTAGACAGATATCTGATTACTTAATTCATGAAAAATTATTTGTAAATTATCGCCCTGTCCGGAGTTATCTAACTTTTTCCTATTTTAATCTTTCAGAGCAGAACTTTAATGTGCGCATGCGCAGAAGAAAGTTTTCTTGTACGCAATAAACGATAGTCCCAGTGCGCACAGAAGACACTTTAAATGCTTAATTTTATTGTAATCACAACCTAAAAATAACGTTTAAAGATTCAAAACTTTCAGATTATCTCCCTTTGAATTAAACATATAGTGATTTTTGAACGGCCATATTTTCTACACCAGTGTGTCTTTTTATTATTTTCTTTGAGATTTGTTTGCTTGTCTTGCAAACTCATTGTCATTATTACTAAATTTATTTGAAAGTCATTTATTAAACTGCCGTAAAGACTTTAAAGTGTAATGGAAATTCCATTGAAACTGAATTTAGGACTTCATAATGGCATGGACTGATGTTTTTCGTCTTGTTCTCACGGCCTCCTAGTTGACCGTGCATCGGCATAATTTTAGCTAATGAGTCCATACAGATTGGATTTAATAATGGAACGCATTGCCAACAGAATTTTTTTATCAATTAAGCAGATTTTAACAATTTGAAATTCGGCAGATGTTTGGTTTTGAGCAAAGAAAACAGGAAAGTACCCCTGTGACGTTTACGAAAGCCTCAGTATTGCTGTATCTATAGAATCTTGAATTTATGTGACTATGATATTACCAAATGATAACCTTTTCTTAAATTAAAAGGATTTTATGTCTCACTTTTTCCTGACTACCGCAGGATGAAAAATAGCGACTGTCAAGTTTCTATTTTTGCTGAGTATATTTATAATGACAGAAGCAAGATATTAACTTCATGGTACGTAACACATATTCAAATTTCTATTCCATTCTATTCTCTTAGAATGAATTTCTATTCTATTCTATTCATTCATTAAGGGACGACTCATTTATTAAAGGGTGTGTGTATGTGTGTGCGTGCGTGCGCGCGCGCGCGCGCGTACACGTGTGGCGGGGGGTGTGAAGGGGTAAGGGACGAGTCATTTGTTACCGGGTGTGGAGTGTGTTTGTGGGGTGGGGGCGGGGGGGGGGGGGGGGGCTGAAGGTTGTGTGGGGAGGAGGGAGTTCATCCAAGGTTTGGGGTGGACGGGTCATTAATTAACGGGTGTGGAGTATGTGAAGTATGTGTGTGTGCGTGCGCGTGTGTGTATCGGGGGTATGAGGGGGTAAAGGACGAGTCTTTTATTAACCGGTGTGGAGTTTGTGTGTGTGTATGTGGCGGGGGGACTTAAGGTGGGGAGGGTGGAGGGGTACATCCAAGTTTCGGGTGGACGAGGCATTTATTAACGGATGTAGTGTGTGTGTGTGTGTGTGTGTGTGTGTGTGTGTGTGTGTGTGTGTATGTGTGTGTGTGGCGGGTGTATGAGGGGATAAGGGACTTGTCATTTATTAACGGACGTGGAGTGTGTGTGTGTAGCAGGGGGGACTCAATGTTGCATGCGGGGGGAGGGGCTACATCCAAGGTTTGGGTAGACGAGGCATTAATTAACGTGTGTGGAGCATGTTCGTATGCGTGCGCGCGTGTGTGGCGGGGGTATGAGGGGGTAAAGGACGAGTCATATATTAACGGGTGTGGAGTTTGTGTGTGTGTGTGTGTGTGTGTGTGTGTGTGTGTGTGGCGGGGGATTCAAGGGGTGGGGTACATCCAAGGTTGGGGATGGACGAGTCATTTATTAACGGGTGTGGATTATGTGTGCATGCGTGCGCACGTGTGTGGCGGGGGGTATTAGGGGGTAAAGGACGAGTCATTTATTAACCGGTGCGGAGTGTGTGTGTGTGTGCGGGGGGGACTCAAAGTTGTGTGTGTGGGGGGGGGGGGGTAGGGGGGGTACATCCAAGTTTGGGGGTGGGCTGATTTTATATTGTAATCTACTGGCAGGGTCGAAAATCAATAAGCATTGGAGCGAAGGGTTGGGGGGGGGGGGGGGGGGGGAGGTCGGGGCGTAAAATTAGAATGATTATAATTAAAATCTTAAACTTAGTGAATTTTATTCATTCATAAAGAGGCGAGTTCTTTACTTATTTACTTTTGGATGGGGGAGGGACGGGGTGCGAGTACATTCAATGACGGGGATGTGGAGGGGTCGGGATTTCGTTTTTTTATCTACTGGAGGGTCGAAGTGTGGGGATCATTTATTATGTTTGGCATGGGGGTTAGGTAGGGATGTCAGAAGCCTTTCATCAGTCTTAATTGAAAGAAAAATTCTTCAGCTCCCTCCCCACCCCCACTCCCTCACACCACATTACCTTCTCCCGCCTTAGTTTGACATTTAAAAAATTAGTTCTACTTTTTCTGACTGAAATAAATCTGTAAAACATAAACATTTTAACAACAAAAACAATTTGCCACTTCCGGAATGAGCTAGTTTACTGACGGAACAGAATAGATTTACTCACTATACTTGAGACATACATTAGCATAATTTGTGACGAGAAAGATGATCAAATGAGTATGACCATTTAAAACTAGTTTACCAGCGGTATCTCTCTTCGGATTTACGCCAAGCTTGAAAAAATATATAAATAAATTAATAAATAAAAAATCATCGGTATCGAAAACAGGTATCATCTAATCCATGTTTCTTTACGGTCGCTCCAATAGGTTACGGAAAATACTCAGAGATGTCAACTAATCCATTGCAGGTTACAAGAACGGTATGAGAAGGATACAAGTGGTGAAAATGAGTGTAGACTGCATTCTATGTACTTAAAGTACAAACATGCTGGCGGAGACATGGTCAGACATACATTTAGTAAATATATAAGAAGAGTATTTAGTCATGTTAAAGTGTCTGTCAAACGGTTCAATGGTGAAAAGGACAGAGCGTTTGGCCTAAAAGACAAAACTGTCAATGATATTAACGATGACAAATCTAATGACTTTAGCCAGATCCCAGACTGGGCTGCATCATCATTCTTTTCTCGTAAAAATGACACGGAAGAAATAAATTTAGTGTCATTTGGCGAGATTGTCAATGGTAATCCGTTAGTAAATAAAATTACTTTAAAAAAATGGGGAATGGCAGTTTCATGTTGGCAGTAAACAAATAAACCTTGAAGAATTGCTGATACGAGGGTCATCCAAGAAGTCTTGCAAACGCCGTCATTACTGCTTTATTAATTAAGGTAGGGTTGTCAAATTACACCATTAATAGCTTACGTATATAATACGCAAATGTGCTAAAATTCATACATGTGCCATTCCTTTCTCAGATATGGGAGGGTTTTGAATGCAAAGGTGAAAGCGATACCGGCGGTGAAATAGCACAAACATGACGTCTTTTACAAGAGGTTAGGGGAAGAAAATTCCTGCATGTATGTTTATTATTCTTTCAAATTACAAGAATTCATGTTCTAAAGTAATCGTCTTATATTAAAGAATTCAAATAAAAGCCAATTATCAGTTCACATTACCAAACAAATGTGGTTGCTAGGCAACAAGAGAATATTACAGAATTTTAGTAAATTTTAGTTTTTGACGTTTACCTCTGGTTTCTTAAGGCTGCAAACGATATTAAACAAGGCTCGAAGCTTATATTTTCTCTAATATCTACATTTCAGCATCTCGGGACTATTCTTTTATAACAAATTAATGGCAGTTTAGAAAACACTTCATCTGCTGTGAAAGCCTCTTCTTCATATACTCATTTTATATGATATTTTAGCTGACCGAAAAACATGGTGATCTTCCTTTGAACAATAATTATATCTTGGCTGACGGTAATATCGTAACCTTGGTACCGTGTACATACTTCAGTATTATTTTCCGTATCTCCCAGCAATTTTCAGATATTTACAAAGGTTCTGAACCAAGCTAGGGGATCTTAAACAGACAACTAGAATCCACCGCCGCACCCATAATGGTAGTATTCTTCAGTTGCCTAGCAACGCCATTTGAAAGTTCATGACATTTCTGGAAATTGTTGACTGGAAAGAAGGAAAGATGCAATTTAGGAATATGGATTGCTAGATTCGTTTTTTAATTATCATTTGCCTGAAACTCGGCCGTTTGCAGGACTTATTGGATGACCCTCGTAGATCCTCATTTCAATTGCACAAAAGCTTCAGTTCAAAATGCATGTGAAATTATTTCAAAACTAAAACCATGCAGAGGTAGAGAACGAGTAAACTGCCGTCCTGATAAAGCAAAGCATCAAAATTTTACTGAAGAATTTTGGGGGGAGGATAATATCATAAGATATAGATCAAAATTTTTTAAAAGAGTTGTACCTTTCATATCATCAACATTAAGCTGCCGAAACTGTCAAAACCTCATAAAGTTTACCAGTGGGGATTTATCAAACAATATATTAAAGACAATCAGTCAAAAATAGAAAAAAGAACATATGGAAGAAGAAGAAGAAGAAGATTCCAGTAATTTAATATTAACTAAAATAATAATGATGATATGAGAAAAATACTTGAAAGAATAATTCCTGAGGCATCCGGTGAAATGCTTACCTTGTTGGTAAACCAGCAGCAAAATTTAGAACGGGATCCACAGGGCAGACGGTGGGATAAGAACACCATAAGTCTTTGCCTGTCCTTATGGTGTCGCAGCCGAAAGAACTATGAACAGCTGCGCGACAGCAAAGTTCTTATCCTCCCATCAGGACATACTCTTCATCTTTATAAAAGTAAAAAGTATGCAAAGACCAGGAACTGAAACAATCAAAATCCAAATCCAGCCCTCAAACCATAGTTACAAGCAGGATTTCACACGGATATATTCCTTTGGATAAAAGAAGAAGCAAAAAAGCATTATCCATCAGAAGGCTCATTTTCTGGTTGCATTTGTATTGATGAAATGAGCATTCAAGAGGATTTATGCATGGTAAAAACAAACGGCGAAGTCCGGCTTGTGGGATTTGTTGATATGGGCCCAGAATCTGAATACTTAAACACTCTTTGTACTGGTAAAAAGGAGCGTGTGCTGGCAACTCATGTTTTACAGTTTCTATACATTGGGTTAAACGAGTTTAGATTCCCATTTGCGTGTTTTCCTGTTACACAAACCAAGGCCGGAAATCTCCATTTTTTGTTTTGGGAAGCTGTAAAATTTCTAAATTTATATGATTTTCAAGTTTTGTTTGTATCAATGGACGGAGCTCAGACAAACAGGGACTTTATGAAAATGTTTTTTTTAGGAGTCTTCGCCACTATCAGAGAAATTTTCAACAAAAAATATCTGGTCTCCTAATGACCCTGAACTATTATTCATTATGGATTACTCTCATGTAATTAAGAGAGTTCGCAATAATGTCCTTAAAAGTGGTAATGGCAAAACCTACACTAGAAACTTGTGTTTTAAACAAAATATCGCTTGGGAGCATTGGGTAAACGCATTTAAATGGGATCGCGAAACAAACGCATTTCCCCTTCACCGTAAACTGACAAATGAGCACTTATTTCTTTCGCAGGAATCTAAAATGCGAAATCATCTTGCTGAAGACGTGATGAATGGGAAAATGCTGCATCTCATGGAGTGCTATCAAAAAATCTTAGGAGAAGATGCCTATCTTTTAGACGATACTGTATCAATGCTCAAAGCAACAAGTACAATTATCAGTATCTTTAGGGACCGCAGGCCAATAACTGACATTGAGGACAAACGTTTGGACGACCTTATGGCAGCATTAACATGGTTTAATGACTGAGAGACTCATGTTAATAATCAGAAGGTCTCTGCATCTGTAAAGGACAAGCAACTAATGTCTATCCAAACTCGCGAGGATTTAAATTCTTGCCTCGCTGGCTTTAATTCATTATGCAAAAATACACTTAAATATAAAAGAATTTCCATAGTGCCAGCACGTATTAACAGCGATGTAATTGAAAACAGCAAAGAGGAATTATCAACGGAAACAACACCAATCCTACATTTTATCAATACGTCAAAAACATAAATGCCGTTATAATTGGTCAAAATGCTGTCTCAAAAAATTCAAATGCAGCCCACAGGGGTTGCAAGCCACTTTGCTTCAGCACAAAACGGCCCATAAAAAGGAAGAGAAATACGTCTAAAAATCAGTGTGCAAAAAAACCCATGTCACTATTGAGGTTCTGAAGTTTACTGACCATAGTAGTTTTGTTACGGGACAGACAAGAACACAGAAACAGACTAAAACGAGAGTCGTAGTCTGTGATTGAAAAGTTAAATAAAGCATCTTTCAGTTGGGATGCTCACGAATTATTTAAAACATCAAAAAAGACAATGCTTTTACATCGATCCTTACAGATTATTGAAACAAAGCATCCAGATCTTTGAGTTGAGTTGCTTACGAGTTTTCTAAACATATCATATATCTCGAAACTTGCGATCAAATTTACCAGCGAGTGTGGACTGTCCGTATAGCTGGTAAAATTCGATTTTTTAAAAATTATTTATGACTGTAAAAATCATCACGTTTTGCTATTCAACGATTGTGGGCTCAGAGGATTTATTCAGGCTTCGATGTTCTGACCAGTACTTTGGTTGCTATGGCAACTGTGGCATGAGTCGTGATAGTAGCTCTGCACCTCTTGAATACTCAGTTCACAATTGCCTATTCAAGTCATATTCTTTAAGTTCAGTATAATGCACCCTTTAAAATTTGTTGTGTTTTGATTATTTTCTTATTCAAAATTGTATAATTTTGTTGGTATGAGCTTTCTTATCTACATGAACTTAAGAAAAGCAGATGGACAACCATAGCGAGTGTGGACTGTCCGTACAGCTATAAAGTGAAGTCTGCTTTTCAAATTCAAATACTTTTATCATGGTTAGAAAATCCTGCAGTGCTTCTCATAAAAGTTAAAATGCTTTCGTGAGAGAAAATGAAGATATTTAAATCTTTTTTTTAAATATTCATTTTATATCTTCATTTTATTTCTAATATATTTTATTATAGGGTCTGATAAGGTTTAGCAATTACAAGGAAAAGCAGAATATCTTCTTTCTGTATTATTACAGATTGATTTGACACTACACCCCCTTTACCTATATTTTGTCATGTTTATATAATACTCAAAAGAAGTTTTGAATCACCATATATTTCCCACAGACAAAATGTTAAATAAACTTATAATGTATTAGCAAGAGGTATGCAATAAAGAAATGTATCTGTTTGGCTTTATGGTTTCCGTAACTCAACAAACCATATGGGAAATCATAATTAGGCTTTTACACTTTAAAAGCCTAAAGCTTCCAAGACGCTTGGAACCGAAGACTAACTTTTCACATTTAGAGTACCCAAACATAAGACAGTTTATGATAGAAAATAACCATGAAGTTTATTGCTACTCATATGACTTTTACATAGGTGAAATATGTTTGTTTTTGATTATATCTATGGAGAGAAAGTAAGGTGATGCAAAACTTCTTCTGAGTGACTAGCAAATGTATAATAGCTTCCAATAAAATATCAAATCCTTGTGTACCTGGGATTAAGATATATTTAGTGTCAGTTCTTTTTATAATGTTTCGGCTCTTAGCCTTCTTCATATAACCAAAAACATCATGATTAACTTCCTTTCATTTGGCGTTTCCTATAAGAGTTTACGGTATTTTTCTTTAAACCATTTATTAACATAAGGTTCTACTAACGATGAAGAAAACGTAGCTCTTTGGGAATCTGTTGTTGTATTGAAATCGCTTGAAGCCGGAAGTTCGAAACCAGGTCTGGCCACATACTTCCGTTTCTGCTTCCGCTGATTCAAGAAGGGCAGTTGTCAGTTACTGGGGAAAGTATGTGCACTTAGTACTGGTGAACCGCTAAGGTCTAAGCCTGCCCAGGAATAGTGTGGTTAGATTAACAGACCGTCCCGACATCACCTTAGCTGTTTACCGTGGACGTTAAGCATCAAATTAACCAACCAAAATCTCTCCCCCACCCCTTCCCTCTTGGTACCGATACTGGAGTAGGGGTTTTACCGTTCGGTAATTCTCGTATTATGATTCCGAAAGAACCAGTCTACCTGTCGCACGCGCGCAACTCAATCGGAACACCGCTCGGCCAATTCCGTGAATCAACCTCGGATGTATGACGTGGGACTACTTACGTCATACGACTGTTGTTAGGAACAACGATATAAACAAAGATGGCCGCACTGTCGCACCGAGTAAATAATAAAATGAGAAGAAGCAAATGTCTCGTCATTAATAATTGACTATTTTGTTTTAACAACAGCAAAGCATTAAATGAATGTCCGTGCAACAGCTGTTAAAGGTCGCAGGTCGAGAATTAAATCATTCGTAGACATAGAGATCTACGGCTTCGGCGTATACTTTCGGCCGAACAAAAAAATGTTGGATTTTGCTGCATATTGCTCCGCCTTACATACGCCCGAGGTCTGATTCATGGGATTGGCCGAGGAGTTCCGAATGGCGCGCAACTGTCAACATTGTCCCCGGCACTGCAAATCGAGATTTTTCTTTCTTGTCCTTATTTTTCTACACATTCGGTGGGAGATAGCAAGAATTCGAGAAAAGTTTGAAACGATGCCTGTGTCCACGTAAAGGCCAATGTCTGACGAACTGAGGGACTTAAGTATCTTACATGATTGTGTTGAATTCGGAAGGCGCAGCACCGTTTACCGAGAGAGAGGTCAAAATTGATCAACGGCGAGTGTTTTTAAGCCAAGGGAGCAAATATCGATAATTGCAAACATTTTCTATACGTGACCAAACCATTTATCTCAGTTAAGGTGTTGTTCAGGTATACTAAGATTAAAAAATAAGTGAGAAAAAAGCTGCAGGAGATCAATTTTGGACCAAATGCACCTACTGACCCCAAGTATCTTGGACAAGCCGAGCCGCGTGGCGCAGTCGGTAGCGTGTCTGACTCAATAGCTAGTTCTCTGTCACGTATCAGAAAAAAAATATTTAAGGCCCAGAAATGAATAATAAATACAGATCGGGGTAGATAACAACAACAACAATAACAAAGCAATGTGAGAATTGTCTTCCTTGCATGAGGCAATCTGTATTGGTCTCTTCTATAATCCTATTTTGTATAATATAATTTTTTCCAAGGGTTTCCGAGTCTCAGACTTGAGATGCGCTAAATACAGATCAGTGGAGGTAATTAGAAAATGAAAACAGCAAGAGTTGTCATTCTTACGTGTGACATTTCTATAATTCTACCCCAGCACCATTAAAATATTTCAAAGTTTATAAATTAAGATCCGGAAACAAAATCCTGCCCTAAAAGTGCTAAAGTATCGGGACACCTAAAGCCATCACTTTTTCGTTTGTTCCAAATGGAAGATTAATAGTTTTAGGTGCCCCAATATTTAAGCACATTAGGGTTAAATAATGCTCACCCGTCAGCCGACATTTATTTTAATAACCAGAATTTTCCGAAGGAAATCCAGTTTTCTGCTGGAAAATCTGGTTAACAAGAGCTAGCACCAGATAAACTGGTGATTTCCCATCATGAGATTTCCCATCACGAACACAACTTTCTAAGAATGCGGTCTTGACCTCCACAGTCAATTAGGAAGGTGCTGCTGCTACCATGTAAAGTTCTGGAGCAGTACCTGTCATCAGTCTGGGTATCACTTTCCGTCTAGGCCAGTGTGGAACTATAAACTGTGTAAAGCTCTGGAGCAGTACCTGTCATCAGTCTGGGTATCACTTTCCGTCTAGGCCAGTGTGGAACTATAAACTGTGTAAAGTTCTGGAGCAGTACCTGTCATCAGTCTGGGTATCACTTTCCATCTAGGCCAGTGTAGAACTATAAACTGTGTAAAGCTCTGGAGCAGTACCTGTCATCAGTCTGGGTATCACTTTCCGTCTAGGCCAGTGTGGAACTATAAACTGTGTAAAGCTCTGGAGCAGTACCTGTCATCAGTCTGGGTATCACTTTCCGTCTAGGCCAGTGTGGAACTATAAACTGTGTAAAGTTCTGGAGCAGTACCTGTCATCAGTCTGGGTATCACTTTCCGTCTAGGCCAGTGTAGAACTATAAACTGTGTAAAACTCTGGACCTGCATCTAACAGAATTTTAAGTATCAACTGTAAGTTATTTAAAGAACACGAACGAAGTACCCTTCTGAATACATCCATACAATAAGAAAACACTGTGCCTTTAGGGAACTTTAACCAAAAATTTTAACAAAGCATTTGTAAGTCTATATATAAAAAATTAGACCGTTACCCGAAATCTGTGGCAGTATAAAGGAAATTTATCAAAGTCTTAAGGAGATTTAGCCAAGATCATCTCAAATTTCAATATAAAATTTCAAAGTCTGTGACCTGGACCTATGGGTCATATTCAGGGGTCGGGATGGTATTAAACAAAATTGTGCTCCAATATCTATCATCAAACCAAATATAATTCTGATTGATCAAAGGCTTTAGAAACTACAAGATCTTGAAAACTTTAACCTACTGCTATAACATTTTGCTGAAGCCCCCGCCGCTAATGCCAACGCCAAAGCAAACGCCGACGACAGGGGTAGTACAATAGCTCTTCCTGAACTTCGTTCAGGCGAGCTAAAATGAGATGGTAGAACCTGTTATGGTGTTGTGTGTAGAGGTGTTATTGTTAAACGTCCACGGTAAACGTTGTGACGGTCAGTTAACCTAACCACACTATTCCTGGGGCAGGCTTAGACCTCCTAAGCGGTTAACCAGTACTAAGTGCACTAACTTTCACCAGCAACTGACAACTGCCCTTCTTGAATCAGCGGAAGGAGAAATGAAAGTAAGTCGCCGGACTGGGTATCGAACCCAGGACCTCTGACTTAAAAGTCAGACGCCCTACCAACTGCGCTACGCGGTCCGGCTCGGTATGATGTATGGGAATTTCAGAAAGGGAAACAGCTTTAATGGCTTGCTTTTTGTTTCCCTGATGAAAACCTTTAAAAACTGGTTCTACTCTCGAAGGAAAGAACTTTGGCTCAAGGTTATAAAACTTGAGAATAATCTCAAACTCAAAATAAAACACACCGATTGGCTGCTTCCGAGCATGTGCTCGGAAGCAGCCAATCAGTGTGCTTTATTTTGAGTTTGAGAATGTACTCAAGTTTGATAACCTCGGGGCATTTTCTTGAGGGAAGAAATTCTTTCCTTTAAGAAATGACCACCATTGAACAATGAGGCAAATACTGAGTTACTTCCCCTGGAAGTGTTCCCCATTCACTCAAATCAATGCTTAGGGTATCTGCAATTTAATCCCCTAGAATCAATGTTGAATCAAAGTCGATTCAACAACATGATGTTGAATCAACATTGATTCAATATTGATTAAACATTGTGTGCCCTTTGGGTGGGCATACATCCTAGAATCCACATTGAATCATAGTTGATTCAATATTGATTCAACATTGTGTGCCCATTGGGTGGGCATACATCCTAGAATCCGCATTGAATCATAGTTGATTCAACATCATGATGTTACATCAACTTTGATGCAAGTTGTTTTAACATTGAATCAACATTGTATCAGCGTTGATTCAACTTTGTGTGCCTGTTGGGAGGGTATTTTTTCTCAGTTGTTTATATACACCGTCTAACTTACTGTCAGGTACCAAGAGATCTAGTAAGCAAACTTTAAATATAGAGCTGTAGTTTTAAACACAATACATTTAAAGTGAAAGGATACATTTGCAGGGAAAGCAACTCTGCCATTTTTCCCACCCCCACCCTTTTGTATGTAGGTCAAATTTAAAGGAAATAATTTGCTCCTCTTGAAGCATTTTTTTTTCGTGTTAGGGTGCATGCAGACCCCAATTACGTGGGGCCCTTTTTACAGAGAAGCCCTTTAAAAATAGTGGGGCAACATGGAGGTGAATTCATTCACCTTAAAAGACAAATAAATGAGTTCAATGATTTGGTGCTCTGATTAGCACTTGGTTTCTTCTGTAACCACTGGCAACAAACTTTCAATAGTTTAACAAAGAACTGAATTTACCCTAAAATGCTAAGTTTATTTAGATGAATGTGTACACTTTAATGGGGAGTAACTCTGCCATTTTCAATTTTACCTCCCCAAAAGTGGTCATCTCTTAAAAGAAAGAATTTGCTCCCCTATGAGCAAATTCTTTCCTTTAAACAGTAGAAGAAACTCCCCCGATCGGGAATCAATGACCTTTCGTGAACTTTGAGAATTTGACAGGTATATGTTACTAAAATTAGTAAATTGTCACTCGATCGGGAACTTTTCAGTCATTTTTATAGTGCCCTCACAAAACTCAAAAAATGTGTCACAGTTTTCACTTAATCTGCATGAAACTTTACCAACTTAAAGATGAATGATATATATAGATTTCTACCTTGCAGAATTTTTTTAAAGTTCGTAATTTGAAAGTTATTGAATTATGAAAATATGAAATTTTTAAAAATAATTCTGATTCCCGATCGGGAACTGAAAATGTTTATGATGCCTGATCGGGAATCAACTTGGTCATTATCAAAGGCTAGCTGGCAGTCAGATAAAGGAAATGATATGGGTTGTGTACTTCGTGAAGCCAACAACTTCCACAAGGTCCTACCATTCCATTCATGTCAATGCAAACTCGACTTTGAGAAGCCTGATATTGCAGCACGTTTTAGTTAAAGATACTGGTGCTACCAAAGAAGGAGAACTCTAACAGTATACTTGTTCGATTGCGACACACTTTGCCAGTAACTGGTCTGGTCCTGTATTGTCTTTTATTCCATTCAAGAAAGACAGTAGAACTTTGTTTCGTTTCTTCAGAAAGACATCTATATTTAGAGATTTAAGCAAGTCAATACTTTTATAGATAAGAGCCTACTTCTGCACAGTTCACAATATTTTCCCTCCCTCCACTACCAAGGGCATAGTCAAGTCTTTGTTTTTCTTCATATGTATAAGCTACAAAGGATAAATTATGGAGTAAAGAGGTTTCATAAAATGTAAAAAGCACAGACAGCTATTGTGCAAGATATAAACGCAAGTTTAGTCGATGTAATTCACAATTATTTCTATGCTGTTTACTTAACTCCGACCTTAGACAGCAATGAAATTGTTTGTGACCACATAAATGCTTCAGCTGCAATCACAGTCGTCAATAGCATCCTAACTGTCATCAAAGTGATACACGCAGTACCAGTCCAGCTGTCATATACCTATTGTTACTAAATAATCCATTGATTTAAATGTTTAAATGACAAAGGAAGAGTAAGCCACTGAGCATGGATTATCTTGGCCAAGTGTACAGATTGATTAATTCCAATGTCATTCTTGAACAAACTTACCATACTGGTTATTTTTATTGCAATCATTTTTCGGGTAAAATGAAATTCTTTAATTCTTTTTTCCATAAATTCCAATACAATTTTTTGTTCTCAATTCTGCATTTATAGTTATAAAATCTTGCTAACAAAAGTTTGTTTAAGAGTTTATTATATGACACCCAAAAAATAGCACTATGTTTATGAATATTTACTATGTAGTCACTTTTTTCGGCAATCCATAATTCTATTTTATCCCAAAATTCTTGGACTATTTCTTTGTTCAAGAATGGAAAAATTGGTTTGTTCTATTTGAGGATAGGGATATTGAATAGCAATGTAATTTAACTTCGCTCCTTTGTTAAATACTCTATGTGACAGTTACTACTATCGTTATATAGGGTTAGACGGACAGTGCAGAACCTGATCGGACTGCTCCTAGATGAACAACTGACCAGGGCTGCACTGTTTGTTGCTCTATTGAGTCTTTCTTCTATATCGGTATAACATGTCACAAAAACTATCATTTATTAAGAGTTATAATAAGGATTTTGGTTGCCTTAATACGAGATATTTGCGAAAGCAGATGGTGGGGACCAGGATTTGACTGTTCTTAGAGGAATTGTGTGGTCACGGTCCACACCGACTGCCATCTTATTTATATCTATTGAACGTACTGCTGTATTGGGGAACAAAACTGTTTTTTTTTTCTCTCTCTCTCTCTTTGGTACGCTTAAAGTGTTTTTTCTGGAGTCTTTCACTCCATTTATCTACCATATCAATTCTTGACGGAACACCTTTCTAAATTATTGATAAGGTATGATATACTGATTTACAAGTTTTGGTATCAGAGTATGATTCTGCTTGACTGTATAGAAATAGTATTCATTGTATATTCAGCTTAGATATATGAATATTTTCGATTATGTTGTATGTAGTGAATGTGTCAGTATTATGAATAAATTATAAAAAAAAATCCAATGTCATTTTTTCGCCTATTGATGGGCATGTACAACTAGCTAGTCAGTTATGATGCTATCTGGGGAACACAGACAGCTGTTATCACCGCAAAACTCATTAATGTGGTTGAAAGAGATTGACTGATTGTTACATCAGTGACCTTCTTATTGGACTTGAAAATTGAAGTCTGCTAGAGCTACTGACCGTCCCAAGCCGGTCCCTTCATAGCGGTTACACATATTTTGTGTTCGTAACTGATTGGCTTATAATGATTTCACCTTAACTATTCTGTAGGTCTAAATTATTTAGTTCAGTAAAGGTAACTGAGTTGCCACCTTTTTGGCTGTTCGGCTTAACACCTGTGATTTTCTTGTCTGTTTGCATGTATATGTCAATCTTTCCCTTTTTGATGTTTGGGATAAGGTTTGGGATCTGATTCAGTCAGTTCCTGAAGTTTATCACTCAATTGACATGTACACTGTAGCAAAACTCAGTTGAAACTTGTTATCAAGAAATATTTTCATTCTGTTTAACTACATGCGTAGAATTACAAATTGAAAAATCACTAATGAGATTAAAAAGAGAATTAAGACTCTTGCAGTATACCTTCTAACATCCCTCTATAAAAGCGTTAGTCTGTGACTCTGCAGTTAGCAAAGGCACGAAGACTTCTGTTTGTATTACTTTGTCTTTACTTTTACCACACCCTGTACAATTGGCAGTTACATACCGGTAGTCAACACAGCCTTTGCAGTAAGACACTGGTCCTAGTTCCTGGTCTTTGCATACTTTTTACTTTTACAGTAAGACACTTTTGTAGAATGCTTGTCATTTTAACAATCTTGTCTAGTGTTCCTAGAATAGATTTCCCAATTAAACTTCGATTTTCTGACCATCAATATCCCATTCCTGATGAAAACAAGCAGTTCCACGTGTTTTTCCAAAACGACCAGCCACGTTGTTCATTATACCCACGGCATACGAAGTATGTCGAGGGGTATACATGTATAGTTTTTGTCTTTCTCTCCGTTCATCTGTTTGCCTGTCTTTCTGTCTATCCGTTAGTCCGTCCGTATGTAAGTTAACATTTGCGTTAAAGTTTTGCATTAAGTATTTTTATTTTGCTTCTGTTAACTGG
Source organism: Ctena decussata (assembly GCA_963989385.1). Lineage (NCBI taxonomy): Eukaryota > Metazoa > Mollusca > Bivalvia > Lucinida > Lucinidae > Ctena > Ctena decussata. The sequence goes on from OZ022503.1 coordinate 58,362,491, forward strand.
AACTTGTTCATAGATGCTTATTATTTTAGTAGAGGATGGAAACTGATTAATTTGCAATATCTGGATGCTGCTGCTGGCCTGAGGTCAAGGTCACAAACTTTGAAATTTGTACAAGAGCTGCATTAAAGTTTTGGGTTAAGTTTCTGCTTTTGCTCTGTTTTTCTGAAACTTAACTGTTACTTGTTCACATGTGCTTAGTGTTAGTACAGGATAGATATGTACATATAAGTTTACACCATCTGGATGCTGCTGCTGAAACAAGGTCGAAGTCACAGACTTAGGATTTTGTATACCATTTGCGTTAAAGTTTTGTATTAAGTTGTATTTTATGCTTATATTTTGAATATACTTGAATAGAACCTTTTGCAATGCTACTAGGTTTACTTCAAGGTTGAAACAGATTAGTTGACATCATCTGGATGCTGTGGCTGACTTAATGTCAAGGTCACAGACTTCAAAATTTGTATACTCTTTGCGTTAAAGTTATATGTTAATTCGTATTTTTGCTTATAGTTTGAATGTACTTGAATTCCACCTTTGGTTATGCTACTAGGTTTACTTCTAGGATGTAACTGATTAGTTGACATCATCTGGATGCTGCTGCTGACTTTAGGTCAACGTAACAGACATAGAAATAATATGTAAATTTGTGTTGAAACTTTGTGTTAAATTTGTGTGTTTTTTGCTGATGCAAGTTTTAAATGGCACCTTTTGTCTATAGGCCTTTCACTGGGTTTATTATACAATGTAGATTGTCCATCTGTCTGTTTGTAAACATTTGCTTTAGAGCTTTGTTTTTATTAGACAGTGGCGCTTGCCGGGGGGTTACATTAGCCCCTGCTCATTTTCTCTAGTTAGCAATGTTTTACACATCAAGTAGCTAACCACTTAAAAAGAAACTGTTCTCAAACAGGAATCACTGGTTCCTAAACAGGAATTGGTGGTTTCATAACGGGAAGTACTAATAGTCAAAAATCATATATTAGGAGCCTCTGTAACCTTTGTTCCACTTTTTATGACAAATCAGAAGCACCAAGAAGATGAAGAAATAGTTTTGCCTTGATAGGACTTAAGATGGGTTGACAGAATCAAAATGCTCATTGCATTTTCATCACATTTTGTTGGTACTGAATGCCTATATTTTAAGGTGAAATGAAAATATTCTGCGAAATGCTCCAGGTTAGGAACATTGAGTTTAGATGTTGTTAAATGTTTCCCGATCAGGCATCTTAAACATTTTCAGTCCCCAATCGGGAATCAGAATTATTTTTAAAATTTTCATATTTTCACAATTCAATAACTTTCAAATTAAGAACTTTAAAAAAATTCTGCGCGGTAGAAATCTAGATATATCATTCACCTTTAAATTTGTAAAGTTTCATGCCGATTAAGTGAAAACTGTGACACATTTTTTGAGTTTTGTGAGGGCACTATAAAAATGACTGAAATGTTCCCGTTCGAGTGACAATTTACTAATTTTAGTAACATTTACCTGTCAAATTCTCAAAGTTCACCAAAGGTCATTGATTCCCGATGGGGGGAGTTTCTTCTACTGTTAAAAGTAGACTTTTTTGATGGGCTATGTTGTCCAGGGAAGCTAACAGGAAGTCACAAAAGTTGTTTCCCTTTGTAAAAATGGCAGAAAAACATGAAGGTGTATCCATACATCTTAACTCTCCGTGGATGTGTCATACCGCATATTTATTTTGTGCACTAAGATCTGGGCCAGGTCTACAATTTTTGCTTTAGTACAGCAGACCTGCTCTGATTGCAGTAGGTGAAGACTGAGAATTTTACCCCACTTCTCTGGAACCTGTTTTTCTATCTCGAGCCCCAGTAGCTCAGTAGGTTAAATGCTGATGTACTGATCTAGGGGGTTACGGTTCGAGCTCCGCTTGGGGCGGGAATCTTTTCAAACATAAACGAGGTTCCATTGCACACAGCCTTTCATTATCACCCAATCATCGTCCGGACCTGATATGACTGAAATACTGTTACAAAAAAGATGTAAAATCACAAGTCATACCTTCATCCATTCTATCTCTCCCTCTGTCATGAGACAGCTCAGAATGCAATATGTACTGAAATGGTCACTTTATTAAACGCAACTTCAAATTCAATTAATGTGATTTCTGTTCATCTGTCTGTCTGTCTCTCAACAAATGCACTGCCATCCTGTACAATCCTGGGATAATTATGGAACAACGCTGGAACATCAAGGTACAACAAACATAAACAACTGTTAACTTCTATTTATTATGCAAAATATTAAAAAGATTGAACCCTGAATTAGCAAAAGTTTCATTTTGCAGCCTAAGGTGTATGGGTACACCACCATACTTTTTTCACCATTTTTTTCAAAGAGGAAACTATTCTGTGACATCCTGTTTGCTTCTCTGGAAAATGTAGCTCTTTCAAATGGAGTCTATCCTTAAAGAAAAGAGTTTGCTCATAGATGAGCAAATTCTTTCCTTTAAAGTTGACCCATTCTAAGAAAAGGAAAAATAAAAGTGACTGAGTTGCTTCCCCTGAAAGTTTACCCATATACCCTTACAATCTCAAAGGCTTAATAACAAGAGGGTCAAATGGCCCTGAATCGCTCACCTGAGCAAAAAGGTTAAAGGTCAAACTAGGTTCATCATTTGAACAAACCTGAAAGTTTGCAACAATTTCCAAATGGTTCTGAAGAAGAAGATTTTTGAATAGTTTTATGTATTGCTATGGTTCAAACCCAGGACCAACTGGGGCAGGGCCATTTTGGACCCTGGGGCCATTATTTGAATTATCTTGGTTAAGGACCACTAGGCAATGCTACATACCAAATTTCAAGCACCTGAGCCAAGCAGTTCTGAAGAAGAAGATTTTTGTATATTTTTCTATGTATTTTTATGGTTCAAACCCAGGACCCCCTGGGGCGGGGCCACTTTTGATCCACGCGCCATCATTTGAACAAACTTGGTAAAGGATCACTAGGCAATGCATCATACCAAATTTCAAGCATCTGAGCCAAAAAGTTCTGGAGAAGAAGATTTTTAAGTATATTTTAGTTTTGAACCCAAGACTCCCTGCCCCAGGGCTTTTTTGGACCCTGGGGCCACCATTTATAAAAAAATCTTGTAGGAGTTCACCAGGCAATGCATCATGCCAAATTTCAAGCATCCGAGCAAAGTAATTCTGAAGAAGAAGTTTTTGAATAATTTTCTATGTTTTTCTATGTTTCAAACTCAGGCCCCCCTGCTGCGGAGCCATTTTGGACCCTGCTGCCATCATTTGAACAAACTTTATATAGGACTACAAGGCAATGCTTCATAACTAATTTCAAGCATCTGAGCCAAGTAGTTCTGAAGAAGAAGATTTTTTAATATTTTTCTATGTACTTCTATTGTTCAAACCCAGGACCTCTTGCGGCGAGGCCATTTTAGACCCTGGGGTCATCCATTGAACAAACTTGGTAAAGGACCACTAGGCGATGCTACATACCAAATTTCAAGCATCTGAGCCAAGTGGTTCTGAAGAAGAAGATTTTTGAATATTTTTCTATGGTTCAAACCTATGACTCCCTGCCCCATTTTGGACCCTGGGGCCACCATTTGAACAAACTTATTAATGGACTACTAGCCAATGCATCATACCAAATTTCAAGCATCTGAGCCTGGGGGTTCTGAAGAAGAAGATTTTTTAATAGTTTTCTTTGCATTTCTATGGTTCAAACCTTGGACTCCCTGCCAAGGGGCCATTTTGGACCCTGGGGCCACCATTTGCACAAACTTGGTGGAGAACCACTAGGAAATGCACCATACCAAATTTCAAGCATTTGAACCTTGCGGTTCTGAAGAAGAAGTTTTTGAATATTTTTCTATGTATTTCTATGGTTCAAACCCAGGACCTCCTGGAGTGGGGCCATTTTGGACCCTGGGGCCATCATTTAAACAAACTTGGTAAAGGACCACTAGGCAATGCTATATACCACATTTCAAGCATCTGACCCTTGCAGTTCTGAAGAAAAAGATTTTTGAATATTTTTCTATGTATTTCAATGGTTCAAACCTGGGACCCCCTGGAGTGGGGCCATTTTGGACCCTGGGGCCACCATTTAAACAAACTTGGTAGAGGACCACTAGGCAATGCTAGAAGATTTTTGAATATTTTTCTATGTATTTCTATGGTTCAAACTCGGACTCCCTGCCCCGGGGCCATTTTGGACCCTGGGGCCACCATTTGAACAAACTTGGTAGAGGACAACTAGACAATGCTACATACCAAATTTCAAGCATCTGAGCCAAGCAGTTCTGGAGAAGAAGATTTTCAAGTATATTTTAGTTTTGAACCCAAGACTCCCTGACCCAGGGCCATTTTGGACCCTGGGCCACCATTTGAACAAACTTGGTAGAGGTCCACTAGACAATGCTTCATACCAAATATCAAAGCCCTAGGCCTAGCGGTTTCAGAGAAGAAGTCATTTAAAGCAAATTGTTGACGACGCACGACGGACGACTGACGACGGACACTGGGTGATCACAATAGCTCACCCTGAGCCTATGGCTCAGGTGAGCTAAAAATATACTGTCATCAAATTTCCCATTTTACAGTATATTAAGCATTCTCTGAAAATAATTAAATGTCTTTGAATTATTAGAGTGTTTGAATTATAATAAATCATAATGTTATATTTCAACATTTCAATACAAACTATGACAATATAGGAATGTATAACAACAGGAAAATATAATACATGTATAACAAATATGGGGATGGAAAATAACAACATGAAAAATCTTATTTCAAAATTCTCTGATCAATATAAAGTAGTATGTCGGATTATATCATGTTACTCGTTATAATGCCATGTTAGATAAAATGTTGTCATGTCACGGTCTGTGGGAAGTAAACGACAAAAATAATATACATGTGTATTTGATCCTCATTTGCCTTTGAGGTTCGATTTCAATACAACCATTTTCACTTATGAGCTATGCCAACATAGTGTAATGAAGGGAATTTATAACATACCTAAATTCTAAATTTTTCCTCCATTTACTTTACATTGGAGCAACCATGCAATATTTTTCTATATTCAGCATGGAGTCATGTACATACTGCAAGGTGTTAAGAAGTCACTTCGACAAACCTGTTTTTGTTTTGAGAGAAAACAAATTGGAAGCCTTTTTCTTATTCTAAAAAAATCTGTATTCAAAGCAAACAGTGTTGGCCCTGATCAGATGCCACATTCTGTAGCATCTGACCTGGGTCTACACTGTTTGCCCATGTCCCGAGAAGCTATGCATTTATAGGTTAATTTAGTGCAATTTGACTGGTCGAAAGGGAGCCGAAAACAGCTTTTACACATCAATAAATCCCCTGAACCAGAATCTTGAAACTATTTTCTTTGCAGAGAATTCTAAGGTATGCATTTCAGATATAGATGGCGGAGTTGGAATTCTAAGAAATGAAAGGACTTCTATGGTTAAAGGTAGGTTCCTGGGCTAGCGGTGTCAATTATGTCCACAAAATAATTTTGTCTTTTTCTGAGCAGTATTGAATTCTCTTATTTTTCTGAATTTGTTGCTTCTGAGAAACTCGTCAGATGTTGAAGAAAATGGTCGTTTTCCCTTTTGGTTTATTTTCTTTCATAGGAATTCCAGTTCTAAAAATAACTATCTTTATTATGTCTATAAGTGCGCAATTTCTGATGCCATTCTCCAAAGTAATTTTCCCTTGAAGTGAGCTCTCCTAGAGGTCCTGGCATGGCGGATGGGTTTAAACTATTCCAAAATGCAATGCAGCATGACATCAGCTGCGTTATCTATTTTTGGCGCGAACTAAAAATAGCGCTAACTGGTGTGCGAAGCAGAGTTAGGAAATCCCTTGCAAAACAACTTTTCTAATATTTTTTTGATTTACACTTTTTAGTGAAACTTATTAGTTCCCTTTTATAAGTGCTTTCCAACAACTTGGATGAAAATTCATCAAAATTATGATGCATTCCAAAGTACAGGGACCTACCTTTAAGGCGTGAATTTTCCCCATGATTAAAAAGTTATACGGATCACTGACTTCTGCTTTGCATTTATGACTATGACACGTAACTTGCATGACAAATGAATTTTCAACTGTTTGCGTCTATGTAAAGTACGTTAAACATACGTTGACGTTGACGTCATTGTTGAGATAAATTGTGAATTATCCTCAAACTGATCGTTGAAATAAAGATTTATTGTATACATTTCACCTTTTTTTACTTACATTACTTACATAAAAGACAACACTGGATAGTTTTGACTATATGTATGTGACCTTGACCTCATTTCAAGGTCATGGTACACAATATAATCCTTGAAGATCACAGGGCCACTGTTGACCATTCTTCTTCTTTGGCTCACTGAGTATCGTCCCCCCCCCCCCCCCCCCCCCCCGTGACCCAGCTTCCCACTGATATATATTACGTACTTGCATCGCATAAGTCTGCTGCATGAAGGAAATGCTGGGTCACGGGGGGGAAAGTACTTGTACTTTAATTATAGTGAAGCGTTCTATTTTGGTCGTTTTGACCGGAAGTGTACTTATGGTTTTACATCTTTAAATGCCAGTCAGGCGTAACAAGAAGAAAATCATTGCTTTGTATTGTGATATGCGTGTATTTAGCATGTATTTATGACAAAAATGTATGATGTATGGAATGAATGACTGGTTTCAATACTTTTATTACCTCAAAAGATGAGGTATGCGAAAACCTTGAATTTAGGGTAGGTAGGGTCAAAATGGATTATCTCCCCATGTCTTTGGGTCTGAATCACAAATGATCTGATTTCATACGGTTTACATATTTCTTGAAGCTCTGCTAAGAAAAAAATGCACTCTTTATACTTTTGAAAATTCGGACCTGTCGCGCCAGTCTAATGGGGAAAATCTTCGCCTTAATCATAGAAGTCCTTTATTTTTGTGGATTTTATGGATGTGTAAATGCTGGCAAATCACCCACAAGCTTAACATAACGCTCTTTGGGCTTTATTCAGTTTATGAGTGATTCGCTGGCATTTACACATCAATTTAAATCCACAAAAATAAAATTTATTCCTATCATAAAGCCTGTCTCAGAAACTGATACCTGTGTGATGACCTGTAACTGCAAAACCCAGTGTATCATAATATGTAATAATGATCAATAATGATCAACAGTTATTATTTATAAAGAACACAAATATCTAAACCAATAACTCTAACTGCATACTTCAAGTACTATCTGCTGGAGATTGTACATTCAAATGGCGTCCCCTTACTTTAGCAAGCACAAGAACGAATTCAACAGAGCCTGACAAATCCAATCCGTGGATGCCTGGGACAAGTAAAATGTAGGCTGGGCAAATCAAAATACACTTGCCCAAAAATGTTTAGACTACAGCAGAACTTCAATGGCTCGAATAGGCTTGGGACCATAAAATCATTTCCAGCCAAAGGTACTTCTAGTCACCCAGGGTTACGTTCTACATGAACTGACCTATAGGGACCAAGGAACAAGTTCTAGTCAGGCAGGGTTAATGAGCTATCAGGATTTGAGTTTTTGAAGTTCCATTGTATAAAGTGAAATCATGATTTTCGATGATAAAAAAAATATTTATCGGAATAGTTACATGGAATTTGATTTGTAAGGCCCTGCTCTTATTTCGCCGACTAAAGATTGTTTTGGGATCCTCAAAAGCCAAAGGGCAAATGACCTTCAAAAGATGTATTAATTATGACCTCATGTACCTACTGGGAAGAAAACTGTCTCAGCAAGATGATTCTATTAAGTTCAAATAACATATGATTTTGTGAAGAAATATCAAAGAGTTTTAGCCAAACAGTTTGGTTCATCATATGAGCCACGAAACGACAAAACCAACATAGTGACATGTGCACCCAGCAAAGACTCAGACCAGCTTGGGCATCTGCCCAGACTGTTCAGAGTCTTGGCTGTGCGCTTTCAGGGTATCTAAGGGTCTAAGCTAGGTCCATGCTGACAGTGAAGACTCTAGGAACTGTTTCAAAGTGGTATGAACTGTCCTTGCTGGACGGTTTTGTCATGTGGGGATTCAGTTATCTCTGATGTCACATTATGGACATATAAAACTACATTCTTATTTCTTAAAGGCCCCATAGCTCTATCAGCATGAAATATTTTATCGTGAGGTATCGCTGCAAACTTCTCACTACAGTTTCGCCATTGATTATTATCGTGATTGGCCGGCTTTGAACAATCAAAACGTCCTTGAGTTTACCATAAAATGGATTTGAAAAAATAACTTTGTCATTTTAGTTGCCAAATAAAATGACCTACTTTCGATTTCACAAGTTTTATTTCATGGTAAAAACACAAGGTACAGGAGATAAAAATACAAGGTACAGGCGTTTAACGGTTGATTAAAATACAACGTACAAAAATGTTATGCAAGGATCCCACTGGTTGTGCCGCGGTTGTATTATTTCATTGCTTAACGGGGAACCAGAGACGAAAACCGTATTTTTATGGAGACTTATCATTTTTTCCAAAAATAACTTGTTCCTTCTTTTTTGCCAGTTATATAATAGAAAAAAAACATATCACCCGAAATATTTTCATTGATTCTGAAGGCTGTGCAGGTTTCATAATGATTTGTATTTTGACGATTTTTACCACTGGTAGGACTATGGAGACATTAAGCTGAAATGATACACATTGATGGGAACCACATCTGCCATTTTCATTTTTGCCTTTCTTTTCCATTGGGAGTCAACTCTTAAATGGAATAATTTTCACCCTGGGAGCAAATTCTTTCCTTTAACCCTTTGAGTGCCACGACGTTATTATGCCTGCGCCGCACTCTTTGACGTTATTGTTTTCAGCGGTAACGTCATCATAAAATGGCGCCATTGAAACGTCAGTCTGACGGCGCACAGCTGTGAGGGTCGGTCTGTAAGTAGCAGTTATGGTAAAAATACGCTGAATAAGTATACACATGTTTTCAAACACAAGTACATGTAACATATCACTAGATATTTGTAGCTATATTTTGATATGAGCATAAGTTTGTTGCAAAATTAAAATAATGATAGTAATAATAAATAATAATGATAAAAGAAACAGATTGGGTTATTCTATGTTTGGAAACATTCACTGTGCTTTGTTTATTCATTTGTGGGTGAATTTGTATTGTTGTGCATATTTAGAAGGCTTAGCGCCGCTATAAAACTATAATCCCAACTCCATTTTGCGCAAATTTGATCGCTCAAGGGTGGACAGGAAAGGTTGTTGATATTTTGATTTATCCCCTAACCAGAAACCTGGAAGTACTTGGAGCACTGACTAAGTATGGCAGAAAATTCTGAAGTGAAACTGGGCGAGATAGAATAAACAAATAATTTTTTTTGTTTGGATTTCATGGATGTATAAACAACGTCAAGCAATCATAAAACTTCTAGAAGTACACTGTAAAAAAATCCGTAGATTTTACGGTAAAATATCTGGAATCTGGCTGCCAGTTCATTTACCATTGTTTTTACGGGTGTCTGCCTGTAGAACATTTGTGGAAACAACGATGTGGTGAGGTTATGGTAATTGACTGCACTCGGAAATACATTGATAGTTGAAGGGCTACATGATAAGAAAAATATCTGTCCTATTCTATCCTATTCTGCCTGATTTTTCCTGCAAACGTTTACGGGCGCGAATTCTTTTACCGTACACTGTAAAAAATCCGTAGATTTTACGGTAGCAAAACTGGGAACCAGCTGCCAGTCCATTCCCCGTTATTTTTACGAGAGCCCGTAAAAATTGGCAGGAATTATCAAGCAGAGTAAGATAGAATGGAGCAGGTGTTGCTTCAGTCCTATTGCCCTTCAACACTATAAAGGCATTTCTAGTGCGGCCAGTAATAAAACATAACACTGCCATATCGTTATTTCCAATAATGTTCTGCAGGCAAACGCCCGTAAAAATAACGGCAAATGGACTGGCAGCCGGTTGCCAGTTATTCTACCGTAAAATCTAGGGATTTTTTTGCAATGTAGAATCTACGGATTTTTACAGTGTAAAAGTAAACGTAATACCGGCTTTATTCCGTTTGTGACTGATTAGTCGGGAGATCATGCAATAAATGTCACAATTATCAAAATTATTTCTTATAATCAGACATAAAATTATTTGCCTGCCAATTTGAAAGTTTTAGCAAATAACGATTACTTTTTATGCCCCCGAAGGAACTTCGGATGGCATATTAAAATCGCACCGTCCGTCCGTCAGTCCGTCTTTCCGTCCGTCCGTCCGTTACAAATCGTGTCTCAGCTATAACTTTAAAACATCTGGAGCAAAGATGAAACTTCACAGATAGTTAAAGGATAACGTGAAGGTGTGTCGCGCACAAGACTTAGGTCCCTACGCCCAATGTCAAGGCCACAATTGGGTCAGAGGTCAAATTGTGTCTTAAAATCGTATCTCAGCGATAACTTTAAAAGTACTGAAGCAAATTCAATGAAACTGTACAGAAAGATAAAGCATAATAAGAAGGTGTGTCGCGCACAAGACCTAGGTCCCTACACCCAAGGTCAAGGCCACGGTTGGGTCAGAGGTCAAATTGTGTCTCAAAATTGTGTCTCAGCAATAACTTATAAACTACTGAAGCAAATTGAATGAAACTTCACAGAAAGATAAAGCATAATGAGAAGATTTGTCACACATAAGATTTAGGTTACCACGTTCAAGGTCAAGGTCACAATCAGGGGTCAAAGGTCCAATCTTGCCTCTGCAATAACTTGAAACCTGCTGAAGCGACTTTCATCAAACTTCACAGAAAGGTAAAATATATTGAGAAGGTGTGTTACACACAATATTTAAGATCCCAAATCCAAGGTCAAGGTCACAATATGTGGTCAGAGGTCAAATCATGTCTCGGCAATTACTCAGAAAAGTACCAAAGCAAACATTGCAGTAAGATAAAGCCTACTGAGAAGATTTGCCGTTCACAAGACATACGTTTCCACGTCCAAGGTCAAGGTCATAGCCAGAGGTCAAATGTCAACTCATTTATCCTCAATTACTTAAAAACTAATGAATCAATCTTCATTAATTTTCATGAAAAGGTAAAAATAATGAGATGATTCACAAACAAATTATGGTTTTGTTGCCCAAGGTCAGAGTCACAATCAGGGCTCAGAGGTTAAATCATGTCTCTAAAATGGCTCAAAACTGCTGAGCCAGTTTCATCATTCGGCTGCTGTACAGGGTTACCCTTGCTATTCAGAATAGCACTTTTTCGATCTGGAATTCCGGATTTATTGATCTATACATCGTTTTATCTTTGTTTTTGTTTTTTTTTGGTAAATGTTACTCCAACATTTGACATTTTCAGACGGTGAGTGTGGTTGTGAGAGATGGGGTGTGGCGGTTCATTTGCAAACGGCAATACTTAGACTGGGAAACAGGCATATTTTTAGAGATGTGGTCGCCCTGGATATTTATATTTTCGGTCAAGATCCTGTAACAGATGAGACAGGAAAGTTATCACCGTTTCGTAGAGAACATATGGGCAGAGACGAGCTTGTCAAAGAAAAGAGTTGCACCGTAAAAAAAATCCGAAGATTTTACGGTAGAGTACCGGGAACCAGGTGCCAGCCCATTTCCCGTTATTTTTACGGGCGGCCGTAAACATTGGCGTAATCATCACGCAAAGTAGGGAAGAATGAGACAGGTGTTGTTTTGGTCACATACCCCTTCAACACTATAAAGGTATTTTCGAGTGCGGTCAGTTAGCATAAATCTACCAAATCGAGATTTCTAAAAAATGTTTTACAGGCAGACGCCAGTAAAATTAACGGGAAATGGACTGGCAGCTGGTTGCCAGGTATTCTACCGTAAAATCTAAGGAATTCTTTTTACAGTGTATGCTTTTTCCTTCGCCATTGCTTACCGCATCCTGGCCTTCCCTATCTATATCCTACATTCCATCAATTCGACCGCCAGTTTTCAAACACTTCCCGTTCTTTTGCAGCATTTTCAAAAGGGATTCGATACAACTGATGCCCTGCTCATTTCACTGGAACGATTTTTTTGTTTTGTTTTATTATTTAAAATAGTGTTGAAGGGCTATCTGACCCAAACAATACCTGTCTTATTCTACCCTGCTCTGCGTGATGATTCCGCTAATGTTTACGGGCGCCCATAAAAATAACGGGAAATGAACTGGCAGCTGGTTGCCGAGTATTCTACAGTAAAATTCACGTATTATTGTTCTACAGTGTAGTTGAATTTGCTCTCTCCACACTCATAATAGTGAGGTTCAAATCTAACACAGAAGGGCAAGTACCTGTCCGCAAAACACCGCCGGATAATACATGCTAGAAAGGCATGTACATGTGCTTGTCAGTCCGTCGGAGAGAAACAGCTTGACACTTTGTCTTTCCATGTTAGCGTGCGTACGTGGTCATGCACATACCTTTTTATATTTGTAAAGCCTGTTTCACATCAGCCGTGCGATTTTTTGTTCGTACGATTTTTGAGGCCATGGGTGCCGTAGACAGATCGCAGACAAAATCGCAGTGTATCTGGGCGGGTCCATCGTGGTCTCAGAGATCGTAAGGCAGCCGTACGATGTTCGTACGTCTGTCTCACGGGTCGCACGATTTTGCAGCTTTAATGTAGAAAAAATAAACAACATTTCGTACGGCTGTCGCAAGATGGCCGTGTAGCAGCCGTAAGACTGCCGCAAGACTTCCGTGAGACGGTCGTAAGAATTTGTCAAAACTCTTGCGGGCACCGTACGACGAAAAAGAATCCGCAAGGCTGTCTCACGAATGTCTTACGATGACCGTACGTTCATCGTACGAATTCGCCTCGAATGACGAATAAAATGCAAGAGCACCACCCGCAACCCTCATAGCTTCACCATCGATTGTCGACACCACATTAGAGCCTGATGGCTATCCCACAGCAGCGTATTGTCCTTCTAAGAAGGAGGCTCCGCGATGAAGAAAAGCGTCACGCCGCCATCCTGGTGCTGCTCATCCGAGCACGGCAAGGTAGAAGAGGACATGCGAGGCGTTGGTGGGGCAAACCCCGGGGACATGCTTCTTTTCTGGAGTCAAGACTGTGAGTACCGATTTACTTTTAAGGGAGACGCAAGTGACGCAAAAATCGTAGGACTGTCGTGCGCCTGCCGTGCGGCTGTCGTGCAGCTGCCGTGCGACTTGCGCGATTGTCTTACGATTCGTAACATTCTTGCGATAGCATTCTGTCAGGACGCACGACTGTCGTAAGATGCTCGTGCGGCTGTCTTGCGACCGTCGCAAGACAAACGCAAGCAATGATTGACAGCAACCCCGCCTACAAACTTGCGAACTCCCGCAAAATCGTGAGTCAATCGTGCGGTTGTCTCAGGACTGTCGTGCAGCAGCCTTGCGGCGTCCAGAGAATGACAAAAAATCGCAGAAATAATGTGCATGTTGAGAATTTAGTTTGCGACGTTGCGACGACCTTGCGACGTCTAAAATTCGTACGACGATCTTGCGGCTGCCGCACGAAACCCAGCAATTTTTGCCAGAAATGTGATCGCAGAGGGCCGTACGGCTGCCGTAAGGCTGATGTGAAACAGGCTTAAGTTTGTGCAAGCGTTCATTTATGCATGCGCGCAGCGTTTTGTTGGTTATTTTGGATTTAACGGATCTTTGACACAATATTTCAGTCTATTTCGAGCCGTCTCCCAGGAAGAAAATAGATAATGATAGAGGAGAGAAAAATGTTCAAAATACCCCCACCCGCACTTTATGCATGAACAATAGGCCCTAGCCCTTCTATTATCCAAATTAGTAGGACACCCCGGCACTGAAAGTCACCCAGAACCATCGCCCGACCATTACCACCCCCATGCAGTGAGTCGTGGGCTCAACTCCCATCAGGACATAGGTCCGATTATTATTTTCAATCTATATAAGGAAATCCGCGCAGTGTGTCATGGGCTCAGGATGATAGTTGGTGATAGCAGTGCGATGGCGATGTCTAGACTTTGCTCCCTTGCATGTCATAGGAGGGCTGTCCGATGTTAAAACAAATAAAAAAATATTTGAACGAAAAAAAAATACCGTCCGATAAAAAAAGAACGTGTCTTCCTTCTTTCCATCAAATATCTTTATTAGTATTTATTTCTTTTTTGGTTTTGTTTTGGGGGAGAATATCCAAAACAAATGATCGAGATAGGTCTTGCCATGTCTGCCCTGAAAAATTTTCATCAGTTTTTTTTTTCTGAAAATGCTCTTAATATAAACGTATCCATACCAATTTTAGTGCGATAGACGCGCGTTTCTGAATTTAACTTCTCCAGTGTCACTAAACCCCAAAAGTTTGAAAGAAAAGAGATGATGGGCAGGTCTCGGCAGGCAACGAGCATCCCCATCCCCTTATTGTCGCATTCCGCGGGACACATTAGCTGCAGACATCAGTTAAGAGACGCCTACGTATTAACTCGCTAGCGCAGGCGTCCACCATCAAGCCACCTCAGCCCCTGTGTCTCGAGAAAAGCGACAGACAAGGGCATCAGGAAAGAGATGTTCGATGCAGCAAGAATCCGCAAAAAAGCCAAAACAGTTCAAAAGAATGGAAGCCAAACTCAGCTAAGATTCTTGTCGTACAAGTTTGTCTTAGTTTTAGAAGAATTTAGAAATTTTACCAGATAACATAAAGGATAAACAAATGAAACGGCGAAACAATGCAATTAAAACAATTACACCGTTCCAGTGTAAACGTTTGAACATCCCCCGCGTTTGGCGCGACGTTACGTGACGTTTGTGGCGCCAAACGTTTCATTTTACTTCCCTCACATGACGTAATAGAAAATAACAACCCTTCAAAAGTCGATTTTAGCGTCTACAAAAGCAACAATTTATATATTTATGAAACGGCAGACTATTTTATAAAAAATCATTATGTTTTCAATTATTTTTACGGGATTTTGGGACCGAATCACTCACACTAGAAATGGTCCATTTGGCACAGAACATGTTAAGAGCAGACCCCATTTTTTGAATGGCTTCAATGACTAGGGAAACAAACAGGAAGTCATGTCATATAAGTTGTCCCGGCTTTGTAAAAATGACAGCAAAATATAGAGTCTTTTGTGCTGATTTGGATAAGAATGTTTTCTTAACAAGGCCAACAATGTGTAAACATTGCTTGAATTCTGAGCTAAATCCCTTGCAAGTGTTTTCCGACATTTCAGCTAATTCTTCACATAATCACATTCTGTTAAACCATTTTGCTCCATAAAATGTCTGTGCAATTTTCTTCATGTAATGTACTATAGCATGAAGAAATAAAGCTTTCTGTGCAATTTTCTTTACATAATGTAATAAAACATGAAGAAATAAAGTTCCTGTTTAATCTTTTTCATGTAATGTACATCAACATGAAGAAAATTATACAAAATCTTCAACATCTTTTTTTCTTGCTAGGAAGGGTACCCGTAATCTGTGTTCTTACAAATATCATTCACTTTTCCATGGAGCAAAATGGTTTCACTGTAGTTTATTATCTATTCTAACATGACGTTAACGTTGACCTCATTGAGCCTATAGGAAGCAGTGCAGTGATAAATCACGTTGTTAACGCTCCGCATGCACATTTCGCGCCTTGATGACGTCGTACATAAACATTTAACTTTTGGCGACATCGCCTCAAAGTAGTCCATTAGAAAACGTCGCAATATCCATGCAATTTGATCATGTATAGTGTTAGAATCGAAATAATTTTTCCTTACTAGTAAATTATTGCAGATTAACATATGTGTTGTACGGCAGATACGAATATTAATTCACTCCAGCCTGCGGCCATCCAGAAGTAATATACGTATCTGCCCGACAACAACATGTGTTAATCTGCGATAAGTCATTATTTCTTAATTAATAAACAGAAGGTGACAATTCAAATAAAACCATATATACAAATGTCATGTTCATATATCACACTGTGATACTATTGCTTGCTCTCAAGTTCAAACAGGGTTTTGCTCATTTTCTCAAAATCAACAAAACTGCCATTATATATACGATAATTCTTAAATTTTGGCTGATTTCATTCCTTGTAATGCAAAATCAGAACAACCTCACTGAGCTGTTTATTTTCAAAATAGTATTGTTAAGTTTATTAGTAAACTCACTGCTTACTACAGTAATGGGTGTCACATTCTTTTTGGCAAAATTAACACGATGCCATTTCTTAACGTTTCGTTAAAATTTCAAATGTTAATATATCAGATATGCCAAAAAAAATTGTTGAAAAAAAAGTTTATCACATTTTTTTCAACAAAAAATACCAGTGTATTTGGTTATAAAGTCATAAAACACTTAACAAGTTAATCTCTTAACGAGCTTGTTAAAGGCAAACAAACAACTGGGCCCAAGTGTTTCAAAGTCAAGATTTGCTCTCTGGTAATTAATACTGATGATGAGACTGTTAAAGATTTACTCCTTTGATAATAATAACAACAAGAGGACCAATGGTCCTGTAGCTCACTGAGATCTTACTGTCAACAGACACATTTTGTCACTTCACTTTGCCCTCAAGAGTGTACACAAGGTTTTTTCTAAGATCTGACCTACTTTCAGAGTTGACATGAGTCAAGTTCCATCTCGTCCTACATTTCAAAGAGATAAACATGTAGTCCTACATTTCATAGAGATAAACATTCTGACAAAGTTTCATGAAGATTGGATTAAAAGTGAGCCCTCTAGAGTGCCCACAAGGTTTTGCAAAGATTTGACCAAGTGACTTAGTTCTTGACCTGACATAATCCAGTATCCATCTCCTCCTTAATTTCATAGAGATCAACGTTCTGACAAGAGTTTCATGAAGATTGGATCAAAGCTGTGCCCTCTAGAGTGTACACAAGGTTTTTCTAAGATCTGACCTAGTGACCTATTATTTTGGCCAAGCATGACCCAGTTTCAAATATATCCTAGATTTCATAGAGATAAACAGTCTGACAAACTTTCATGAAGATTGGATGAAACCTGTGCCCTCTGGAGTGCACACAAGGTTTTTCTAAAATTTGACCTAGTGATCTACTTTCTGATCCAACATGACCCAGTATCCATATTTTCCTAAATTTCATAGTAATAAACATTCTGACAAAGCTTCATAAATATTGGATCAGAACTGTGCTCTCTAGAGTGTACACAAAGTTTTTCTGAGAATTTACCTACTAACCTAGTTTTTTTACCTGACATGACCTACTTTCAAACTTGCCCTAGATTTCATAGAGATAATACATTCTGACAAAGTTCCATGAAGATTAGATCAAAACAGTACCCTCTACAGTGTACACAAGATTTTTGTAAGATTTGACCTGGTGACCTAGTTTCTGACCTGACATTTCTATCTCCTTCTAGATTTTATAGAGATAAACATTCTGACAAAGTTTCATGAAGACTGGATCAAAAGTGAGCCCTCAAGAGGGTACACAACGTTTTTCTAAGATTTGACCTCGTGATTTTATTTTTGACCTGACATGACCCAGTTTCAAATTTTTTTTAGATGTCATAGAGATATAAATTCTGACTAAGTTTAATGAAGATTGGATCAAAACTGTGCCCTCTATTGTGCACACAAGGTTTTTCTTAGATTTATTGCGTTCAAGGGCAAGTAAATCTGAAAAGATTTATTCAACCTGGTCCAAATTCGAACTGGTCTGAGATTCTATAGATATCTTGCAAGTTACAAGAAGTTGCAATCAAAAATGAAGAAGTTAGGGCCGGTACAACATTTTCTCCATTATAAGTATATGGGAAAATATTTTATCGCTCAAGGGCAAGTAACTCTGAAAAGAAACATCCAACCTGGCCCAAATTTGAACTGGTCTGAGATGAGATGTTTGGGCCATCCTGGATACATGCAAGTGACAAGAAGTTGTGATAAAAAATGAAGAACCTAGGGCCCGGACAACATTTTCCCCATTATAAGTCTATGGGAAAATATTGCTCAAGGGCAAGTAACTCTGAAAAGAATCATCCAACCTGGCCCAAATTCGAACTGGTTCGATATTTTATGGCTGTCCTAGATACCTGCAAGTTTGAAGAAGTTGCAATCAAAACTGAATGTGCTATCGCCCGGATAACATTTTCCCCATTATAAGTCTATGGGACCTTTTTGTTGCCATGGTAACCACAGTTTTAAACCAGTCTGTCCCAAAACTATATGCAATTAATTCTCGACCCTAACAATGCTACATATAAAATTTGAACAAGATTGGCTACCTACTTTAGCAGATATTAATGCTTAAAAGTGCGAACGGATGACGTACGACGGACGCCTTGTGAGCCTTCGGCAAAGTGAGCTAAAAATTGGGACAACTAACATAATTACTGTGTATTGAAATGGAGCAGTGGTTTTACAAAGCAGAAATATGCTGTCCAAAAGCCGCAGAATAGAATGGCAAATAGTGTAGACCCTGATCAGACAAGGCGCAGTCTGATCTGGGTCTGCACTGTTTGCTTAGCCTTACCTGTCCCAATTCTTAGAGCTTTAATGGTTTTATACAGAATTACAATAGAAGAAGGTAAAACTCACTATACTAGCATTCTACCATAACAGGTAAAACAGCCCCAGGTAGCATTTTACTATCAATGGTGAAACCTGCTTAACTGCGAATTTACCATCGATGGTAAAACAGGGATATTGGTGTATCTATAGATCGCCGACGGTATTTTGGACGCTCAACAAACAATAACATAAACACACAAAGGTGAAACAGGTATATGGGATCGTCCAAAGGTAAAAGTTAGTCAAGTTTGTCTACTTATATATCAAAAACATAATTGTCACTATACAAGCAGTGGCGGAAAGGATACAGCACAGCAGTCAATAGGTATCAACAGTATCGTGATGGGTTCGAACTCACCATTTTTTTCCCATCTTATATGATAATGGTTATTTACAAATGTCTTGATTTCTTCGTGCCAATTTTAATGAGTATTAAATGAGTATTATATAAGAAAGTTTCCAAATAAACATTTCGAACTTTTACTTGCTGTTAGAAAGACGTCTTATATCAAAATGAGTGACACAAAATTATCAGTCGTACAAAATGTTCTGACGGTTTCTATGATATATATTCTTCGCGTAATTGAGTGGCGTCGCGAAGACGGTTCATTATGACATATACGAACAGTGAACACTGATCAGCCTGCGCACTGACCAGCCTATTCTGATTTTTTTCTTGTTCGCAAAATAGCGATGCAGTAAAAAGTGAAGCATTTGATCAGTATAATGCAGCTGCACAGGCTAATTTTTGCATTTGCCATATGCATATGAACGTATCTTTTTCTATGTAACAAAAAATTAAATAAAAGAAAAATTATAAAAGATAACTTATTAAAAATAAATAAAAAGATGTATATATATAAAAATTTTCATACAAAGTTGAGTAACAAAAAAAAGAAGATAGAATGGGACTCGAACCTATGTCCACACGAGTCAAAAGTATCAAGAATCCAGTGCCATATCCACTGCGCCAGTGGAACGATTACAGTATTCTATGCATGCTAAAGCTTATATAATTATCAGTTTTGCATTATTATTCCTGAAACACCTAAATCATAGTAAAAATGGACTAGGCCCATATTCGATAACGCCACATAATAAACTTCGATCTATACCATGCAAGGTAAATTCATCAATATTGGGTTTCTACCATCACAGGTAAAAAGTGCTCAGGTAGCAATTTACCAGCAATGGTAAAACAGCCTTTACTGGCATTTTACCATGCAAGGTAAACTCAGTAATACTGGGCTTCTACCATGATAGGTATAAAGTGCTCAGGCAGAAATTTACCATATCTCACCATGCAAGTTAAAATGATGGATGGATGACTTGCGATTTTACGTTCTTTTCAACAGTATTTCAGTCATATCAGGATGATGGGATGGTGATAATGAAGGCTGAGCGCAATGGAACCCCGTTTATGTTTGAAGAGATCCTTGCATCAAGTGGGGGTTGAACCCACAAGTTAAAACTGATGATGGTGGTGGTATAGAGTATGTATTCGGAGTATAAGAACAGATATAGGTCTGAGCAAACTGCAGTCCGATCAGGACGTTTACTGCTTGCCATTCCACCTCCATTGTTAAACCTTTTATTAGCTTGCCTGCGTGAAGTAGAAGAGTTGTTGTCACCTTGTTCTTTGTGTTCTCATCAAAGTCTGTGTCAGCATTCTGTGTTTTGGTTAAAGATTTTTTAGCTTACCAGAGTAGTCACTGTAACATGTGCAAACAGTATAAACTCAAAGCAGTCTGTGAATCCTTGGTATCTTTATGCCTGTACATATCTCAGGATCCATAATTGAGCCCCTACACGAGAAAACCAACAAAGTGGTTGTGTGCCCAGCACAGACTCAAATCAGCCTGGGCATCCGCCCAATCTGATCAGAGTCTTTGCTGTCCGCATGGATGTATCTTAGGTCCTTGGCTACCATTTAAGCGCTTAGTCGAGAATCTGATCAGATTGGGCAGATGCCAAGGCTGATCTGAGTCTGCGCTAGGCACACAACCACTTTGTTGGTTTTCTCGTGTCGTGGCTCAATTATGTTGTGTGAACAGGCTAGATCAGAACCTATAGACTTGCAGACTCTGAGCCTTTGGCAATATGCTTTGCTGTTTACTTTGCATAAAACATCCTATCCTTCACAGAATCTTTCACTGACATTGATGCATTGTTTTAGACAAGTGAATGTGAAGAACAACAACTTTGATTGGTTCAACAATTTTATTTAATCCAGCCTCCAAACACAATAACAGAGATAAATACTCTCATATATAATAACAATTTTCCAAGTTTCTTTGCTATATAGAGCATTCATATGAATGCTAACATGTTGGTTTAAATAAAGTGGAATTTTCTGTACTATGGTTGCTACTTTGCAGTAGGTTAGAATATGGCAGTGTCTACACAGAAACAAGACCGACACCCAAAAAAGCAATACATATGTTTCCCTTCTGCTTTGCAGGCGAGTCAAAAATTGCTCTTAAACTGCAGACAAAATAAAAATGTTACAAAACTGTCCTGTGGAAAAGTTTGGAAAGTGTTACAATTTTTCCTTTCCCCAACTAACTGTGTAGTGAAAATTTCAACCTTAAAATTCATACCAATTAATGTCTCATTAGCTGAAATATCATCACAAACGTAAAATAAGGCATTTTTTTTTTTTAATTTTTGCAGACGCAAATTTTGTCGTCTGCTTTTTGGTGCTTAAAGAGTTAACTACTGCCCTCTCACCTGGCACTTCTGTGGAGAAGTGAATACAAAGAAAATTAAAAAGGTACAAAAGAGAGAGCGCTGAGATTTATTTATAATGACTATATTTCTACATATGAGTCCTTACTTATAAAATCTCAGCTTCCTTCACTGTAGGTCAGGAGACTGAGGGCAGTAACACAAGAATCTTTTAGGATTTTAAATAAATAAAACACCTATTTATTTAAATGATCTTTTAACTTTTAAAAATAATTCTTATTCTTTTAGGTATACAAATACAGTTGAAATACCACGGGTAAGAACCTCAAGGTATGGTTCCAGCTCCTTCCGCTCCACAGCTGCCAAGCTATGGAATTCACTTCCACAACATTTTAGAGATATTACTTGTCTTAATCATTTTAAAAGTCAGACTAATGCATGGAGCGGGGAGGGGGGGTGGGGAGGGGGTGTTGTATTTGTCTTATTTGTGAGTCGGTAAATAGCTATACATAGCTAATGTTTCCAGTGTTATATCATGTCCGACTGCAAATAAAATTTGTATTTGTATTTTGTATTTGAATCAGCGGAAGGGAAAATGAAATTAGGTAGCCGGACCGGGTATTGAAACCAGGACCTCTGGCTTACAAGTCAGGTACCCTACCGACTGCGCTTCGCGGCCCGGCAAGTTGAAATTGTAGTAATAAGTTTTCCTACATACAGGGCGAATGGCATCGCTATATTTTGGCAATCAATTTGAAAAAGCTTGAGGCTGTAATAGCCAGATGGAAATGGAATTGTGCAGTTTTGAGGCAAGATCTTGTGTAAGCTTTTTCAGCAATCAGGGGCCATAACTCAGCCGTAATGAAAGCAAAGTAGCTGACAGGTTTGAGACTGAAGCAATTCCTTATTATATATGTTCTACGAACATCTGATTAAAAACGAAGGAAGTATGCTGGCCCCAAGTATATGCCCATTATAAACCCCTGATTAACTATGTATATACACGGGCTGTTACGAAACGAAAAAGAGCTGGTCGATTGGTAACTATGACCTTTTCTCGTTTCGTAACAGCTCTTTTTCGTTTCGTAACATCCTTGAAAACAGTTAACCGGGTGTGCTATAGGTCAATAATAACTTTTCTTTGCCACACCAATCAAAGTTCTAAATCGACTTGCAAAAGTTTTGAACTGAGGGACCTATTTGAATCTATGGGCATGTCCTATCACGAAAGTGCAGATCAGCCTGCTCATCTGTGCACAAAGTTGAAAACACTTCAAGATACCCATTTCTTCTGAAATTGTCCGAATCAGCAATGGCACAGTAAAAGGTACTTATCATATCTGACAAAAAAAAAAGAAAATGTCATTCTGCACTCTGCACAGTCTGACCAGAGGACCTGATTGTCACAGGTAAAGGAACATACCGGTATATAAGCAAAGAAATCTCTGATCACACTGTATGGATGCACTTGCTGAGATGATTTTCTTTTTTATGTTAGTTGCTTTTGTCCTGAGGTACACTTTAGCCAATATTTCACTTTTTTTCTCGCCTTAGCCTGATTTTATATTTCCTCTGTTGCATTCTAAGAATTCAACACTGCGTAATCGCTCAGCTGCATGTAAAAGTGATATGAGCCGCGACACGACAAAACCAACAAAGTGGCAAAGTGCATCCAGCGAAACTAAGATCAGACTGTGCATCCGCCCAGTCTGATCAGAGTCTTCGCTATCCGTATGGAGCTAGCTTAAACCATAAGCTACTATTTAAGCGCAGCTAAGAATCTTATCAGACTGGGCGGATGCCAATGCTGAACTTAGCCTGTGTTGGTCGCACATGCCTTGTCAAAATTGACAAGTAATTGCATTATTAATTCAAAGGGAAATAATGTTTACCATACCAATGGTAAAACGCTAAGGGGGATAATCTCATATTTTTTGAAAATCCATAAGCCAGAGACTGGCTACACTGAACCTTACGACAAAAGCGACTGATAAAAAATCAGCTCTGCCTGTGCATCCATTAAGTATGATCAGAGTTTTCTCTGCTCAGAGTTTTCTCAAGCTATATGTAACCTACCTGTCACAGTCAGAACCTCGGATCAGACTGTGCAGGCGCAGAGACTGATCTTGTTTTTCCTCATTAAAAATGACAAGTATCTTTTACTCTGCCATTGCTGATTTGGATGATTTCAGAAAAAATAGATTTCATGAGGTTTTGTCATCAATCTGCGCAGACGAACAGCCTGATCTGCATTTTGGCGTTAGGGCATGCTCATAAATTCATTTCGCTCTCTCTTTAACAACTTTTACACGTCCGTCAAGAACTGTTGTTGCTGTGGCAAATCAAAGTTGTTATTGACCTATACTGGCATACTACTTGGGAGCAGCACAATTCCTTCATTTTCACCAGATGTTCGTAAAACATATATAATAAGGAATTGCTTCAATCTCAAACCTGTCGGCGACTTTGCTTTCATTACGCCCGACCACTGACAAAATTAAAATTCCAAGCTTTTTATCTGTTATAGCATTGCTATTCACCGTGTATGTATGTAGAGTATATAAGTACAAAATTTGAGCATCATTGGCGTCCTCACAGACTCCTGAAAGGGGACAAACCGAAATTTCTTTTTGGCCACGTTCGGGTGTTTTATGATAACTCCAGCAGTTTTTCCACTTCAGTTTTACCCAGAAGGCACGCGACGTTGAAGTGACGTCATATTGACGTCAGTGTGACGTAATGACGTCGCATCGACGTCATTTCGACGTTATGTGCCCACTGGGATAGTCACAAATCATTGAGCCGCGACACGACAAAGCCAACAACTGAATGGCATATGCGCCCAGCGAAGACTCTGATGAGCCTGGGCATCTGCCCAGTCTGATTAGAGTCTTCGCTATCCGCATGGAGCTAGCTTAGAAGCTTAGACCCTAAGCTACCCTTTAAGCGGACAGCAAAGACTCTGATCAGACTGGACGGATGCCCGGGTGCACATGCCACTTTGTTGGTTTTGTCGTGCCGCTACTCAAATATACTTCACATACACAGGGGGTCCAATAGCATTGCTTTATTTATACCTAGGTGGAAAGGGAATTGCATGTTACCATGTCTGAAGATACAGTCATCATTTTTATCACATATTTTAGTGAACTTTAAATGCATTATTCTCATTCAAACAAGTTCAAACTCAGCCCCCACACCCCCACCCCACTCTCACCCTGCAGGCAGATAACCTCAAATCAGCATTGAATCAACGTTGATTCAACTCGATGAACGCTGAAAAAAACAAATTTCAATTCTTAATTGTGTGTCCGGTAGACCGTTCCCATGAATTTACTGAGAAACGGAACAGACTTTCTCCTGAATGCAAAGAAAAGCATGTCTGCTTATGAGGGCACACAGGCAGTTTTCATCTTTTCCTTATGCAGGGTAATCACTAAAGCTAAAACTCCTGGATTCCCACAGCTAAAATATAGTGGAAGTGAAAATCACCATCATTTTTAAAGTGTATGGATATACTTCCATTTTTTTTCAAAGGGCGACAACTTCCGGAGTTTGATTCTCTTTACACCTTCCCCCTCTCCCAACCACTCAAGACCCTATTTAGTTCTGGCATGGTTTCGTTGTCCAGCAAAGCAATTAAACAGGAAGTCACACGAGTTGTTCCCCTTGCAAAAATAAAGGTGCTCATACACCTTTACAAGAATGGGTCCGAGGTTATAAAACTTGAGTTTAATCTCAAACTCTAAATAAAGCACACTGATTGGCTGCTTCCGAGCACATGCTCGGAAGCAGCCAATCAGTTTGTTTTATTTTGAGTCTGAGAATGTACTCAAGTTTTATAACCTCCGGGCATGGTTTCGCCTGTTTTGGCGCATCTTTGCATGCCAAGGGTACTATGCCCACTTTGTTCCTTACGCGTGCGTAGTAGACTTAGTACTCTTGGTTTACGAAGATGTTTTGGGTACTGTAATAGACCACAAAACTAAATCAAAACTCGACAAAAGTTTGAAATCAGAAAGGAATAGGTCAAGGTCGCCACTATTAGCTATTCAGACAACACGTTTATGAAGAGAAACTTTATAGATGGAGGTGGGTACAAACCTTTATAATACATTTAATTAATTAACTAATAGCAATACATTACTTATATGGCAAAAGCAGTCCACATCATACTAGTCATATACTGGGCTCGGCCGATAAGGCAAACTCGGCCAAAACCAGCATTGTGCAATCGGCCCTATATGTTTTCCGAACATCTGATGAAAAAAAGTATTATGCTTGTCCCAAGTATAAGCCCATTATAGGTCAATAGCAACTTTTATCCGCCACTGCAAACACAGTTCTAAACAGACTTGCAAAAGTTATGAAAGAGAGAGCGAAATAAGTCTATGAGCATGTCCTACCACCAAAATGCGGATCAGCCTGCTCATCTGTGCACTCTGATGAAAAAACTTCATGAAGTCTGTTTCTTCTGAAATTGTCCAAATCAGCAATGGCAGAGTAAAAGATACTTGTCATTTTTATAAGGAAAGACCAGATAATTCTGCGCGCTTGTACAGTCTGATCCGAGGCTCTGCTTGTGGCAGATAAAGTTATATATATCTTGAAGAAACATAAGCAGAGAAAACTCTGACCATACTTAATGGATGCACAGGCAGAGCGGAGTTTTTTATCAGTCGCTTTTGTCGTAAGGTTCAGTGTAGCCAGTCTCTGGCTTATGGATTTTCAAAAAATATGAGATTACCCCCCTTAGCGTTTTACCATCGTACGCTAAACGTTATCTCCCTTCCTATAACCACTGACTTGCAGTCTACTTTGTTACTAGTATGCTTATAATTCTTTGTGGCAGTAAATTTAGGGAACTGCTGGTCATGTCCCCTGGGAACCTGGTCTGGCGTGGTTCGGACTGAGCGTTGTTTGTGGGGGAGACAGTGTCTGGAGCAGAGCTGCTGATATTGGATGCACTGCTCTAGACACTGCCCTGACTTCCTTTCTTTCTCATCTATCGTGACCGACCAGGGTATATGGCCAGAACATCCCAGCCCTTAAATCCAGCGGGCACAGGGCGTCTCGGTGGCCTCGCACTGACGTCAATGGGACGTCAGTGGGATGTCACTGCAACGTCATGTGCCTGCTGGGAAGGTAAATGTGATTAGATCATTGTCTTGTTTCTTTGATGTGTTGTAGATGCGCTAAAATGTATTTGGCAATCTGAATGTATGCTCCAGTCAAAA
This sequence comes from Ctena decussata, assembly GCA_963989385.1. Lineage (NCBI taxonomy): Eukaryota > Metazoa > Mollusca > Bivalvia > Lucinida > Lucinidae > Ctena > Ctena decussata. Next base: position 58,388,951 of record OZ022503.1, read on the forward strand.
TTATACAGTTTTTTCACTTGGTGCTGTTTTCTTTACCAACATTTAATTCTTGGTTTAAACCTAGCCATAGTCCAGCACTGGGCCGCAGAATACTTACTGAATTATTATTTTCTAATTATTTAACTTATATAATTAATTATTTTAAATTTTAAATTTAACCCATTAATACCATGCATCCCACAAAGGGGACATTGGCATACGGTGTAGACCATGCGTCCCATAAAGGGACATTGGCAAACGGTGTAGACCATGCGTCCCATAAAGGGACATTGGCAAACGTTGTAGACCCAGATCAGACGGGTCTATGGTGTTTGCCTTGAAAATAGGAATTTCTTGAAAACAAAACTATGATTAAAATTCTGTTTGACTCCCCTTATACACGTATTGCGGATGGCCCGGTCCATATTTTGATGTAGCATAGTCCACTAGGCAGTTATTGGTTAAATTAGAAACTTTCTTTACTAGAGCCATAACAAGCTTGTAATGTTATGGGACAGAATAGAATAGATAGAGAACAAGCTAAGATTGTGATTGATTCTTGGCGATATGGAGCTGTATACTTCTTGGCTCCTGTCCCGTTCTTAAAATGAATAGGCTAACCAATTTCATATGGTGATTGTCCGAGCTATGTATCAATATTTCATGTTTGTGTTAACGTCACAGTGACCAGCCATTCATGGATAACTTTTAACGTCACCTTCCGTGAATCGGACATGTAATACACTGAAAGGTATGGGAGAATCCTCTTTTTCTTTTAAAATTTTACTTCTTTATACTCAAATTCATTTTTCCATGTTCATTTCAAAAACCGTATTTAATTTCAAACAGACTAATATACTGTGTGAAAAGATCGCGGTCTATATAGAAAGAAAACTATGCGTACAAAAAAAATACCACGGTCATTTTTGTTCGAGATAACTACCCTCAAACTGTATAATTAAGAAATAGATCAGCTCTAGCAGTGAATTGTTGAGTAATAATTCACTGTTTGGAGGTCAGTTGTAAAGTAGATCATATCACGAGCGCGGAGCGCGAGTGATATATCTACTTACAACTGACTGACAAACAATGAATTATTATTCAACAATTCAATGCTAGAGCTGAACTATTTCGATTCTAACACTTAAAAGCGCTGAAAAAATGTTCTTTCATTCAAATTCTCCCAACCTTCCTGCCAGCGCGTTCATGCTCCCGCCGATATTCTGAACTGCATCTGAGATAAATGTACGTTTTTATGGCCATTTTAGAAGGGAAAAGAGACGTTACACCGTCTAACGTCTCAAAACGTCATAAAAATACGTCAGTATTGCCCGTGACGTCAGCAATTAGACTCACGCGCTCCGAAACTGTGAATTGTTGCAGAATAAAACACGGACACTTTCCATTACTTCTATAGGCCCACTGTGTTAGAATATCTGGTAAATCATAGCTTTTGTACTACAGTACGTTAATCAAAGTGTTTGCCTGCATATTTCTCTGTTTTTCATAAAATCACATTTTCCTTCAGAAGTCACCGCGCAGGGGTCATGCCACATGGACTTTTTTTTTTTTTTTTTTCTTTTTTTTTTAAATTTGTATTTTTATTGTTTGATTTTGCTACAGTTTTTATCTCTCTTCTTATTTGCCTTTTTATTGCACATTTATCCCATATTTGTTTTGGCCCTGCTTGTTTGGTAAGCTCAGTAGGGCGTTTGAAAACATTCAAGGTCCAGCCGATTTTCAGAAGTTAATTTTTCAAGTCTTTTCGGCATCTGGCAGCTTCTAGTGTCCCCACAGTATGTGTTTTATGACTGATACTAAGAGCAAGCAAGGCCACGGTACTGGCTTATACAGACTGAATACTTGTGTATGCGAGGTCGTGAGGGGCGTTCAAAAAGTCTTCGTCAGCAATTACGCAAAATAAGCTATGGCTGTGGAAAAAATATCCAATAGCTCCAAGTGGCATAGAAAACTGCGGATGAATCAATAAAAAACTTAGATTTGACGTCTAATAACAACAATAACTGGAGAGAAACTGAAGACCATGGACTTCTTACTAACTGAATAGCGAAATTGTTGATCATGGACTTCATACATACTGGAAAGAAAGTATAGATCACGGAGTTCACATACTAGAGAGAAAGTTTAATATAAACGGTACAAGAAACATCTTTAAAAAAGATAATTGTCGAAGGTGCAGCAGATCGAAAGCGCGGTGCGGTTATGGCTTTCATACTAGACCTTTAAATACACGATTGGAAATCTCGAGTGCGCCTGATCTACGGCTGCTCAAACGGGTCATGAAATTTGCAAATACACTTTTCGTCATTCGTTATTATTGAATAAAACACGTCTATCCGCAAATAACGGCGATTAAATGAAAAAGGAAACGAAGCCAAAATAAAGTTTATATTCATAAAACGTCATTTTAAAACTGTTTCTGTTCACAAATGGTAGATTGTGTTTATTATCCCCCATACAATAAAAACCCGGATGCAGGTCATGCATGCTCTGATATGTCTACGACAAATAAGATGTCTTGAAAACTGCAGCTTTCAGCCTGGAGAAAATTTTTTTCCTCATCCGTCAATGGAAATTTCAAGGGGGAGTAAATTTCAAGGGGCTGTAAGTCTACAGAGAGTCGTCTGACCTTAACGTCTTGTGTATTTCTGTTTTAAGATGGGGTTTCCCCTTCCAAAACAACTCCAAAAACTGTAGATCCATCTTAGAATAGGGTTCCCCCTTCCAAAACAACTCCAAAAAACTGTAGATCCATCTTAGAATAGGGTTTCCCCTTCCAAAACAACTCCAAAAATTGTAGACCCATCTTAGAATATGGACCTAGATTTTTTGTTTTTTTTGGAGGACAGAAACTCTCGTCTTCTAACCAAATAAATAGTGTAGACACAACAGGGAGACACCTTAACCAATGATTTGTCATCATCGTATGTAGATTTCACTGTTTGACCATTTTAGAGGTATAGCAAACTGCAGATCCTGACAAACTGGTTTCTAGAGCAGTCTAATCTGGGTCTGCATTTCAGAGTTCTTGATAAGGTAGGGTTTTTGATTATAATTCTGAGATAATTTTTTTCTATTTCTCAATAAAAAACATGTTGTGACCCTTCAATAGAACCATCTCTGTGAAACAGTTCTAATGAGGGGTCAAAACCTATGTTTTTATAGAGGAATTTGGAAAATTATCCCTAAATTATTCCTGTTATATCTACATATTTGGAGCACGGTACATTTTCCCTAGCGCATTTCTGTCCAATATTAATTCAATATACTTTGTTTTAACCTAAGGAGTATGGATAAACAAGTCATGTTTTTCCACCAATTTTATAAAGGGGAACAAATTTATGACTTCCTGTTTGCTTCTCTAGATGTCAAAGGCCTTCCTTAAAGGTAGAATTTGTTCCTAGGGGAGCCAATTCTCTCCATTAAGATAGGTCTCCATGGCCTAGTAATTCAGAGCAATCATTGACTCTTAAAAGTATACTCCCTCATTTTTTTACCATCTTTAAAATAATCAATATGACTAATTTCGTTCGATAATATATACTCATATGTAGATCCATTGTGTAAGTTCAGAAAAAGTGATTCAGTTTGATGCAGTTTTTAATTTAAATAAAGTATCGAGATTGAAAAATCGTCAGCCAATAGGAGAGTTGATGCCACGCCTTATGGTCATATGACTATACCTAGGTACTTTTCTTATTCGTGACATCAGAGCAAATTAATTCTGTCCAATGAGGCGATTTCTGGACCGTGATTTTACAAAATCTATTTTATTTCTTGGAATAAAGTTACTTCTCAAAAAAATTGCTCTTAAAAATTATTGTCAAATGTATAAACGAGCCATTTCGGAGTTACTGTATAAATATTACACGAAAACGTATTTTTGGAATAAAAAAACAAGGGCGTAAATCTGTAAATATTGGAACCTCACCACTGTGGGTTAAAGCCTCGGCCAGTGCAAAAGTGAGAAAGCAAAGTTCTGCTACTGTGGGTCAGGTGGTTTTTCCCAGGGAGCTCCAAATTTTGCCCAGCTTTGCTTAACAATCACCTTGACATTAGTGAACTATTCTTGAAACAGTTGTAAAAGATTCCTTCTTTTAAAAGTAGACCCCCATTGAGAAGGTTGAGAAGTAAGGCAAAATGAAAATGGCAGAGTTGCTTTCCCTGAAAGTGTATCCACCTACCTTAATTGAACCTTTCCTACCCAAGAAAAGAATTATTTTCCCGCTTCATAAATCTAAATTCTGCTGCTGTAAGGCATTTCACACAGAAATGTTTGTAAATATATGTGGCAGTGCCTTGTGGAGGTGCGACGTTGACGTCACAAAGTGTGAAATGAAAGTGACGTCATAAAATCTGCATATAAAGTAAATGGAGAATTCTGAAAATCATGCCTACTTCAAACAGGTATACATCCCGCCATTAACAGTAAAGTAAAATCACAGACTTATGTAAGACATTGAACCACACATGCAATTTTGTTTGTGAGACTATGTTGCGTGCTAATTTGTCACTGCATTGGTCAGATGTACACTATCATGTGACTTTGAGTGGCAGTTTGGGTGTGGCTCCGAACTGTGAATTGGATTTCCGCACACTCACTAATAAATTTCAAAGCGTCACCACAAGGCTCACACATGACATCTCAGACACACATGACATCATAATGATGTCGCACTGATGTTGATGCAACATAATGGCATCACATCAATGTTATTATGACGTCATTAAGATGTCGCATGCCTGCTGGGAAGTTACTTTTTTGATGATAATCCTCGAACAAGTTTCCATAAACATGTAAAAAGTTACCGGTATAGGTCCTCATAGAAGGTGCCTTGACAAGGCATTTTTAATGAGTTGACTTTCAAAAGAATCCTGAAATTTTCAAAAATGAAAAAAGAAACATTTTCTGCCTGGAGCTTTGTCACCTATTTTGCTTATTTTCACACTTTGGTGAGCTTGGGGTGTATAGGTATAGGAGAGAGTCGGGTAACTTCGGACAGCAGGTAAATTCGGACAGTGACATTTTTTCCTTTATATGTCAGTTGTCTGGAACTAAAACAAAACAATAACTGGCCAAACAGTGAAAATCCTGATGAGACGGCTCATTATCTGGATTTTCACTGTTTGCAATGGTATGTCCGAATTTACCCGCTTGTTCGAAGTTACCGGACTCTCCCCTACCTCCATGTTTTACAGACATTTTTTATAAGAACGTGTAAAATGTGTGCTAAGTGAATGGCTACATTTTAAGGGAGGGCAACTCTGCCATTTTCAATTTTCCCTCCCTTCCCAAAAGTGGTCAACTCTTAAAAGAAAGAATTTGCTCCCCTGCAAGCAAATTCTGTCCTTTAAAAAGTAGACTCATTTTGGAAGGGCTTTGTTGTCCAGGGAAGCTAACAGGAAGTCACAAAAGTTGTTTCCCTTTGCAAAAATGGCAGAAAAAATGAAGGTGTATCCATACATCTTAACCTTCTGGGGCTGTGTCATACAGCATAATTATTTTGTGCACTTTGATCTGGGCCAGGTCTACACTGTTTGTTTTAGTACAGCAGACCTGGCCCTGAGCTTATAAAACTTTTTTCGTGCTCAGCTCAGCTGAGCAGGAAATTTTCTCTGCCAATAAAAATGAAAATGCCAACTAATGTTGGCATTTTCATATTTATAAGCAGAGAAAATTTCATACTCAGCTAAACTGAGCAAGAAAATAACTGTACTTATCAGTGATTTGCTGTTTATTAGCACTTTAAATTTCATGCTCAGCTCAGTCGAGCACGAAAAAATCTTTATAACCTTTGGGCCCATGTGCGTTCAGTAGGCGCAGACTGAGAATTTTACCCCACTTCTCTGGAACCTGTTTTCTCCTATCTCTCCCAGGAGCCCCAGTAGCTCAGTAGGTTAAGTGCTGGTGTACTGATCTAGGGGGTACGGTTCAAGCTCCGCTTGAGGCGGGAATCTTTTCAAACATAATCAAGGTTCCATTGCACACAGCCTTTCATTATCACCCAACCATCATCCTGATATGACTAAAATACTGTTGAGAAGGACATAAAATCACAAGTCATCCATCCATCCTACCTCTCCTTCTGTCCTGAGACAGCTTAGAATGAAAATTGGTCTCAAATGGTCACTTTGTTAAATGCTACTTCAAATTCAATAATGGGATTTCTGTTTATCTGTCTGTCTGTCTCAACTAATGCACTGCTTATCCTGTACAATCCTGGAATAATTATGGAACAACTCTGGGACATCACAGGAAAACAAACATAAACAATTGTTAACTTCTATTTATTATGCAAAATATTACAAAGTTGAACCCTGAATTAGCTAAAATTTCATTTGCAGCCTAAGGTGTATGGGTACACCACCAATTTTTTTTTCACCATTTTTTCAAAGGGAAATATTTTTGTGACCTCCTATTTGCTTCTCTGGACAATGTAGCCCTTTCAAAATTGCGTCTACTCTTAAAGAAAAGAATTTGCTCATAGATGAGCAAATTCTTTCCTTTAAAGTTGACCCATATTAAGAAAAGCAAAAATGAAAATGACAGAGCTGCTTCCCCTGAAAGTTTACCCATATAGCTTAACAATCTCACAGGCACAATAAAAATATACTGTCATCAAACTTCCAATATTACAGTACATTAAAGTCTCCATAGTCCTATCAAAGGTGAAAACCGTCAAAATACAAATCATTATGAAACCTGTACAGCCTTCAGAATTGATGAAAATATGTTGGTTGATGTGCTTTTTTGTAGCATATAACTGGCAAAATAGAAGGAACAAGGTATTTTTAAAAATGATAAGTCTCTCTATAAAAATACGGATTTCATCTCTGGTTCCCCGTTAAGCAATGCAATAATGCAACAGCGGCACAATCAATGGGATCCTTGCCTAATTTTTTTGTGCATTGTATTTTTCTCACCTGTTAAACGCCTGTACCTTATATTTTTACCGCCTGTACGTTGTATTTTTATCATGAAATAAAGCTTGTGAAATCGAAAGTAGGTCATTGTGGTTTGCAACTAAAATGACCTAGTTATTTTTTCAAATCTATTTTATGGTAAACTCAATGATGTTTTGATTTTTCAAAGCCAGCCAATCACGATAATAATCAATGGCGAAACTGTAATGAGAAGTTTGCAGCGATACCTCACAATAAAGTATTTCATGCTGATAGAGCAATGGGGCCTTTAAGCATTCTCTGAAAATAATTTAATGTCTTTGAATTATTGGAGTGTTTAAATCATAAGAAATTATATTGTTATATTTCAACATTTCAATACAAACTATTACAACATAGGAATGTATAACAACAGGAAAATATAATATATAACAAATATGGGGATGGAAAATAACAACATGAAAAATCTTATTTCAAAATTCTCTGATCAATATAAAGAAGTGTATCTGATTATATCATGTTACTCCTTATAATGCCATGTTGGATAAAATGTTGTCATGTCATGGTTTGGTGGAACTAAACGACACAAATGATATACATGTATGGTAAATGTGTATTTGATCCTCATTAGATTTCAATATAATCCTTTTCACTTATGATCTATGCCAGTTCCAGTTTAATTTTTTTCATGTAATGAACATCAACAAGAAGAAAATTACACAAAATCTTCAACATCTTTTTTTCTTGCTAGGAAGGGTACCCGTCATCTGTGTTCTAGCAAATATCTTTTCACTTTTTCATGGACCAAATGGTTTTCACATTAGTTTATTAATAAACAGAAGGTGACATTTCAAATAAAACCACATATACAAATGTCATGTTCGTATATCACACTGCGATACTCTTGTTTGCTCTCAAATGCAAACAGGGTTCAGCTCATTTTCTCAAAATCAACAAAACTGCCATTATACATGATAATACATTAGAATATATGAACCATACTTATAGCTATACATAACAGATTAGGATAATTCTTTAATTTTGGCTGCTTTCATTCCTTGTAATGCAAAACCAGAACAGCCTCACTGAACTGTTTATTTCCAAAATAGGAATGGAGTATGTAGGGTATGGAGTTAAGCTGACCCCCCCCCCCCCCCCCACCCGTGACGATAGTCAGGAGGCATTAAGATTTGCTCCTGTCTGTCCATCCATCCGTCCATCTGTTAGTCACACTTTATGGTATAAAGTTGGTGTAATCAACTCCTCCCACAGTTTTCAATGGATCTTTTTCAGACTTTGCAAACATGTTGTGGACATATTGAAGATGTGCATGTGGATTTTTGGTGGAGCTAGAATTAATTTTGACTGAACTACGGCCTTTTGAACTTAGTCATTTTAGGCAAATTGTTCCATTGTAGGGTATGGAGTTTATGTAATCAACTCCTCTCACAGTTTTCAATGAATCTTTTCCAAAGCTTGCATACATGCTGTGGACATGTTGAAAATGTGCATGTGGGTTTTTGATGGAGCTAGAATTAATTTTGATAGAATTACAGCCTTTTGAACTTAGTCATTTTAGGCAAATTTTGGCATTGTAGGGTATGGAGTTGTGTAATCAACTCCTCCCACAGTTGTCAATGGATCTTTTCCAAACTTTGCAAACATGCTGTAGACATGTTGAAGATGTGCATATGGGTTGTCGTCGGAGCTAGAATTGATTTTGACAGAATTACAGCCTTTTAGACTTAGTCATTTTAGGCATATGTTTGCATTTTAGGGTAAGTACTTTGTGTAATCACCTCCACAATTTTCAGTCGCTGTTTTTTTTTCCAAACATTGTATACATGTTGTGGACATACTGAAGATGTGCATGTTGGTTTTTGATTAAAAAAATTACTAATTTTGACAGAATTATGGCCTTTCAAACTTAGTTTTTTATTAGGCTGCATTTTTGCACTAGAGGGTATGGAGTTTGTATGATGCTTTTGGTGGATTCTTTGTAGATGGTGTTTGTGCTCAAAGGTGCTTTAGGGATGTACACATCCTGTGATAGGCGCTACACTGGGGCATTATTAGTGTCTTACAGACACAATTTTCTAGTTCAACAAAAAATACCAGTGTATTTGGTTATAAAGTCATAAAACACTTAACAAGCTGATCTCTTAACGAACTTGTTGAGGTAGTGGAATACTAAATAAGATTATTGGTGGGGCATTCAAACCACTTTACCAGCCTAATAACCCACAGGGCTGTAAAACATTTGGATAAGAAAAAAAATATTTTTACCGTTTCGTTTTCCAAAAAATCAAAATTTTGTGTTTCTACATACTTTTGTTACACCGTTTCAATTTAAATTCAAATTTCTGGCATATGAATGCACTTTCATTTCTGTGATTCATATAATCTATACTATAGGATGTTTAAAACAAACTGGTAAAAAACAGAATGCACTTATCTTGATAATAAGTATTTTTTACATTTTTTTAAAAATGCAAGAAAATTTAATTTCATGAAAAAAGTCATGAAAAATACATTTGATCGATGGGGCATGCTCATGCATATCATTTCAGAAAACTTTACATTGTATGTTACAGAATAAGACAAAAATACAAAATTTTCACCGTTTCGTTTCCTTGCAAAACAATGTTAAAGTTAAAAATACCCTAAAACCTGAGAAACCCAAATAAACAGACAACCCCCATTCCGCACCTGCTGCAACCAAAGTAGGCCCTCGCCCTACTATTTATTCCCCTGTTATTTTGGTTCTACCATAAAGTAATGCCACCAAAAATGTGCAGACTGAATGGCAAATTAGAAACATTCCTAAGGAGCAGTCTGATCTCAGTTTCCACTGTTTGTACAAACCTATCTGCTCAAAAACTTAAGATCTTTACGGTAGTTAGTGTCATTGTATAGGTAGCATACCACCAATTATTTCACATAGGCAACAGAAATAACGTTTAAGCTAGTCACTAGAAAACTCGAAATTAATACCGCATTTTGAAGAATGACTCTAGCCGATGGTTTAAAGAAGAAAAAAGCACATTGTTCCTGCTCTGGAGGCCGCTATTTCAACTGGAACACGTAACTCCAGCGTGTGCAGTAAATTTGGCGCGTCAGTTTAGTACTGGGTAAAGTTATAAAACTGTCTGATACTTCAGTAGTCTACAGCAAAAATATAAATGTTGCCATCTAATATTTTTCATCTAGGTCTGTTATTTTATTTAATGATTGTTTACATTAGTTACCTGACTAATGGTGGCCATTCTTACCCTTCTCTTCCTGACTGAAGCTTCTCCCCTAAAGAGGTGGTTCATGAATAATTAGTGGTAAGCTACCCCAAGTTGAGCGGGCAATAACTCTGTTTTGTTTGGACAAAAGCAATACAGAGTTCTCCTGTAATCGTCTACCTTAAAAGCAAACAAGCAACTGGGCCCAAGTGTTTCAAAGTCAAGATTTCCTCTCTGGTAATTAATACTGATGATGACACTGATAAGTGACCTTTTTTCCCCAAAGAAGTTTTTTTAAGCAAAATTTCACATTTAAAAAAAATTATGTACACAAATAAAGATAAAAAATTAAGAATGAGCCATTTTACAATCTCATATTTTTCACCAGTTTCAAGAAAATTTTTGAAACCCCATTTGCATCTTTAGCAAACATATTATAGATCAATATTAATAGAATAATAAATTAGGTTGGCATATCTTCACAGGCTGACTACATAGGTTATACTCGTATTAAATAGTAAAATGAAATCAGTTAAATACCTTGTTACAAAAATAGTTAAATGAGCTTTATAATAAATACATTTCTTTGTCTAAATATATTTATATATTGCATATATTACTGTCCTGCATATTTGTATAAACAATATAGAAAAAATCACAACATATATAAGACATTCATATATAGTATAATACATTATTACACCATTGTCTGACTATCTCTGTATACCATTGCTCATATGAGCTGGGACACATCAAAACCAACGAATTTGCAAGTGTGCCAAGCAAAGACTCAGATCAGTCTGGGCATCCCCTTAGTCTGATTAGAGTCTTTGCTCTGCACTTAACAGGTAGCAAAGGGTCTAAGCTAGCTCCATGCGGACAGTGAAAACTTTGTTCAGACTCGGTGGATACCGAAGCTTATCTAAGTCTTTGCTGGAGCATATGCCAGTTTATGTGGCAACTCATATACAGTTCACACATTCATGTAAAAGACTGTAAACCCCTTAATATTCTTAAAGTGGATTGGTTCCCCTTAATCATTTTCAGCCAATTTTATAAAGGGAGACAACTTTCATGACATCCTGTTTGCATCCCTTTTCAAAAGGGGTTTACTCTTAAAAGAAAGAATAAATTCATTCTGTTAAAAGTTGAGCCCCATATAGAAGGGGGTGGGGGGAGGGGGGGCATGGTGCAGAAATGAAAATGGAAGAGATGCTTCCCCTGAAAAGTGACTTGTTCACCATAGGAGCTTTATGTTCACTGAAATTCAATCACAGCTTTAACCCTTTTCAGACTGGAAACCCATTTTGGGGACATAGGCAAAGAGTGCAGACCCAGATCAGATGCCACACAACCCAGCATCTGATCAGGGTCTACACTGATTGCTAACAGTCATTTCTATGCAAAATATGCAAAATACAATAAAAGTGAAAATTTTTACCAGAAACCCCCAAATAATAAAGATGGACAAAACCACTAGCCAAACTAGACAATCACTAAAGGTGATGAATGCCCCCGCCATATGCCTCACTAGGAAAGTAATGTGTTAAAACAAATTTGTGTGAAGTTACATCAAAATCTGTCAATAAATAATGGTGCTAGAGGGATGAGGGAGTTTTTCTTAAAAATAGCAACTGTGACCTTGACCTTGGAACTACAACCCTGAAAGGTTTACTTGTCCAAGATATTGTCATACTTAATATATGTGTGAAGTTCTATCAAAATCAGTTAAAAAATAAAAGCACTAGAACCATGACAAAGATTTACATTTACCTATAATAGCATCTGTGACCTTGACCTTGGACCTACAATTTGTCCCAGATATTGTCAAGCTAAATATTTGTGTCAAGTTATGCCAAAATCATTCCAGAGGGATGACAGCATATTTTCTAAAGTAGCAAATATGACCTTGACCTTTACCCTGAAATTCTGGATCATGAACTTGTCCAAGATATTGTCACACTAAACATTTGAGTGAAGTTACATCAAAATTGTCAATGAATAGAGGAGTAGAAGAATGATAAAGTTTTTTTCTAAAAATAGCAACTGTGACCTTGACCTTGGACCTGCGGTGCTGAAACAGTAATTTATTCAAGATATTGTTATACTTAACATTTATGTGAAGTTACATCAAAATCGATCTATAAATGAAAGTGCTGGAGCAATGCCCTAGTTTTTCTGAAAATAGCAACTGTGACCTTGACCTTCATCGTACAAACCTGAAACGCAAAGTTGTTCGAGGTTCTGTCATACCCAATAAAGGTGTGATGTAATATCAAAATCTGTTAATAAATGAGGCCGCTAGAGCGACGATAAAAGGTGAGATTGTATTTAAGCTATGGAAATATGGTCAAAATATGTATGTTATTCAAGGGGACATAATTCTGCAATAAAGACTGACTGAAAATTATGTTTCCTTTATGCACATGTTCAATGCATGTCTGAACTGTGTTGCAAGTTTCAAATCCCTACATCAAATACTATTGGAGGAGTTGCAGAGACAAGAACAGTACTACAAAGTGTGAAATATGGTCAAAATATGCATGTCATTCAAGGGGATGTAATTCTGCCATAATGACCTGGATCAAAGTTTTGTTTCCTTTATGCACATGTTCAATGCATGTCTGAACTGTGTTACAAGTTTCAAATCCCTACATCAAATACAATTGGAGGAGTTGCAGAGACAAGAACAGTACTACAAATGTGAAAAATGGTCAAAATATTTGTTATTCAAGGGGACATAATTCTGCAATAAAGACCTTAATCAAAGTTCTGTTTCCTTTATGCACATGTTCAATGCATGTCTGAACTGTGGTGCAAGTTTCAACTCCCTACATTAAATACTGTAGGAGGAGTTGCGGAGACAAGAACAGTACTCAAATGTGAAATATGGTTATAATATGTATATTATTCAAGGGGACATAATTCTGCAACCAAGACTTAATATAAGTTCTGTTTCCTTTATGCACATGTTCAATGCATGTCTGAACTGTGTTGCAAGTTTCAACTCCCTACATCAAATACTGTAGGAGGAGTTGCGGAGACAAGAACAGTACTCAAATGTGAAATATGGTTATAATATGTATATTATTCAAGGGGACATAATTCTGCAATAAAGATCTTAATCAAAGTTCTGTTTCCTTTATGCACATGTTCAATGCATGTCTGAACTGTGTTCCAAGTTTCAGCTCCCTGCATCTAATACTGTAGGAGGAGTTGCGGAGACAAGAACAGTACTACAAAGTGTGACGGACGGACGGACATACGTACGTACGGACGTATGTACGGACGGACAAGGGCAAAGCTATATGCCCCTACCCACTTCGTGGTGGGGGCATAAAAAGGGTTAAAGGCCCCATTGCTCTCCCAGTGGTATAAATTCATGCTGTGTGATATTTTTGAAAGATATTTATTGCGATTTCAGTATTTTAAATGACCATGACTGCCCCATTGTAAAGTTATATGAGGGCCTTTTTCCCTTCCAAAACAATCTAAAAGATCTAGATCTGTCTTGTAAAATCATTCTACATTTTTGGGATTGTTTTTTTCTCTCTCCAATTCTCATAACCATGTTCCCCAGGAGGCTCAATGGAAGAAATCAATGGTAGCACACTCCTGACACCAAGTCTGTCTGTCCGTCCCCTCTCCAATTAGGAGAGGAGATTCGAGGTTGATGTGGCAGAGAAAAAGAAAAATTGTTGCTGTTCCTTTGGAGGCTCAACGGACTGAATCCATAATTGAAAACAAAACATTTTATAGCTGAAGAACACTGAGCCACTTTAGTTACGCACCACTCATGAAGCCCTGAATAAGAATTGTAAATTAATAATCAATTTATTGCTGTTTTTTAAATTTACAAGGAAACTGACTGGTTATTTGAAATTATACAGAAAAGAAAATAGGATGTGAGGGAAAACTGGTTAACAGTGTGGGCACTTGTCCTGTAACAGGATATTAATCAACAAATTTGATCCGAGAAATACAAAATTGTGCATCAGCAATTCTTGGGCAAAGCTTAGGAAATATGATCAGGAACACTGAAAACTCCCAAGTATCTAACCTCAGTCAAAAGTGTACAGCATAATATAATTATTCTCTCAAAATTTTTAACATAGCAATGTGTCATTCTAATATATGGCATTCATGTACAAAAACAAGCTGTACAAAAACAAGCCAAAATAAAAGTGATTTATAGTAATATTGCTGCCAAATTATTACACAAATAAAGGCACTTAAAGTGCCGGGCCGGGTAGCGCAATCGGTAGGGCACATGACTCAAAAGTCAGAGGTCCTGGGTTCGAATCCCGGTCTGGCCACATACTTTCGTTTCTCCTTCCGCTGATTCAAGAAGGGCAGTTTTCAGTTACTGGCGAAAGTATGTGCACTTAGTACTGGTTAACCGCTTAGAAGGTCTAAGCCTGCCCAGGAATAGTGTGGTTAGGTTAACTGACCGTCCCGACATGACCTTAGTTGTTTACCGTGGACGTTAAGCATCAAATCAACCAACCAACCAAAGGCACTTAAAGGTCACTTTTCACACATATCCAACACTAACCCCCAATGAGAAGGGAGGCAAAACGAAAATGGCAAAGTAACTCCAACTGACGGTGTACCCATTCACTTTGTACAATTGAAGATAAGAAATAATTTTCTTTACTACTGAAATTGTACAAATGTTTGAAGAGTATTAATGTTTGTGATTTTTGCAGTTAACGCAAATCCACAAACTTAAATACCCAGGAGCGTGATCTTTTTTATAAAGGAATCAGCCCTGGGGTAATTGTAATCTGTAATCATGATTACTTGTAATCGATTACAATTTCTGAGTAATCAAGAAGTAATCTGTAATCATGCATTTTTATGATTACAAGTAATCATAATGTAATCAATTACATTACAAAATGGGCTGTAATCATGATTACTTTACGATTACATTTTGATTACTTTGATTCATTTTCAGAAATGAGAAAAGAAGAAAAAAGGAAACTTGCTCTTCTTTTTAATAGTTAAAAGAAAGACTTGTGCAAAATAATAACAGAAAGCAGTTGATTATTTAAAGTGTCTTCAAACCAAATAAGACAGAGAAAAACTGACCTAATTTGTGTACAAAAGGCAGCAGACCAAATTAAGAAACTGACTGAATTCACTTTATACTCTTTTGGGGAGTAAAATTTAAGCAGTATCATAGTTATAAATATGCACTCTTTTACCCATTTATGACTGGCAGACTCTTCTATCCTCACAAATTGGATAGTTTTTTTTTTAACATCTTTTTATACAAACTGTTAAAAATTTTATGCCAGCAGTGAAGATCCTGATCAAAATGCTGCATCTGAGCATCTGATCTGGGTCTGCAATGTCTACCTGTCTCTTTTTATGTGATGCTAGGCATTAATGGGTCAATATTTAAGGATAAATTTGTTATTATGTAAAAACTGTGATTTTGGTACTCTTGAATGCAGGGTATTTCAGACTTAATTAAAGACTGGTAGCTGCCTTGGTTGACTTATATTTTACGACTAATTTACATGATATATCATCTTTACTTTGGATAGGCAGGTTCAAGTGTTAAAGATGTTTTTCAAACATGCTGACTGTTTTGTGTTTATTGGTGCAGAGTTGCGCAGTGCAACTCAACTCTGATTTTCACACCTTCTTTGTGGATTGAGCTAACTGTAACATCTGTCTACTTTAATGACACCTGTGTATTGCATACAACAAAAAGCCAATATTTTGATTCCTTTCTTTCCCATTTATGGGCCAACTTACAAACTTTGAATTTTTTGCCAGACTGAGGGTGGGCAAGAAAAAGATGAAAATGAAAAATGAAATATATACAGTAATAGTTAAAATGTATTGAAATTAATAAATTTACAGGAAGTGTGTGGCCCCTTGTTTTGAAGACTTTGAACTAGTCTTTCACAAGCAATTTTATGACATTGGAAACAATGTAGAATCATATTTCTGATGTTTGAAATAAAATGTAAAATAAGTGATAGAGAAAAAAATATTGAACCATGTGCTTTATATTTAGGACCTGACACATGGCATTTATTGAATTTCTCAAACTTCAAAAATAGCATACAGTCATGCACATTATATGTAACTGCAGATTGCTAAAAAGTAAGTCAAGTTCTTCAGAAATTATTTCAGTCTTACCTATAAGCACACATGTAAGCCACCAATTATTTGCTGATTTACGTATAAACTAAGTCTTTTTGAATATTGAGTTTTTGCACTTTCACAGTCATGATCATTCTGTACACTTGCATAATGTAATCACATGTAATCACAAAGTAATCATGATTACTTTGCAAAGTAATTGTAATTGTAATCAATTACATTGAGAAAAAATGTAATTGTAATGTAATCTGTAATCATGATTTTAAAAAGTAATTGTAATTGTAATCGATTACATTGGCATGTAATTGGCCCCAGGTCTGAAAGGAATAATATGGAAAATAAATCTTTAAATACCCGTGAATATGAACAAAATTGCAAAACCGTGAACTTCTGCCCCCACAAACATTAATACAATTACAGTATTTCTCATAAAGAATAGCATTCCTCTTCTGGTTGGTGGATCACAGCTCCAAGGAGCTTGTCTTGAAGAAGAGATGCTGCACTCGAGAGTGCAAGTTCTTTTCTTTAAAAGGAACCCATTACGAGAAGGAAGGAAATATTTGAGCCGAGACATGACAAAACCAACAAAGTGGCATGTGTGCCATTGAAGACTTGGGTCAGCTTGGGCATCCGCCCAGTCTGATCAGAGTCTTTTCTGTCCGCTTTGAGCTAGCTCAGAACCTTAGCTAGCATTTAAGTGCATAGTGAAGACTCTGACCAGACTGGGTGGATGCTGGGCGCACATGTCACTTTGTTGATTTTGTGTCCCGGCTCATTTACATGTTACAGTGATCTCTTCTGGAGGAGTATACAGAGACCATCAGCTAAATGGGTACACCTTCATGTTTTTCTGCCATTTTTGCAAAGGGAAACAACTATTGTGACTTCCTGTTTACTTTCCTAGAAGAACACAGCCTTCCCAATCCCAAATTCTTTCTTTTAGGAACTGACCCCCATTGAGAAGGGAGGCAAATACACTGAGAGAGTTATTTTCCACTAGATGTTTACCCATTTATCCTAATTAATTTATAACAACTGTTTCATACACGAGATCTTGATTTGGAAATGGTGTCATTTTTACGCTTATTTACATCACTGGTCCAGCACATGAACATATTGCTGATGATAATTCTGAGGTAATTTTTCTCACTTTTGGGTACACCACCACAATTTACCGCCATTTTTAAAACATAAAGATTTCTTGTTTGCTACCCTGCTCACACAAACTCTTCCAAAAGAAAGCCTGCTCTGAAATAAAAGAATTTGCTCCTTGAGGAACCAATTCTTTCATTTAAGAGTGAAAGAGAACTTTTTTTTAGACCCCCACTGTGATGGAAGGCAAAAATTAAAACAATAGAAATGTTTTCCCTGAAAGTGTACCCCCCCCCACCCCCCCCCCCCCCCCCCCCCCCCCCCCCCCCCCCCCACACACACCATTCTCACAGGTCTGAGCCTGGCTGTCTAAAATTATAACTTAACAATATCATCTGACAGGGACTCATTGAGTCTTCTAGTACATTTAAAACCAATTGCACTAACATTTGTTCCTGAAAAAATGTGAGGAGCTTTTGCAGTGCATAAGCTCCTTTTTTCTGCAAAAATTGGGTATGTTTTTGCTTACAATGAAAAAGTAACATCCTGTTAACTATAAAATTGTTTGTTTTAAACAACCAGGCCCTGATATCTAAAATACTAGCCAAAATTCTAGAACAAACAGCACCTTGTGAAAAATTGAATCAACTGCCCAGGATCTCTTCAAAACAAAAGAAAAAGATCACTGATAATGCATTGGTGGGTAATAGAATTCATACTTTCTGGGACAGTCAGACTGTGGTCCAGCATGTGGATGTGACCCTTTTTTAGAATGTCTTTTGAAGTATAATGTGTCTTTGTCTTGCTTTTGTTGTGTTGCTTCAACCATGATTCTGTCGCTTTTTGTCTTATCATTAGAGTTATCTCCCTCCTCCATCTTGCTGTAACACGTTCTCGGCTTGAAATCCTTGTCCAAGCAGATTTCAATCTGACTTATCATGTGAAGCTTGGAACCATTTTTCTGTAACAAAAAAATACACTTGTTTTAAACGTCTATGGATACTTGGAAAGAAGTATACCATATTCATTCCGCTATAAAACAGGGAATGGCCCAAATATCTCGATCAGTCTAATGGAATTCTGCTATAAGATTGGGTTTTCCCTTTCAAAACATTCCAAAAATCTAGATATATCTGACAGATGGATCTAGATTTTTGGAATTGTTTTGGAAAGGAAATCTCCCCAATCTACAACCAAAGAAATACAGTATTTGGAAAAAATATAGCACTATGTTGGTTAATTCGGAAAACCAGGCATCAAAGATCTTTAAGCTTGATCTAGATTTTTGAGATAGTTTTGGAAGGAAAATTCCACAGTCTTAAAACAGGAAAAATACAGTTTTTGAAAAAAGTATGGCACCTTGATTATTACTTCAGAAACTGAGCATAAAAAAACCCCAACAGAATTTGGAAAAAAAAGCACTATGTTGATTAATTCGGAAAACCAGGTATTAAATATCTAAGCAACCATTTACTACACATGCAACATTGTCATTATTTTGTGGTTTTCTTGGCTTAATAAAGTCAAATGTCTGTATTTGCTCAATGAAAACCAAATACATAAGTCTCAAAATAGCTGCTGCTATTATTAAGGGCCATATTTCTCTATCAGTGGTATAAAATCATGTAATATTTTATCGTGAGGTATTGCTGCAAGACTTTCATCATTGTTTCATCATTGTAAGTGACCCTGATTAGCCAGCTTTAAACATATAAACATCCTTGAGTTTCACATAAAAAGTGTTGAAAAATGATTTGGGTGATTTTAGGTGGCAGCTCCAAAATACCTTCTTTCCATATCGTAAACTTGAATAAAATGGTAAAAATACAATGTATAGGCCTGGGGCCCATTCATTATCCTGTTTTTATATATACTGCATTGCTCAAAAGGGAACCAGAAAAGGAAACTAAAAGGAAACTGTCACTGTTTGGAGCAATCTGTCATTTTTCCAAAACATGTTCTCCTTATATTTTGCCAGTTATATGACTCAATATATGCACATTGATCCATGTTTTATCATCAAACGTGAAGACTGAACTGCTTTCTTAGACCCTTTTACCTCTGAGAGTACTATGGAGACCTACAAGGTACGAAATTGCTATTTAAAGTCAAACAGTAGCCCCCTAAGTAAAGGGAGATAAATACTTCCAGAACAGAGTGATCTCCCTTCAGAATGTACTTATACCTTTAAGAGTACTCTAAGTTTGATAATTCAAATTACTGGCCAGTAACAAACTACATTAATCGATGTCTCCTGACAAGGAATTATAAGTCATGTGTACATTAAAATTAATACTAAATCACTCTCAGACTCGGCTTTTTTCATTTCACTTTTTAGACTTCATAGTAATTAAAGATAAAAGGAAAGACTCTGTTCAGATACCCAGGCTGATCTGAGCCTCATCATGTGATTTCCAACAATGTGGCACCAGTAACAAGCAAAGGCTCTGTGCAGTCTGATCAGAACCTTCTCTTGTCAAATCAACCATCTGTGGACCCAAGCTATAGAGCCAACAGTGAGGTCTCCGATTACCCTGTATAAATGAGAAGGATGATCTGAATATCACATGACGAAATTGGCATATTGTTGGAAGTCACAAGACCTGGCTCATTTGATTATTGCTTATAGGCACATGCCCTTCAAATAAAATAACCTCAGTCATTTGTATTTACCATGGTGGCAACTTCACATTCTAAAACAGGTGGGAAGCCCACACTTTTTGTCATAGCATCCATAAAGTCTTCAAACTGAAAAATTAATAAAATGATATACATGTGAATATATACGAGCCACAACACAAGAAAACCACCAATGTGGTTGGGCACCCAGCACAGACTCAGATCAGCCTGGGCATCCGCCCAGTCTGATCAGTGTCTTTGCTGTCTGCATGGAGGTAGCTTAGACCTTAGCTACCCTTTAAGCGCTTAGCAAAGAGTCTGACCAGACTGGGTGGATGCCCAGGCTGATCTGAGTCTGCGCTGGGTGCACAACCACATTGTTGGTTTTGTTGCGTCGCGGCTCATATTATTAAATCTAATATGAGGCACATGACATGAAAAAATCAGTGCATACAAACTAAGAAAGCCCAGTTGAGCTTAAGAAACACAAAACCATGTAGATTTTAAATGTGATCTCTGTGAGCCTGACCATACCTCAAGTGTGCTGGCTAATTTGGGCATGCACCATTCCAGCATGGCTTAAGAGCAGTTTTCTCATTTCAAAGAGTGCTGGACAGCTCAGTGGGCAGTCCTGGTTTGAATCACACATGGATCTCTCGTAAATGAGGATTCTTTGCACATAGTCTTTTAATTATCACCCTTCCTGACTGAAATAGAATATGCTGTTAAAAGGGTAAAAAAACCATAAGTATTTCAATTAGCATATATTACAGAAATAGAGCATACTGCTGAGAGGCTGGTGAAACCATAGGTCCATATTAAAAGATCATGCTCAAGCACTTTTGCCTCTATATTTAGGGTATTTATTGTAAGGTGAATGCTACACATTCATGAACAGTGACTATACTATTTTATGTGTTTTTTTTTGCCTGAGGCTCCTTTCTCAAAAGAGGTTTACTCCTAAATGAAAGAATTTGCTCCCCTAGAAGCCAATTCTTTCCTATCAGAGAAGACCCTATTTGGAAGGGTTTTGTTTCTAGGGAGGAAAACAGGACGTCAAAAAAGCTGTTTCCCCTAATATAAATGGAGGTCAAACATGAAGATGGGCAACCATAATACCTTAAGTGACTTTTTATTTCCATATATAAGATACTGTAAACTGTAAAAGCATAGCAAAAACCAGCCTGGGTCCAGAGTTCAAAACTAACACTGTTGTTAGTTAAGAAGACGTCAAACTTTTAACTGTATTGTAGGCAGAAAAACTGTCATGTTTTGCAGAAAAATGTGAAAAGCTTTTGTGCTGCAAAAACTTCAAAAGCTCCTCACATTTTTTTCAACAAAAAATATTACCATGCCTAATTTTATGGGTACCAGAAAACTTAACTAATCTTTCACTAATGGCTTCTTTATGCTGAATTAACACCCAGTTACCTAGGTCAACAGTGTGTTGAGTCTCTTGCAGTTGAACTTGAGTTGTAAGATCCACAGCTATGTCAGAAAGTTTTTCTTTGACTTTTCTAGTCTGACAGGTCCTCAAATAGCCCAGTGATTGCATTGTCTCTAAGCACTCAGCCAAGCTGTGAACATGTGTGCATTACTAATATTTGACAGGCTCTGACGTTTTGAGCCTTATGGAGCCGAAAATTGGAAATTTTGTTTTAACATTTAGTGCTTCCAGAATAGATTTCGAGAAGCACAAAGAAATAGTGCTAAGGATTACTGCAAAAGCAAACACAATTCACACAAACCCAATTTTTTTGTTTTCATTTCACTGATTGGCTACAATTTACATACTAGGGTAATGTCAGGTATTATCGGCCCTTTAAGGTTAAATTAAGTTACAACAATGACAAACATTTTTAGTCCCAAGAACAACGTAACACTACCTATAACAATTTTCAGTGGTTATTGTCAATCAATCAAACGCAGTCTAACATAATGGTTAAGAGAGTTATCAGTTCTGGAAAGACGGTTGTGAACTCTGCAATTATTGACCAACGGAGGCTATTACCAACCCCTTAAATATTTTGTTAAAAAGGATGAACACAAATCAAAGTGGCAGTGCTACAACACTATTTTCAAACCAGTTGATACCAAAGACAACTCACAGCATCAGAATATCTTGGTTTAAACTTTATTTCATTGTATAATAACACGCAAAACACGATTTATAAGCTGCATACGTAAGTACATTATACAAATAGGATTCAGAAGAAAGTCAGTTGACTTTTGTGAATTTAGTGATCTTGATTCAAATATGTATATTTTCACATGATAAAGTATTCATTTCGTATAATATGTAACTGAATTAAAACTCAATTAATCCTTGGTATTTTTCTAGCCACTGGAAGCAAAATACTGCTATAATACGGATATAAATAGTAATATACCGGTATGTGGAAAGACTCTAATACAGATTATATTAATGCTAAGTTAAAAAGTCGTATCGTACATAGTCCTACTATCATTTTTGCACTATTAAATAGCAATACATTATCAGAGATTTTCTTATTATATCTAAAACAAGAATATGATGACACTCTGCTAAGTCATAAAATATGCAATTACTTTATTTTTATTGTTAGTATAGATAGAGTTAGCATCTTCAGGGTATCAGAAAGTTCAGTAGTACCATCAAGCTTTTCTTTGCCCAAAAAAGTCCTGAGAGTGAGACTTACAATTTGGCGGTAAGATATGACGCAGTATACCTTACAACTGCTGTCAGTTCTCTGAATTAATGTCAGTTAAGATTACATCAATTGAAATAAATAAGAGGTCAATATTTGCCCTGGGTTGACAATACCAGCATACATGTGATGTCTCCCGGATCATCCGGGAGTCTCCCGGAAATGGAGCCCATCTCCCGCGCTCCCGGAAAGTATTCAGAATCTCCCGGATGCTGAATTTTCCTGTCATAATTTTTTCTGAACCGTCCATTTTGCGGTAACTACTTACCCGGCGGCTGTCAAAGGATTAACTGTCCGTGACCCAATTACCTAACAGGGTGCAATATAGGACGTGTCATTCCGAGGGGTATTCGCTGATCAGACGCAGCGAGGTGTTAAATTGGCTAGCGCACCAGTAAAGGTACCTGTGCTAACTATAATAGCAGGTAACTTTTACCGACAGCAAATGACTTTTATTGCGTCACGGCTTTATGCATCGGTCATTGTTTATGTCTTTGATTTGCACGAATGCAATAGAATACAATATCGATTTTTTCAGTGAACATGTCAGATACGTAATGTATAGTCATTATAAATATCGATCATGCAAAATTTGCGCAGGCTGATCAGATCATACTTTCATGCAATAGATGCAAGTGCCGCCAATCGACAATGTTTCGATATCGATTTTTTCAGTGAACATGTCAGATACGTAATGTATAGTCATTATAAATATCGATCATGCAAAATTTGCGCAGGCTGATCAGATCATACTTTCATGAAATCATCACGGGTGCCAGCATTTTTTTTTTGTTTTGCTTAAGTCGGTTCGTTCACTTTAAGAATAGTTTCCCGCGTTTTTCTATCCAGTTCCCGCCGATTCAGACGCATCGTATGTGAAATGAGAACCAGTGTGAATTTATAAATAAAATATGGGAAATCCGCGATCTTCAGCATCTGACTGAGACAGAAATATGCCATTCTACAAGTTTACTGACCCAAATATGCAGCTATATTTGCTCTTAATCTAATATTCAACGAAAATAGACAGCTCTAATGACAGGTATGTTCATTGAAGTGTAGAATATAACTCGGTTTTGAGATAAACAGATTTTGAGTTTTTAACAAGTATCAGCTTTCATCAAAATAACTGGAGCAAATTGGACCCATCATCCAAGATGCAATTTTGGATGTTTATATTGAGGGTTAGGGAAAAGTGGAGAGGAGTGATGGTTTGAGAATGCCAGATAATCAGATTGTTTATTTTTTCTTTTTTTTTTTGCAATTTAGCAATGGAATGGTCAGCACTAACACTATGAACACTACTGTAGAATTACACTGTAAATTAAACTTAGGATGGTAGTGTTACTGCACTGAAATGGCATACTTTTGAGGTTATATTTGAAGTATTGGGTAACTCAAAAGTAGAAGTTAAACAAACTATACAACTGTACTTTAGTTCATGTTGTTCTATTTTAAAACAAGAACATCCCCCCCCCATCCCCACCACCAAAAAAAAAAAAACAAAAAAAAACAAACAAACAGTGAAGTAGTGAAGTTCTCGAAACAACGCATCAAAGTTGCCGTCAAAAAGTCTCCCTGATGGGGTACTCAATCTCCCTGAAATGAAATCCAGATCTCCCACATGGTCCTGAAGAGTTCATCACATGTATGTACCAGACATTACTCTAGCTGGGTAAACTTTAATAACTCTGGTTTGTGGAATCACTTTTCAAACTAAAATTCTGGAAAGGGATTATAAATTTTCAGGATAGTTCCTATAACTGCTGTTACAGTACATTTAACCCTTTGTTGTCCAGTGAACTTGTCCACCCTTATTGTTTGGATGAGTCCATTTCTAGTTTTAGGGGTTTTCGGTTAATGCTTTCATTTTTATTGTACTTTGCATAGAAATTCCTGTAAGCAAACTGTGTAGACCCTGATAAGACACCACCATCTGTGGCACCTGAAATGGGTCTGCACTGTTTGGATAATACCCACAAAACTGGTTTCCAGTCTGAAAAGGGTTAATCATAGATTCTGGAAGACTATTCTGGAGGTTCTGGAGACTTTATGAATTCGGCAGGAAAGGCCCAGATTTTGAGAACCCCCCTCCCCACCCCATTGCTTTTATTCTGGCCCAGTCTTCATAATTTTGAGACCCCCCCCCTCCCTCCCCACCCCCTTGCTGTTATTCTGAGAACATTTTTAAGAGGAATAAAACATACCAACCTTATATGTTGCTGTAAGTGAGGGTATGATACCAGCATCTGCCAGAATACTGCAGACAATGAAAAAGAAATGAGTCAGAAAGATCTATAAACAACTTCAAAAGTTCTAAGTATTGGGACAGATATGCCTGTGCAAACAAGGCAGACCCAGATCAGACTGTCTGATTCGGATCTACACTGTTTGCCATTCCTTTCTGCATCTTTTGGGTATATAAATGCATTGCAAAACCAAACAGTTCAATTTTTAGAACATATTACGGTAAACATTATAGGTGTCCCAATACTTATATTCTTTACTGTACAACAATTTGTAACAATGAGTTTATATCAAATTGTAAAACAATACTTATTTTCATTATGTATTAAGTTCAGTTTATTTCTACAGGATGCAAAACTTGTCAGCTGAAAGTAAAATGATTCCACCATAGCCTTTTCTTGCCAAATCACTGAATATGACATTAATGTCACATTAAATAGTGTTCATTTGGACTAAATGGTCAATTTCGCAAACTTGTAAACTACTGACCAGTATAAGAAGTCACATTATCCAGTAAAATGACTGGAATTAAATGTATATTCAAGGGGACATTGCAAACTAAGTTAAAAGGTATCAAATCTGGGCTTTTAAGGATTTACCGGAACACAAATTCTGCAGAATGGTGTGTCCCACCTATCTGTATGCTGTCAGAGAAACAGAGCTATGCCGAAAAACTCGACAAAAGTTTATGTCACTGATCTCCTAAAAGCAATGCCTATACCTTGCTTCTTGCTAGTCACATGGGAGACAACAATGTATTTTAGAAACTGAGCAGTTATGGTCCTTTAAGTTCGCACAACCAAATTGTAATATTACTACAATACTAAACTTTTACCAATGCACTGAGCACACCATAAATGATCATATGGTATTATTTGGTAATAAGACTGAGAGTAAAGTTTCCAAAATAAACCCAAATAAATAAATCAGTTGTGTGTAATCCAGCTATGAGAGACTTTTCTCTTTTTAAACAATCCTATATATCTAGAACTGTCCAGCAAGACAGATCTAGATTTTTCGGATTGTTTTGGAAGGGAAAGTCTCGTCTTATAACCAAATAAATACAGTTAACCCTCAATATCTCAAACTCAACCTTAATCTCAAACTACTGATATCCGAAAGTAAATTTTCTAGTCACAGAAAATTTACTTTGATATATCAGTAGTTTGATATAACAGGAATTGAAATGCAAAGAGAAATAGGAAATACATTCAAACTAACTTGCTTGATAGAAAAAAATACTTTGAGATATCAGCGTTTGAGATATTGATAATTGACTGTATTGTAAACAATCTTACCGAGATATATCAAACTGTCTGTTAAGCATAATCCCTGTGGTGAAATATTTCAGTTCATCAGCTGTGGCTGGAAGGTCTGTACTACAGGTCCCATGCTTTGACCACTCATGTGCCCTAAAATTTATAAGCATTAACAATAATAGAAAATCAGATAAGAAGCTGTCCTACAGGTCCCATGCTTTGGCCACTTGGTATTTCTGTCATATTTTTAGACTTTTTTTTTATCTAAGTTTGACCTGAAAGCGCTGATCTTAGGCATATGGGTACACTTTCATGTTTTTCTGCCAATCTAAATAAAGAGAAACACTTTTTGTGACTTTCTGCTAGTTTCAATGACTGATTGAACCCTTCAAAATGGGGTCTACTTTTATATGAAAGAATCTGCTCCTAAGGGATCAAATTCTAGTCTATGCTCCTAAGGGAGCAAATTATTTTCTATAAAAACAGACCCCCATTGAAAAGGGTGTAAAAAATGTAGATAGAAGAATGCTTCCCGTCAGTGTACCCATTCATCTTGAAGCTTCAGTTAAGCCAGAATTTTGGGGACAATCTGCATACTTCTCTTATTTCGGCATAGAACCAAATTATTGTCGAATTGCATTAAAGTTGTCTGGGTCATGCAATGTCATGAAGATTGCATAAAATTTGATTTATGGTGAAACAAGGAAACCATACTCAATTACTCCTTAATAAATCGTTTGTAACCCCAAAAGTATTGGCATATCTGGTGGTAGATGTACTACCATAATGAACCCGAATGTTCAGACACTTTACCCCACTAAACTAAAACCAACTTTTAATCAACACTTTTACAATTAAACATTTTTCCATTTTTGTTTGGAATAACCTTTCTTACACAGTCTGACAGAATGGCAGAAAGTACATACCCTGATCAATGTACTCTTTTAAGAGCAGCGTGACCTGGTTCTACAGTTTTGGTGAGAAATTTCTGTCTAAATATTTTGGTCAATTTGACAGTACATATATGTGCTTTCATAACACAAAAATAGAATATGCAATAAATTTAATACCTTTAATTTTTAGGAAATAATTATTGCAGATCAATACATATAATTATTTTAGCTGCATCAAAGGAAAATCTGCTTTTGTAAATTCAAATAGTCAATACTAGGATCAGCCTGTGTAACTGCACAGTGTGATCACAGTTTGCAGACAAACCTTCTTTAATATTAGGTCACCTCTATTAAGCGATCAGCTGCCATATAGTGCAGCCATCGTTTCAAGGTCCCTTGCACCAGTATATAGTATGAATGAACTAGTATTAAGCGCTCATCTGTCTGCAACAGTCACTTTGTCCGGATCTCCTTTATACAGGTTTGACTATATATGAGCCACGACATGACAAAACCAACAATGTGGTGGTGCGCCCAGCGCAGACGCAGATCAGCCTGGGCATCCGCCCAGTCTGATCAGAGTCTTCGCTGTCCGCATGAAGGTAGCTTACACCCTAAGCTACCCTTTCAGTGCTTAGGAAAGACTCTGATGAGACTAGGCGGGTGACCAGGCTGATCTGAGTCTGCGTTTTCTCGTGTCGCTGCTCAAATTTACCTGGCTATAAGATGGGGCTTTCTCTCTCAAAAGTACCCAAAATATGTGTAAAGCAGTCTAAATGAGCTGCGACATGACAAAACCAACAATGTGGTTGTGCGCCCTGTGTAGACTCAGATCAGCCTGGGCATCCGCCAAATTTGATCACACCCTTTGTTACGTGCTAAAAGGGTAGCTAAGTGTCTAATCTACCTCCATGCGGACAGTGAAGACTCTGATCAGACTGGGTGGATGCCCAGGCTGATCTGAGTCTGCGCTGGACGCACAACCACATTGTTGGTTTTGTTGTGTCACGGCTCAAATGTGTTATTTGGCTAATAGGTTTTTCCCTTCCAAAACAATTCCAAAAATTGATTGTTTTAGGACTGAATAACCTCCATCTTATAATAAAATAAACATGGTATGCAAAATGGGAAGACACTGAGCACATTGCACAAACACGCAGGCTGGTCTTAGTTTTCAATGCATATATCCTAAGTCACCTTTTCCCAAATAAGCTTATTTCCAGGAAGTACAGTAAGGTCACATACTGCACTTGTCAACAATGTTATTGGTCCTTGAGATACAGTATATTTAGCCGTGTCATAAAAAAATTGGGCTTAATGCAATATGGAACCATCAGTGCAGTCTGATCAGAGCCTTTGCTGGTTGCATGTAACAGTATATGGACCCTTCAGAATCAGAAATTTACAAGCACAGAATGAAGGCTCTAGCTAGGCTGCTGGGTTTCATTGACTGATCTGAGTCTTTGCTGTTCCCAAATATGCTGGGCACATCTTTGTATGAAGAAGCTTGATTTATCATAAATGTTTTTGTAATCAACACTTTTATCTTCTAATTGCTTTAGGTTTATGGGTACACCTTACATTTTCCTGCATTTTTACAAAGAAAACAACTTTCATAACTTCCTGTTTACTTCCCTGGTTGACAAAACCTTTCTATAATGGGAACTATTAAAGGAAAGAATTTGCTCCTCCAGGAGCAAATTCTTTAATTTAAGAGTTGTCCCATATTGAGATGGAAAGCAAAAATGAAAACAGCAGAGTTAAATCAATGCTTCTCTTCAATGTGTATCCATTTGCCTTAAGTTCATTTAATTTGACCAGCTGGGGGATAGTTTACGGATCTGTTGGCAAAATGTACAGGCCCTGATCAGACTGGGTCTATAATGTTTGGTCAGACAATGGCTTCTACCATTTAGTGTTTGTATGTTGAAACAAATAAAATGGTTTTGTAATGCAGTGATAACCTTTTAAAATCTTGGTGCTACCCTGCACTGCATATGGGTGGTTAGATATTAACTTGCATCTCAAGAGCTGCAACATCAAAAGGTAAGATTTGGGGCTGATGCTTTTTTTATCTATCAAAATCTATTTTTTATTGATCCAAGACCTAATATCATATCCCTATTTTCACTTTTGTTTTTGTGGGAATGTTGTAATTTATAGATTTATAATGGTACAAAAATTTTACCGTAAGCATCTGACAAAATGTGACGTGAGACATATACATTGAGGTGACAAGCAAGAGAGTAACAGACAAATGAATCCAAAATAATCTTCATATAATCCCCGTAAGATGTCACCTTGTTAAACTCTGCCAACAGCTGCCCTTCAGATGGCTGGCCTCGCACGAAAAACTTGACAACTCTTGTACATAACTTGACATTTTGATGCTGTCTAAGCCAGTCCTATTATTATACACTGTATCTCCACTTTGTGGTGTATAAAAACATCTTGACATTTCAAAAGAGATAATTGCTCATTAAAATAAGACTTTAACCTTTTGACAATTACAGTTCTTTGACTTAAAATAAAATAACTGAGCCACGACAAAACAAAACCAACAAAGTGGCATGTGCGCCCAGCAAAGACTCCAGATCTGCCTGGGCATCTGCCCAGTCTTTATAATTCATCTTCACCTACCCTTCAAGCACACAGCCAAGACTCTGATCAGACTGGGCGGAATCTGAGTCTTTGCTGGGCACATATGCCACTTTGATTATTTTGTCTTGTTGTGGCTCACCATAATAATTTGTAAGTAGGACAGGATTTTTTCCTAGAGTGACACTAAATATCTTTGCCACCCTTGTGTACCTCTAATGTAAGATGGAGGTTTCTCTTTCAAACATCTATGTCTTATAAGATGGAGCTAGACTTTGGGGTGTTTTCTGGAGGTGAAACTGCACCCCCCACACCCCAAACACTTACTCTTCCTGGCTTATAACAAAATATGGTAAATATGCATACATGCTGATCCATCTTCATACTTATCACTTTTTTAGTTTAACCATACTTTATTGCTCATTAAGTCAAATACAAGCAAATGGGTCAGGCCACAAGCTCTAATATCTACTTTTCATCTATCCTTAGACCCAATCTACCATGTCAATGCTCAAGTGCAAGAAGCTCTTATAAATAGATAGATACTTTATTAATGCATTAGGCCATGATGGCCAATGAGTATATATACATATAACATGCAGAACAAATATATTACAGGATAGCGGGAGGCAAATATGAGGTACTATTCACATGCCAACAATTTGATAGGAATATACAAGTAAATAAACACCCTGAGGGAGAGGTGCAGAAGGATAATCTCTAACGTATAAACAATTGTAACACTTGAGCTAAGGATATACCATATGAGACATGTTACAATATACAATCATATAATAATTCTCTTTACAGAGTAATCTTGCCATTAGTTAGGTACTGAAGTTTTATTTTTCAACCTTCACGGTAAGATGGAGATGGTTGGCAGGGCTAAATTTTAGTGACAAGTCATTATTGATAACAATGTTATATGACGTTTGCACTATAGTATCCCAAAATTATAAGTAAATCATAACATTATCAAAATCTAATTCATATGTGAAACCATTACCTTTACTTTTATCATAATCTCAAATCAATCTAAAGTTGTGAGGGAGGTAATACCCAAATACTATTAAGGCTTTATAGTACAGATGAAATAATATTGTCAGTTTTTGAAGTGATTTACAATGCAACACTTGGAAGTGATTTCTGGTATAGAAAAAAATTCTTAAGTTCAACGAGGACACTTTCAGGGGAAGCAACTCTGCCATTTCTATTTTCCCTCCCTTCTCAATGGAGTCAACTCTTAAAGAAAATAATTTAAATAATTTGCTCCTCAAGGAGCAAGTTCTTTCCTTGACGAGTTGACCCCCTTTTGAAAAGGTTTTCTTGACCCAGAAAGCAAACAGGAAGTCACAAAATTTTTCTTCCTCCAAAAACAGGAGGAAAAAAGTGGTGGTGTACCATACATCTTAGAACCTCATATACATAAATTACATGTGACCAACAAGTTTCAGAGAGTATTATACTTAAAAAATAAAATTTACACTAACCAGAAGCTGTCCACAGCAGTATCTGTAAATAAGTTTGGCCAGTATGCCGCTAAATCAGCACGGATGGTCTGCAATAACAATAAAATCATAAGGAATAAGAGTAATGAAATAAACCCGTAAACTTTCATGAAATATTCCAAGTAAGCCTTAAAGTGCCATCAAAATAGATAACAGATTTTAAGTCTGCTAAATTTAAAAAAAAAGTTTTGTCCAGGTTATATGATATTGAGAATTGAAATACTGCAGAGCAAACAGTGTAGATCCAGATGAGATGGCTCATCATGAGCCACCTCATTTGGCTCTACACTGTTTGCAAATGAACCTATTTACATAAATTTTGTTGGCTGCCTTTTTGGTGCATTATAGGTTAAGTTTTTTTAGTGTAATACAATAAAGAAAACCTTGCATTCATGCTGATTTTATTTATACTCATTTCAGAAAATGATTATGAGAAAAGTGGCAAAGCCTCACATCTCATCTTTTTCCCTCTTGTTTAATAAATTCAATAATAATATGTGCACTCGACCTTTGCAAGCCAAGAGTACTGAATCCACTTTGTTCCTTGTGCTACCTATTTGTAAATCAAGTTTCCCACTGCGCCATTACATTGGATGCGAGCAACTTCCATGGCATGCAATCAACTTGTCAATAACAAAATATTTTCCGCATAAGAGGCTCTCTTGTTGATCGAAAAACATCATGTTTACTGTGAACAATTACCAAGTGTTTTTGAACAATTATGAGAAGTTGTGGGGCAACTTTGTTTTGCAACGGATCTTCTGACTGGTCTAAAAATAACAAGCACCAAAAAGAGCAACTCGCTGCAGCCAAAAGGCAGCGCCGCTGGAAATACGACTTGTGAATACGCCGTCAGCCAAGGGTATGTAAGAAACATAGTGGACTTAATAGCCTTGGCTAGAGAATATGATGAACCTTCATGAAAAATTCTCTATTTGTAATACTGACTTCACCCAATGATCAACTAAGAAAGAGTCGAGTCTGATCTGAGGAAGCCATAAGATCTTACGTATTGGTACAGACAGGTCTGAGCAAATAGTGCAGACCCATATCAGACTGCTCCAAAAAGAGCAGTCTAATCAGGGTTTACATTAACTGCTATTCCATCAACATGTTTTGGAAGCAATACTGCATTGTAAAGTAAAATGTCCATTTTTGGGGACAATTATGGAAGTTAAATGGCTCATTTTTTTGAAATTTTACTGTACACTGATTCAGCAGTTTTTTTTTTTTTTCAGCAAAAATTCAAACTAAATACAGAGTACTGGTTGGCATGTGACTTATTGTACTGTTTTAACTCAGATACTGCATGTATATTTTAACCTAAATGTAAATACTACATTTTAACCTTAATGTACTAATTAGTGTATATTCTGACCTCATTATTCCTTTATCAGGTAACAAAATATTGGTGAAATTATAATCATCAGAACTGCTTGTCTCAACACCAAAAACAGCGGGAATGGAAAATGGTGAAAACTAATAATTAATTTGTTTTTGTGCACTAAACAGAAATGAAGCTAATAACTGGAGTAATAATCATATGACCGATACCAATCACACTTTTACCCTATTTATTTGTCTATAAAACAGTGTTTTTTCACCTCTAAAATGACCCCAAAATCAGTCTCATGACATTCTGCTTTCAGATGGGGTTTTCCCTTCTAAAACAATCACAAAAATCTAGATCCATCTTCTAAGATGGATCTAGATTTTTGCGATTGTTTTAGAAATTGGATCTAGATTTTTGCGATTGTTTTAGAAGATGGATCTAGATTTTTGCGATTGTTCAGTTATAAGATAAAGGCTTTTCCCTTCTAAAACAATCGCAAAAATCTAGATCCATTTTCTAAGATGGATCTAGATTTTTGCGATTGTTTTTGCGATTGTTTTAGAAGATGGATCTAGATTTTTGCGATTGTTTTAGAAGATGGATCTAGATTTTTGCGATTGTTTTAGAAGGGAAAAGCCTTTATCTTATAACTGAAGAAATATGGTTCAGAGTTAGCATATTTATCCTACATCTTTGATCCGCCTGTATTTTCAAAACAGCGAAGACGGTGATCATACTGCTCCTAAACCACTCCAGAAAAAATAACATAGGGTTATAGAATTGAGGTTTTTGATACTTTTACATTTATAAGGTAACCTTAATGAAGTTCCACTAAAATTTTTGCTGTTTTCAGCTTTGGTATACCAAAATCATAAGCTGTGTCACACAAAAATGTGCTGTAGGTACCACTGCACAGCACAGACTCAAAGCAGTCTGTGACTAGCAACGGCCTACATTTTGTGCTTGTAGATTCCTTTAGATCCAATCATAATATGTGCCAAACAGCAAGGGTCTGATCAAAATGTTAAGATGCACAGGCTGGTCGGAGCCTTTGACAGTCCCTTATGTGTTAAGGTGAATGGGTACACTTTCAGGGGGAAGCAATTCTGCCATTTTAATTTTTGCTTTCCTTTTCAACAACGGTCAACTCCTAAAGGAAAGAATTTTTTTCCCACAGAAGCAAATTCTTTAAGAGCCTAACCACATTTTGGAAGGGTTTCCCATCCTGCAAATCAAACCTGAGGTCAAATAACTTGTTTCACTTTGCATAAATAGCGGAAAAAAAACAAACAAACCAAAAAAACGGAGGTGTACACAAAAGTCCTGTTTACATTAAACACTATTTGAGCCATGTCATGACAAAACCAACAAAGTGCCGTGTGTCTCGCAAAGACTTAGATCAGCCTAGGCATCAGCCCAATCTGATCAGAATTTTGGCTGTGTACATAAAGCGTAGAGGGCTAATTAAGGGTCTAAGCTACCTCCATGGAGATAGCAGATACTCTTATCAGATTAGGTGGATGCTCAGATAGATCTGCGTCTTCACTGGAAGCACATGTCACTTTGTTGGTTTTGTCATGTCATGGCTCATTTTGTATGTCATGGCTCAATTGCCCATCTCCTGGGTACTTAGTGACTTCCTGTTTGTTTCCCTTCTAAAAAGAGGTCTACTTTTAAAGGAAAGAATCTGCTCCTAATGGAGCAGATTCTTTCCTTTAAGAGTTGATCCCCATTGACAAGGCAGGCAAATGTGACAATGGAAGAGTGACTTCCCTTGAATGTGTATAAATACACCTCAAACAAACACAACATTATCATACAAATGTAATAACAGAGCTCTAGATAAGAGGGAGTATTTGATGATAATAAAGGATAATTTTTCTTATTTCTCATCGAAACCATATGTTGTGACCTCTCATCTGAACCGTCTCACTGAGACGGTTCATATGAGGGGTCACAACATAGGGTTTTATGCAGATTTAACAACAATTATCCCCAATTATCATCAAATACTCCCTCTTATCTAGGGCTATGAATAAGACTTACAGCAACTTTATCAATGTCAAAATGCCAGGAGCCATTACAATTCTCGGGAACTCTTGAATCAAATATTGAAGGCCTGTAAATAAAAGCAAGATATCTCCATTAGAGAGGCGCGGTGGCCGAGTGGTTAGAGTGGCTTGGTTATTGTGCAGAAAGTCACCGCAGGTTGTGAGTTCGCGGCTCACGGTCGCCCTCCGACGACTGGAAAACTCTCTCTGTCCGCCCAGCAGTAAATGGGTACCTTTTTCAAATTAGGGAAGGATAAGGCAGCTAAAGGAGAGAGATGGGCTCCGTCTTTCATCAGCTGTGCCCAAGATACAGTGGGTCTCTAACCCCCACTGCCCCTAAGGCTATAAGGTTATGGGAAACCTTTACCTTTTTTATCTCCATGTGCATGGCAACTTTGAACCTTTCATTGAAAAGGAGAAATCATAACACTTTACTGCTGCAAATTTAAATTTTTAGAAGTTTTGAAACTTTGACTCAACAGAACTGCAAAAACCAATTTACATTTACTTTTTTACTACATGATCACCCTGTTATGTCATTGCATAAATTCTGTTATAATCACATAACATAACACTCAGTTAACAGAACAGAACAACATTTCAAGCAGCCTTCCATGACAACTTTTAAATCCGAGGCAACTTTCTATGCCTGATAAATCATTCAAAATTGGTCATATGATAAACAGAATTTTAAACCAGTTGTCATCATCTGATACAAACTGATAAGAAACTCGAAAGCCTTGATATAAAGTTTGTCAGAAGAGTTGGCTACATGTCTGAGATTCAAAAACTGTCTGGAATGTCATGGTGCTATTTAGGGAAAAAGATGTAGTTATGACTGATATATCATGCTCAAGTGTCACTGATAAGTACATAAGCAGGTACATTTCAGGTTGTGTTTAGGAACTGAGAAAGGTAAATTTACCATAGTCCATGAACTGTCCAGGTCTTAACTTCTTCAGGAATTACACATTTGTGGTGCTGAAAAAGAAATGTAACCAAGCCTTGCCATGGGTCACAATGTATTTTAGGTTTTTGTTTTATTTTTTTTTTCATTTTTTGTAATTCTGACAAGAATTATTCATCACTCTATGAGAATCACTACAATAGTTCCTGTTTGGCAAAGGGCCTTCTTCAAGAAAAGAACAACAGTATGGAAAATCTGAAAATAGAGTGTGATGATTCATATTTACTATACCCAGTGGGCACATGACATCGTACTGACAGTGACGCGACGTCATCACGTCAGTGCGACATCATGGGCCTGCTGGTAACTAATAATATCTACCCTACATATGAACAGGGCGACCCTTATTTTTTCTTATTTTTTTTTTGTGTGTATAGTGCTTCTACTCATCAGTTTGAGACTAGGTACATAGATAGGTTTTGTTTTAATCTGATAATATTTGCCAAATTTCTCCAAGTAAGGGACAACAAATCTGGTATTAATGGTCTGATCTTGCCATTATTAAACTTGGCTGAGATCTTGTGGCCATAAACATATTGTGTGAGTCTGGTTATAATTCCTTGAAAAATTGGTACCTCTACTAAGTTCACAAGTGAAGGCAAAGTGCAAATGATGGATGGTGACCAATCACAACAGCTCACCTTATGCACAGAGTGCTCGGGCAAGCTAACAAGAGGGCCATGGTGGCCCTGAATCGCTCACCTGAGCATTAATCAGTTCACTGGCTCTGGTGAAGATTTATAAGACTTTTTACAATACTAACATTTGACCTAGTTTTTGACCCAACATGACCCAGTTTCAAACTTGGCCTGGATATTGTAAGAATAAACATTCTGACACAGTTTTATTGAGATTGGATCAAAACTGTGCCCTCTGGAGCGTATACAAGGTCGTTCTTATATTTGACCTAGTGACCAAGTTTTTGACCCGACATGACCCAGTTTCAAACTTTACCTAGATTTCATTAAGATAAACATTCTGACAGAGTTTCATGAAGATTGGATCAAAACTATGCCTTCTAGTGCTTACACAATGTTTTTCTAAGATTTGACTTAGTGACCTAGTTTTTTCCCGACATGACCTACTTTCATACTTGGCCGAGAGTTTATGAAGATAAACATTCTGACAAAGTTTCATAAAGATTAGATCAAAACTGTGTCCTCTAGAGCGTACACAAGGTTTTTCTATGATTTGACCTAGTGACCTAGTTTTTGACCCGACGTGACCCAGTTTCGAACTTGTCCTAGATATTATGAGGATAAACATTCTGACAAAGTTTCATGAACTTTGGATGAAAACTGTGCCTTCTA
The DNA here is from genome assembly GCA_963989385.1 of Ctena decussata. Classification (NCBI taxonomy): domain Eukaryota; kingdom Metazoa; phylum Mollusca; class Bivalvia; order Lucinida; family Lucinidae; genus Ctena; species Ctena decussata. The sequence continues at coordinate 58,425,771 of OZ022503.1, forward strand.
GAGCGTACACAAGGTTTTTCTAAGATTTGACCTAGTGATCAAGTTTTTGACCCGACATGACCCAGTTTCAAACTGATCCTACATATTATGAGGATAAACATTCTGACAAAGTTGCATGAACTTTGGATCACAGCTGTGCCTTCTAGAGCTTACACAAGGTTTTTCTAAGATTTGACCTAGTGACCTAGTTTTAGACCCGACATGACCTACTTTCAAATTTGGCCGAGAGTTTATGGAAGTAAAAATTCTGACAAAGTTTCATAAAGATTAGATCAAAACTGTGTCCTCCAGAGCGTACACAATGTTATTCTACGATTTGACCTAGTGACCTAGTTTTTAACCCGACATGACCCAGTTTCAAACTAGTCCTTCATATTATGAGGATAAACATTCTGACAAAGTTTCATGAACTTTGGATCAAAACTGTGCCTTCTAGAGCGTACACAAGGTTTTTGTAAGATTTGACCTACTGACCTAGTTTTTGACCAAACAGGACCCAGTCTCCAAATTTGCCTAGAGTTTATGGAGATAAACATTCTGACAATGTTTCATAAAGATTGGATCAAAACTGTGTCCTCTAGAGCATACACAAGGTTTTTTCTATGATTTGACCTAGTGACCTAGTTTTTGACCCGACGTGACCCAGTTTCAAATTTATCCTAGATATTATAAGGATAAACTTTCTGATTATGTTTCATGAACTTTGGATCAAAACTGTGCCTTCTAGAGCGTACACAAGGTTTTTCTAAGATTTGACCTAGTGACCTAGTGTTTGACCCGACATAACCCAGTTTCGAACTTGGCCTAGATTTTATAGAGATTAACATTCTGACAAAGTTTCATAAAGATTGGATCAAAACTGTGTCCTCTAAAGCTTACACAAGGTTTTTCTATGATTTGACCTAGTGACCTAGTTTTAGACCCGACGTGACCCAGTTTCGAACTTGTCCTAGATATTATCAGGATAAACATTCTGACACAATTTCATGAACTTTGAATGAAAACTGTGCCCTCTAGAGCGTACACAAGGTTTTTCTAAGATTTGACCTAGTGACCTAGTTTTTGACCCGACATGACCCAGTTTCAAACTTTGCCTAGATTTTATAAAGACTAACATTCTGACAAAGTTTCATAAAGATTGGATCGAAACTGTGCCCGCTAGAGTGTACACAAGCAAAAGTTGACGGACGGACGTCCGGAAGTCCGGACGGACGTCCGGAAGTCCGGACGGACGTACGACGGACATCAGGGTATCCCAAAAGCTCACCCTGAGCACTTCGTGCTCAGGTGAGCTAAAAAGGTGAGCACTGATTGGTTACTGTAAGCTGGTAAATTTTTGTGAATGCTAATTTAGGGAATAACTGTATAATGTTTGATCGCCTGTTTACCTGATGACTTGCTTCAGCACAGGTACCTGGTGGCCACTGTTGAGAAAATGTGAAGTAGTCCCATTGGTAACATAGTCTGAAATACAAGACGTAGGCGGCCTGTACAAGAACTGTATTAACCACAAGAGTACATCATATGAAAGAGTGACTTATGACACATGTGAACATGATGTGTTTTAGAAGACTCCAATCAGCCTGCACATTTATGCAGTCTGATCACAGTCTTCCCTGTTTTCATTATATATGATTTATGAATCCAGGAGAATCTTTAGACTCTGACCAGTTTGTGCATTTCCAGTTTGCTGCACGTCTATAAGGTGTGTTTTCATGGGATGTCAAATTGTCAAAAATATATTAAGGCAGCTCATCTACTTGGCTATAAATTTGCAACTCAATAAAGAAGATGATGGAAAATGAGTGTACTGAATCACTTGACAAACTTATCTTTAAATGTAACTAATTCAGTTCAGGCCCGTACCCAGATGTGGATAGTTTAGGAAACTTTCAAAGGGGGAGGAGGAGGTGGGGATGGGGGGGGGGGGGGGGGGGGGTAAACAAACCCAAGATTAACCACAAATTAGAAGGGAATATTGGCAGCAGAGGTGTACTCATTCACCTTAATGCTTTATTTGACATATTTATCTGATCCAAAGTTTGTCTCATCATCATTTGAAACAAAAGAATGAAATAAATACATGTCTACAAAAGTAACAACATACGCATAAAGTTCTAAAGTTTTGGATATCTAAAATAATTATCGTAATTGTCCTAAAAACAGAAGTTACGTTTTACAATGCTGTAATGTATCTCAAAGATGCAGATGGAATGGAAACAGTGCAGACCCTGATCAGACTGCTCCTTTAGGAGCAGTCTGATCAGGGTCTGCACTGTTTGCTCAGACCTTTCTGCCCCAATACTTAGAATTTTTATGGCAAACAAAGTTCATATTTTATACATGTAAGTTGGCAATCTGGTATGAGAACTAATATCATATATATGCAGCTGGTAATTTGATAGATAATACAGATAAACAGCAAACTCATTTATCAAAAAATTGTCCTTGACGAAAATATAAAAATCTAACCTAAATGTACCAACACAGTTAAGTTTGGACAAACTAAAATTTTACAAAACAAGTGTCACATTGCATATTTTATGGAATCCTAGAGTTTGAATAGACCAATGTTTTATGCAACAACAGAATCAAACTGCATTTTTAAGCATAATCACAGGGTATAAACTAGTCAACCAACTTTTGCTTCCTGCAGAGACTCATGTTCATCATATTGGGATACTGCTGAGACTGTCCGCAATCTCTCGTTTCCTTCCAAGACTACCGTCAGCTAAAAATAGCTTCCTGCCAAGACTGTCTGTGTGATTCTGCTTCCTGCCAAGACTCTCTGCACTCTAAGTAAGAAGAAGAATCAAGTGGACAGTCTTGGCAAGAAGCCATTTTTCTTACCTACTAGATAGAGTTTGTTCTATTTTTAGCGGTGCTGGAAAAATTCTGTCTTACACGTCAAACACGCGCTTACTGTAGTCGTCTCAATACAATGTTTGCTCTTTAATATGAATTTCACATATAAATTCCATGAATGCTGTTTTGTCAAGGCCCAAGTTCTTACATGTTTGTTCACTTAGGAAGCTACGTGACTGACGCGGTTGTACTACTTAAGTTTGTACACGTTCGCATGAAATAATAGTTCCCTGTTCATTTTTAAAAAAATGTTATCGTAGGTAAGAAAAATAATCAATCACTAGTCTCCGATGCGGACAGGGAAATCCTAACCCTTGTGTACAAGGGGTGTGTTGGAAATTTGGCATGCCTCGCTTTCGACACACACTGTGTGCCCTCGGGTTGGGATTTCCTTGTCCGCATCGGAGACCAATGATAGATTCTATTTATCACACACAGCAGTCTCAGCAGGAAGCAAGAGATCACTGACAGTCTCGACAGAAGCCAAATATGACAAACCGTCTCAGTAAGAATTGACAACTGGTGGACTAGTTTATGCCCTGTGATATTGGTCTGCCCAAAGCCCCTTGGTACCAGTTTAAGACAAAACTGAGTAGGAACACAAAAACACCACCTGCATGTCTGTGCAGTCTGATCACAGACTTCCTTGACTCCATCATTCTGTCTTGGAAACATTAACTCATGACAACCAGAAAGCACACCTATCAGTATGGACCAATGCACAGGCTGACCAGACCTGGAGTCTGGATAATTTACATCATGTGTACTGTTATTGTTAAGGCACCTTTTGACTGTGAAGCTTAATGGATGCGTAACTTGCGATTTTATGTCTTTTTCAACGGTATTTCAGTCAAATCAGGATGATGGAAAAGTGACAATGAAAGGTTGTACACTATGGAAACTTATTTATGGTTGAAAAGATTTCCGCATCCAGCGGGAATCAAACTCTTGACCACAGTAGGCCAGCGCTTAACTCACTGAGCTATGGGGCCAGAGCTCTAGATAAGAGGGAGTATTTGATGATAATTAAGGAAAATTTTTCTTATTTCTCATCGAAACCATATGTTGTGACCCCTCATCTGAACCATCTCGCTGAGATGGTTCAGATGAGGGGCCACAACATAGGGTTTTATGCAGAATTAAAGAAAATTATCCCTAATTATCATCAAATACTCCCTCTTATCTAGAGCTCTGTGGGGCTCCTTAATAATGCAGCTTAAGGTGCATTTATTCACCTCTAAGGGAGACAGTATTCATTTACAGGCTACTCTTTGAGGAAAAAGTTTGCTCTGCAAGACTGAGAAAGAGAAGTTTGTTTTATGAGCAGCTCTTATTGGAGGCCAGAAGAGGTTCATCTACGAGGAGAGCAAACAATGGTTAATTCAAATTATCTCCCTTGTAACAAATGGTGGCTAAACCACACAGGTTTATTTAATACTATGTTTCTTTGGTTATAATTCTGGGATTGTTTTAGAGGGGAAAGGACCTCTGTCTTAATTATAATATAAGACAGAGGTCCTTTCCCCTCTAAAACAATCCCAGAATTCTAGACTGGTCTTTCAAAACAGATCTAGATTTTCATGATTGTTTGTAAGGGTAAAACTTGTCTTGTAGCATAATTTCAAAAGACTGATTTAGATAATTGGGGTCATTTTAGAGAGGGGAAAACCTAATTTTATGGTTGAATAAATAAGGTACCGTACATGTACTTACAGACTATCAGTAAGGGAACAGCCTAGAACTACCAGAAAGATAAACCTAGAGGCCTGCATCATGAGCTGGTAGCCTGGTACTGCAATGTAATGAAACATATTCAGTATATTATAAGCACTCTAGACAGGGATAGTTTAAAACATGGAATGGGATGGAGTGGAATGGATTGGCAGGGATAATATTCTCAACATTTCTCCATGAATCTGGGATGGCACTCTTACAGGAAAGAGTTTGCTCCCTCTAGGGGAGCAAATTCTTTCATGTAAGAGTACCATCCTAGGCAGTAAGCACTGGGAGAAAATTGTAGCAAATTGAATGTAGATTATGCCATCTTTTCCATTCCAGTCCAGGTTTTAAACTATACCCACTAGTCATGTCAGGTTAGTCCAGTATTTAATCATAGTTAAGCACCTGAAAAGGTTAACTTTAAAATGACAAAGCTGGAATTCAGGCATATCATTAACTCCATATTTGGAGTCCTTTACTCCTGTTTTTGAGCTGTGGACTCCTATTTTCTGAGCAGAACTTTAAAATTACATTGCAGGACCCCAAACTTTTCCCTAAAGAAGTCTGGGGCCCATGTTTTCAAAAGGCAGTCACCAGTGGTAGTCATGTGGCCCCATATGGTAACCGATAACCTTTAGCTTAAGTCTACCAGGGTAGTGTTGCAGTGTTAGAAATAAGGCTCAGACAGTAACTTGCCTGGCAGGCAACCTGAAATGAATTTCAACTTGCCCCTCAAGACTTCAACTTGTCCCCCGTATTTCATTGCAATTAAACCAATTTACATGTCATTTTCTTCCTAATTAAGTCAAACTTACTTAGTAAACATAGTCGAAAATGCTCTCCCGTTCTAAGACACTAAGCTAGAAGTCATGAACTTCAAAGATAACTGACCAACAGTTTTGATCACAGCTGCCTAACATTTTCATAGCGCTACTTTGTCTGGGATTCTTTTTATTTTTCTCCTTCAAAACACTATGTTGGTGGTTTTCAAACTTCTAATACAAAACTTCTAAAAAGACATCAAACAAAATCACTTTCCAGAATTTTATCTTCCAGAATTTCAAGTTGTCCAGGGGACAACCTTCCAAGACTATCAGCTTGCCCACAGCAAATTTAACCCGCGTCGGGCAAGTGGGCAATTGCTTATTTCTAACACTGGTGTTGAGTCTACACATACAGACTTGCGCAGCTAGTCAACAAGGGGGAGGTTTGGCTAGCCATATGACAGTTATATTTTTACTGATACAGGTCTATTTCTTAATGAAAATACATTTAATTTTGAAAGCCTTAATTAGAGTTTTTATGTTTTTTGTTTAATGATATTATGTTTAATACAGTTATAAACAGGCTCATGGACCAAAAATTAACAAGGTACAGACAGTCCGAATTGGACAGAAATGACCAAAACTAGTGTGTGTGCCTGTAAGTCCATACAGCGAATATCTGAAGACAGAATTCAGTTTTTTTGACTGCATTATTAATCCTATTAAAAGCCCGAGGGGGGGGGGGGGGGGGGGGGGCACCACATTTTACGAAAGGGGTGTGTTATTTACAGCCTGAACTGTAGTAAATCAGCCACTGCCAAAATATCTTAGATAAACAGTCTTAATGTGAATGGGTGTACTTCTTTCAGAGGAAATAACTCTACAATTTTTTGGCTCCCTTCTCAGTAGGAGTGGGGTCAACTCTTAAAGGAAAGAATTTGCTCCTCTACTGGCAGATTCTTCCCTTTATGAGTAGACACTGTTTTGAAGAGCTACCTCATTCTGAGAAGCAAACAGGGGTTAATGCAAGCCAATGTAACATTTTTTTTTCGGAAAAGAGGCAGTGGGCATTTATACAGGGGCGTTTATTAAGATTTATATGATAAATGTTATAGGAACTCACTAGAAAAGACATCAAATTTACAGTAAAAACTAAGATTAATTAACATTCCTCCAACACACATGTAGAAAGTTTTTCACACTTTTGTTGCTAACATCGAAATGATGATGCTCACAGTAGAGATACTAATTAGCTGGTTCTTATCACTGGCTGATGCCTAAAGCTATCAAAAGACCAAACAAATGATTTGTTATCTGCTATTATTTTAACATTTCATGATAAAAAAAAACATGTGATCAATACAAATTTTATATGCTAATGTTTCAATTTCATTTCTTCGAATGTTACATATCATTTAGTTCTAAAACTATAGATTGATTGATTGATTTATTGCTTAACGTCCACTGTAAACATCTATGGTCATGTCGGGACGATCAATTAACCTAACCACACTATTCCTGGGCAGGCTTAGACCTCCTAAGCGGTTAACCAGTACTATTCTAAGTGCACATACTTTCACCAGTAACTGACAACTGCCCTTCTTAAAACAGCGGAAGGAGAAACGACAGTATGTGGCCAGGCCGGGTTTCGAACCCAGGACCTCTGACTTATGAGTGAGGTGCCCTACTGATTGCATCTAAAACTATAGATATATTGTATTATAGACAGGCATTATTTCATTATTAAAATGGACACCTTATTCCTGACCTTACTGCTCGTCATAATTATTGAATTAAAAGCAAAATTTCTTCAAAATAATGATCAAAACCATACTAATAAGATTGATCATGATGAAAAACTAAGGCCTATATAATAAATCAAAAGAAATAACTGGAATGTTTATTTTTGAAGGCAAAAATAATAACTTTTCTAAAATTTGGATTATATTTTCAGGGTACCCTAGAATTTCATTTTATTTTAATCTTATTTCAACAAATTAACAGAGAATTTTTTTTTATCTTTTGTACTATTTGTTGAAAAAAAAAAAAGAAAAAAAAAAAAAAAAAAAAAAAGTTGTGCCACTGAATATGACAACGAACTGTTTCATCACTTCTGAGATCAGTTTTAGAAAGGTGTACGAATTTGATGAGAAGTAATTTTGATCAACCCTAAATACACTTTACACACAGAACACAATATATATTTCTGTAAACAGAGAATAATCAGAGAAGAATCATATTGAAAGGTGCCCCGGTAACATACAATTCATCGAAACAAAAATGAATTTGATACCACACCGCATCTGGCCATCAAGAACACAGACCTCCCTAGGTGTAAGAAAACACAAGAATGAAGGCTATCTATCTATCTATCTATCTATGTTTACTGCGTCACCCTCTACTGAGTGTTATGTGCAGGGTTAGTAAGAATAAAAGTAAAAAAGTGATAGTGAGATCTAAAAGAATGATAGTGAGATTAGAAAAAAGATTAAAGTGTTAGTATTTTTAACAAAGTAATGAGATAAAAGCAGGGTAAAAACAGAAAGGCTACCAAATTTGGTCTTGTAAATTTTCTCAGATTTTCGAGTTTGTTTCGAGAACTATGCGATTAAAAGCCCAGTGTGGTTACCTTCACAAATAACAATTATCTGTCCACATAACATGCAAAAAACATGATGTTTTTATCAATGAACAAGGAAGAAAGTGTCACATGTCATATGATCAGATGATAAATGTAAAATGATAGGGCTAAAAGGGGAAAACGTTGTTTAGAGGCATTTAATTTTGCTTTCTTCTTCGAACAGCATAAAAACACAATATATTTTCACATGACAACTGATGATTTTAGTTGTTGTTGATGAAAACGTTATCTGTTGCATTATTTAAGCGTAAAACATCAAATTTTACCTACTCAGGCTTCTGCTTGAAAGTTCCCCTTTCACCTTATTTTTGAAGAGTATGCGTGAGAAGGGGCGTAACTCCATAGGTAATTTTTGCAGGCCGAAACCGAACATAGGTCCGGTCCGGTAGACCAAATGACAAAAACAAGTTCCTCGAGCATAAACATCTGCAAAACGAGTTTCAGAAAGGGCTTATGAGAAAGGTAACTGGACATGGATAGATTCTTTTCTCTGTTACAGGCAGCAGCGTGTGGTGGTAAATGGAGTTAAGTCGGATTGGGCCCCGGTTTTGTCAGGTGTCCCCCAGGGCACCGTGCTTGGACCACTGTTATTCTCGTTGTACATTAACGATATAATAGAAAATATTGACTCGGAATTAAGACTTTTTGCTGACGACTGTGTTTGCTATCGTGTAATCAGAGATATTGAAGACACGGTGAAACTTCAGGAGGATATAGATCGTTTAGGTTGTTGGGCAAGGAGTTGGGGCATGAGATTTCAACCTGTCAAATGCAACATAATGCAAATTACAAGGAAACGGATCAAGAAGATCAATGCTTCCTACACCTTAGAGGGAACGGTCCTCAATAATGTAGAAACTATCAAGTATCTCGGCATAACCATTACCAATGATTTGAAATGGAACACTCATGTCAGCAATATTTGCACAAAGGCTAATAGGACCCTCGGCTTCCTCAGACGTAACTTGGCAGCATGTCCACAAGATGTTAAAGAGTCAGCATACAAGGGACTGGTGCGTCCAGTCCTGGAGTATGGCAGTTCAGTTTGGGACCCTCAGAGTATACTTCTTCAAGATGAACTTGAGAAGGTGCAGAAAAGGGCAGCTAGATTTGTAACGGGAAATTACACATATGAAACTGGGAGTATGACTGGCATTCTGGAGAAACTTAAGTGGGAATCCCTAAAAAAGAGAAGGAAAGATAGTAGACTCATAATGCTGTACAAAGGTCTGAGGGGTGCAGCCAGTATACCCATAAATGACCTTGTTCCCCCAAGTAGGCGTACCAGGAATCATCATTCCCTGGCATTTCAAACCCCATTGGCTGGGACTGACATTTACAAGTCCAGTTTCTTCCCCCAGACTATTAGAGATTGGAATTCCCTGGAAGATTCACTTATTTCTGCTGCTGAGGGTGCAGAGGATTCAGTTACTAAGTTTACTTCTCTTATAAGGGCTAGGGACTAGCTTCCCTGATTCACAGGTCCTGGTGAATGATTGTCCTTGGACGTATCACCAGTAAACAATTCTGATTCTGATTCTGATTCTGATCTCGGCCCATAGCAAATTCGGCCCATTGCAAACTCGGCGCATAGCAAAGTCGGCCCACACAAACTCGGCCCATAACAAACTCGGCCCATAAATACAATATGACTCCTTGCTTTCAGGTGGTTACTAAAACCCGGAACACCCGGAACAGACGGAACGCCGGAACACATACTAATTGGCGGAACACGTACTAAAATACGGAACAGTAATAACGTTGGCACCAGATAACGTTAGTAGCCAAGTGACAAAATGGCACAGGGTATGCTAACCTTCTGGCTAGCTGACATAAAATCTTGCAGTGCTGATAAAAACAACACTCTGCAAGATGATGAAATTATTGAACTGTTCCACCGCCAAAACGGCAATGTATCAGACATACCTTTTAAGCCGAAAGGAGGAGAAATAAGGCAAAGGACATGTCTGACAGACAGATTCTAGAAATGCACTTGTATTGTATTTACAAGAACCCAGATACGGGAACATTTTATGTGTTTTGCGATAGCTGCCACAAGGAATTACATTCAGGCAACATGGGAATCAGCTCTGCAAATGAATCTACACTGGTCATACATGCAGAAACATATAATAAATAATCTAATACAATGATATAATAGAAAATGTATTTTGTTACATTTTATTATGGTCATTTGTCATAGACGCGGAACTTTGTCTGAATAAAGTTTTTGTTTTCCTTTTCTTTTCTCTTCTATTATAAGGCGAACAGATAATTGATGGCATAATACGGAACAGTCACACTGGTTGCTTTTGAAGTCTTTTCTATAACGGTTCTTGTGCTGGAGAAAAACATGGAATTTAAGTCAGACTGGTTATTATTGAAGTCTTTTTCTTTGACTGTTCATGTGTTGGTTAAAATCTCAAGAGATAGGGCGAACAATCGGAACAGGAGAGAGACGGAACAGGCGGAACAGCGGACCGATAAATCAACCTACCAAACTCCGGAACAGACACTATGAGGCAAAAATAGACAAAAACTGGCAAAACACGGAACAGTCAAGCTGGTTATTATTGAAGTCTTTTCTTTGACGGTTCTTGTGTTGGTTAAAATCTCATGGAATATGGTGAACAGGCGGAACAGGAATAGACGGAACAGGCGGAACAACGGAACGATACATCAACCTACTAAAATCCGGAACAGACACTCACTATGAGGCAAAACAGATAAATAATGGCAAAGTACGGTTATTATTAAAGTTTTTTTCTATGACGGTTCTTGTGTTGGTTAAAATCTAAAGGAGAAGGAGGGACAGACAGAAAAGCGGAATAATAAATTAACCTACTAAAATCCGGAACACATACTTTAAGGCACAAAAATTAGTAACGTCATAATACGGAACAGTCATGCTGGTTGCTAACGACGTAACGTCAGTTACTCTGAAACGGGACGGAACACTCAGTAGAATAACGGAACGGCAATAAGTTACTAGTATCCAGCCACAACCTAAAATTTGAAATGAATTTACTATTCTATAGTATTTTCCTATTGTTTTATCTCATTTTTTTTATGAAAAATGAATTATATTTATAATAAGTAATAAATGTTCCGCTGTTCCGGCTGTTCCGGCCGTTCCGGGTTTTAGTAATCGGCTTGCTTTCATGGCATTTCTCACTAATTTATCTCATCAATTTGATTTTTGAAATATGAAGTTCCCACAAACTCAGACCTGCATTCTCTGAGTTCCAGATTTATGCTAAATGATATGTAGTGTAACCAAATCGGCTCATGTATATAAACTCGTCCCATATCAAAGTTGGTCTTTGAGTTGCATATCATTGATAAAAAATACCGTAGAAAATGTGTGCATAGCCAAAAGTCATTGCAGGATCTGCAAGACTCTGGTGCTAACCTCCCCTTTCAGCCCAGTCCCAACCCCCGTGAATGAAAAATAAATACAGCCTGCAAGGGACATAGATCTAGTTTGCGACAATATCAGCAGAGTCTGGTGAAAATGTTCGTTACTGGAGGTAACAAACCTTTCTCTATTACAGCATACTCGTATTTATAAGAAAACATCTCCAGGCCTAAAAACGTATGTATGCAAGTACTTGTACTGCTGATTGTCCTAACGAGCAACTTAAAAAATGTGCATTTCAGGACTTCACTTTGCAGTATTAATTTTTGATACACAAATGTTCAACTATTATTATCTTCCATATTCATAAAATTTGTATAATAGAAGAAATATAGTTTCATATCAAAACTGTATATTTGTGAAGAAAATACAGTGCCGTTTCATAAAAGTTTATGCTTAATGTATTCATCGACACACAAACCCATACATAAAGTGGAAGCGGTCCAAAGAAGGGCTGCCAGGTGGGCAACAAGAGATTATAACTACACATCCAGCGTCACTGCTATGTTGAAGGACCTAAATTGGCACCCCCTAGACCAACGACGTATAGATTGCCGTCTTATAATGATGTACAAGGTCACATATGACCTTGTTGCCATTCCTGCATCTGAGTACCTTGTTCGCAACACTAGACAGTCAAGACATATTCATCCACTTTCATATCGACAAATCCCAACTTATAAAGACTACTACAGGTTCACATTCTTCCCTAGGACTATCATCCATTGGAATGCCCTCCCACCCTACATATACCGGTCCTTCCTACCTTGGTGCAGTTCAGCAGTGCTGTCTGCCAGGTAATCCATGTATCTCCCTAAACACCAATTTCTGTTTTTATCTTTTAACTATACTAACACTCTTTATCGCACTGTAAAAACTCATTTCACACACTTTCCTATACATTTGTTCCAGCTAACCCCTTTCAGCACTTGGTTCGCCGGAACCCGTCTGTTGTCCCCCTCGGGGGTTAAGACGTAACGGAAGATAGATAGATAGATTTTCTTTTCAACATTAGATTGTGAAAGATTCGTTATAGTGCGGAGTAACAAAACTTTTATGTAACTTGTTTGTTGCTGTATTTAGGAAGCGTCATCATATATGATAGTAAACGCGCACTGAAAGAGTTTTAAATGGTAAAATACTAAACAATTCTACCAGAAGCTATCTGAGTCATTTAAATTTTATGGATATATACAACATATAATGGCTCGGATGGCTTCGCAATGTAATTTTCTGGAATTGTTTTCGGACTTATGATTTGGGTACTTTGACCACTTTCAGTATTCCATGTTTCTAGGTGCTTGTGATAGCGCCAAAACTTCGATAACGTTATAAAATTAAAAAAAATTGCATCGTCAGAGTTCATATGACCTATGTAACTGCGGTGGCCAATTAGCAAACAAATTTGTGGTAACAAACCTGTCATTACGAACCTTTCGTTTGAGTGTATAGGCCTTTGTAACTTTAAGTAAATTGTTAGAACGGTCCCAAATTATAAATTGTTGTTACAGTATGATCAATCGGACCACCGCTCGGTCAGTTCCGTGAATCAGACCTCGGGTGTCAGACGGCGGAGGAGTATGTTGCAAACTACAACATTTTGTTCGCCGGAACAAGTATACGCCGAAGACGTAGCTATTGCACGAACATTTATTTGTTGTTTTGCTGTTAGAAAAACAAAATAGTCAGTTATTGATTCCGAGATAGAAAATACATTTGTTTCTTTTATCATCATTATCTACTCGGTGTGACGTCGCGGCTGTATTTGTTTATGCCGTTGTACTAAACAGCAGTCATGTGATCTAAGTAGTCCCACAATATACATCCGAGGTTGATTCATGAAATTGCCCAATATTTAGCAATATAACTGTATCACATAGCACTGATGAACAGACAAACAGCTGAACGGACAAGGCGAAAGCAATATGCCCCCTGAACTTCTTCGAAGTTGGGTGCATAGTTACAAATGCCGAACTACCTTTATTCATTTATTCTTGCCACATCAATTAGTAAAAATCATGATTCTCAAAGTAGAAAAGAGGTTCAACTTTTTTTTATTAGTGGTACTAATTAGGCCATAGCTGCTTATCATATTATCTTACGCAAGATTCCATGGCTTTCTCCAAGGTTATCTAAAGAAATAAAAGAGATCACAGCTGGAGATGCCATAAACGAACAAACCCGACCTACTCCACTTAAGGCCTGTTCAGTGGGGTTAGTTGTGTACACTTTTCTTAGAGAGTGTGTTCAGCATGGTCAATGCACAGTCATCCTGTGTAAAACGTTTGTAGGGCTCCAGTCCCCAATGCTATACACGAAGTTCTAAAGTCATTGGCCTTTTGTTTCTGGAGTAGAATATTTTAAGGTATTTTTTGTCGTAGACATATCAGAGCATGCATGACCTGCATCCGGGTTTTTATTGTATGGGGGATAATAAACACAATCTACCATTTGTGAAAAGAAATGATAGTGGTCAAGGTACCCAAATCATAAACAGTTTTAAAATAAACAGTTTTAAAATGACGTTTTATGAATATAAACTTTATTTGGCTTCGTTTCCTTTTTAATTTAATCGCCGTTATTTGCGGATAGACGTGTTTTATTCAATAATAACGAATGACGAAAAGTGTATTTGCAAATTTCATGACCCGTTTGAGCAGCCGTAGATCAGGCGCATTCGAGTTTTCCAATCGTGTATTTAAAGGTCTAGTATGAAAGCCATAACCGCACCGCGCTTCCGATCTGCCGCGCCAGAAATCAGTCTTCTTTAACAACTGCTGTATTTCTAACTAAAATTACAAAGAAACAAACAATGCTTCCACTAGTGGAAGTCTGGGGGTCTGTGACTTCTAAAACTGAATGCCAGGAAGTCAGTGACTTCCAATTTTTATCATAACCTACCATTTATAAAGGGAATATTGACTTAAATAATGAGTTGAATTTGTTATAATAATGGTATTTCACCCATTAATGAAGGAGAAAGCAATATAAATATGGACATTCTGGAAGAAACCAAGCCTATCCTTCAACATGACTTCCAAATGACAAACCTTGGAAGTCATATGACTTCCTGATTTTGATGGTTAGTGCTAGCACTGAACAAAATACAACGAGAACAAAAAAACTACTTTTTCGAAGCTGAACAAAAAATCAGACATACCCCTTATCTTTTTGAATTTGTATACTAAGTCATCATAAAATTCTGGTTCCGACAGGCCTTCATGTGAAAGTGGTTTTAACCTGACATTGAGTTTTGAAACCAGTTCTTTGCATCGGCGATAAAATTTTCTAGATAAGGAATTATTTCGATGCAGGCTTATCTTGATACCCATTCGCTCAATTGCACACACACTCACTCACAAACTCACAAATTCACTCCCTTAGCAATTGGGCCAAACGAAGTCAAGGAAAATCATGAAAATATGAGGCAGAAAAAGCTAAGAAATAGACTTTTAATAAGTGTTCCCCCGGTTACAGCTAGCTCCTGGTGAGGTATCGGTATTTTTGCAGTTCAGTCATGCCATTAAATCTTACTTGTGGCAAATAAACTAGGATATCGAAGTTGTATGAAAATGAGTAAGGAAAACATCAGTTTTGGCCATGGTGCCGCATGGTTATATATCTATGCGCCAGTCATTTGTATCCACAACCCCCACCTATAGAAACGGATTTTTACATTTCAGAGACCTGTGATGATTAGCTGATGGTAACAACCTTGCTCTTATTTCGACCCTATACTACAGAAAATCTCACAGGGTAAAGGACCCCAATCTTAAAACTCCGGCACTATGGAAACAATTAAAATATAATTGCCCTGCACCTTGGTCCGGCTATCCCAGCGCCATTGTATTATTGTAGGCCCGGAACATCCCGTACCAGTCTAGCTGCAGTTGCAGTTATCCGTTGAGGGATTATTGGGTTGCCCTTTATATTAATTCATGTTTTGTCCACCATTTTGAAGGACTTCTTATTAAATCAACAACCCAACAAACTCTTTTCGTTTATTGTGTTTCCGTTCATTCCTGGCGCAGCCCATCTTCGTAGGTTGGGGCGAGGATGCAAATGACAGCAGGCCGAATTGAACCGGACGAGTTGAATGGCGGCCGAGTTGACCCAGGAGCCGTGAAGACCCCAGGCTTACAGAAAGCAGGCCGAGTTGACCCGCTTCTTCCATGACATACTATCGCCAGACAATAGTTGTAATCGAACTCGACCAAGGCTGATCACGATAATCCTCACTCGGGAATTCATGTTCTGTCCTTGAACAAGACACATTTACTATACAAAAGTACTGATAATACCCAGGAAGCGGTGGATCCATCCTGACATGACTAAAAAGATGTTCTTTAGAAACGAATTTCATCTTCGACAATTATCTTTTTTAAAGATATTTCTTGTTACCATATATGTTCATAGCGGCCATCTTAGTAATCTGACCAAGACGATCGTGAATATACTTTTGTCCCCCTGAACAAGGGGGGCTCCATTAGAAATATGGCTTCTATCAGCCCAGTGGTTTCAGAGGAGGAAATGTTCACGGGCGACAGAATCTTAGTTACCCTGAACAAATTTCAAAGAATATCCTTGGCATTTGGCAACATAAAATCTTCATCAGCTCATTTAATTAACATATAAACCAATTATTATATCTCAGACTTAAACAGTTTCTGAGAAATCTACTGTTTAAACTGTTTTCCAATTTAAAAGCATAAAGTTCTAGAGTTGATCTTGACATGAATTAGGTCTAGGTTAATGCAGAGTCATCATTTGAATAAACATTGTAGATATTTTTGAAGGGTTTGTACCATATATGGTCGTGGCGGCCATTGTGGCCATGAGTTACAAACTTACGTTTCCCTATCCCACTGAGACTTCTTATGAAATTTGACTTCATTCGGCCCAGTGGTTTTAGAAAAGAATATCTTTAAAAATGTTGACGACGGACGAACGACGGACGGACGACGGATGCTTGGCTATACTATCAGCTCACCTATGAGCCTAAAGGCTCAGGTGAGCTAACAGCAAGTGAAGTACAGCCGTTCAAACAAATATTTCAGTTTCGGTGCAAACAAGCGCCAAAAACGTGTGCTTTGAAGGTATTAACAGCTTTTTTGTCACCCGACGTAGGCGGAGGGGGACTATAGAAATGACCCTCGTCCATCCGTGTGTGCGTCCGTCCGTCCGTCCGTCCGAAATCTTGTCCCCGCAACTCCTCCTACGTCTTTCATCGGATTGATTTAAAATTTTACAAATTATATTCTTATGATATGAAGATGTGCATGTGGTTTTCGATTTTAGTTTCGGCCATTTTTGATGGAGTTACAGCCCTTGCTGGCTCAGACCTTCCGAAATCTTGTCCCCGCAACTCCTCCTACATCTTTCATCGGATTGATTTGAAATTTTACAGATTGTATTCTTACGATATGAAGATGTGCATGTGGTTTTTTATTTTTGTTTCGGCCATTTTTAATGGAGTTACGGCCCTTGATGACTTAGACCTTGTCCCCGCAATTCCTGCCACATCTTGTATCAGATTGACTTTTAATTGTGCAGAATGTTTCATCATGATCTGAAGATGTGCATGTGATTTTTGAATTTGAATTGTCCTATTTTTTACAAAGTTATGGCCCTTTGTCATTTTTTGGCATTTTTCCAACTTTTGAACCGTTTGACCGAGAGAGCTGAAATTTGGTATGCTATCAGCATTTGGTAAATTGATTATTCTGATTATTGTTAGGATATGCTAAATTATAAGTGACAGAGTTATTCCCCTTTCATAGATAATAGACATTCACTTAAAGGTAAAGGGATAACTCCAGAACTATTCATATTAATGGGCTGAATTTTCATAAATGCATTATTTTTCATCAGATTCATATAAGCAGGATAATGGCCCTTGTTATATTGTTACTGGGTATACAGTCTTGATGTTTTGGTCATTTTGTAAGGGCCTAAAGTTTCAGTAACCTGATTTTACACATATATGCCCTGTTCTGAACTTAAGTATTTTATAAAGAGGCCCAGTAATTGGGTATATGTCTTTGCTTATGTTCAGTTATCATTTGCTTACCAGGTTCTGTAATATATATATTTTCTGTTTTTGGCCATACATTTGCTCTGAAACAGAATAAAGGGCTGAAGTTTGTGACACATTTCAAACGTCGGGTGACACTTGGCCGATGGCCTTTTATTTGTAATTGGTACGCGTATAATTAGTGCATTGTATTAATTCTATTCTGTTGTATTCTCTTGATAATATTTTATTCCTCCTATTCATATTCTATTGTATTCACATTCACTTTCTTTTTTCTGTTCTATTCTGTTATGTACAACAGTTGGTACTGCTTTTTTTACACAAGAGAGAAGTTTCAATGTTTGGCTATCTTGCCGTAAACATGATGTCTGGCTATCAAAAGCTTTACTGTCGCATTGACCGATTTAGAAAAATCTGTAGATATGATAACCAGATCACCAAAAAATAGTTACCTCTGTTACATAGTGCCCCCCCCCCCCCCCCTGACGAGTATACATGTACTTCTTAATTAATTAAAATAATCATCTTAATTGTCTTGATTGATAGCATGAAAGTGAGTAGGCTTAGGCACAGTTTTAAGTTAGCATACTTTGATAAATAGATGAGTTTATTATCGTTGGAACTCATTCAAATCAATTGGACATTGTTCAAGTCAAAGTAAACATCAGACCTTTGGAACTTGATGACAAATATCATATGAGTTTGGTCAACTTTTAAAGGTCAGATGATTCTGCGCTGTTCCACAGAAGTTTGGCAGGTGTTAGGAATATTTTAAGTTCAATTTACATACATGTCATCATAATGGTGTTTTGTTTAATGTTTCATCAGAAACCTTAGTGCATGTTATCATTCTTGTCACTCAAAGAGTGCTTCGACATTTTAAAAGAAGGTCATTCTACCCTAATGATTTGATTTGATATTTAAACGATATTAAATTAAAGTAACATGTTTGATGCTTTGAACAAACAACAGGTGGGGTGTTTTTGCGTTATGAAATGTATTGGAATGTTGTAGAATGTGACAAAGCCTATATATACCCAGATCTGTCCAGACTCATCAGTTCAGTACAGTTTCGGATTTTCTAGTTTTGGTATAGATATGTTTTGGATCTAGTTCAGTCTTGCTTTAGTCTTTGATTATACGGAAACACATTTTGGCATTAAAATAAAATATAATTTTGTTAATTTAAAACTTTCAAGAAACACACACGAAGTTAACTTGTCTTTAACCTTGCTACGGTACAAGATTATTGATTTGGTGCCTGCGCCCAGGTTTTTTGACTTCTATCAAGGACAAGGCCATCATGGAGAGAACATCACATAGAAAGAAAGTAAAAAGTATGCAAAGACCAGGAACTGAAACAATCAAAATCCAAATCCTGCCCTCAAACCATAGTTGGAAACAACTAAGATTACAAATAATCAAGATACAGAGAACATATAGAAAACTACTAGTAACTTAAAGATAATGAAAGAAGACTATGGACAGAACCCAACAGCAGTATATCTTGTTGTCATGGTAATTAACTTACTCGGCTTTGTTGGGATGTGTTTGTCAATCTTCCCTTTTGATGTTGGGGATAGGGTCTGGGATCTGATTCAGTCAGTTCCTGAAGTGTAGTTACTCTTTAAATTTACACACCACCAAACAACTGAATGATGGAGTGTTTCGACCAAGGAATCAGGTACCCATTACCCCGATTCCATTCAAGCCCACACACATGAAGAACGAGCGACAGTGAGGTGACAATTGAAAAGAAGGACATATTCTGACTTAAATTAATTTATCAAAATTGTATACATGTATGTGTTAATTCCTTTGCTTTAATAATGCAGTTATTTTCAGTGTTAAAGTACCGACTACTGTTTACATCACAAGAGACTAGAAGAACTTTGATCAGTGAACAGTTAAAGCTGTGACTTTAAAATGTGAAATTTAAAGTTGTTTCATTAATATGTTTTAATCAGTTTAGTAACTTGTCTTTTCATATACTGAAATGATGTTAATTGCATGATGTGTTCATTGTATTGTAATATTTGTTGATTTAATATTTGTTGACTGCCCAATTAAAATTAAGAAATTACAGTATGTTTTTTCTGGTTTCGGCACCAGATATTGTCAAGGTCAATGACGAGGCTTTATTAGCCGAAACTACTAGATTACACATGGGGTGCTCCAAATCTCGACAGAACGTCAAAATGGGGGTACCCTTATACTTAGTAATATTTTCAGCCTTCTGCATGCACTGGAATATTAATTTTGATATCAAGCAATACTAAATAGATGTTTAAAAAGATCAAATAGCAATTTCCTCATTTTCTTTGCCATATTATGGGAAGCTCTACTTTCAAAATGAAACACATTGAAAAAAGCCACGAAAACTGGTGATTTCAATATTCAACTCATAGGTAGATAAAAATATTGATAAAAAACACCGAAAGTAGCAGTTATTATACCCCTGGCACAATAAGTATGTCGAGGGGTAAATTGTTTTTGCCTTTCCATCAATTCTTCTGTCTATCCATCCGTCTGTCTGTCCATTTGTTTGGGTTCCTATCAGTCCTTCCGTCCATTAGTTAACATTTGCGTTAAAGTTTTGCGTTAAGTTTTACCTTTGCTCTGTTTTCCTGGGAGTACTCATGGAAACTTGTTCATGTGAACTTAGTATTACTTCAGGGTGGATACTGATCAGTTTGCATCACCTGGAAGGTTCTACAGGCCTAAGGTCAAGGCCACAGACTTAGAAACTTGTAAAACAGTTACGTTAAAATTTGCTTTATGTTTTTGCTTTTGCTCAGTTTTTCTTGAAAGTGTTTTACTGGAACTGGTGCTTAGTGTTACTACAGGATAGATACTTATCAGTTTGCATCACTTGGATGCTGCTTTTGGCCTGAGTCAATGTCACAGACTTAGAAATTCATATAATAGTTACGTTCACGCTTGCGTTAAATGTTTGCTTTTGCACTGTTTTCCTGAAAGTCTAAACTGGAACTGTTACATATGTGTTTAGTGCAGGATATATACTGCTTTGTTTGTGTCACCTTGATGCTGCTGCTGACCTAAGGTTAATGTCAAAGGCTTTGAACTTTATATAATACCGCTGTAAAAGTTTTACTTTAAAGAGTGTATCTTGAAAAAGAACCTTTTGAAATTTGACTGGGTCTATTGCTGGGCTTGACTGATTGTCTGCTTGCCTGTTTGTTAACATTTTTTGCATTAATGTATTATGCAAAGTTTATTTTCTATGGGCGGTGGCTCTGGCCAGAGGTATACGTTAGCCCTTGGTCACTTGCTCTAGTTGGGCTAGAAAAACAACTTCTGATCACAAATTGTTCGTGATAATTAATGACTTTGTTTTAATTAATTTGGGGGAAGAACATGTTCGAAGCAAAATAAAGTTTGACATATTGGCGATATAGCAACCTCTGTACTTTTATATTGTCCACCCACATACTCTTTATCCCGTCAGTTTAAATACATTTTAAATATATTTTTCTTTCTGTTTTCATTCTTCTTTCAAGTAAAAGGGAGGCAGTTGTACAGAAGGAGAAACATCAGTTGAATGTGAGTTTGATGGATTTGCCAAGTGAACATAAAGGTATAGGGAGGGGTTTTGAAGTGAGCGTGTGCCTCTGCTCAGTCTCATCTGTAGTTTTGATGTCTGTTTACACACACTATGGGCCTTCACAAAACTTCGGCCAAAGACACAGATCCTTGATTGCTGTGAAAGGTTGTGCATGCGCATTTAAATAGCCACCTAATGGTTAAAAAACCTTGTTTGCTCGGCAAAGTCCGTATATATGGTGATATTCAAGGACATCTACAATTTCATTCCATTTTCGTTTCAGTAAGAAGATGGAAACAACTGATCAGACAAATGAACTACGCAACAGTGAAACGTGAGAGCATTATATTGGCGATTCTAAACGAAATCGGATGCAGAAGATAGTCCCTTTTACAGTCCCTTTTTGGGTACCATCAAACAAAGATCACAATACAGGTCATGTTTGGTCTCGCCTTTCCAGCCGAAGAATATGTTCAGGCTGAGCTGAAGTCTTGATTCGAAATCAAAGGACGTGATCTTAGGTTTCTTTCAATATGGCAGAGGCTCTGTTTTAAGTGATGAATCAAATGATGTTTTTCTTTTTTTGAGGGATCTGACACTTGGATTTGCAAACATTCTGATAACAAACATTCTGATAACATATACCGACAGTATCATGAAGAGTACCAATCCCAGACAATGTTTCAATGTTTTTATCATAATTATCCCTAGCAATGTTCATTCCAAGTCCTGGCTGTTGGGTGAGGCCATCAGATCTAGAGCAATTCTTTTCTATTTAGAATCGCCATACATAATGCACTCACGCTTTACTCATGGTTGTATTGTCTCATCAGTTGTTTCCATCTTCTACCAGAAAAGAAGAAGGAGGAACGATATATCCATGTACACGGACTTCGCTAAGGGAACAAGTATCTTTACAGAAACCATCAGGTAGATATTAAAATGCGCATGCACGGCCCATCACAGAAATTAGGGATCTGTGTCTTTGGCCGAAGTTTTGTGAAGGCCAATAGTGTATGTCAACAGACCAAATGTCCATCTGAGACTGACCATATGCACAGGCTCACTTTGAAACCCTTCGCTGTTCTTTGAGTTCGGTTGGCAAGGTCCAATTTAGCTCATTTTCAGCTGATTATCCTCCTTTCTGTACGACTGTCTCCACCATTTTACCTGAAAAAAAGAAAAAGAATTAAAACAGTAATATTGTATTTGAAACGTATTTAAAATGACAATATACAGCATGGACGAACAATATAAAAGAACAGAGGTTGCCATATGGCCAATTTGTCAGACTTTATCTTGTTTGGAGCTCATTCTTCCCCCAAATGACTGAAGCGAAGTCCAAAGAAAAATAACTCGAATAATTTGTGGCTAGAAATGTTTTTCAAATCCCCTTAGTGCAATAAGAATGGGCTCACGTATACCTCCGACCAGGACCACCGCCTACAGAAAATAAACTTTACATAATACATTAATGTAAAATGTTAAGAAACAGACAGGCAGACATTCAATCTTACACAGCAATAGACCCAGTCACATATCAAAAGGTTCCATCCCAAGATTTGGCAATAAGCAAAAGAATACACTCTTGAAAGTCTAACTTTTACAGATATATTTTATATGTATATAAAGTTCAAAGTCTTTGACTTGACATTAGGTCAGCTGAAGCCTTTAGGTGACACAAATTGATCAGTATCTATCCTATAGTAACACTTATCACATATTGATTCATTCAGTTCCAGTAAAGACTAGCAGGAAAACAGTGCAAAAGCAAAATCATCAGTCTAAACGCAAACTTTAATGCAACTTTTGTACAAATTTCTAAATCTGTGACCTTAACCTTTGGCCAGCAGCAGTATGCAGATGAAACAAACTGATCAGTATCTATCTTGTAGTAACAATAGACATATGAACCAGTTCCAGTAAAATCTTTCAAGAAAACTGAGCAAAAAACTTAACGCAAATTTTAATGTAACTGTTGTACATATTTCCCAAGTCTGTGACCTTGACCTTAGGCCAGCAGCAGCTTCCAGGTGATGCAAGCTGATCTATATCCATTCTCTGGTAGCACTTAGTACATATGAACAAGTTCCCGTAAAGGCTTGCAGGAAAACAGAGCAAAGAAAATACACTTAACGCAAAATTTTAACGCAAATGTTAACTAACGGACGAAAGGACTGACGGACAAATGGACAGACAGACGGATGGACTGACAGATGAATGGATGGAAAGGCAAAAACAATTTACCACTCGACATACTTATTTTGCCAGGGGTATAATAACTGCTACTTTCGGTGTTTTATCAATATTTTTTTATCTACCTATGAGTTGAATATTGAAATCACCAGTTTTCGTGGCTTTTTTTCAATGTGTTTCATTTTGAAAGCAGAGCTTCCCATAATATGACAAAGAAAAAGGTAGAAATTGTTATTTAATCTGTTTTATGATCTATTAAGTATTGCTTGATATCAAAATTAATATTCCAGTGCATGCAAAAGGCGGAAAATATTACGAAATATAAGGGTATCCCTATTTTGACGCTCTATCGAGATTTGGAGCACCCCATGTGTAATCTTTTGCGTATAGCGACTTTGTGCATCAATGGATTTTTTTTAGACTTTAATTTTTGAATTCAGCACACTTTTTTACATAAGAAAACACCTTCAAACCTTTTGGCCTCGACCACATAAATAAACCTACCACGGGCTCTCGGACTATACGTAGTCTGGCCCATGTTCATACTTCTGTATGTATTCTCTGCTCTTGAAGGAACTTTTTTAGATTTTAATTTTACCTCACTGCAGCTGGAGTTGTGCCGTGTGGCGGCCGTAAAACATCTCCCCGTACATCATCCATAGTGCAGATAACATTTTATATACATCCTTTGAGATCAGAGGCTAGTTTCTGAGAAATCTAAAATTTGAGATCGATATAGACTATTATTCTAGATCATCGTCTTTTATATTATTTGGATCCTTTTGAAATTAATCAGTCTTTGAAGTGGCTGCCCAATTAAAATTAAGAAATTACAGTAGGTTTTTTTCTGGTTGCGTCACCAGATATTGTCAGGGACACTGACGAGGCTTTATTAGCCGAAACTACGTAGTCTGGCCCATGTTCCTACTTCTGTATGTATTCTCTGCTCTTAAAGGAAATTTTTCAGATTTTAATTTCACCTCATTGTAGCTGGAGTTGTGCCGTGTGGCGGCCGTAAACGTCTCCCTGTACCTCATCCATAATGCAGGTTATATTTTATTTACATCCTTTGATATCAGAGGATAGATCCTGAGAAATCTAAAATTTGAGATCGATTTAGACTATTATTCTAGGTCATCGTCTTTTATATTATTTGGATCCTTTTGAAATTAATTAGTCTTTGAATTGACGGCCCAATTAAAATTAAGAAATTACAGTATGTTTTATCTGGTTTCGTCATCAGACATTGTCAGGGTCACTGACGAGGCTTTATTAGCCAAAAAACGTAGTCTGACCCATGTTCCTGCTTCTGTATGTTTTCTCTGCTCTTGGAGGAACTTTTTAAGAGTTTAATGAGCTCTGGTCAGCCGGGAATTATGATTGTTAAGTACATGTATTCTGTCTATTTATCAATTTATTAATGAGAAATTAATAAATTTCTTAAAAAGGGGAGGTGTGTTACATAGTGGCCCCTGACGTTTATATTTAACAAAATAACCATCTTAATTGTCTTGTTGACAGAATGAAAGTGAACTCTTTTAAAAAGTAGGTTGAGGGACAGTTATAAGTTTGCATACTTTGATAAATACATGAGTTTAATATTGTTGGAACTCATTCAAACCAATTGAACATTGTTCAAGTCAAAGTAAACATCAGACCTTTGGAATTTGATGACAAATGTCATATGAGTTTGGTCAACTGTTAAAGGTCAGATGATTCTGCGCTGTTCCACAGATGTTTGGCAGGTGTTAGGAATATTTTAAGTTCAATTTACATACCTGTCATCATAAGGGTGTTTTGTTTAATGTTTCATCAGAAACCATAGTACATGTTATCATTCTTGTCACTCACAGAGTGCTCGACATTTTAAAAGAATGTTATTCTACCCTAATGATTGACTTGATATTTAAACAATATTTAATAAAAGCAACATGTTTGATGCTTTGTACAAACAACAGGTGGGGTGTTTTTGCATTATGAAATGTATTGGAATGTTGTAGAATGTGACAAAGCCTATATATACACAGACCTGTCCAGACTCATCAGTTCAGTACAGTTTCGTTTTTTTTTTAGTTTTGGTTAAGATATGTTTCGGATTTAGTTCAGTCTTGCTTTAGTCTTTGATTATACGGAAACTCATTTGGCATTAAAATAAAATATAACTTTGTTAATTTAAAACTTTCAAGAAACACACACGAAGTTAACTTGTCTTTAACCTTGCTACGGTACACCTCTTCAACTGGCGAAACTGATTTCCCTGACGCACTTCCGCAGAAATGAGAAAATATCTCTGAAGCCAAGCCAAGTCTGAATCTGAACCAGTTTAAGGAAAATTCACTCATACGAAATCGGCCAAATCTATTATGTCCTTAGATTACAATTAAATTATATCAACATTCGCAAAAAGAATAAAAAACAAAAAAAAAAAAAAAACGCTTTCTAAAGACGAACAAGGAAAACTATTGACGAACAAGAAAAACTTAGACTACAGAAACATAAACATTTATTTCATTAATATTTTCGTATTTGAAAATGGGTACAAAGGAAAACCAACCCACACATTTCTGCAATGCGGAACTAGGAAAAGCATGACCGCTGGTGCGAATCCACCTTTAACATGAACAGACTTTACGAAGCCGCAACTCACCCGAGAGCCACACCGAATCGTCAGTATTAAAAGCACATTGTGTAATGATACGCCTACCCGTGACAATGTAAGTGTACTGGACACAAGGTACAGGCAACCTGTAACATGAACAGACTTTACGAAGCCGCAACTTACCCGAGAGCCACACCGAATCGTCAGTATTAAATGCACATCATGTAATAATACACCTACCCGTTACAATGTAAGTGTACCGGACACAAGGTACAGGCGGCGTTCCGGTATATTAATGGTATGCACGACACCGTATGAAATTCAACAAGAGTATGCCGTGCCCTATAATCAAACTTTTGGCATCGGCTCTACACCAGCTAGTCTGCAGGTAGCTCGCCTGTCTGTAAGGAACTTTCACATATTACCTTTATGAAGGAGGGTATTTCTTTCCGGACTCTTTTAGCAGTACTAGTCTGAGTCTGTCTGGGCCAGTTGCCTACCTGGTTTGAGATTGTGCAGAAGTTTTAGAATCCCACTAGTGGAGACTTCTACAAAGGATTGATGGCCATTTATAATTCCGATATAATTCTATTTTGGCAGCTGTGGAAAAGCTGTAACGAATAATCAAAGCATCAGTCAGTGTGACAGTTGCTGCTCATGGCATCACACTAAATGCCAAGGTATGAGCATAGAAATATATAAAATTATGGTTGAAGATGAAAGCTACACATGGAACTGTATGAAGTGTGGGTTGCCAAACTTTAATTCAGTGTTTCTTAACAGTTCCTTATCCTCGTTTGAATCTTCAAATAGCTGTAGTAGTATCGATATTTCTCAACCACACTTAACATCTGCTACTGGTAAGTTACTCTCACGTAGTTTTCATGAAAAGCAGATTCCAAAGAGACTAAAGATTTTCAACATTTATCTTAAATTCATAATGAATAAAATTCAAGTGTTTTACTATCTTGTGAAAAGTCGTATGTTGTGACAGGGGATGATCCATGGCTATGGCCTGACATTTATAATAGCAAAATTTCCCTCCTGGCTACACAGCTTTCCGTGCAGACCTCATATCCAAAGCATACGTAGTGGCAGAGTTTTTTTTACACTTGTTCGTGATGACTTGATATCCATCAAACAGTCAGACTCAAAGCAAGCTGTGAATTGCTATGGGTTCAACTGGAAATCGCAGGTACTCAACCTCTTTACCTTGGTGCCTATTATAAGCCTAAAGAGGACAATATGGAACGTTTAACTGAACAACGCAAGTCTGCTAATGGTCAGCAAAAAGAAAGGCAATATATCCAGCAGCATCCAGATAATGTCAATTCAACTGTTTCAACTAGTCATACATCAAAAGATTCTATTCAAGTACATATACTGAAAACACAAGCAAAAGGATATAACTTAATGCAAAATTTTAATGCTTATGCTATTCAAACATCCAAAACTGTGACCTTGACCTTTGGCCTATAGCAGCATCCAGATGATGCAAACTATTATGTATCCATCATGTACTAACTTTAAACACATCTAAACAAAGTCCAGTTGAAGTTTTCAGAAAAAAAGAGAAAAGACAAAAACTTAACACAAAAATGTAACATTTCTAAGTCTTGCTGTATACTTTTGTAAAAGAAATCAAACTCCAAGTATTTTTTTTTATTTTATCCCCGACTAGTTTCGGCAATTAAAACCGTTTTCAATGGAATATTTGAAAAGACTGAAATTAAATAAGTATTCCTGTAGTACGATTATGTACATACGAATAAATTACGGTAAAGCATCTCAGAAAAACAGAGCCAAAGAAAAAAACTTTTACGTAAATTCTAACGGACGGACGAACAAACGCAACGACGGACGGAGAGACGGACGAACGGACAGAAAGACGAAAACTATATGACCCTCGATATACTTCGTATGCCGGGGGTATAGCCAGGTAACTAAAGCTTTAATCTTCGAAATTACGTAGTTTATCCAGTTGCATTAAAACTATAGGTATCTTTAATTTCCGATTGTTCTTTTGTTTTTCGATTTTCTGAGCAACCTCTTTTTTTCGTAGTTGCAGTACAATAAATCATAATTATAATATTTTCAGTACTTCTAGTATTGTCAGCATACACGCTATATACTTTCCATTCATTTATGAACTTTTTTTTCGTATATATATATATATATATATATATATATATATATATATATATATATATATATATATATATATATATATATATATATATATATATATTATTTCAGAGCCCCCAAACTTAAGACAGCTTGTTATCGATATACGAGGGGGTATCATAATTTTGAGCGTTACACAGAAAGAACAAGATAATTGAATTTACACTGCTTTACTTTTCAACATAGCCTCCTTCCGACTCCACACACTTTTCCCATCCTGTTTACAAGTCAAATCCACACACTTGTTCCATCAAGTTTGCAAATCACTGATACCGAATCAGTTACACTCTCCACACACTTGTTTCATCAAGTTTGCAAATCATTGATACCGAATCAGTTACACTCTCCACACACTTATTAAAACAAATATTCACAGAAATCTTCAATATGAATATTGATACGTTTAAACTTGTCACGTGACCTAGAGTAAATTGGAAGTAGAAAAGGGGTCAGCATCCAAATTTCGCTCGAATCCAGCACAGCAATGCATTATCATTTTCATGCAAACTGTATTAAGACAGACGCCTAGTTCTTCAGTTAACAAGATAAAGATACTTTTTTCATGCAGCTGTATCAAAAGACGAAACGATAGGAGTAAACGATACCATTGTGCGGAGAATTGTCTCACCGATAGCTACATTTGCATGGGCCCTACACCTAAAATAACAAAATAAAGTCGACAAAAGTGGGTGTTTTCAGTTTTGGAAAATTATGAAGAATTTAAAAGAGTCATTCTCTGTAAGCACCAAAATCAGGTGAAAATGACATGTCTCAGATTTTCACGAAACTCAGTGTCTTTTTCGCTTACGTCAAGTGATGAACAAAAATAAAAAGTTTTTCTTCGATCAAACTATCCGTTGCCATGGCAACCAGGATTTTCTGTTTTTTAGCCTAATCTGGTGATTTTTCAAATGAAAAATGCAAGATTTGACTCCAATTGTTCTGGTAGTAATTCATAACAAACGGTATTGATACTTACATTTTACAAGAGAACCGTGTAAGTGCTGCTTACAAATACAGAAAAGTTTCTTCATATTGCTATGGTCAAGCAGTCAGTGACCTTGACTTCCACCTTGTAAGGCGTCTATTTCAAAACATCAAAAATCAACAAATTTTTAAGACGTTTTACTAAAAAATGCGGCTATAGATTTTTTTTCTTTCTCTTGGTGCAGAGAGTACAAAGCCTAGTTGTTGATATATCAAAACAATTGGAGATGGTGTATTTTTTAAATTGAAAATATTTTTCTTTGAATTTAGTCACCATCAGAGAAATCAGAAGGAACTTTCATAATTGAAATTCTAAGATAAAATACAATA